>JAGIQG010000002.1:82028394-82628394 GCA_024679065.1 Sphyrna mokarran
TAGTAAATCCATATGCTGTGGAAAACCATAGGTAAAGAACTAAACAACGGTATCAGATTAAATGTTTTATGATGTTGATATTGTTCGTGAACAGATAATGGAAACTTCTTTTCTCTGTCATTGTTGTCACCATCCCACCATCAGACTCACCGTGGATTATTCTCCAGAATCAGTTGCATTCTTGAATACACGCATTTCCACTTAAGGGTGGTCACCTCAGCACCTCACTATACCGCAGGCCTTAGGCTCACAATGCTCCACTTCTCCAGCTTCCTTCCTAAACATGTTAAAGAAGCCATCTACAGACAAGCCTTTCATACACACAGGACCTGCTCAGATGAGGAAGATGGCAATAGACATCTCCAGACACTGAAAGATGCCTTCATAAGAACAAGATATGGTGCTCAACTCATCGATCAACAGTTCCGACGCGTCAGAGCGAAAAACTGCACTGACCTCCTCATAAGACAAACATGGGACATGGTGGACAGAGTACCCTTCGTCGTCCAGTACTTCCCTGGAGCAGAGAAGCTATGACATCTTCTCCAGAGTCTTCAACATGTCATTGATGAAGATGAGCATTTTGCCAAGGCCATCATTTGTTCACACCCCCATTTCTTGCCTTTAAACAACCACACAACCTCAAACAGACCATTGTCTGCAGCAAACTAGCCAGTCGTCAGGAGATCAGTGACCATGACACCACACAACCCTGCCACAGTAACCTCTGCAAGACATGCTGGATCATCGACAACGATGCCATCATCTCACGTAAGAACACCATCCACCAGGTACACGGCACATACCCTTGCAACTCGGCCAATGTTGTCTACCTGATGCGCTGCAAGAAAGGATGTCCCGAAGCATAGTACATTTGGGGAGATCATGCAGATGCTATGACAACGGATGAGTGAACACCACTCAAAAATCACCAGGCAAAACTGTTCCATTCCTGTTGGTGAACACTTCAGCAGCATTGGCATTTGGCTTCTGATCTTTGGGTAAACATTTTCCAAGGCAGCCTTCACAACATACGATAACGCAGAGTCACTGAGTGAAACTGATAGCCAAATTTGGCAAACATGAGGACGGCTCAACGAGGATCTTGGTTCATGTCACACTATCTGTAACCCCCATGACTTGCATGGGCTTGTAATATCTCACTTACTGTCGTGTCTGGATACAATACACATCTCTTTAACCTATACTTAATGCTCTTTCCACTCACTTTGTCTGCACATTTAAGACTTGATTACCTGTAAAGACTCGCATTCTCATCAGTATTCTGTAAACTGCATGTGCCTTTATAAGCCCTGTTTGTGGTCAAAACTCCCACTCTCCTGAAGAAGGGGCAAATCCCGAAAGCTAGTGGCGTTTACTACCAAATAAACCTGTTGGACTTTAACCTGGTATTGTGAGACTTCTTACATTGTTGTCACCATTATATTTTTCCAGTTTTCAGATCCTCTTTGAACAGGGCCAAAATTGCAACTTCCAAATTGTGTTGTCCCAAAAATAAATATAGCAAGATGAAATTTTGGAAAACAACTTTTATTGATGGTGCAAACTCTGCATATTAAAAAATATGGTGGGGGAGGGGGAAAAATTTGTGAAAAGCTACATTGAGAGTTTTCATGCTTTCATGAGGCCTTTTGCACTGTGTTCATCAAGATTGATATAGAGGCTTGATTAAAATGTAATATGATAATCTCACATGGAACTTAATGATTTTCAGCTATAATTTTACTTCAGCTGCTACTGTGCATCTCCAGTCATTGTTTTACATGATATTTGGTTTTGTTAAAGGATGTTTTAATATTCCCACTCAAGAGTTGAAGGACTGAATGCATGAGTGCATTGTTTTACTTGCATTGTTTACACATGCCTGGATATCCTCAGCCTAGATTCACCACTTTGGCTCTCCATTCATGGTGTTGCTTAACCTTCAATCAATGTTTTCTGGTAAATAAGATTTTCTTCTGTTGTGGTTAAGCAGTTGAATATGTCCCTCTCCACCTCACCTCCAAATCCATTGTGGGGAGTATTGAATTCAGGCCTGCGATGTTCCTTTTAACCTCCCTCTTCAACAAACATTGGTCAGCTGTATAGATATCTCCTTATATGAAGTACCTTTGAACACTTAACTGGTACAATAAAGGTACAATACAAATAGAAATGATTCAGCATGTCTGCAAATCTTCAAAAGAGATCTGAGGCTGAACTTTCACCATGAAGACACAAAACTGGAGTCAGAAAATTTCCATGGAGCTGTCTCCATGGAACTGACCTATCCACGTGGGAGGCGTAGTGCTGGGATGGCAGAAGTGGCATGAATGAATCAGGCCTGTCGCTATTGGAGATTGTTCAAAAGTACTGAGATGGCGGGTGCTGAAGCAGGCTGGAAAAAATGCCAGTCTCCATTCTGAGACTTTGGTACAGTTTTATTAAAGGCCTTACAGGCCCCACACGAGTTTTCCCATCTGTGTGATTCACACTCTGCTTCTGTCAACACAAGTGTTCAATGTCTTTGACTCTTTTTCAGAGGCTGTGTTAGGATAATGTCCTTTTTGAGTGTTACCAATGTTGATAAAATGCTCTTGTTTGCTTTATCAATGCCAGATTTTAAGGCTGTGGGTGAGGGTATTGCAGGCATATGGCAAATTGTTCACCATACCAGTGTTAAGTTTCCTGGCACCTAACTGTCCCCACTTTGTCATCAGTTGGAAAGGTATTGAGAAGCCTGCTTGGTCATGTGCCAGTTGAGTCCTTAAAGTGATTGACTAATGATCACTTACTGGCCTTCTCCCAGTGCCGCAGGAGTTTTAACCATGGCCTGATTATTCATCAGGCTGTTAAATAAAACCTGACGGGTATTGATGCCAGACAGAAAGTGCATCCTCGACCCCATGTTCATCAGCGGCCTCCCTGAGACACATCCCCTCCTCCAAACACCATTATGTGCCCTTTCCAATTGCGCCCTCCACTGTCCTCAGACTCGCCTTATGTTCTGGCTCCAATGCTCAGTTCCTTCCTCTTAGCCTCACCACAGTCTCAGCAGTGATCACTGCTCCCAGTGGCAATGCTGGGATGTGAAAGCTGCCGGTTCTCTAATTGGTGATACTCCTCTGAATGGGGCAGCATGGTGGCACAGTGATTTCGCAGTGCTGCTTCACCACACCAGGGACCTTGTTTCAGCTCAGCCTTGAATCTGTGTGGAGTTTGCATGTTCTCCAATAGTCTTGTGGGTTTCCTCCCACAGTCCAAAGATGTGCAAGCTAGGTGGATTGGCCATGCTAAATTGCCCCTTAATTCCCATAAATACGTAGGTCAGAGGATTAGTGTTGCTAAATATATGGGGATAGAGCAGGAGGCTGGTAAGATACTCACTTGGAGAGTCAGTATAGACTGAATGGGCCAAATGGTCTTCCTCTGCACTGTAAGGATTCCCTTTGAATGGCAGATGTTCTGTCTCAAGCCAAATAGTGGTTCATTGGTCACTAATGGCTGTGGGGCAAGCTGGCCAAGCAGAGTCAGGCTTGCTCCTGGCATTTATACAAAGGGACAAAATCATTGCCCCAGTGTAAAATTCAGCCCCGTATGTTCATTGTTTTCAGTCAAATACAACAATGTATGTCTCCCTAACCCAAAAGTGAAATTGTATAGTTGCTGAAAATCTGGAAGTTGTACCAGACTTGCTGAGATCAATTAGTTGTCAGAACTGATAGAATAGAGTGGATGTAAAGAAGCTTTTCTCTTGCACTTTCATGGGGTGTGAGCATCATGAGCAAAGCCAGGATCTGTTGCTCATGCCTCACTGCCTGCTCGGGTAAGTGAATAACTTGGATAACTGATCATGTAGTAATTCCAGTTAGTATGTTCAATTAAACTCTGCTTCCTACATAAACTGATCTATCTTGTAATGAAATAGTTAGACATGATGGGCATGATAGTGAATCCAGCTGTTTAAGATAAGTGGCATTTTGATAAGTGGTTTCCTTCTTGTGATTCTAAGAAACTTTAATCCTGTTTTTCATGTTTAACATGCACCTCCCTGTTCAACACTAGTTACGCTGAGCCTGTCAGTTCCTTACATTTTGATGTCAGGAAATCTATCATAATATATTCCAAATTTTAAAATTGTCAACTAACCATCTTACAGAACTTTGGAATATACAGGGAATTGCACTTCAATTGATCATGTGTTAGAAATTGACCAATAGTATGAATAAGAAATGATGAGAATAGAATCATTTATCGTTATAATCTCATATTATTGCAAGACCAAGAAAAATTTAGTAACCATACAAAATTAGCCTGGATTAGCAAAATGACACGAATTTCTGCACTTTATTGAAATGTTTGAAAGACGGAAGGAAGGGGCCTCATAGGCACGATTACCAAGGAAACATAGTTGAAAACAACACTGGGGAATAAATGTAGATGTGAAATAATTGTAATGACTTGCAGCAGCAAAGTGTTCCGATTGAACAGTAGAGAGAACTCTGACCCTCTGGGCTGAACTGAAAGGAAATAGGAACTTGGGGATGCTCAGGCATTTAAGATCTGTTCTTAAGTTCTTAATGCTAGAGTTGCAGCATTATGAACACAATGATCCCAGTAAAGTCCAAAATCCAGAAGTAGTGGCTTTGTTCTGAGTGTGTGTCTGTGTGTTGACAATCTAGGTTGTATAGTAACTTAGAGTCAGTGTTTGGAGGCACAGCAGTAAAACATTTTTATTCCTACTTCTCATCTTAGAGGTGCCTTGGGAAGAGAACATGAGAAACTGTAAGTCTCTACTGAATGAAAGTCCTCAATCAAAATATTCTTGAAATGTCTTTTTTTTTTTGTCTCACTTGCAACTAAAATGAACTTGAAGGCAGGTTTTAGAACTAATAAATCAGTGATAGAGCTTGACTTCGGGCGAAATTTTCCAGCACTGTTCACCATGGACGCAAATCCTGTTATAGCTGCCAACTCTTGCAAGAGGGCCTGAATGAGGTTTGTGCTGGGGAAATATCCGAATGAGATCTTTTCCATGCCTCCCCATTGGTAACGTAATCAGCGGCACGATCCTGATTTTCATCAATATAAATGTATTTAAAAATGCAGAAAAGTCTTTATGTTGTTGCATCTGGGTTCCCCTCCACCCCACCGCTCTCCACACCCCCCCTCCCCGCGAATCTATACTCATTTACAAAAATGGAAATCAGGTGTAATGACCATGCTAGGAGCTTGTAGGTGAGTATAGCCCCTGGGTGGCAAGGGAAATAGCTGGGGATCTCCCCCGGCACAGTGCAAGGGGTGGGCCCAGGGACAGGGCCACTAGGGAGCCCCACTGGGGCTTTCCATTGTGTGGGTGGGAGGTGCAACGGTGAAGAGTATGACTGTATAGGGAGGAGCGATGCTTGTATCTTTGGTGGGGGTTAGAGGACTCTGCCCTGTTGCTGGTGATGGTGGAGAAGGGGTGTTTTTAATTTCAATCTATGGAGCTAGCCTTGCTGGTGTCCTTAGACCCCGCCCCTCAGGAATGATAGTACAAAAATGTCAGAAGATCTGGAGAGAAAACTGCTTGTTTCTCTGGGAGGAACCACTGGTTTTCAGCCAAAACCTGATATTTTGCAATTTGTTGGGAATTGTCTGGTGAAGAGAACCCATAAAACCAATGACTAAAGTTCTGTTTGGTTTGCTGTTGGTTTTATTAGGATTGCATTATCATATTGTATGTTTTTTTCAAATAATTTTGGGACAATACTTGTCTGTTTTATTATTTTAAATTTTTCTTTATGGATATTTCCTGCACAATGGGCTTTTCCGGCCACGGCCCCAAGACCCAAAATTCCTGCCGAACTCAATGGACTTTTAAATGGTTCACCAAATTTTCTTTCTCAGCCACTACAATTCCAACAGCAGGCGAGTTGGGAAATGTTCAGCCAATACTTTCTTACAACATTTAAAATGTGTCTCAGCACATTGTTCACCAATAATGCAATAGCATTTGTGGAACATCACCAATGGAACTATTGCAAGACTGGTCCGCACCTTATCCGAGCCCTTGAAACAACTGTCTGAGATTTGGTGTTGTCCACCTACCCATATATGTGAGGGAAATTGCTTCATGACACTTTTTTTTTTAAAAAGAAGCTTCATAAGTAACTTTCTGTCATCAGATGTGAGCCTCCTTTGATGCAGAAGAATACAAGGGAACTGTTCGTGAATGCAAATGTGTGTATCTATATCCTCGTAAAGTTAGATTCACTTCAGTTATTCAGCACTCTTAATTGAATGTTACTGTATTCAAAAACATTAATCAATGTCCCCTTTTCACCCATGGGAATAATTTTCAAGGATATACCCCGTCTCAGAAGTAAACAATACACCATCTTGTGATATTATATCATTATTCTCAGTATTTTTTTTTAAGCAATCAATAGCATAATGAACTGGTCATGCATAAAATCTGATGACCCATCTCTTCACAGCCCCAAATCAGCCTTACTATTTCAAATTGTTGTTCTAAATGATCTCATTGAGCCAAGCTGGGGTAAGGAGGAAGGGAATATTTTCCTCAGGAAATTGAAAACTCAATTAACTACTGATGAACCAGAGATTCAACGTTGACTTCAAGCAACAATGTGATAATGACCAGATAGTGCATTTGCATAATCGTGATTGAAGAATTGGCTAGATCACCAGGGGCAATTTGCCTACTCTTCTTTAAAATTTAGCCAAAGGATTATTTCTGTCCTTTTGGAGCAGACAGACTAGGCCTCAGTTTAATGTCCCAGCTGAATGATAGCAGGAGTGATCTTAGTGTTTCTCCCTGCTAGTTGATGGACAGGACAAGCTGGTGACATGCAAGAACCAGGAAGTCAGGCTCACAACTGATTTCTTGCCTCTTACAGGCACCAGATATCCAGCGAGGTCAGCCTCGTTCTCATTTCCAGTGCAAGACTAAATAATTTATTCAAAATAAATATAAATATTTATTTGCTTAGGTTTAATGAGTCCAGCGTGTTATTGTTTGGGTCACTTGCCTCTGTGGCCTTGATGGGAGAGGTTCTCTCCAGTGAGGATCACATCTGGTTCCCAGCAACAGGAATTAGTCATGACGGCGTCGCCAGTCGAGCTGGACACCATTAAGGTTCCCTTTTTCCCTGCCCCTCCTCCCAGGGAGGTCAAGAGCAAGAGGTTGGGTCTCGGGCTGCATTAGCCTGGCATGGTGGCAATTAGAGGGTAGGGGTTGGGGAGAAGTGGGAGAGCAAGTAATTGGTGGGGATGGGAGGGAGCAGAGAGGGAGGGCAGATAGGTCCAGGCAGGGTTTACAAGGTCAATAAGTCCAGGCAGGTGGTGTTGTGAGACATCATTGGCTCCCATTGTACTTGGTGGAGAGTGAGGCGGAGGGCTGTGTTTGAGGCTGGCTGAGAGCAGCAGAGGCTGAATGAGATGTCTCTGTCGCTGGAGTCCTGCGCATGTGTAATTATGCCTTTTGCTGCTTTCAGCTAGCATTCAAGCGATTTAAGTCCTGTCTCTTCTCCCTACTGGTGAGAAACCATTTTTAAGGGGTTTGTTTTGCATAATTGTGTAAGATTGCACATTTGAATTCATCCAAAAAATGAATCAAACTCTTCTATTTTTCTGCCTAATTTAGATTTAGAATTTTTTTGATAAAATCACTGCCAGTATCTTCAACATGCAGAATTCTCTGCGCTGAGGTGAGATGTCAATCTAAATTATGCAGTAAGTCTTTGGTTAGGATTCAACGAGCAAGGAGCCAACATCATCCGAGCCAGAGGCGAGATTGGTAATTAAAAAAAAAATTTTTAAAAAGGTACATATTTACTGAGCCTCTGTATATACCTGGGTGTTCCTTACACCAAACTATTCAAAAAAAAACACACACACAGCTTTAAGCTAAGGGTAGTGAATGTAAGAACCATTTTGTCTGGGGAAACTGTTTTTTTAAACTTAAAGATGGACATGTTAAATATTCAGCACACTTTAGTTGTGGGAGAGTTAGGGGCCTCATCCACAGGGTTGTCTTTCCAGCTTAAACCCTTCGAACCAATCCTATCATTGAAGTTTGCAAGGTTAGGGGAAGCTCTCTATATTCACATGTAATTCAATGGAGCACAGAAGATCTTGCAGTGGTTTTGGTGTGGCTCATGGAAGTACTTGCATCCCTGGTCATGAGACAACTGGTAGTATGTGGAAAGTGCAATCCATTGTAAAAGTTACCTTGCAAAACTGCACTATTATGGTTGATAATTGCCAATGAATGGAACAGGAGGAAATTTCCTTTGGATGCGTATTAGATATGAAAGATAGCAATGGATGGAAAAGAATTGTTACAGTGCAGAAAGAAACCATTCAACCCATCATGTTTGCCTCAGGTCTCCAAATGAGTATCATGATGTGGTTCATTGTGTTGCCTTCTCCCCATATCCTTGCAAATTGTTTTTATTCAAATAATTATTAAATGCCTCTTGAATGTTGCAACTGAACCTGCCTCCACTACACTTCAGGCAGTGCATTCCACTTGTGTAAAAATGTTTTTTTCTCACACTGCATTTGCTTCTTTTGCAAATCACTACTCTGATCTGTACCTTCGTGATTTTGAACACCTCTATCACATCTCCTCTCAGCTGGTTAGGTGCATTGGTCATGCTAAATTCTCCTCCCCAAGGAGAACAGTCCCAACTTTTCCAATCTGTCTTCATAAATGAAGTTTCTTATGTCTAGAATCATTTCTGTAAACTTTTTCTGTACTCTCTCCTTTGCATTCATATCCTTTCTCAAGAGTGGTCATACTGCACAATACTCCAGATGAGGTCGAACTAGTGTCCTGTGCAAGTTCAGCATAATCTTATTGGTCTTGTAACCCATGCCACTATTAATAAAATAAGGTGTCTCACAATACTAGGTTAAAGTCCAACAAGTTTATTTGTAGCACAAGCTACGAGCTTTTGGAGCACTGCTCCTTCATCAGGTGAGTGGGATGTCAGTTCACAAACAGGGCATTTAAAGTCATACATTCAATTTACAAAATAATGGTTGGAATGCAAGTCTTTACAGGTAATCAAGTCTTAAAGTTACAGACAACGTGAGTGGAAAGAGGGTTAAGCACAGGGTAAAGAGGTATGTATTGTCTCCAGCCAGGATAACTAGTGAGATTTTGCAAGCCCAGATAAGTCATGGGTGTTACAGATAGTGTGACATGAACCCAAGATCCCAGTTGAGGCCATCCTCATGTATGCAGATCTTGGTTATTAGCCTCTGTTCAGCGACTCTGCGTTGTCATATATCATGAAGGCCATCTTAGAGAATGCTTACCCGAAGATCAGAGGCCAAATGCCCATGACTGCTGAAGTGTTTGCCAACAGGAATAGAACACTCTTGCCTGGTGATTGTTGAGCAGTGTTCATTCATCCATTGTCATAGTGTCTGCATGGAGTTTCCAATGTACCATGCCTTGGGACGTCCTTTCCTGCAGTGAATTCATCTACAATTCGTAGACAACATTGGCCAAATTGCAAGTGTATGTACCCTGTACTTGGTGGATGGTGTTCTCATGTGAGATGATGGCATCTGTGTCAATGATCTGACACATTTTGCAGATGTTGCCATGGCAGGGTTGTGTGGTGTCGTGGTTACTGTTCTCCTGAAGGCTGGTAGTTTGCTGCGGACTATAGTCTGTTTGATGTGGTACAGTTGCTTGAAGGCAAGAAATGGAGTGTGGGGATGGCCTAGGCAAGATGTTCGTCTTCATCAATGACATGTTGAAGGCTCCGGAGACGATGTCATGACTTCTCCGCTCCAGAGATATACTGGACAATGAAAGGCACTCTGTCTGCAGTGTCCCGTGTTTGTTTTCTGAGGAGGTTGGAGCGGTCTTTTGCTGTGGCACATAGATTGATGAGTCAAGCACCATATCCCACTCATATGAGGGCATCTTTCAGCATCTGGAGGTGTCTGTTGTGATCCTCTTCATCTGAGCAGATCCTGTGTATACGCAGGGCTTGTCCATAGGGGATGGTTTCTTTAACATGTTTAAGTGGAAGCTGGAGAAGTGAAACATCATGAATTTATCCGTGGGCTTGCGATACAGTGAAGTACTGAGGTGACCATCCTAAATGGAGATGCGTGTGTCCAAGAATGCAATCGATTCCAGAGAGTAGTCCATAATGAGTCTGATTGTGGGATGGAACTTGTTGATGTCATCATATAGTTGTCTCAATGATTGTTCACCATGAGTCCAAAGGAAGAAAATGCCATCGACGTATCTAGTGTATC
Organism: Sphyrna mokarran; assembly: GCA_024679065.1. Taxonomy (NCBI): domain Eukaryota; kingdom Metazoa; phylum Chordata; class Chondrichthyes; order Carcharhiniformes; family Carcharhinidae; genus Sphyrna; species Sphyrna mokarran. The sequence continues at coordinate 82,038,685 of JAGIQG010000002.1, forward strand.
ACATTGGTTGAAGGTCCTGTGTGGTGAAGAGGTCTTGTTCAAACCTGTGCATGAAGATGTTGGCATATTGACATGTGAATTTGGTCCCCATGGCTGTTCCATGTTTCTGGATGAAGAACTGGTTATTGAAGGTGAAGCCATTGTGGTCCAGGATGAAGCAGATATGTTGTAAAGTCTGAAGATTGGCAATTGTCGGCGTTGAGTACGAAGGCACTTGCAGTAATGCTGTCATCATGGGGGATGCAGGTATAGAGTGCCAAGACATCTATTGTGATGAGAAGTGCTCCTGGTTCAACTGCTCCAGTGTGCTGAGCTTCTGTAGGAAGTCTGGAGTGTCACAACAGAAGATGGGAGTTGTATGTATAATGGGTTTCAGGATGCCCTCTGTAGCCGGAGAGATTCACATACAGGGTCTCATTGCACGATACAATGGGACAGCCAGGTCTGTTGCTGCTTTAAAAAAAACTCCACCTAGTTAGTTTAAATACAAATTTTCCTTGGGAAATGCACATTTTTCTTTGACTACTAATTCTATCCTGAATAATTGTTTTTAAAATTTTACCCAGCAGCAGAGTTAAACTGATTTAACCATAGTCGCTGGGCTTATTCTTGCAATATTTTCTGAACAAGGATAGAATATTTGCAATTCTCCGGTTCTCTGGTATCTCCCCTGAGTCTAGAGAGCACTGAAAGGTAATGACCAGTGTCCCTTCAACTGCCAGTCTCACTTCCTTCAATATCATTGGATGCTTCTCATCTGGTTCCTGCGCCTTGTTAACTTTTAAGTATCAACAGTTTAAGCAATATTTCCTCCTTGAGTTCCCTCCTCTTTCACCATGGCCTGGGTAGCATCTACTTTGGTAAAGACTGATGCAAAGTATTCATTTAAAACCTTGGCCATGTCCCTGGTCTCCCAAGTGTGAATCCTTTTTTGGATCCCTAGAATCCTTAGAAAGAGATCCTGCTCTTTTACTATTTATGTAGCTATCGAAGATCTCAGGGTTCCCCGCTATGTTGGCTGTCAATCTTTTCTCATAATCTCTCTCTACTTTTATTTGCTTTCTCATCTTCCGTATTGGTTCTCAATCATATATTCAACTGACATCTGTCATAAGCACCTTTTATCTTCTTTATCTTAATTTTTATTCAGAAAGCTCTGGGTTTATTTGGCCTGGCTTTCCCTTTTGAGAGAATATAACTTGATTGTACCTGAACAATTTTTTTAAAGCTAGTCCATTGTTCAACTACAGTATTTCCCACAAACCTTTGCTTCTATTCTATCCAGCTGAGCTTCGTTGTTGCTCCATTGAAGTTGGCTCTATCCCCGTTGATCCTTGAACCTGCTGGGAAATTTTCTCTAGCACTGCAATGTTCTTGTTAATATATAGCCACCGCTCGTTCTTTTTTTTTCTGCCCGATCTTTCTTAAATTCCTTGTATCCAGGAATATTTAATATCTGTTCTGCCCCTTTCTTGAGCTGTGTCTGTTATCGCATAATGTCATAATTCCGCTTGGCAATCTGCACCTACAACTCATCAATCTTGTTTACTACATTCTGCATTCACATACATGCAGTATAACCCTGATTTAGATTTCATTACTTTCTTTTTATCCTTACTCAAACTTCAACTATTGACTCACTATTTTCTATTCTAGTGCTATCTGTGTTTCCCAGTATTTTGTGCACCGTGGTATTATTCTCTTCTGGTTCCCGTATCCCAGCCAAGTTTGTTTAAAGAGAAGAAGTATTTGGAAAGAGTTATCAATTAGCAGGAAGTAACAGTAAATACAGATTCTAATGTTGCTGCTTTTTGACAAATTCTGCTTCAAAATCTAGAAAAAGTGTTATTAAACATTGGGAAACCAAATTGACATAGTTGTTTTCACCTTCTACATAGTTTACCTTCTATTTATCAATTTATTGCTTTAAATATTTCCTGTCTAGACATTGAGAAATTGAACTGCTGGAGACCAGGGCGATTTAGGAGTATTCCTTTCACCTTTGGGACAATATCCCGACAAATGGGATGATAGTCTCCTCTTTGAACTCAACAGGTCCCAAATGATGGAGTTTGGCCTGTCTCAATCTTGTTTTAGATTCCAAAGTTAAAAACAATGATGTAAGTTTTAGGGCAAAGAGTAGTGGTGAGATTTTAATGAGAATCTGTTTAAAGGAATGAGAGTTTTTAATTAACTGATATCTGTGTGTATAAATAACATGTTTGGCAATCTTACAGCAGCACCCCAGGCATTATATCCTCCTCTGCCACCTGCATTTTCTTTCCTGACCCCTTTCCTTCACAACCCCATGAAATAAAAAAAAACTGCTCAGGATCAAACAATATGAAATTCCCAGCTGCACAAGACGATATGTAAGGACTTCCTATGAAAACTGTCTTTCAGGTTTGATCAAACAATTGACATATAAGTATTAAGAACCAGAACAAGACATATAAATGAAATCAGCAAAATTCAAGCTCTCGCAGCATTTATTTTAAAAAGAAGCAATTCTAAACAGCTCCATTCAAAGTGATGATCGAATGTAATCTAACTTGTGATCACTTGCTGACTTGAAATATCAGCTCCTTTTTGTAATTTTTTTCATGGAATTGCTACCACTTTTACTGTAAAACTGGGCTCTGTGAGCAAGTCTCAGAACAAAAGCAAGAATGTATATTTGATGCTTGAAGCTTTCGGCTACAACAAAAATATCTTGAATAATCGTTATAATAATGAAAATATACTTGTACAAAGTCACCTTTCTTCCTGAAATGGTGCTCGACTATGTATCACTTTTTTTTCCTTTGCTGAGTATGGGAAGAGGATTCAAGAAGGATAAGATGCATGTTAGATGAAGTCATTCCTAGACTGCATAGTGCTCAGCAGTCATGCCAGCTGTCAATGCTTTAAGCTGCCAGTATGCCTATTTTAACCTTTTCAAATTTCACAAGAAATTTTCAACACAGGTGTCACCTTGTTAAGTATATCACTAAGGACAAACAGCATTACTCATTGTCAGTGGAGGTCACAGGTATTAACAAATCAGATTAACCACCCTGTTTGGATCGATCTGATCTCTTCATGGATAAGATTAACTGCTTTTAAAGCCAATGAGATTAGTTTTATTGAAGGACAGAACTTGAGGCGAGAAGAATTAATCAATAAATATTACTTTATTTTGCTCTTGGTTGAACATGAGTTTAAAGTGGAAGCATTTGAAGATGAACCAACAGCTTCAGAAAATTAGAATTACAATTGTGTTTAGTTAGTGCCCTCAAGAAGTTATAGATAATCCAGTAATAAAAGCAAAAACGTACTTGGCACAATCTTGGAAAGATACATAGATTTGTATTTCAGATGTGTGATCTTTCATCACAGCCTAAATATTAACTCTCTTTCTCTCACCACAGATGCTGTCAAACATCTTGAGTTTTTACAGTACCTATCATATTTTGCTTTTGTGTTAAGTATTATGCAGCTTCTTAAAACATTTTCTAACAGTCATTTGCTGACTGTTGTTTTGTGTGAAGATCTATTTGTTCAATACGAGTTGCAAACACTTTCTTTGAATTAATGAGAGCAATACTTAGTGAGACTGAATGAAGTGACATTGTTTAACCATTCTATCCATGTAGTAATGGAGCTGCCAGAGATTGGAAACAAAACAGGGAATAGAGTTAGGTTGAATATAGATTTTAGTTACTTTCAAAAAGTTGAACAGATTTTATATTTGGAATTTTACTATGACATGTACCGTACTTAATGTTGGACCAGGCTTATTAAAATTAGTGGACAAAGTTACAGAGCACTTGAAAATTTAATAAAATGCATCTGTGATACAAATAAAATGAGTAGTTATAAGAATTTGTGGGTCTTAAATCTACAACTGAAGTGTTAGCAACAATCAATGCTTCTCTGCTGATGAACTTCATAATCTTGTTTTGAAAATTTGAGAATCACTGTGATGTGGACTGCCGCTGAATGTAAGGAGTTGTAGCACCGAGTTACTTTCTGTAACTGGGAGTTACTTACAGTTTGTTTATGCATTGATAATGCAGCATATTTATTTTCTGCAGTAACTATGGAATAACTGTGTACATATTGAACCAGTTAACATCTTCATGAAATGTAAGAAGTTGCATTCACCACCAATAAGTGTATATAATAGAATGCAAATCCTGGACAGGAGACAATGACAAGAACAAAGACAACAACTTGCATTTACATAATACCTATAAGATAGTGAAACATCACAATGCCCTGACAAGAGAAACGTCAAAAGAATTTTGATAATGACTCACTTAGAGATATTAAAATAAGTTTGCTTATTCCTTGTAAGACTATCAATGTCATGGTGGTAAGGCTGGCTGGCAGTGGTGCTGTATTCTGGGAATTCCTGGAGTGGACAGAGTTTTGTATAAATCTGGAGGGCAATGTACTGAGAAAAATAAATAAATACACCACCAACCTCCAGAATTAAGCATGTTTGCCTGCTGTGAGGAAGGAATCTGACCTTGGAGTCCTAAAGATAAAATTTGCTTTTTTTAATCCAAATTTGGAATGGGGACTGACAGATGATACCTTTTTCCGATAAAGAACTTGTGTATTGAAATAATCTAGATAAACTGGAGTTTTCCAGCACAAAGAGGAGAGAAATGAGAAATGGTTCAGCAGAGATAAAAAAGAAGTATTATAGTTGTGATAAAAATATCATTTTTTAACGTGTTCTCAATATCAATGTGTTAACCTGTAAGACAATATATGGGTGTGACTAATGCAATTACTAGAGGCAGTTGGACTGAAATACTAAAAACATCAAAAAGGGGTCAAGTAATTTGAAGTGGAGATGAGAAGGGTGAAGATGGGATACCAGTGAGCAGCATGAATAGAAATTTACATCAGGAAGATAAGGGGAAGGACTTATCCTATTTCAAAAAGAAAATACACAATTGGCAACAATTATTAATGAATAAAGCAAAGTGCAACTTTATTTTCATTCAAAATGGCCATAAAAAATAACAAATGATTTTTTAAAAAATATTCTGGCCAAAGGAAAAAAGGAGGTAAAACAATGGATTTAAAGATAAAAGGACAAAACCATATTTAAAGAGAAATTGAAGTCTGTATAGATAGGTATAGCCATGAGATCCTGAAAACCAAGTATGCTGGAATAAACCTGTGAAGAAAGCAACTTGCAGTCACCTTCAGAGAAGACAACTATTGTGCCTACAAAGCTTTGATGTAAGCCTTGATTTTCTGGTATCGAATAAGAGAGGGAGAAGCTGGTGACATATTTCCCCTGTAGCAATAGTGCACGGTTGTGATAATCTTACTGGAATTTTTATAGAAAAATTCTATGAACGTGATTCTTAAAAGGGGTATATAACTCTGAGTTTAACTAAGCAGAAACACTTTGGAAAATGATTGTTGAATTATTGTTAACTATATCAATATAAAATTGTGCAAGCTTTTTTCTTTAATTTTGCTCCTGGTTTCAGTGCCTTCTCATAAAATACAAATTGCAAACTGTTGTGTTAGCTTGTTCAAGTTTCCCTTTGGAAATGGATAGCCTGGCAATTACCACATGCCATATCATAACATAGTAAAGATAAATCTGGAACACAATGTCAAATGTATACAGTAAGACTGAACAGTTTGAATTTGTAAAAGTCCAATATTCAGTCCATGAAATTCTTTCTCAGAGTAAACTAATATATGGGTGAACACTTGTGTTTAAATGGTAGAAACAAAAACTTTGGACTTATTCAGTAAACAGTTAAAAATCTTGAGTTTTCTGGCTAGATATAGTAAATGGACTGAATTATCTTTGTTGTTTACAGCAACCTTGTGATCTTGTGTACATCATTTTTATTACAACAGCATTACATACTAGTAATCAATGATCTGTTTCATAATATTGGGGCAGAATTTAATGTTAGTGGCAAGAGTCTCGCCCTTCAGCTGGAGAATTGCCTGCTGCCTGTCAGACAATGGACTGGCTAGAATTGGGCCTTACCCAGGATTTCAGATCCTACTGGAGGAAATCTCACTGCTAAGAATTGACACCCAATCAGATACCCATCAGCACCAGTAGGAGCCATGGCTGTTGCAAGTAATGCACCCAACAGAATCTAGGATTGACAAGGCCGCAGGTGAGTTGGAATGGCAAGGAAATAGCATGTATCTGGTCAGTGGCTGCAGTGGAAGACAGCATCTGAAGAAGGAATGAGGGTGGCACTCAGTGGGCTGATCCTTCTCAATAACAGTCCTTTGATAAGACAGCGAATGCCTTTGAATGAAGGAACCCTTCCAGAAGTACGCTAGCAAACACCACAGGATTTCTTTTTTAGGCTTCCTACCTAATGGAATGAGGTGCTTAAGTTTAAGCTAAAGTTGAGGCATTAGTTAGCCTCTATATCATATCTTCCCACCAATTAAATGTCCTCAACTCCAAATGTATCACCAGAGATCATTCAGCTTTTTCCCTTGGTGTGCTTTTAAAATGCATGAGTAAAAAGGAAAAATCAGTTTTTTAGGAAGAGATGTCTCTTTTTCAGCAAAACAATTAATGAATGCAATTTACACATTAAATTAAGACAATTTATCACACAATTCTAATAATGCTATTATTGCAAAGACCACTAATTTAAAATTAAGACATTTGGGATAATTTACTTCTGAATTCATGTTGTGAGCTTGAAAGTGTTAAGATGCAATAAAACAGTAGGTGGCAGCAGAAAGGTGTTGAATTTTTATTTGGTTGAATTTTTATTTTGTCAAGGGTTTGAATGCACATATACAAGATTTGCCGAAGAAATTCTTGTCAGATGCCACCCACTGTGTCCAATGGATGAGAAATGCAAAATCAGTTTTCATTTTCCAATAAAGTTTCTATAGCTTGTGAAAGGGAGAATATTCTTAATTTGCTTTTGTTCCTTCAGGCTATGATCTTAGTTCAAGGTAAAAGTGAAAATATCAGAGCTATGTTCAACTTAAGTGGCAGTAGGTGGAAAACTAGCTCATTATGCACCCACTATTTTCCCCTCTTTTGATCTTAATTTGTCACTTTACCTTAGAGAAAAAAATTAGAGATCTCAATTATTTTATGTGTGGTTTATTTGCATATATATTTATATTTTGAGGCAGGTTGGAGGGACAGAGAAAAGGCAGAAGATTGTCTTTCAATTTCAGAATCACAGAACTGTTGCAGCACAGAAGGAGGCTATCCAGCACCTGGTATCTGCACTGGCTCTCCAAAAGTGCAGGAAGAAGTCTGACAACACCAGGTTTAAGTCCAACCGAAGGTCGACCTTCGGATAGGCATTCTCCAAGGTGGCCTTCACAAAACACGAGAGTGCAGAGTCGCTGAGCAGAGACTGATAGCCAAGTTCTGCACACATGAGGACGGGATCTTGGCTTCATGTCACACTATCTGTAACCCCCATGACTTGCCTGAGTTAGCAAAAAACCTCACTTACTGTGCTGCCTGGAGACAATACACATCTCTTTAACCTTTGCTCAGTGTTCCGTCCACTCATATTGTCAGCCACTTTAAGACTTGAATAGCAGGTTAGGTATAAAGATTCACATTCTAATCAGTAATCTGTAAACAGTCTGTGCTGTTATGTGTGCTGTTTGAGACCAGAACACCTCATTCACCTGACAGAGGATAGCCTCGAAAGCTTGTGTGAATTTACTATCAAATAAATTGGTTGGACTTGGTGTTGTCAGACTTCTTACTGTGTTTACCCCAGTCCAACGCCGGCATCTCTACATCATGACTACTATCTCCAAAAGTGCATCATGTTGATTCATCCATTCAAGGTTCCATTCAGGCTACACCATTGCTCTTATCTCCAAATAACTCCACTCCCAATCAAAAGGTAAAAGAAGCAAAGTTTAATTCAAATTAGCAGAAAATATTTTGACCTTTAACTCGCTATTTTGGTTTTCCCTTTTAGGTAAAGGCAATAGGGAAAGCACTGACCTTGGGATGATATTTTTCATGAATCAGTTATATTTGTACAGCCAGAAATTATCCCTTTTAAAAAATATTAAAGGAATGAAAAACAGTGCTCTTCTTTCAAGAGTGGAATTCAATCTCTACAAGTTGTTATGCACTCTTACGGAATAAATACATAAAGCATATTGCCTATTTATTGTCTGGCCCAGATGTGATTCTAAGGCCACAGCAATATGATTGATTCTTAACTGTTCTCTAACAAGGACAACTCGGAATGGGCAATAAATGCTGATCAGCCACGAATACCCAGATCCTACCCATGAATAAAAAAAAAATCCTGTCACATGATCCCCCTCATTGAAATTATGTCACATCGGTAAATTTTAAAACAACTATATAGGAATGGGATTCAGTCAAGGGGACCCTGCTTGGGTGCCAAGGCAATTATAACGCCTGAGGAAAGGAACATTCCAAGGTAGTGTCTTGTTACTGCCCTGGCACAGGTTGACATTGTTGATGTGGTGATGCTGGTGTTGGACTGGGGTAAACACAGTAAAAGTTTCACAACACCAGGTTAAAATCCAACAGGTTTATTTGGTCGTAAACGCCACTACCTTTCAGGGTTTTGCCCTTTCGTCAGTGGGATCTTGGGTTCATGTCACACTATCTGTAACCCGAATGACTTGCCTGGGCTTGCAACATGTCAATTATAATTCTGTCTGGAGACAATACAAGTCTCTTTTAACTATGCTTAATACTATCTTCACTCATATAATCTGCACCTTTAAAACCTTTAAGTTGTAAAAACTCACATTCTAACCTATAACTGTGTGTGCCTTTATATGCTCTATTTGTGATCAGAATTCCCACTCACCTGACGAAGCGGCAAATCCTGAAAGCTAGTGGCAGGGTATTGTGAAATTTTTTACAGTTGATGGTGCCAAGCTAGCAGTGCTATTCTAACCTGTCAGAGGGCCTGTCAGGGCACGTCTTCTGGGAAGTACTATTGATGGGGAAGGGTGATGCCAGTAAAGGGGAAGAGGGGGCATGCTTTTGAAGGGGGTGGATGATGGTTGTAAGGGCAGGAGACTGCTCATGATACTCTGTGGTTGGAGGGGATGACAGGAAGCCTCTGACGTTTGTGGTGCTGGGGGGGAGAGTGCCCCAAATACCTTCAAGGTGGGAGGAGCATCCCAATGCATAGGGATGGATTGTCCATCCCAATGCTGGTGGGGGAAGGAGAAGGGAGACATTAATGCATTCACATTCATGGGTACGTGGGGGAGATAAATTAGTGCTGAATGGAACACCCTTTTAAAGTTGGTGTCACAACCTCCGTAGAGTTGGCATTGCTGGTTCTACCAACCTCCGTCCACCAGAATGCTGACATAAAGCAAGCCTCCAAATTGTTTTGTTTCAAATGCCAGAAAATCTAGTCTGAAGATTCAGCTGTGCATCTGGAGAGATGCACATCAGTGTTCAGTCAGATGAATAGTTAAATACTACCCAATTGAATTGCTTTGGGTTGCAACTAAAATTTAACTTTCAACGTTTATACAAATAGACAATTAACAGGTTAGCATTTACAACAGGATTAGGGGCACTCTGGAATAAAAGCTTCAATTTTAGAACTGCCAATCAACACTATTATTTTCTACCCCTCCATTTCTGTATTTCAACTCCTCTGAGTTTTATTTTGGTACATACTGATAGTTCTGCATAAGTGGTTTGTTTGGCACAATGCCAAATGATAGCATATTTAGCTAGATTTTTTTTTCATTCTAATTTCACTTCTGTCTGTTGTGTTCATTTGAATACAGTCTATTCATCTTTTAGCTTCCCCAGTATACTAATAACTACACTAACATGATGAATCCTCAGGTTTATTGTCCTAATATAATTTGTCACTGCTGAGAGTCATACAGGCTGTGGTCCACTTACAGCTATTGGGAAACTAAAGGGCAAGTGTGCCCATTGGCTTCTGTGATAATGGTTTTATTTTTAGAAAATATCCAGCTTGAAGGCTATCTTCTGGCTTCATTTAAAGTCATGAAAAATAACTGTTTGCAGAAGGGCATTCATCAATTGCACAAGACTGCCTAATGTAGTGGTATGGTTGCATAATTCTTACTGTCAAATAAACAAGCTGTGCGAGTTTGAAATGGAAAGGTCAGTTCTGCATAGTGGAACCTTTCTTTACACATAGATAACATGATGGTGAAAGTTTGAAGCCCATAACTTTTCTAACCCTAGAACTGTTTCATGGAGGTTAATTTGGTAAGTTGCTCAAAATAGCCAGGGCTTTGTGATTTGTGATTAATTCACACCCATTAATTAACATATTAGCAACATAGCACCACAGTGTTCTTTGGCTTGGATGCACTAGAAGAGGTCCAAAACTGGAAGTGCCTAGCACCATTTAGAATCACTCAATTGCTACAGCGTAGAAGAAGGCCATTTAGCCCATTTTGCCTGCACTGGCTCTCCAAACGAGCATCATGACTAAGTGCCATTTCCCTGCCTTTTCCACATACCGCAGCACATTGTTTCTATTCAAATAATCATTCTGTTCAAATAACCATTCAAATAACCCTTTTAATTGCTTTAATTGAACTTGGCTTCAGCACACATCTAGGCAGTGCATTCCAAACTCAAATCACTTGTGTGGAAGAGCTTTTTCTAACATCACATTTGTTTCTTTTGCAAATCACAAATCTGTGTTTTATCATTCTTGGTGGTCAGTACAATGAGAATAGTATCTCCCTATCTTCTTTGTCTAGCTGCCTCTTGTCTTTGAACAAGTCTATCAAATCTCTTCCCAGCTGTCTGCTCTCCCAGGAGAACAGCCCCAAATTCTCCAATCTGTCCTCATAACAGAAGTTTCTCTGGAACTCTTCTCATAAATCTCTTCTGCACCCTCTCCAATGTATTCACTTCCTTTCTATAATGTGGTGCCCATAACTCCACAAAATATTCCAGCTGAGGTCTAATTAGTGTTTTGTGTAAATTCAGCATAATCTCCTTGCTTTCATACTCTGTGCCCCCAATATAAAGCCCATGGAACTTTATGCTTTATTAACTTTCTTTTTCTGTCCTGCCACCTCCATTGATATGTGCACATACTCACCCAGGTCTTTCTGCTCCTGCACCCCTTTTAGATTTTTCCTCTTTTTTTTATGTTATCTCTCTGTATTCTTCCTACCAAATACATAACCTCACACCTTTCCACATTGAAACTTCCAACTCCTACCTATCTGCTCACTCCACCAATTTGTCTGTTCTTTTTCTACACTGTCCTCCTCACTTCCATCATCCGCAAAATTTGAATCTGTCCCCTGCATAGCAAGATGTACATTATTGATATGTATCAGGAAAGACAGGATCCCTTAAAGGTTTCAGCTCTGTTCTGAGGACAAATTTTCCTCTAGCCAGAAAAATATCCATTGACCGTTGTACTCTGTTTCCTAGTATTCATGATGTAGAGATGCCGGCGTTGGACTGGGGTAAACTCAGTAAGAGGTCTGACAATACCAATATTAAATCCAACCAATTTATTTGATAGTAAACTTGCTAGCTTTCGGCCTTTGTGCCTTCATCAGACGAATGAGGTGTTCATTCACCTGACAAAGGCACAAAGGCCGAAAGCTAGCAAGTTTCCTAGTATTCAGCCAATTTTATATCGACATTGCTATTGTCTTTTACTTCATGAGCTATAACTTTACTCACAGATCTCTTGTATCACAGTATATTGGATGCCTTCTGAACGTTCAAGTACATCATACAAACTGCATTACCTTCAGTGACCCTTTGTTACCTCCTCAAAAAAAACTTCAAAAGTTAGTTAAACATGACTTCTCCTTTAAAAGTCCATGCTGGCTCTTAACAATCAACCTACGTTTTTTCCATCCAGTCGTCGTGTCTTATCAAGTTTCAGTACTGACAGTGTATTTATCACTTTCTCCTTATGAATTTTGAATACTCCTCGGGACAGAATTTCCTCGATTGTCACCATGTCTCGTGTAGCATCTGCCTTCTTGGTACAGATGGATGCAAAGTATTGATTTAATATCTCCACTGCTTCCATTCCCTGTAGGTCCCTATTTAGCCCTATTTCTTTTACCAGCCTGTTATTAATTAAATGTGTATAGAACACTTTGGGATTCCCCTTTGTGTTGACTACTAGAACAAAGCTACAACTCTTAAAGGGGAAGTGCATTGTGGTTGTAGCAGATGCTGGCAGAAAATCTGATCTGGGAAAGAGTGAGGAATGTCACAATGGTGGAGAAACCACTTTTAGGGTTTTTGGGCACTGAAAGGGATGCTTTAGTGGAGACCTTATTTATAGAATCCCTGCAGTGCATCAAATGGTCCATTGAGTTTGCACCGGCCACAATCCTACCAAAGCCCTATTTCTGTAGCCCCACACATTTAATCTGCTATTCCCCTGACATTAAGACAATTTGGCATGGCTGATCACCAAACCCGTTCATCTTTGGGTTGTGAGGAAAAAACTGGAGCACCTGGAGGAAACTCCTGCAGACACGGGGAGAATGTGCAAATTCCACACAGACAGGGATCCAAGGCTGGAATTGAACCTAGGTTCCTGATGCTGTGAGGCAGCAGTACTAACCACTGTGCCACCATGCTGCCCCTTTTGAGGAGGTAAATGGAAGAGAGATGTAAAGAATCTGTAAGAAGGAATGGGGCCTTCCAGAAATACAGTCAAAATGCAGTAGAGCAGATAGCAGTGGTATTAATGCTAGGAACAAGTTCCAAGGATCTGGATACAATGCAGCAAGTAATTCAATGAGCTCCAATGAGTATTCAAGGTTAATAGATGAGTCTGCAAATACTATAGCTGAGGACTACACCAGTAATCCTGGCTATTGCACCAATATCAAGTGCCTTCCAACAGTTTCTATCAATTAGAACTCATCGTTATGCTTCACCTCACCCTCATACACTTAGCACTGCTGTAAGGTTCAGGCCCCCATAAGCTGAACACACTGCCAGCTATTCAATCATGACAGTCACATCAGCCAAGCAGACAGACAAAGACAGCAGGAGCTAAGTGCCCAGGGGCATTCATGCCTACATGTTCTAATTGCAGGGCCATTATTGGTATGGCCACTGCTGCAACTGTAGCAAGCTGCAGAGTGGAAACATTGAAGATGACCTTATCTTCATAACTAATGCTTCTCTTTCCACCCTATTATATCTTCTGTTGCTGAGATTTTGGTAGCCATTTAAATTTATAGCCAGGTTTCCAAATACTCAATAAAAATGGCAACAAAAGGAAGATGGCAACCTGGAACTAGCAACTAAGTACATTCTATAGACTTGCTTGTTAAACATGAGAAACTGGAATTCTTCCCCCAGCCTCTTAAACAAAAAAAATCCTCTGCTGCAAATGATAGATCATCCTTCAAAACTCTCCCTCCCTTCCAGTTGCTGCTCCTACATAATCTGTCATCCCAAACCATGACATTTTCTAGTTCCCCCTTTCTTCACTGTTGCTGATCTGACTTCTAATACTCAATGCACTCTCTGCATTTCACTTCACTAGCTGACCAGCCTGTAATGTTTTCTGTTTTCTATGGAGCATGGCTTTGTACCACTGACCTCCCATCCAGGAGATGGTTAACTTCTCAGTCTGGCCACAGTCTGGCAAGAGAATGAAACAAAATAAAATCATAATGCGATGCTGATTTAAGTTCAACAGGAACTCTATATTCCTTGCATCTCCAAATCTATGCAATCACGCATCCTCCGCTATTTCCCATCGGGGCCATGGCCAACCTGACAGGAAGAAATTGCATTTATCTCTGTTTAATTGAGCTTCCAGCAAACATTTCACATCCAGTTTCTTAAGCCTGATGATCAATATGTCCTTTCACCCAGCAGGCTCCAATGAGTGAAATCATTCTAATATTCTACAACGTCTTGAGTAAAAGCAAGTGAATCCAATAGTAATACAGGACATTCTTTTGTTTTCCTTATGTTACTTGGATGAATTCCAAATATTAATATCTGAATGCAAAGAAGTCTACAAAAACCATGAGATCATGCAATAATTCATTGGGAAGGAAATTCAAGCCTTTTGTGGAATTTTATAGGTTGACTATTGTTTGCAATCCAACATAGATAAAATTAAAGTTGTTGGACTAGTATTACTAGCATTTAAAAGATGGGTACTGAAGGGGAAATGCATAACTTTTAGTTATGTAAATATAATATGAAGAGCAAAGGGAAAAATAAAAGGCAACACCAATTGCAGCAAGAACCATCCAAGGCGGTCTGCTATTAGTGTTCTATTGGGTTTAATGCTTGCATTTAAATGTACATTAAATAATAAAACACTAAATCACGTGTACATAAATGCTTCACATTTTACAGTAAGTGGCCACTATAACATCTGGTGCAAGTGAAATAATATGTTTAATATATCTCTCTTGTATGGATGAATTAGTATAATAAATCAGAGAATGGTTATAGCACAAGGAAGTGCATCGGACCATTCTATTCCTGTGAGCTGTCTGCAAGAGCAGCTCTTCTGGTCCTCTCCCTGAACTTTCCCTGTAACTTCAAGGCCTGATCTAATTTCCTTTTGAAAACCTGCAATTAAATCTGTCTCAACCACATTCCCAGTCAGTGTATTAGAATTTCTAACCATTCACTGCATTAAAACGTTTTCCCTCATGCAGCCATTGCTTCTTTTGCTAATCACATTAAATCAGTGTCTACTGGTTCTGCATCCTTTCCTCCAAAAGGAACAATTTCTTCCCATTTACTCTGTCCAGAACCCTCATGATTTTAAATATCCTTAGCAAATCTCCCCTCAATGTTCTCTAAAGAAAGCAGTTCCAGTTTTTCCAATCTGTCCCTTAACAAAAGTCTCTCATCACTGGAACCTTCCTCATAATCTTTTCTACACCTTTTCTAATGTCTTTATATCTTTCCTAAACTGCAGTGTCCAGAATTGGATGCAATACTCCAGCTGAAGTTGAACTAGTATTTTATAACTGCTTACCATAACTTTCTTGTTTTTGTACTCTGTGACTCTGTTTATAAAGCCCAGGATCCCATTTGCCTATTTTCATCACTTTCTCAACCTGCCCTGCAGATTGAGAACAATTTGTGCAGATATCCCAGGTTTCTCTGTTCCTTCATCCCTTTTAGATTTATATACTTTGCCTCTCCTTATTCTTCCCATTAAAATATATCATTTCAGACTTCTCCACATGAAATTTCATTTGTCACATGTCCACCTATTCCATCAGCCTGTCTGTGTCCTCTTGAAGTCTATCAATATTCTCTTCACTGCTGACAATAATAGTTCCAAATTTTGTCATCTGATAATTTTGAACTTGTGCTTTGTATAAGTCTAAGTAATAAATACAAGTCAAGAAAAACTGGTCAACTTACCATCCACAGGGGAAATCATTATATACCTTTCTCCTGTCTGAAAACAATTGTTCGCCATTAGTCCCTGTTCCTGTATTCAGCTACTGTTGATCCTTGTATCCTTTGTTGACAAGTGTATTATGTGGCATTTTATCAAACACCTTTTGGAAGCCCAAGTACACCACATTCATTACATTACCTTCTCCAACTCTTTCCATTAACTAACTTTTTAATCGAATTAGTTGAATACAGTTTGTCTTTAATACATCCGTGCTGGCTTTCCTTAATCCAAACTTGTCCAAGTGATTGTTAACTTTATCCCCAATTATCATTTCTAGAGGATTTCCCACCGCAAGTGTTAAACTAACAGACTGGTAGCCACTGGCTTTATCCTTGCATCATTTTGAACAAGGATACAGCATTTGCAATTCTTTGGTTGCCTAGCACATATAGAAAGAGGACTGGAAGATTATAGTCAGTACCTTTACAATTTCCACCCTTCCTCTATTGAGCAGTTATAACTCTCACTGCGACTCAATGTAGGTAGAACCTAAATTCTGAATACGTGTGTAAATAGCAAATCGATATTCAGCTGTTAGTGAATGCCTCATTTTCAAATGCTTGGGATCAGAGATATGCATCATCTATCACTGGAATTCTCCAATCTCAACCGTGGCTAGGATTCTCAGGTCCTGGTGTTTGAAATGGAGATTTGACTGAATGCCAAATTCTCCGTTCTCACTGACAGCAGTAGTAGGTGCATGAAGCCGGAGGTGTATTTCTGCCAATGTACATGAAGTTGACATGCAATTGAAAGGTTTTACATATGAAACTCAACTTTATGCAAACTGGATAAAGTACTTAAAGTAGCAGTTTTTAGTCATCGTATACTGTACATCAGATATACAAGTTATGATATTCCTCCAAATATCTTTTTGATTACTTGTTTTTCCAGCGTTTTGAAATGGCCTTGTTATTTTTTTCTTTTTGAGTTCTCTATCTGAAGACAGATCCTTGACAATTATTCTCAAAACA
Source organism: Sphyrna mokarran (assembly GCA_024679065.1). Classification (NCBI taxonomy): domain Eukaryota; kingdom Metazoa; phylum Chordata; class Chondrichthyes; order Carcharhiniformes; family Carcharhinidae; genus Sphyrna; species Sphyrna mokarran. The sequence continues at coordinate 82,055,087 of JAGIQG010000002.1, forward strand.
TTCCTCAGCATTTTTTTCAGCAGATAGGATAAGGAAGCTGACCTTAAATCTACCTCAGCTGGAAAAAAGAGCAAACCTCTGTTGTTGCCATTAATCTAATCCACATACTAGTTGCCTAGTCAACTGAGCTATCTGCCCCCCCACCCCCGTCTCCATAGACTCACTGCATGCGCAGGAATATTCCCTGATGTGTAAATTAGTACAAATTAAGGAGTGAGTAAACATCAAATCAGTATTACAAAATTGGAGATGCATGCAACATGCATATTACAAGACTCTAACTTTAATCTTCATATAGTTTTGCCAAAATGAATTTGCAGTAATAGCGTGGAGAATGAGTTCGTGGAATGCATTCAAATCATTTTTCCAGATTGGTATGTCAAGGAACCAGATATTGCAATTATTTTTGATCTAGTATCATAGAAATAATGGGTCATTATATAAGTAAAGGAAACTTTAAGGAAGAATAATGGTAACATAATAGAATTTTATATTGAGTTTGAAGATGATTTAGTTAATTCCAAAACTAGACTCTTAAATCTGAAGGAAGCAAATTATGCAGGCACAAGGGGTAAGTTTAGCTGACAGTGATTGAAAAACGAGACAAAAAATGCAGCAGGAAATAGGCAACAGCAAACGTAAATGAATTTATAATTCACAATAAACACACATTTCCTTAAGGAATAAAAGCCCCATGGGAAAAGTGGTACAAACATATGAATGAGAAAAGTTAATGCCAGTTAAATAAAGATAGTAAAATAAAGATTATGGTGAAATTATCGTATTAGTTCAAAGTAAAGGCTGATAATGTTACAAAAAACAATATTTAGCCTGACCAGATTTTTGAATTTGGCAATTATGACAAAGAATTAGATTTAAAAAAACAGAAAATAAAACACAAGAGACATAAACATTGTAAAAACCTCTATTGGGTGTGTATTGGGAAGAGATTAGTGGAAGTAAGCATGGATCCTCATGGACTGAAATAGGAGAAATTATAATGCAGAATAAGAAAATAAGAAAAAGATAATAAACAAAAATTGGGTGCAATCTTATCAAAAATTGGCAGAGTGCTGGATCAGGCAAGAAAACCTGTGTAAACTGAATAGTTTCATGGATAGATTTTCTCATCAGATCTAACTGCACTCTGTTCGGTTTCTAAGGGCTGGCACAATTCATGCAGTCAACTGGATGATCAGGTCTGAAAGATCCAACTGTGCCAGGAATTTTAGATCAGTGCACTGATCACCAGTCCGTAGGGATTTCTGGAAGTGAAATTGTGCTTGACAGATCTGTTGGTGTTTCAGATTGTAACTTGAAGATTTTCTAAGGGGGAACCTCTGAATGTGATGTATTTGCATTTTCAAAAAGCATTTGAAGAGCTACGCAGATCATATTGTACAAAATTAAGGTTTATGTGATTGGTGAAATATATTGGCATGGATTGAGGATTTGTTAATGGACAGAATATAGAGAATCAGAATTAACAAGTTATTTTTGAGCTATTTATAATCTGTATGAATGAGTTAGATGAGGTTGAATGCAATGTGCCTAGGTTTACTGATAATACAAAGGCAAATGGGAAAATATGCTGGAAGGAGAACTTAAAGAGATTATAGGCAGAGATTGGCAGGTTGAATGAGTGGGCAACTAGAACACAAGATGAAGAAGAGTCAAATAGCAAGGCAGAATTTTTTTTAAGTAGTGGAAGATTGAGATTCAGCGGGATGTGTGTCTCCGGTCGTGAATCAAAAAGTTAACATGTAGGCATAGGATCCAATTCGCAAGTGGTATGTTAACCTTTACTGGAAAGGAATTGGAGCACAAGAACAAAGGTGTCTTACTGCAGTTGTGTAGGGCATTGGTGAGATCATATCACTAGCACCATGTATTATTTTGGTCTCCTTCTCTAAGGAAAGATACATTTGTTTTAGAGGAAGTGCATCAATGACTCATTAGACTAGTTCCTATAATGAGAGACTAGGTCCATGTCCCCTAGGGCTTAGAAGCATGTGAAGTGATCTCAGCGAAATATGAAATATTCTTATAGGGTTTGACAGGCTAGATGCTCGAAGTTGTTTTCCCTTGGTCAGCTGTAGGTCTAGAGGTCACAGCTCTGCATAAGGGGTCCACTGTTTAAAGCAGAGATTAAGAAACTTCTTTCACTCAAAGGGCTGTTTATCTATGAAATGCTCTATCCAAGGGAGTTATGGAGGATCAGTTTCAGGCATATCCATGATGGAGATTCATTGATATTTAGTTGCTAAGGAATCAAGAGAAAGTGGTATTAAGAGGAAGATAACTTTCATTTTACTGAATAGCAAAGCATACTGGAAGGACCAAATGGCTTACTCCTGCTCCTATTATGCTCTTATAAGGGTGCTTCATAGGAACTGCAGGAACTTCTTATTAGCAAAGTAACAATTGGTTCTTAACTCTTGTTTCCTACTCTCATACAATACATTTTAAATCGAGAAATTACTGTTGATATTAAAGACTAACTAAATGGCAGAATGTATAACATGCCTTCTCTAACAAAAGAATTGAATTGCTTTTTTTAAAAAAAGTATCTCAAAATGTCAGACAAAAATGCTTTAGAAATGCACCTGCTAAAATTATGATATTGATTTTGGTATCAAAATGAGATAGTATTAATATAAGAAGACAACAGTATGAAAATAATTCTGCAGCTGACAGATCTTTCTGATTATGAAAATAGATATCCTAAATCACCCATACCTACAGTTATTTGACATCTAATTTGGAACCAGGATCTGAAATAATTCTTCAGATCCCACAATTGAAGAAATTGTCCATTTAGCTTCACATTTTGGAACTTAGGTTATTTGAGCAATGTTCTTAGAATTTTATTTTTACTGTTTGGCCGTTAAGCTTTACTTGGTCAGAATGCAGAGGGGAAAATCTGGTAGCAGAACTCACCTGAAATTAACAGAAGGAAAATCTAATTGTTCTATTGATCTGGATCTCACGTGAGCTGGAATAAAAGTGAATGGAAGTTTTATTATAGTTACATAAACCTTTGGTTAGACAGCAATTGTATTCCCTTTAGTGAAGAAGATTAGGGTGATCGAATTGAGGTGTCTAAGATAATTTAAGGAATGGGCACTGTGCCCAGGAATTCTGTAGTCTTTAATGTCTGCTTTCTTTTTCTCGATGGAAATTATTGCACTCTTCCATAAAATAAGTAGGAAGTTTTTAATTTTGTAGTAGGGGACTGCAGAACAGGGAAGCACAACCAAAATTTCTCTAAACAGGGGGCGTAGCCTTACAATTAGAGCTGGCCAATACTGCTAATTTAATAGTAGTTGGAGAAGAAGCCTGATAATCTAGAAACAATGGAGTGGTGAAGCTAGTTGGCGTTGAGCAAGAGCTAGGAGTGTCAGAGCTTGGGTGAAAAAAATTTTGGAGAAAGTTTGCCAAAGTGGGCTAGTGGTAGGGAGGGAAGCTACAGCAAAGTATGTTAAGGGATAGGTTGATCAAGATGCAGTGTCAGACATTTAAGAATATACAAAATTGATGTATTCCAATGAAAAACACCCACTATCCATTTTTCACTAAAAAAAAGTATCAAACTCAAAGCATATAATTGTGCAAAGATGAGTGGCAAGTTAGAAGATTATACAGTAAAGAATGATTAAAAGATTAATGGTGGGGCGGGGGGAAAGGACGATGATCAGCAATATCAAGATAGTACAAGTTTGTACTGATTCTTAAAAGATTAACAAAGTGAGCATTGATCCAATCAAAAGTCCAAGTTAGTTAATAATGGAAAACGAAGAGACGGCAGGTGAATTGAACAGGTATTTTACATCAGTCTTCACTATCGATGCTACTAGTAACATCCCAGAAATTGCTGCAAATCCGTTAATGGAAGGAGGAAAGAACTCAAGAAAACTACAATCACCAGGTATTGAGCAAATTGCTGGAGCTGTAGGCTGACAAATTCTCAGGTCCTAATGCACTTCATCCTAGAGCCTTAAAAGTGGCTAGTAAGATAGGTGATGTGTGGGTTTTAATTTTCCAAACTTCACTGGATTCAGCAAAGATTTGATTGGAAAATAGTAAATATAACTCTTTTATTCAAAAAGGGAGAAAGACTTAAAACAGGAAATTACATCACCTTAACATTTGTCACAGGGAAAATGTTAGAAACATTTAAAAAAAAAATTATAACACAACAGTTACAAAAGCTCAAGGCAATCAGGCAGAATCAATTTGGTTCTGTGAAGATGTTTAACCAATTTATTGGAGTTTGAAAAAGTATGATGCAGATGTGTTGCATTTAAATTTCCAGAATGCATTTCAAATATTACTGTGGAAAATAAAAGCTCATGATGTAGAGGGCAATATATTGACATGGACTGAAGATTGGCTATCTGACATTGTATTTAAATGGCTTCCCCCCTGATATGTTCCCTCTAGGTAAGGATTTCCAACAGGTATTGAACAGGAAGCAATTGAAGGGAATCCATTCCTCAAAGGCAAGGGACACAAACGGAAACACAGCCTCTGGGGGTGCCCCAGTGTGGTCAGTGGTTTGTGCTGGGGTGGGCCCTCTGGGTCTGTGGATGGGAAGAAAGATTGCCCTTGTGTTCATGTTGTTGGAGGGTGTGGGGGAGTGGGCGGTTTTGCCTAATGTACTTGGGGGGGGGGAGGAGGAGGGAGGTTTGCCTCAGTACTGGGGAGTGGAGGGGTGAGGAGGGGGGGAATTGCCTCCATACTGGAGAGGTGGTTTGCTCCAGTGCTTGCAGTAGAGGGGGGTTGTCCAGAGAATCTGGAGAAAAACTCAGCCATGCAGTTGGTTTTCTCATTGCAACCAGCACTCCATGGGCAGAATGCAAGATTCTGCCTCTCATTTTCGTTGCCATCCATAGCACTTATTGCTTGATCTCACCAATGAGATAAACTTTCACATATATTTGGACAGTCTCCCAAATGAAAATTGTTCATTATCCAAAGTCTGGAGAATGAGCAACACAACAACACTTGTTATCAAGGCTTTTCATGGTCTTTGGATAAATAAATCTTCTGGACCTTCAGGGACACAATAGATTCATTGCCTGGAAACTGAAGTGATACAACAGATTGTGAATGGATAGACTGGGAGATCTTGTACCACAGATTAATAACTGCTAGACCACCACAGAAATTGAAATGAAGTGGAAAAATAAAGAAAACAATAATCAAAACTATAGGGACGTCTGCATTTCCATGCAACTAATCCAGAGAGACAGTCAGGGAAATTGAACAATTGAACACAAAATGATTAAGCTGGCAAAGGAGCAGATCGACTCTCATTCTTCTCACATGACTCAGATATGTCCCTCACTTCTGATTAGCTATAAGACCCAGCCAAGATATTGAATGATAGTTCCTGTATTGGACAGCACCCTCTACTGGGTTCTTCTCCCATTGGCAGGCTGTTGTATCAACCAAGCATTTGCTCTCTGTGCTGCAATCTGCTCAATTAAACACAAAAATACTCAATTATTTATAATTCCACCAGTTTTCAAAGTGAGGCCTATTTATTTAGGCCAAAATTTTTTTTGAACTAAATATTTTATTTCATCCATAAACTAATTTCTTTGTCTTTTTTTTATTTTGATGATGCTTTGTTGCAGTGACTAATGCCACTGGCTATGTACCGCTTACTACTTGCTTTTGCCCTTATTTGTACTGCTATGCATAAACATATCCAAAATGTTCAAAGTGCTTCACAGACAATGAATTATTTCTGAAGTGTACTCACCGTTGTTATATGGGGAAACATGCCAGCTAAAGGAAGGTTGCAAAAACAGCAAATGAGTTACATGTACAATTACTAATTTTGGCTAAGATTCCCACAAAACACCTATGCTTTTTGTCAGGGCCGTGAGGTGGAGATGCCAGCGTTGCACTGGGGCAGGCACTGTAAGAAGTCTCACGACACTAGATTAAAGCCCAACAGGTTTATTTAGAATCACGAGCTTTCAGAGTGCTGTTCTTTTGTCAGGATGCCTTTGCCAAGGTTCATATGGGTAGAATGAGGAAAGAAGTTCTGCATAGATTATTTAAGGTGCTCGACACTAAATTAAACACAATTTTCAATGTTATAATCTCTGAATTATCAGCTGAACTGTATGCAAATTGACATAGGGTGCAAGAAATTAAAGAAATAATTCATGGCTCAAAGATTCATGGGAAAGATGGGTTTGGTTCATGAGGCATCAGTCATGGGGAAAGTAGGCTGTATCATTGTCAGTCATGATTTAATTGAATGGTGGAGCAGACTCAATGGGCTGAATGGCCTACTTCTATTCCTAAATCTTATGATCTTAAGGAGTTATGGAATGATACCAAGAGTGACATTGTACAACTTATTATTGTATTCCCTGGAACGTGAGGTTAAAGGGTATGTAATAGGTTTTCAAGTTATTAAGAGGAACAGAGTGTAGTAGAGATAGGGTAGATAGAGATGCAAATATTGGTAGAAGGTTGGAACTCTCTTTTGTACATGGCAATTAATGCCATTTTTAATTATGATAGTTAATTTTAAATCATAATTTATGAACAATTAGGGAATGCACAATACATTTAGCATAAACTATTACACTAGAGAGACTTTCATGTGGCATAATTTACTGTAAATCACTCCCATCCATAATTTATACAATATTGATTTCCTGGTACAAATGTGACCTGAGAAAGGGGAGAGAGTCATAATGAGGTAAACAGTAAGAAAGATGTAACAAAAGAAAAACAGATAACGAGGCAAAACTGGAGAGAAGCAGCAGACTGAGAAAGAGAAATGGGAAAGTGAGTTTTCAGTGTTGTAACTTGAAGTACAAAGTCTCCAAGATAAACTAATAGATTATAGGTACTCTACATGGCAGAGTTCTGAAAATAGCAAGAAATTCATAAGAAATAAAGCAAACTAATTGAATGTGAACAGTACTTAAATGGAGGCTGCTTACTTTTGTGCTAAATTTATTTAAGTTGTCAACCTTGCGTGTGTGTGTGTGTGCGCGCACGCACGTGTGTGGCTACACATATGAGTTCCAGTTAACGTTGATTGAATTTCTAGACAGAATGTTATATCTACATGCAAGTATGTAGTACATGAACACACATAGTTATGAAGATACGTTGGAGATGTCAAGGATGTTCTCCATGGAAAACAGAAGTTTAAGAGAAGATTTAACACAAACTTTCAATATCATCTGGGACTAGACAGAATAGATGGGAAAAAATTTTCTGGTGTAAAAGGATTGAGAAGGCAGAGATTTAAACTGATTGCTAAAAGAAGGAAAAGCAATGTGAGAAAAATATGTTTTCACACAGCAAATGGTTCGAGCCTGCAATGCACTGCTTTGAAGTATGATGGAGGCAGGTTCAATCCAGGCATTCAAAACCTTATTAGATAATTATTTGAAAGAAACAATGTGCAGGGATAAGGAGTAAAGGCAAAAAGATGGCACTAAGTCATAATATTCATTCAAAGAGTTAGTGCAGACAAAATGGGCTGAATAGCTTCTTTCTGCATGGTAACAATTCTGTGATTGATTGCTGTTACTGTTAACTTGGATGCAAGTTTGATTCCATGGCTATTGACTACCTTTTGATCTTATTTGTGAGTCTACAGTGTGGACTATTAGCATGCAAATGTATCAAATTCAGGCTTTTGATCCTGTGTTCCTGTTGACACTATATAGCATCAAGCCAAGTTATCATATAACATATGAAAATTTATGGAAATCAGGTTCATGTTGGCAGGAAGTGGGGAAGATCTGAAACTCAGATCTCACCAGCACAAATCCTGTTTTTGTCTACTTGTGTGATTTATTGTCCATTATGGGATTTGCAACCATGGCTAAAAGGGCTGCTAGATTGTTGCCATTGAATCCAGTTGTATGAACCTTATCATTGTCTCCAACCCAATCAAGTCACACAATGCAGTAAGGAATCACACAAATTGGGGAATAATTCCCATCTTTATTGTCAGGTTGATAATCTAGTCAGGTGGATCATTTTTCCCACTCTTGAACCAACTCAGTATTCATTGCAATGACTTCAGGTGAGTTCTCCTTCACTAAGATACCATCCAATTTGTGAAGTTACCCCCATGATCATCTGATCTGTATGGCTCACTGCAATAATCATAGTGTACCTGCTCATCAGTTGTCAGCAAATTTGAGACATTTAAACTCTACATGATTACATGAATTGTGCTCCCAGCAAAAAAAAACTTGCTTACCCAGAGTTGATGCATTGAGGACATGATCATCACATTCTCAGCTTTTCAGCCATAAAAAAAAATCATGCCAGTAAAACCTGAGGTGACACAAAACAATGGTGCTGACCTCCACATCTGATTTTCTGAACCTTACAGAAAGCCAGTCACTAACTTGGAGAATGGATGTATAATTTGCAGGGGAACTTCAACATAGAATATTGAGACATAGGAAGAATTAGCATGTCACGTATTCCTCAAAGTATGTTTTTAATTGGCATATAGAAGTGATCTTGGGATAGATTTTAAAAATTTCTGTAAGTAGTGATGTAGATTAATAAATGCTAATGAAATAACTCAACCAGATTTACTGGCCAGACAGTGAAGTTAGAAATTCTATCCCAGCCATTGTGCATCACTCTCCTTACTGCTCTATTTGTTATGTGCCAAGTTATTTGATTTCCTTTCAAAAAAAAGCACTTGGATTAACTTCTAGAGGAAGAGAATTGAAAAACAGCTATGATAATCTTGTGTAAAATCTTGGTTAGAATCCAGTTTCTATATTCTAAAATGATACAGAGACACTTGGAAGAGATGCAAAAAATTACTACAATGGCATCAGAACTGGAAAGATTGAACTGACTGGGATTTTTTTCGATAAAAGTGAAGTCTGAAGGGTTCAAAAACAAAAAATGCTGGAAAATCTCAACAGGTCTGATAGCACTGTGGTAGTCTGAGCCAAGTCTGAGGGGTGACCTGATTGAGGTGTAAAAAATTATGAAAAATTTTATTGATGAATATAGTAATGTTGCCGTCCCCATGGTCCAGTCCAGAAAAAGGGGACATAAATGTTTGATGGTGGTTGGTTGTTCGGATCATTCAGCAAGTCTAGAGTTGCTGCAGCAACGTGTATTTTTATATGCATGTTGTAGTCAAGTGCTGTGGTTAGTGATGTAAAGACTCTAAGTTGCTCTAAGTTGCTAAGGAATCTCTCCTGCTCTTACTGCCAGCCATTGGTGTGTGTTGGATGAAACTGCATGTTGAAAGTGACCTTATGTTTGGTCACATTATGAATGTACCTTCCTTTGTCACTAGGCTCAAACCAGGAGCTTTTGCCTAAGGCTAGAAATAATTGAGGTATAATAATGAAGAATCTGTATTCAATGGAATGTAAAGCTTCCATCAATATGGCAGCCTTTCACAATCACAGAACATCTTGAGGCACTTTAGTGCTAAATATATATTTTTGAAGTATATTTACTGTCTTATGTGGGAAACATCAGCAGCCAATGTGAACACAGCAAGATCCCATAAACAGTTATGTTATAATGACTAGACAACAGTTCCATTTTCAAGAATAAACATTGGTTAGGATACTGGGAATTCCTCCCCTGCTCCTCTTCAGATGGAGAATGTATCTTTTAAATTCATCAGAAAGTGAACACAAGGCCTAAGGCAACAGTGCAGCTCTCCCTCAGTACCAACCAACAGTGTCAGCCTTAATTTTAATTCAAATTCGTGGGGTAGGATTTCAACCTACCATCTTAAGACTAGAGTTTAGAGTCCTTCCCACAGCCAACACTTGAATATTAGTGACACTGGAAGTTATCTGAGCACTTGAAAGAGCAGGAAATAAAAGGATGAGCTACTCAAATTAGGTGGACAGTTGGGAGCATCAATACCAGCATGAACATCTTGAGGCCAATGGTCTGTTTCTGAGCTGTACATATTTGGTAATGCATTGTATACCGGATGAGCAAAACTCCATTTTGGGAGCAGTGTCTCACAATCTAAGTGTTCTCTTCTCATGAAGCAATGTGTAGCTGTGAATACTGTGGAAGAATTTAGCTGTGAATTCCTGTTACTTGTGTAAATTATTTTATTCCTTTTCATGTCTGAATTATTTTATTTGTGTAAGTGTATAGTAATGCTTATAACACTGCTGTTGCAAATTACACAGCATTAATGACAGCTGCTAAGTGGATTATTTGGTGTTATGGAGCTTTCGCTGAACAGCAGGTGGTCATTATTCCTCTAATATTAAAATCTTATATGATTAGTGTCCACTTTAAAAGCAGTGACTGCTGGCTATGGCTGCTTTAAGACAATGCCTCTAAATCTGCTCATGCAGCTAGAGCATTGAGGCTTAATAAGCCTATAATGTTAAAAAGCAATGTGACCTAAAAACTGGGTTGCTTGCAGACAGAGCAAGAAAGATACAACTTGTATTTACATAACACCATACATAACCTTAGACCATCAGTAGATGGATAAATATTCACCAGGGCACTGGGGGAACAAGCCCTCTTCATTTCAAATAGTGCCGCAAGATTCCCCAAGGTTCTATGACTTTAATTAAGATTTGATTTCTCCAATGTCCTCCTGATTATTCTCCCAATTCCTGCCTATCTTGCCTCCATAAATACCAGTCATTAAATTCTCTGCTTTCTGCATCAAGTCTCTTAATAAACAGCCAACCCACCCTCACAACTACTTCACCCTATTCCTCACCAACCTTCACTGTGCTAAGAAATACACAACATTCAAAACTCGATTATGACTCTCTCAATGGCCTTGCTTTGCCCTGTCTCTGCAATCTTTTTCATTACTTTGTCTTAGCCTGAGTTCTAAACGGCCTACTGCTATTAGTTCCTCTTTCCTGAATCTTTTCATTTGCTATTAGAGCTTTTATTTATTTAGTTGCCAATCCTCTGGAACTCCAACTCAAATCCTTTCATCTTGCTGCTTTAGTGAAGCTTTAATTCTACTTCTCAGCACATTCTCTCACATTGAGGCATTTTATTATGTTAAAGGAGTTTTAAAAATGAAAGTTGGAAAATAATGCTGAATACTTTACAAGATGTCACATGATATTAGTTCTAGAATGTGTGTATGTTTGATTGAATGCTTCTATTTCAAAATTAATGTGAAGTTAAAAAAAATGTTGTATTTTGTTCTGAAATTGATTTTTCATCATAAAATGTAAGCATTTGAAATATCAATACACTCGAGAGTATATAACAAATTAATAACGTTAAAAAGCACAAATTTGATCAAGTGCAACAAATCTAATATTGGAAAACTTCATATTCATCATGGACATATCAAAGAATTCTGTATTCCTACTGAAAATGTGGAAGCATTTTGTCTTGCACTCATCGGGACATTTTGTAAGAACATCAGTATAAAAGGAAAACATCAATTTATACTGCGTGAAAAGAGAATGGCAACCAATCAAATCTCAAAGCTTTGAAATGTCTCTTATTTCAGCAATACTCGAGTTCTGTATTTCCAAACAACTAGTTTTATATAATGGTAATGCTATTTGTTCAACCTTAACACTTTGTAAGATTTATTTACGGGACGGGAAGAGAAAGGGACAATGTGATGCTTAATTGCATTGATAAAACAGGAAAGAAAATGGCAGACTTCATTACGTCAAAACATTTGAGGTATAGTTTAAGATGTTCCATAAATGGGACCAAGAAATGGTCTATTTTTGACGTTATGCAGCAAGTCGGATGCCCATTGCAATACAGAGACTATGATATTAGATCCACAGAAAGCATATATGATTGAGGAGATGTTGGCAGGGAGCAATAGTTACCCAGACCTTTGATCCATTCAGAATATTAGCTAGTGTGTTGATCAGATTTTGTATATGATTATTTAGCAATGTATCAAAGAGCTAACAAGATGCCCTTTTTTTCCCACAAAAGTATTCTGAATATAAGCAGGATGTTAACATTCAATTAATGAACAAAATAAATTAAAGCCAATAATCTTAATAATACAAACAATAGGAATCTTCATTTTGTAAAGAATATGCTTAATCTATCTTTTTTGATAGTGGAATTGCAGAAACTTAAGGAGACCTCAAAAAATTTTGCTTGTGTCAAGTTAAAACAACCATTGGGTGTTGTTGAACTGATAAAAGGTTTCACACTATGCTGAAAAGCAGAGGTGAAAATGTTTCAGGGTTAGAAATATTTCATTACTAATCCATTGCCTTGTACAAATTCCTTTTGATCTAATGATTCCCATGGCTGCTTCTTTAAAAGTTGAATTGATACAAGTCAGAAACATGCACTGGAGTTAGACTGATAAACTATGGTTTGTGGGTTTCAAAAATAATGGCTAAGATTTTCCTTGGAGCTATTCCTTTTCTATTGTGGTACTTTGCTGAAACTGCAGCCATTTTAGGAATAATGGGACCAGTTTGTAATTGCCAACTACTTACTTGCGGCGGGATGAATTTATGAATGTGGTGAGAGTCGTCAGCCTGCCTATTTAGGAAGGGAGAATGATTGCATATTCAAGTTAGGGCCCTACACCAATTGTAAGAACATACTTGGTAATGAGCACTGGTCCTTAAAGTGATTGTTGATCTCCCACACACTCCATAAATTCTGAGGAAGATTATTGACTGATCTTCTACAAATGCTCAGAAGCAAAGAAGTGAATCGGTGTGAAGCTGCAGATCAAGTGACCTGAACCACTGCCCCTTTCAGAGGAGGTGTTCCAGCAAGTAGGACAGAGAGAGAGAGAGAGAGAGGTGGGGCAAAAATCTCAAATCAAGAAGGCTGTCAGAAAGAATCCCAAATGGAAGTGCCAGACAGGGACATAGATCAGAGAGGGATCCCATTGAGTCAAGATAAATAACAGCAGCAGAGAAAATGACTCCAAGTCAAAAAGAGAAGTGTGAGGAGCAGACCTGAAACAATGTGAGCTTTATAGGAGGCTGAAGGTTGGTGATGCCTCACTGTGATCTTCTGGAGCAGTGGTGTTCTGCTTGGCAAGGACAAAGATTGGAAAACATACTTGGACATTTAACCTTGAGTCTAATTGGAGATCCAAGGATAAAAGATTCTTTGAAGTTGAGTGTGAAACCTTGGAGGTTTTAATCCTTCTTGAAGTCTTCTAGAATGGGAATGGCATTCAGAGAGAATTCCAAAGCAATTTCTTCAAATGTGGACATTAGGAGCCCTCTTGAGAACGATAGTTTTTCATTGAGACCAGTTGACTCAGTGTGACAAATGCCTGGTTGAATTGTTGAGAGATCCATGTTATCTGCTTTGGTCATATCCGTCATTTATTTTTGAGTATGGAGCATCTACAGGCACCCTACAGTGCAGAAAGAGGCTCATCGAGTTTGCACTGAACACAATCCCACTCAGGCCCTACCCCCATATCCCTACATATTATACTTACTAATCCTTCTAACCTATGCATCACAGGACACTAAGGGGCAATTTCTTAGCATGGCCAATCAACCTAACCTGCACATCTTTGGACTGTGGGAGGAAACCAGAGTACCTGGAGGAAACACAAGCAGACACGAGGAGAATGTGCAAACTCCACATAGACAGTGACCCAAACTGGGAATCAAACCTAGGTCCTTGGAGCTGTGAAGCAGCAGTGCTAACCATTGTGTTACCGTGCCCCCTCTAACCATACCGCAAACTTAACTTGAATATTAGAATATAAATAGATATGGTAATTTGTTTTATCTTTCTGAATTTGAGTTCAGTAAGATATAGCTGGGGTGAAGGAATAGTGAATATTTGAACCATATTATTGGGTTCATATTAAGACATTTCCCCCTGGTATAATATAGTTCATTTTTCTTGATTAAAATGTTTAGTACCGGAGTTAAATGTTCATAAGCAGACCCCTACGTTTCTGTTCAGTAACTTTTCTCTGAGCTTTCAAAGAAAAGTTGAAATCTATCAAATCTTTCTGGAATCTGACTTTTTCAGTAGTGACACAAGTTGGGATCATAGCACTACACAAAAATATTGCCCATACTGCTGGCTCTTGCTCTCCCCTTTCAGGATTGATGCCAAACTCAATCTATGATAAATTCAGTTTAAGTAGCTCTTTGTCCAGTTTTCTTCTTCCACAATTTAATCTGACCAATATGCATAAAATTCTCATTATTGCTGAATGCTGCATTAACCTCAGAGTGTAGACATGTCCAAATCCACCGACACCTGCTTGAAATATTGATTTTGAGTGTTGCCATTTTGTGACAACAGCATCCTAGTGGTAAATATAAATACTATCCGTAGTGCCATTTCTTCTGGCTTTCTACATATACCATTGATATCTTAAGATACAGCTGCCAGTTGTGAATTGTGACTTTAACTATGTACTTAAGCTTCTTGGAATAATTCTTTAGTAAATACAGTGTTTATTCTACAGAACCTTAATTTGAATTCATCTCAAATGAACAGGATAAAAGTCTTCATAATATTATAACCGCAAGGAAACTGGTGTAAATTAATTTGAACAGACAAAGCCTATTTTGTAGTGGGTGCTCATCCATGTCGCAGCACAAAGTAATTCACCAGTAATTGGAACTAAATTGTCAGCCTTACGCAAAAAAGGCCATCAAGATAATCTGTAAAGAAAGGCTTTTCAAATGGATTTAAGAGATAGTATTTTTAAAGAAGAGTAGTGGAGTTTTCTTGATGTCCTGACCAATATTCTCAAGGGACATCAGTAAAATGTTAGAGGCCAATGGATTTGAGATTTAAAAGTGACTCATGAGGCTTGTTAGAACAAGAGAAGGCAAATTACCCCCTAGAACCTGTTCTGCCATTCTGGCTAATTGCAGCCTAACTCCAGTAATATAACCATCATAACGCATTGCTATTGGTCATTCTTTCTTTAAAAAGATCTTGGGTTTGATCTCTGCCCTGTGCTGGAGAGAAACAATGAGACAATATAACATGTAAATATACAAAATTAGAGAAGAAACATTCCATTCAGCTTCTTGAGCCTGATCTGCCATTCAGTAAGACCATGGCTGGTCAGTTTAAGTTTGAGTTTCACATTCTCATCTATCCCAATATTCTGATAACCTTTGATTCCTCTAGTGGGGAAATTTTAAAAGGTGGCCAATTGCGTCTTAAACTAAGATAATTCAAAAGTCACAAGGCAAATATCTCTGTACAAATGACATAACACATTTATTGAAAATAAAACATAAAACTAGACAACATAAACGTACAGTCAAATGGGATCTCACAAAAGGTTAAATAGCTCTGCAAACAGAGTGACAAAACCTCTCCAAAACAACTAAAATACAGATTAATTATTCTCTTTTCTAATTGATAATTCTGTCTTTCATTAGCTTAAAATCAGTTCCATTTAACAGCTATACATCAATATAAATCTCTGTCAAATACCTCAGCCAACCATTTGTTAAATAATAGCTTGATGATATCTTATTCATCCAACTTATTCTGGATGTATTCATCCCTCTTGACACTAACACCTCAGTCACTTGGTATTCTGTCACAAGGTCAAAGAGGACGTTCTCACCGGTTTATTGCCAAGTTGAATAGACATGCACTCCTGCGTCCAGGGTCATATCTATCCTGTGTCTGAGCAATGAATGCATCTATTAATTAATGTTGCATAATATATCCCCTCTTAGGATTTCCATCTGATAAGATTTGTTGATTAACCTGTTCCCAGACCTTTGGCTTTAAACTGTTGACTTATACCACCATGCGTTTCGGTAACTTTGCTCGACTAAAGTGCTCAATACTTTAAAAGTGTATTTAAAAATATCAGCATATATGTTTTAAAATCACAATTATTTGTTTTGATTCCCTTACTGCATTCATATATGTGTAAGCAATTTGTGTTAGCTTGCCCAATAACCCTTACTTATTTCTTGTCCTCAAGAAGGCTTCATTCTGCCTATAAATCTTATTAGCTGATTAGAAGACCCTTCCAAATTCCCTTGCCTAACAAGAATCTATTTACCTCAGCCTTTAAAAATATTCGGTGATCCTGCTTCTACTGCCTTCTAAAGCAATGTTCCAAAGTCACAGTACTCCATGAGAAAAAAAATCTCCTCATCTTTATGCTATAAGTACAATCCCTAATTTAAAAATAATGCCCCTTAGTTCTGTTCTCTATCAGAAGAGGAAACATCCTTTCCATGTCTACTGCTTCAAGAACATCTTGCTACTTCAATCATGTCCAGTTTGTCAAACCTTTTCTCGTAAGGCAACCTCCTCATTCTAATTATCAAGCTAGTAAAACTCTCCTTAACCACCTCCAACACATTAATATCATTCCTTTAATAAGGAGACCAAAACTGCACACAGTATTTGAGATGAAACCTAACCAATCCCTGTATAATCGAAGCAAAACATCCTTACCTTTTATATTCAATTCTTATTGTAATCAAGGATAGCATTCCATTAGATTGCTTGATTATAGTTGTACCTGGATTGTAACACTTTGTGACTCATGCCCAAAAACGCCTAGACCCTTCTGATTTTAGAATTTTGTAGTTGTTCTCTGTTTAAGTAATATTTTGCTTTTTTCATTCTTCCTGCCAAAGTGAACAACTTTTTCACTTTGTTATACCCTAAAGCCAGATTTTCCCATGTTATACCCTAAAGCCAGATTTTTACCCTCTCACTCAGCCATTCTATATCCATCTGCAAACTCTTTCTTCACAGCATACTCTCCTGCCTGTAGCATTTTTGCTACCATACTTTCACTTGCCTCATCTAAGTCATTATTGTAAATTGTAAAATGTTGAGTACTCAGCACAGACCCTTGTGAACCCTGCTTAGATTTCTTATTTTCAGGTCTGATGGAATCTAGAAATTTTGGAAACTGAACACCAAACATCTATCCTGTTAGCCACCTATTTTAAGGCACTAGGATGAAGTTCATCCGGAGATTTGTTAGTTTACTCTATCAGTTTGCTCATTACCTATTCATTGTAATTTTGCCAAATTCTTTTCTTTCAATTCACAATTTACAGCATTACTGGAATGTTTCTTGCATCCTCTATAGTGAAGTTAGAAGCAAATATTTGTTCATTCCATCCACCATATCATCCATGCGTATCATTCTTTTTAATACTGGTCCTACCAGATGTTCTGGCAAAAAGCGTCTTATTTACTGCCTCAAATGGGGTCTCATTACAATGCTATCACTAAAATCCTTAATATCTGTAAACTTGTTAACTGACTCTGAGGTGGCAATCTTCCGTATAAATCCTATGGGATCACAATTTGCTCATGCTGCCCTGAACCTATAAATAATCGAATTGTATACTCCTGGTATATTAACCCGATGTAAATAATCAATCATTCAAGGTTAATCAGTTTTCTATGTTATCAAACATTATCGGTGGCATCTTAAAAATGGTTGCAAGTGATTTATTTTTTGCATTGCTGGTGAATGTGGAACAAACATGTTGAGGACTCTCCAGATCTCTCCTACACACTTACTGCATTCAATAACTGGAATGTTGGTGGGCTATAAAACATTCACTGCTGAATACTCTGCCTTCTTGTGTAACTACTCCAGTGGTTTTGGGTGAACATTTTACTCCCAAAGCTGTTTTATATATTGTGGTGTGGAATTTAATTTTAGATATCTTTTTCTAAGCAAATGTCAGAGGCTTTTTACTTCTCCCTCTTTTTTGCATCCTTGTTGCTGTTTTGCAATTGATGTGATGAGAATAACTAGATCAGTGGATGCAAAAGTCAAACAGTCAACCTGTCAGATATTTCACTGACGTAAGTGCTTAAGTATATTACTGAAGCTAAAGAAGGCAAAGAAGCTCAATGACGCAAGTTATGGATAATGGTGTGGCACTAGATTGGATCTGTGTCTGGTCCACACAAACCAGACCATTTTAATGCTAACTAAAAGCTGGCAAGCTTCAGTTAGTACAGGAAGTCTAAATGATAGCAACGGTTCTGTAACTTGCTTCACTGAATAATAAAAGGTAAAATCTATTAAGGTGTGCATACGCAAAGTACTGTTCTTTGCAAATTAAATTAATTGATTCTCGAGCGAAGAGAAATCTAATTGATTTGCTAACTAAAGCCAAAGCTTAATAGGAGATTATTTATTGTTTACATTTTATATACTTAACCTATTAGTAGGTGTATGCTTATTTATTTGGATTAAATTATTTTCTTCTTTAAATTGTAAGAAGTGGAATGGAGCTGTGCCATGATTTATCCTGTTTTTGGAAATATAATTGATAAAATAATAGCTTATACATTATTGATCTCATTCAATTATCAAACCTTCATATTTCAAATCTAGTTAATAACCCTCATGACTGTATGCAAGTGCCTTTTAATAAATCTTTAATGAGTAATTCAGTTCAACAATTCTTCAGCAACTGAATGTATAAGGGTTGCATCTTTGAATAAACCTTTAATGGCTTTCAGACGAGCATTTTTTTAGAAATCTGTACAAAGTTGTCATCAAACAGCTTTAATTCCCTTCAAACCAGATTTCATTTTTTTGAACACTTTGCTTTGTGCAGTAGGTACATCCCTTTTTCTACAACATCCTGCAGTCCAATAGGCCTCCAAAATCTCTGGGCCAGACTTTTGCCTCTGGAACAGCAAAACCCTTTGGAAACCAAACTATGGTTCATGACTCCTTGGAGTGACTGTGAATAATAAGATGGATTGGCCTGACTCTCTGAAAATTGTGGCACAGTTCAAGATGCCACACCCCACAGTGCAGTTTATCAGGTTATCCCACATCATCAAAAATTAGAGGTGTCTGGAATGGTAGGGGGAGTTTCAATATGGAGTCCTACCCTCCATTTTTATTTGTTCTTAGGACTCTGAGAAAATCTGGTCCTCTGTATTAATTCCCTACTGTGTTAACCCCCATTATTAGTAAGAATTCATTAAGTTATATGAGCCTGAAGATCTGGAATGCTCACCCAAATCCTCTCCACCTCACACTCCATCTTTTATGTACTTTAAACATACCACTCTGACAATGGTTTTAGGGATCTGTCCCTTTTTCATTGCACCAGCTTTTGTCAGGTTATGGTTCTGTGAATTCTTTTGAATGTACAGCAATGCTTAATGTGCTATACACTTGCAAATTGTTGTTACATATTCCCTATGGTTCATTTAGTGTAATGTTCTAACTATGTTAGGAGTTGTGGGCTTTAAAGAAAGAGAAAAGATGTGGTTTGCACATATTGATTCAAAGTAACACCAGATTTATTCTTGGAGCTATTATCTGTACAGAGTAGAAACTGAAACCAAACATCAGCCTGAGAAATATTCTAATGACAATATGATCAAATCATGTGATCAGCTCTTAAAGCAATCATACAACTACGAATATTAACCATATTTGTGCTGTGTTAAGTACAAACTGAGAATGCCCGCATGTTTAATCACTGTTCTGTGCTGAGTTATATAATCTCATCCAAGATGATGGCAATTGGCCTCAGCTATCTTCTTCTGCTATCTGATGACCATTAATGTACTGTGTGTCTATATATGGCAGGTATAAGAATAGCGTTGGGTTTCACAGTGATGTTTCCTTCCTCCTGATTATTGAATAGTTACCTAGTATTTTCTGTCCTATGCGATGAATATCTGCTTGGGCCAGGCACAGAGATGAGCACCCCTGGAATTGTAGCCCATCTTCAAGTATGTTTTTCAGCCTTGCTGCCAGTTAAATTATTCCAGGTCAATTACAACATGGGTATCTATTAGACAAAATGGGAAATTATGCAGTTGTATCCTATTCAAAACAACAGGATAAATTTATCTGGCCAATTACATTCCCATCAGCGTATCCCTAACCATAAGCAAAGTAATGGAAGGTGTAATCAACAATAATATCAAACAGCACTTAATAACAAATAATCTGCTTATTGTTGCTCAGTTAATACTTCACCAAGATCACTTGGCTCCAGATTTGAATCAAGCTTTGATCCAAACATGGACAAGCGAGCTAAAATCCAGAGGTGAGCTGAGATTAACTGCACATCAAGGCTGCATTTGACCAATTGTGGCATCACAGACCCTTAATAGAATAGAAATCAGTGGAAATTGGGTGAAAGCTCTCCATGCTGATGCGAATGGCCAATCTAATGGGGAATAGTGGGTGGCACAGTGGTTAGCACTACTGCCTCTCAGTATCAGGGATTTGAGTTCAATTCTGGCTTGGGTCACTGTCTGTACGAAGTCTGCAAATTTTCTTAATGTATGTGTGGGTTGCCTCCGGGTACTCCAGTTTCCTCTACATTCCAAAAGACATGCTGGTTAGGTGCATTGGCCATGTTAAATTCTTCCTCAGTGTATCCGAACAGGAGTGTGGGAACTAGGGGATTTTCACTCTAACTTTACTGCAGTGTTAATGTAAACCTACTCGTGACATTATTAAATAAACATTAAACAATCAGGCATGAAGGCCTGTTAATCATATTTAACATATTCAAATGGGGATCCTTATATTGAATGTTGGGATCCCCAATTCATTATTGATGGAGACAATTGGAACAATGCCCTGCTAGTGTAAACCTTGTTTTGTGTCTCCCAGAAGATTTTCCACTCCCATTGCCAATCACACTGGTGACAATCAATTAAAAGGCCATCACCAAGCTTTACTGATCCAATCAGAGGGCAGGCAACTCAGCAGCCTCAATAGTGCCAGCACTCATAGTAACCAGTGCTGAGGCTGCAGTTGCAGGGTAGTGTCTCTCAGTTGCATGGTGCCCTCAAAGACAGGCAAGTTGAATTGGAATCAAGGCCAGGGCAGGCAGGCCCCAAAATCCAGGGGAATAGTTTTAGAGCATCATTCCTGTTGTTGTTTTGAGACTGCCCATTGTTGTGGGGGGCATATCTTGGGCCATGGAATGCATGGCCTCCCCCAGAATCAGTTGGAAGGTTGGAGAGGCAGGATAAGACACTAAATGGTGACTCAAGTAGCTCAGCTGATCTCCCAGAACATGTCTGTAGTGGGTTAAATGCATGGTTATGGAAAGACACTCAGCTCACTTCCTGATTTCTTTCCCTACCATTTTTCCAGTCTTCTAGTCTTCCAGTCCATTCTCAATGTACTCAGAAAATGCCCATGATCCCAAAACATGATTGAAAATCCTATCTAGAATTAATGATTATCGTATGAAGAACAATTTGTTACAAAAAGAAATTTGATTCTTGCAATCACCTTAAGTGGTGGTGGTTACTAGGACTTCATTTTAGGATGTTTTCCCACTGTAAGTTTTTCTTGTTATCAGCTTTATGGAATAGTCAGCTTTTTTGAAACTGTGGGTGAGCTTTTCAAAGTTTTTTAAGTTGGCAAGTGTATTTTTACAATGAAAATGCTATTCTATAGCTGTTCATGCACATCCTAATGGCCAGTTATAGAACAATATAAATAAAGATCTTGAAACAAGTCCCTTGGCTGCTTTCTCTGCTGGGGTAACTGAAGAGGTTGAATTGGCAGTAGCATTAAAGAGCAAAGGATCTTTAAAAATGAATTACATGAAAGAAACAAATATTTCTGTAGGGATAATAATACATATAAGATATATTGTTTACTTATTATTTGTAAAATACATTACTGCAAAATGAGTCACACCACTGTGAATGAGTCATCCTTGAGCTGTGGTAACCTGATGTCCAATTGAATTGAAGTTAATTTATTTACTGAAAACACCGCTAGATGTGTGTTACCTCAAATATGACACACTTTGAATTTGTAGGCTCTTGTATGCAAAATATTTCTAATTTAGCATCATTCTAAATGTAACTCTCTTCAAAAATGTGTTCTCTATTTAACATTCCTCAATATGTATAACTTTGCAAACATTACAATCACTTGTCTTCAAATTACATGGTGTAATGTAATTCCATTTAAAACACGTTGCTGCTGTGAACACAAATAATAAAAACAGAAACCCTTGAAACAAGAATTAAATAGCACTAAGTGTGTATATTCTGTGGAAATGTGCTTTGTTTTAATGTGTGAAAAATCAGGAAGTAAATGTTTTCGAAAACCAGAAATGCATTCTTGGTAAGCAAATTTCCATTCTGGGATACAAGTGCTTAAACTTATGCCCCTTGTATTTATGATGTTTGTTCAACCTTAAACTCATTCCAGAATGTGACTCATGCTACAGTAATGGGTTGTGCAGACTATTAAAAGCAAACTATATGCTTTGTATGCATTAAAGACTTTCTTTATTTTGCATTTTGACTGCTGTTCTCAAAGTGTTGAGATTAAATCTGTTGAGGTTGCCAAGGTAATCTGTTATTACATTTGTGGAAGAATTCTTTTAATTTAATTTGTATTTTCTTGAGGCATATCTTAACTAAATTATAAATTGAACTGAAAGCGTAACAAAGCAGGTAAATGTTTTGGTGTTGGTACCATATCTCTTTTGCATATTCTGCAAGTGACTTAAGAGAGCCAATTTATATTTTTTCTTGAAACATTTTATCAAGAACTGTATACAAAGACCTTGTCGTAAGTATGGTTTTCTGGGTACTGTCTGCTCTGTGTCTTCAGAACCAAAACTCCTGGCAAACTAAATGTGGTTTCAAGATATTGAAGGACCCAGATCATTCTAGGCTGAGGAGTAGCAGATGACAAGTCCACTGGTGCAATACAAACAAGCTGAAAAAGACTGAAAAATGCAGTCAAAAGCTGAGACTAGGTTGCTGCAAGTGTTTCTGATTCTGAAAGAAAACATTAGTGGGTCTATTCCTATTCATACTGAGTTGAGCAGTTCTGCAGATATGTGCCATTTGTAGTGTAGATGTGCCCATGGTTGTGCATTGCTGTCTACTGCATATGAGATTGGCTCGTAGAAGGTGAGGAGCTGAAATTCCTTACGAAGAGGACAAAGTTTGAAAATCTTTGGCTGAGAATTAGCACCAAAATCTGAGTGGACTGTCAGTCCAATTCATCAGATCAGTTTTAGGTGTATCTGCCATTTAATGTGCAATTTATAGTTTATATTTGACTACAGTTCATCTGTTAATTTGTGTCAAATATGTTAATTCTGAATGTGTTATATAGGATAGAAAGTATTTACTGCTTGGGTTGTTGATTTTTGTATAGTTTTAAATTGTGCAATATTGTAGCTCTATTCTTTTATTGAGTAACTCGGACTTCAAATTTTGTGTACTTTTTAAAATAAAAAGTTACTATTCTCGACCAAGGCAGTGACCTATTCAAGTGGTGAGCAACTATAGGTTTGTATTGGTATAAATGGCATGTTACCAATGTTGAGTGAAATTGAGAAGTTAATTACCACCCACCCAGACAAAATTCCAGACTTTAGGTTTATCTGCAGTAGGGATTGATGTACTTTCTTTATTGATGTCATTGACCTTCACTGATCATCTTTGGGATTATGTGATTCATAGATTTCCATGTACAAAGAAAGTCAGTGAATCAGAACATAAACTGAGAGATGTACTAATTTCTATAGGGACAGATACAACACATTAAAACTTTACACATCTTTTGAGAGCAGTGGAATATGTGGATACAAAATGTCACTGCGAGTACATTTCTGATATATTATCATTTAATGAGTTTTGTCATTTGGTGAAGTTGTCAGCATAAACATTGGGAGCATGGCCTCTTAAAATTACAAAGTTAGTAAAGTGTAACCGATGCTCCTTCTAATGTACATTTGCCTTCCATGCCCTTTTTCGTTTACACTGTGCGGCCCCTTTAAGATCACTGTGTAACCACAAATGTGCCCATTATTACGGGACCACTGTTTATGCATAACGTGTTAGTCCTCTGCTAGTTATACTCTTTTTGACTTGAAAGCTCAAGTTTAAGCTTTCTCTTAACCTTGCCAAGATGAATATTGATTCAGCAGCAGGAACACCACTCACCCTCACGTCGACATCCCCTCCACCCTCTACAAGAAGGCACTGTTTAAAGGGATCATTAGCTGACCTTGGGATAGTTGCAGTTTGATTTCTACTGGCTGTAGTTGAGTTTGAAGTATTTGGTAGTTTGCACTGTTAATGTTGGTGAAGTCAGCAAGAAGTGATGTGTCATGTGGTGCAGGCCCAAATTCTCATTTCAAAGATTCTGCTCAAATTACTTGGCCCCAGAAATGGGACTATAGTTTCTGTCCCCCTTTGCATGTTACACACTGAGGAAATTGAGACATTTGAGGTGGAGAAGGGCTCTTAGCAAATGGCCGGGTCACCCAAGGACTTAGGGGAGCAATTCTTTAACGATAACTCCAGTGAGGAACTGTTTTGACACCTCCATTTCACAAAGAAGATGTTCATTGAAATCTGCCATTTCTTGCAAGCACGTATACAGGCTGGAATTTTCCAATCATTCATACCACATCGCCACTCAAACAAGGACAGAGAATTTGGTGCTCAGCCAAATATTTCTTTACTGTAGCGGGATCAGAGAATCCCGCCAGCATGAACAGCTGAAAACTTTTGGCCACAATCTCAAGGCAGGGCAAAGACAACATTGAAAGTCACTGTGAAGGTGATCTTGGCCATGAATTTCTTTGCATTAGGCTCCTTCCGGGTTGGAGCAGTGATTTTTCCAACATCTTGCATTTCCTATCAACTGCTGAATAAGAAAGGTGACTGCCACACAGCACAAAGAGAGTGGGTAATACATTGCTTTATCCTTTTCCAGAGACAGACAAGTATAGTGAACACATGGCTTTGCCAGGATTGTGGGGTTCTCCTTGGTTTGGCATGACTGCACAAATGCTATTTTGTTGATGTTGACTCTAAATTCATAGATGTACTTTAAGCACAATGTGCAGGTGATATGTGACCAACACAGCACATCAGGCCTAATTGTCAATGCCCCTGGCAGCAATTTTTCTTGTGCCAGTCTGCTATGCCATCAACATTTCTGCCCCTGGGAAGAAGAGTTATCTGCTGGTCCCAGCCCCTGGCTTCATGGTGTAGCCCGCATACAAGCAGGCAATGTGCATATAATGAAGGGCATGATGTCATCAAGCAGATCACTGGAGTGCCTAAGCAACATGGCAACAATTGGATCCAGTGTGGCAGCAATCACAGCCTGCCTGACTTGTATCTGAGTTTCAGCTGCAGTGTTCAAACATTAGCTGGCTTCTGTTTGAGCTGCAATGGAAGCTGAGACATTAAAGGCTGCATCACAGCTGAGTCGGCAAATGTGTTAATGGAGTTTCCCACCACTTTGCTGTTAAAAAGAGTGAGATTTCTGCTCTGCAGAAATCCCTAGGCCAGGTTAGTGCCAGACTCTTTGACAGTGCACACAGGCTTTCTGCCAGGCCTGCCAATACACCAGACATTTATAAAGGTGAGGTAAAGCCACTATTGTTCTCGATGATCATTGGCTGCTGTCTGCTTTGAGGGGGAGAGCTTACTGGTGATGATTGAACCCAACATTCTGAGGCAAGGGACAAGGTTGAAAATGTGGGCTCCTCATGAATAAATTCAGTTGTACAGGATGTGAACCCACGCTGTTGGTATTGCTCTGCATTTCAAATCAGCTATCCAGCCATCTAAGTAATCAACAATATACTCTGGTTCTAACATCAATGTTTGGATGTTTTGTTTTTGAGAGCCCTTTGCACCAGTAAGCTTTTCTATATTTATACACAACTGCTGTTTTCAATATGCTGCCTCTCAGAACTTGCGCTAGATCTTACACGTCAATGAACTGATACCTCTGCTACCTTTTTCCTTGCACTACCTACTGGCCACTCATATGCCCCTTTGCCTCATCATGATCCTGTCTCTCTCTGCTACTCTTTAATGTTCATTCAATGTCAGTGACTATTTTGCTGGTTGAGTGTGAAAGAGTGAATGGTATTTCTTTATCACCGATTTCTTGTTCCTTGACCATCTCTGCCTCCTGCACCACTGCCAAATTACAGTTTTTTGGTACCTTGAAAGGAGAAAGATCCACTTTCTTATTCAGCAGTTGATGGGAAATGCAAGATGTTGGAGAAATCACTGCTCTAACCTGGAAAGAGCCTAATGCAAAGAAATTCTTGGTCAAGATCATCTTCACAGTTATTGTCAATGCTGTCTTTGCCCTGCCTTGAGATGTGGCCAGAATTTTTCAGCCATTCACAGGCGGGAGTCTCTAATCCCATAACAGTGAATGGATATTTGGCAGTGCTCTATGAAGGAAGTCCCTCTGCAATCCCTAAAATGCCTGGTTAACTGATACCAATGGAGAGGTGGCACAGTCAGCGTTATTACTCAATATCAGAGATGTAGAAAAGCAGAATTTGGCAAGAAATACTTTAATCCCTTACCTTGATGTATCTGATTCTTGTCTTTGAATTTATTTGCCTTACGTTGTATATTGTGATTGGAAGTAGTCATTACACAATTCTTAGGCTGCTTTTTCTCTGAGCAGAGATGAACAGTTTAAAGCAACCGCTTACTGAAAGGAAAATGTGCTGTAATAATGCAATCTTAACTTCACCCAATATCTGTTTCACATGATGGTTGGATAAATGTTGAACTTGGCTTTGTGTTTTGTAATATTATGCTCCATTAATATGGTTATAAAATGAGTGGTAGATCCAGGTGCAGAATGAAACAACCTATGACAGCAAAGAATACATTGAGACTTTAGTAACCATGACCATACAACATTAAAAAAAGACCTACATTCATGTAGCGCTTTGCATGACCAAGAGGTATCTTATGGTGCTTATGGAGCCAATTAACTCTTGAAATTCTGAAATATAGAGAGTACAGAAGACATTTTTTGGACAGAATTAGTGTTATACTGCAAGGGGTCTTTTACATCCACTTGAGAGTGCAGAAAACTAGGGTCTTGATTCAACATTTCATTAAAAAGAGTCCTCTCCCTCATCACGAAATTTGGCTGAAGCTTTGATATTTGTTCTTGGGTCCTGAAGTAGGATTTGAACCCACAACCTTGTAATTGTCAGGTAGGAGTCTTACCAAAGGCTTTCATGATACAGTTCCACTGTTCTGAAACTTCCCTGTTTCAATGATGCAATAAGATAACAATCATACATGTGTTTGATTTACTTGTGCAAATTCTCTTAAATTACATTGTGACTTTATATTTCTGGCCACAGAGCTTCCTTGATATTGGTTTGAGGTTGGGGTTCGGGTATGCTAGATAAGTCTGCGTAAGCTGACAATGTCAAAATCCCATTGACGGCTTGTCAGGTTGAGATCCAATGGTGAACTCTTCCAAGCATAGTCCTATAGATTTGCTATCATTTTGCATTTGGGAGCAAAATCAGGGAGCAAAGCCATCTTTTCAAGTGAAGCTTTTATCTTCTGAAGTATGTACACCACTTCATTTGTATTATAGCATTGTTTCCAAAGGAACTGTGGTAACTTAATATGGCACATGTCTTTCCTTCATTTTTGCCCGTACCTCGTGGCATATGAGGCAGATGAAACAATTGGTTTTGGTTAGTTGTTCCTTGAACAGTTTGCCAATCTATCATCAGAGATTATAGCTTGAGGGGCTTGATTCCACATCAAGCCTTGCTGACTTGGAGACTCTCCCATCCTTACCGCCAACTATTAACATGGATTTACAAGTGGATAATCATAGTCACAATTTGAATGCATGTTCCTTGACCTTTAAGTGCCGGAGTAAGACTTGAACCAGGAACATCTAGCTCAGAGGCAACTATGCTACTCACTGCAACACAACCTTGATAATATACATATAAAGCACTGATATATAATAATAAATTTATATGCGTTTGCATTTGTGTAAATTTGACACAATGCCATTTATAAGGAAGTCTGTTCACATCACATAACCATTCATAATCTTAACATAGTTGCGACAAGATTTAGCCCACAATGTGTATGAATAAGTGAGCTGTTTTATTTAGGCTATTATCAAGACAAGCAAAGATGCTACTGGAGCAATATGGTTGTACAAAGTTCCTTGTAGGAATCATAGAATCCTTAGTGCAGAAGGACGCCATTTGATCCATCGAGCCTGCATTGACAACAATCTCACCCAGGACCTGTCCCTGCAACTCCACACATCACCCCTCCACTAATGGGCAATTGAATGTTGCCCATCCACCTAACCCACACATCTTTAAATTGTGAGAGCAAACGAAGCATATGGAGGAAACCCACGGAGACATGGAGAGAACATGCAAACTCTGCACAGTGACCCAAGCCTGGAATTGAACCCGGATCCCTGGCACTGTGAGACAGCAGTGCTAATCATTGTGTCCATGTAAAGTAGAACTGACATTCATGGTGAACAACCAGATCTTATGAGCAGAGATTGAGTAGATTGGGACCATAATGGAATTTAGAAAAATGAGGTGGGTCCAGATGGCCTGCTCTTGTTCTTATGTTAAATTGTGGCAATAGGATCAGTAAAGAAACAAAACAAAAACAAAGCAATAGTTGCTCTCCCAAAAAATGGGATCAATGGTTACAATATATTACTCAGTTCAGTACTGAGTCCAGAAGGCTGCATGCAAAGTGTTTTACCATCCCTGTTTAACTTGTCATTCACTTCTTGTCATTTAACCTCTTCTGCCTTCCATCCTATTAAAGATCTTCCTTATTACAAAGAACAAAGAACAAAGAACAACACAGCATCGGAAACAGGCCCTTCGGCCCAACGAGCCCACGCCGCCGTCCTAATGTCTTAATGACGTTAATTGTTCTTTCCTCCCATCTTGCCTTTTTCTGGCTCTGGGCTTGCTTAAAACCTGTTACTTCTCAGAAAGTATTCCAGTCCTAATGAACATTTCTCAAACTGAATCAAATCTTGTTTCTTACCCTACTAATGTTTCTGACCTGTTGAGTATTTTTAACATTTATGCTGTTATTTCAAATTTTCCGCATCCATAGTGTTTTGCTTCTGTCTCCTGTGGACATCTTACTTTAAACTGATTTTCAATTAATTTCATTTGTTTTGGTTTATCCTGTCCAAAGTGTAGTTGACACGGGAATGTTATTTGCTGAATCAGCCGCACTACATATGCAGAGGAATGAAATACCTGCAGTACAATGCAAACCAAGAATCATTTTGCCTTTAACTATTACCAACCCAAGTCAATAAAATTATCAATGAATGAAGGTAAAGACTATATTTGGAAATTTACTGAATTAGATTGGTATTGTGCAGGAGGGGGACCACGTGGTCCATAATGTTTCTGCTGACACTTCATTAAAGTTATTCTATTAATTCCAGTCTTCTGCTCTTCATCAATAGTCCTTTAAAACTTTTCTTTCAAGATTTTATCCAGTACTCTGTTGAATAGTCCCATTGAATTTACTACACCACTTATATTATTCTTGTAAATCTCTTCTCTACCCAATCCACACACAGTCTTGACATCCTCTTCAAAGTAACAGTGCAAAGATAAAACATTTTGTTAGTGATATGCCAGAGCCTCAGTGGAGTGGCAAATAATTGTGTTCTTACTTGCATTGTGCTATCCTCCTCTGCCTCTAAAATGTCAAAGTTAGCTCAGTTATAGCAATCTAGATTCTTGAATTAGTCAGTTATTGGCCTAAGACTCACCCCCAAACCTATAGCAGATAACCTCAGGTGGCACTTCAGTCCTGAAGAGGTTGCAGTGTTCACAGAGTAAAATTTCAGATTGGACATTAAACTAAGATCCTAACTGACATCTCAGATGGACGTAAAAGAACTGTTCAAAGAAGGGCAGGAATGTATTCTGACCAACATTAATTCCCTAATCAATCAAAATTAAATTGCCTGATCATTTATCACATTGCTATTTGTTGGACTTTGCCGCGCACAGTTTGGCAGCAGTATTTCCCTGTGTTACAACAGTGACTCCAGAAGATCTTAATTTGTTGTGAAGGCTTTGCAGATGCCTTATATAAATACAAGCTATTCTTTCTTCTTTAAATTAAAGTCATAAATAGCAACTTTTAACCAATTACATATATGTGTGCACAATTGTTTGTTTCAATGTTGTGAAAATACCCTGAAATGTAAATGAGATAAATCCCATTCTAATTTTATGGGATACAAAGTTGTTGACATTTCATTCAGGTGCTGCGGTGTTGAATGTTGTGGATCAGCTGCTATTTCCCCAGCTGAGTGCACCCACTAAACTCAGTGCATAAAACTGTTCAACTGTAAACTTGACACTTATTCTGACCATGTGTTCACATGAACTCAATTCCATTTGTATTTCTGGAGCCTGTTTAAAATATTACCTAGTCCGAACATAGAACATTTTGAATATGGGACATGAATTATGAATGCATCGCTCACAGTTGCTTCAAATTTGGATCAGCAAGTAACTTGGACAAATTTGAATGATTTTGCCTAATGTAAACAGGATCTGGTGAAGTGGCTTCTATTCTGAGTCTCTGAACAAAAATAGATGTCAATACATTTTGCGACATTGCAGCAGGACTGGAGAACAGTGTTTCCAGCTGAGGGATTGGACAGCTGTACACTGTTTGCACTTGCAGTGGTATTTTTCAAATGCATTAATACAGCTCAATCCCCTGCCATGCATGACCTATTTTTGGTTAACACAAGCCATTGTTCTATTTCTGTCGCCTGTGGGCTGTGTTGTTGTTGATTCATATGTAAACGTTTTATCACTTGATTTTTTACCAACTTGGAGGGGAGAAAACAGGGGCAGAACACAGTTGTGAGGCTCGTAGTTTGATAGTATATTTGAAAACCTCTGGTGCCTGCTAAGAAGAGAAAAAAAAATTCCCTCAATTGTGGTTACTGTACCTTTCCAACTGCTTTCGGCTTCCTCCATGAGACAAACCAGACAGGCTAAAAAAAGATTGAAAAAAAATTAAGTATCCTTTGAAAAGAAGAGTTTGGGTTGCTTTTTATAACTGTGCATATTTGGCTTGCCTAGAATATTAAATTGAGAGGCATTCAGCCTGTAGTTTAGAAGTGAAAGAGAGAGAGAGCACTTTACGATGTAGTAATTTGCAAGTCATTCGATTGTTTCACAAGGAAGAATTAAGGAGGAAATGACTGTCGGTGTTCTGATGAATCTTTTATGTGGCTGAAGTGAAGACTCAAAAGAAAGATGCTGCAGACTATTTATGAGACTGAATCATGTTTCTCCTCAGATGGGGTTTCTGGGCGAGAGCAACCGATCCAGCTGCTGGCTCAGGACCGAATGCATAGTATGCTCACCTCAGGTAAGCAGTTTTGCTTTCACTGTGCTTATGACAGTGCTTTCTCTAAGCTTGATACACTGTTAAATTTAAGATGTTTGAACTCTGCACTAAATAGTGGAAACCTAATAATTGTTCTACAGGGAAATTCTGGTTTATTAATAGGAAATTGTTGCAGCAAGGTATTTTAATACGTTGCTTGAATTTGTTTTATGTATGTTGTGTGTGATTACAAAGGGCAGTTTGAGACGTAGTATGTTAAATTATACAGGTAGAATATCATGTTACTAAGTGGTGATGTGGGGTTGTGGGGGAGGGGATAGGATGACAACTTAACTTCCCTGTCATTATCCCCCCATCCCGTCAGTATTATTAATTTCAAACAGGCTGCTTAATGGGAATGCCTATAGGCCAGATACCAGTGAGAAAGTGAAAACCAGGGACCTGGTGCATTTTCAGGAGCGTAGATGACTTTAAATGTACAACTCTCCTACTGTTAGATATACTCTGAGTAAACAGTAAGGCTTACAGAAAAGAATTGAAAATGCAGACTTGTAAAATACAGCTTGATAAATTTATCTGAAAAGGACATCCGTACCATTGGAGTAAATGTGGTGAATGAGTAGCGTACATGCTTTGCATTTCAATCAAGACAACCCCAATGAGTTTGTGCAGTTCCTCTGTTTGTCATTCCTGCCCCTGCTGTGTTAGGAAGAGCACCGTTGGGTATTATTGACTTTGTCATAGTTTGATCAGATCAATTGAATATGGTTTTATGAAAGGAAAATTGTGTTTGACAAACTTAGAGCTTTTTTGAGGATATGTATGGTCGGATAGATGATGTATACCTTGATTTCCAAAAGGCATTTGATAACATAGCACACAAGTGTTAGTAGGCAGGATAAGAGGCATAGAGTTGGGGTAATATATTAATATTGTTAGACAATTGATTATTGAACAGGAAGTAGGGAATAGCCTTAAGTGGAAAATTATCAAGTTAGATTATGACTAGTGCAGTACTGCAATGCCTCAGTATTTAGAATCAATGCTAATTATCTGTTTAACGAGACAGATATATCTAAGTTTGCTGATGATCCAAAACTAGCTGAAAATCTAAGTTATGAGGACATCGAGAGGCTGCAAAGAGATGAGAACAGGTTAAGTGAGTGGGTACCAAGATGGAGCATAATGTGGGTAAATGTGAGGTTATTTATTTTGATCATAAGATAAGCAAGCTTTTTTAAAAAGGTGTGAAACTTGTAAATGTTGGCATTTGGCAAAGATCAAGTATCAGGTTAAACCCAAGATGGAGTGCAATGCTGTACCTTGTCAGCTTGAAATCTTAATGTGGAGATGCCAGTGTTGCTTGTACCTTGTTTGTGTCTCTTGTGGGGACCATGAATTAGGTACAATTGGAATTTGAATTTGGTTTTTGGAGCAAGCAAGGAATGGATTTGGATCAAGTTACATTGGCTTTGTAACTTGAATAATAGAGTAATTTTTTTAAAATGTTATCATCGAGATAAATTTGGATGAGCTTGTGCAAGGAACTCGAAGTTAAATTGCAGTTACAGCAAAAAGTTAGGAAGGCAATTGATGGGGTGATTCTCCAAGGTTGTCAGCCTTAGGCTGGATTCCCAATTCTGTCGGTCCTGCCAAGCACCATAAAGCTCTGACGGGAAGCAAGGAGCTAAGAAGTGTCCCAAGGGCTATGCAACTGTTGCCAAGCTGCGGAGGGAGTTTCATCAAAGTACTGTTATGGAATGGGTCGACCTCAGGGCTCTCCCCTGGGATGATCGTCCCATGCTTGAACTTCTTCATATTGCCCTAGAAATTTTGAAATAACTCTTAAGATGGTGATTCCAGGAACCTCTCTGGTAAAGTTGCATATCATTGTTTTCTGTAAAAGCCTTGAAGTCACCTGGTCTCATTAAAATCCATGTGCCATGAATACCTAAAAACCTTCAAAATCACAGCAGCACTCCATCCTACTGTAAGGATTGCCCTTGGTTGGTTTCAGAGCCCAAGCTGCTCTGAGACCTCTTTGAATTGCTCTGATTGAAAGGATTTGTCAGTTTCCACAGAGTGAACCTCTTTGCACACTTGTATAAACCCCAGTCACTCAAAAATCTCTTTAAAATGCTTTGATTAACAGGAGCTGTCAATTTCAGTATAGCCATGAGGGTATGTTTATACAATCAGCTTCTGCTCCATTGAATTTTAGGTGGCCCTTTGATTGACAGCTCCAGAGGAGATCAAAGGTTGCATTGTTGATACAATCAGTTTATGCTCCATTAAGCCTGTAGTGTTTCCTTTCACCTTAGATGTTCTGGCTGGCTCCATTTTTTTTAAACTCTGTATTCTTTTTTCAAGTCTGATGTTTCCTAGACAACAGATATGCTTTCTAATATCGCTTTTTTTAAATCATTGGTTTTCTTCTCTTTCTTGCAAGAACCCATAAACTTTATATAACTGTTTTCCCCTTCACTGTATTTATTTCAAATCTGCCAAGCTCCAAGATCCGACAGGCTGTGTTTTTTTTTATCTTTGAGACAGAGGAAACTGAGGGAAGATTTAATGTGAGTACATAAAATAATGATGGTTCTTGACAGAGTGGAGGTGGAAGGGTCTATATTGATTGGTGAAGAGTCACCAATAGATATAAATTAAAAGTGATTGGATAAAGGATTAAAGGAGATGAGGGATAATTATTTTAACCAGAAAATGATGGATGGTGAGAAGGGTGGGGGATGGGGGAGAATCATGTTGAGGTTGAAGCTTGTAAACCATGTAACACATATTTATAATTTAGAAGTATCATGATTTGCTGTCAAGGACTGCAAAATTGGATCTCTTTTAGTGGAAGATATCTGATGGGCTGATTGGCTACCTCTTCTGCTATTAGTTATTATAAACCTGGAATCAATCTCCTCATACCAACCAGTGATATCAAATGAGACATTAAAATAATTTTACCTATGGCATAAAAGATGAGGATGTAGAATCATTCATTTGAACATTGGCTCATTTGATAATTCATGGACCCTCCCTCTCTATGTGGGAGATTGGTAATTCATGAGGCGTTATTTGTGCTATTCAGCATCTCTGCTTTATTGTACAATGGCTCAAAGCTCTGGTGAAATGTGCCACATGGCTGCTCCTGTATTTGGTACAATTTTAGAAACGTACTTCATTCTATTATGGGTATGTGTGAAAGATAGAACCATTGAGATACAATTCTAATGGGGGAACTATAGGTTTGATTCAGTGATATTGCAAGTATTTTAAATGGACATGGTGTGGAATGTCTATTTAGTCTGATAATGAATTAGAGTTTTGGGGAGCAATTTAATTGCAGGTTTCAGTGATCTTTTCTGACACTTTTTTGTAGCTGAGGCTGTTAGGAATAATTCAATAATTGCAAATAATAGAGTGGTTTCATAACTGATCTAAGATCATATGTTTCCTGCACCAGTGTGAGACTATGTCATTCTTCCTTCAGTTATTGTCAAAGAAGGCAGAGATGGAACTGTTCTTGAATGTCAGCTGAATAGTTGATCGCCAATTCGAGTTTGGCCTGATGGTTTTTCACTTTTAAAATCATTGAGTCACATTTCATTTTGCTTTGCCAGCACCCAAGAGAAATGCATTTATTTTCCTACTGATGCAATACTTTGATTTTATTTGGGACAATCACGCCCAATAGTGTTATCTATTTTGAGACATAGCCCCAATAAGGAATGAGTCATGTGACCAAGTATGTGGGGTGAGCTGGCTGGGAACCACCCTGACTGGGCAGTCAAGGTTGTGAGTGTGGAGCAAATAGATGGAATAAAGATCTGTATTCCTTGACTGTGGAGTAGATCTTGAGGAGACACCTCAGCACTGAGAGATTTAACAGATATGTCAACTTTTATTGCGAGAGGATTGGAGAACAGGAATAAGGAACTCTTGCCACAATTATACAGGGCTTTGGTGAAATCACACATGGAGTGCTGTGTATATTTAAAGAAGAAAGTAGTTGAATTGGAGTCAGTACAAAAAAAAGTTCACTAGATTTGGCCCAGGGATGAGAAAGTTATCCTATGATGATAGACTGAATAAATTGGGCCCATATGCTGTGGAGCTTTGAAGAATGTAAGGTGATCCGATTGAAGCATACATTATTCTAAATGAGTTTGATAGGGAAGCTATTGAGAGGTTGTTTTCACTAGCTGGAGAATCTAGAACAAGAGGCATAGCAACAGAATGAAGAATTGTTCCTTTAGGATTGAGAAGAGGAGACACTTCTTCACTCAGTGTTGTGAACTTTTGGAACTCTCTACCACAGAAGGCTGTCGATGTTTCATTATATCTAATGATGTTTAATTATATCTAAGTCTAAGATTGACAGATTTTTGGTTTCTCAGGGAATTGAGGGATCAGGCAAGTAGGCTGGAAAATGGAGTTAAAGCCCGAGATCATTCATCATCATGTTAAATGGTGGACCAGGCTCAATGGACTGTATAGTCTCCTCCTGCCCCTATCTCTCATGTTCTCTTGTATTCTGATTTTGGAATCCCTTCTCCCATGTCTGTAAAACTCATTAGGATTGAGGATGTACTTTGAGTGCTAGTCCTGAGCAGGCCTTTGACAAAAGGTGAGCACAATATGGAAGAGCAGCATACTGAAGTCTTTTTTTCCACAAACATAAAAAAGCAACATTAAAACAACGATCAGTCATCAGGCCTAAGAATAGATGTCTGGTCAGTTAATCAATCACCCAGCAGAAATGGATATAAAGTGGTTGGACTGTTATAACAGATTAAATGTGAAAATATGTGTCACACATTCAATTAAACATATAGGGTATGTGTTTCATTTCAAGCTTATTATAAATGCATGCAAAAGTTGCTTCTTCTGTGGGTAGCACTATGATAGATATTTCAATGTTAAAATGATATAGTTTGTCATATAGGTGAGACTTGCACAGGAAATGGCAAATATTGAGGACCTAAAATGGAGCTGTTGGCCTGTTTACCCAAAATATCAACCAAATGTAACTTTCACAGAAGCCTATCATTGTGTGGTTCAGCGTCTGCCTAAAATAAGCAGTAGGCCTCTTTCCCTTGCAAATTGGGGTTCCAGTGACAATACAATTATCAATAACTCATGGGCAGAGCTTGTGACAAAAAAGCCCTGATCATTACGTTCCAATCAACTAGACGTTTAACTCTACAAAATGCTGCCACTGTAGCATCAACCCACCTTAGCATTTTGTTTCCTCAATTCAGGTCTCCAAGCATCAACGTCTCCTTTTTCAAACCTGTGACTCGGAGCCGAATTTGATTTTTACATGCTGCGTATCCAATTTTCACCTGTGTTTAATGCAGTATTTTTATTCAGCTTCAAATTTCTAGTCAGTTGCTTTTCCTAAAATAATTTCTTAATTGGCTGTATATTAATGTGTATTTGAATGAAAAGAAATGTGGACTTTAGCACAGCTTTAGTTTTTTGGATGTACTTTCCGCAGAAAATAATGCAGCAAAAGTTCACCAGACTGATTCCTGGAATGGCAGGAATGTCATTTGAGGAATGATTGGGTCAACTTGGTCTGTATTCACTGGAGCTCAGAAGAATGAGAGGGAATCTGATTGAAACTTATAAAATTATAACAGGACTGGACAGACTTGAAGCAGAGAAGATGTTCCCCTGGCTCTGGGTCTAGGACAAGGGGTCACAGTCTCAGGATATGGGATAGACCATTTTAAGACTGAGATGAGAAATTTCTTCACTCAAGAAGATGGTGAAATGTGGAGTTCTTTAGCACAGATGGCTATTGACGCCAAGTTATTGAATGTATTTAAGAAAATAGATTTCTAAAGTTATCACGGGATATATAGAGAGAGGGACTGTGTTGAGACAAATAATCAGCCATGATATTGAATGGTGAAGCAGGCTCAAGAGATTGTCTTCTCCAGCTCTTACATTGTATATTTCCATGTTTCTAAGGAGAGAGAGAGAGATACCAACAGTTTGAGGGAAGGCAATAAATAGAAGAGGAAAAGAGATGAGAAGAAGAAATGAGGATTGGGTAGAGAGAACAATAAGTGAGGAAAGGAGATTATAAATAACACCCGGCAGATTTACATTGAAGCTCCCATTAAAAAATGTGACCAAACAAATTCACTATTGAACTATAAAATTAAGGTGTACAAATGACATTATAATGGAGACTGAATTAGTTGCATTGTTGAAAACTCAACATATCCTATGTATGAGCTTCTAACCGTTTGGTTGAAAAATTGCTCGAATATCTACCAGAACTCCCGCCAGCAACCCAAAATCAAAAATTTCACTAGCCTGGTGGCCAATGCAGATCAGGGAGAGCAGGGATAAAAAAAATCAGTAGAACTAGGTGTAAGGACATAAGAGCAAAACTTAGATGACCTCAAGTTTACAGAGAGTAGAACATGGGAGACCACTCAGGAGTGTGTTGAATATTCACATCTAGATAACATAACAGTATGAATGAGGGGTTCACCAGCTGGAGCTGAAACCAGAGCAAAGTCAAGAAATTTGTTTGATTTCTAAATTCATGCATCTGTTTTCTATTTGTGGAATAGTGGGCAAGTGTTAGAAGGATTAATAAGCTAATTATCAACTGTTGAGCTGTATCATAAATGTTTCTTTCTGTGCCAATGAGTGCTGGGCCGGGCCTTGAATTCATAGCTTCTGGGTCAGAGGTAGGTATAGTATCTATTGAGGCACAAGACCTCCTCTACGGAGGGAAATATTGGTAGTTTTAATGATGGCACACATTTGTGGTTGGAAGTTCATCTGAAAGTCAGATATTAAACAAAAATCATAAAAAGTATGATTCAGTCTTGGCAGTTGCCAGACAGAGGGATGGAGTTTATAATAGAGAATGAAATTTTGATTGCAATTGAAGATGAGGGCTTCTGTCCAATATTTAAATGAAGGAAATTTCTGTTCATCTGATACAATATGTTGGATAAGCAAACTGATAGTTTAGCAATAGTGGAGGAATTGAGACAGTTGGTTGTAAGGTAGGAGCTAGATGTCGTCATCGTCATGCATATGAAAACTAATGTTATGCTTTGAGATGATATTACTGTGGACAGCATGTGACCAAGAAATAGGAATAGGCCAATAGATTCTTGGGGGACACCAGAGATAACAGTACAGCAATTTGAAGCAAAACCATTGCTGGTGATACACTGACTATGGTTAAATAAGTAAGATGGAGTCAAGTTAGTAGTCCAATCCAACCGGGCTACAGTGAAGATGTACTGGAGGAATTTAGTGTGGTCAACTGTGTCAAAGACAGGTCGAAGGATGAAGAAGGAAAGCTTATTTTTGCCCCAGTCTCACATTTGTAACCTTAATAAGAACTATTCTGATACTCTGGGGGAACTCTATTTGGAGAGATTCAGACATGAATTTCAGGAAAAAATTAGCACAAACTTGAGAGGGGACAATAAGTTCTTTTCCTTGGAAAAGAAGGAAAGCTTGGAAATGGAGTAGTGATTTGCAGAGTTGGAGAATCTAAAAAATGTTGATGGTAGATTTAAAATCGAGAGGGACAGCAGCTGAAGAGAAACAAACACTAACAAAATCAGCTAACATGGGGACTCAGAAGGGAAGTTGGTTCGGCAGCAATTGAGTGGGATATGCTTGAGGATGCAAGGGTGAGTCACATGAACATGAGCTCAGAGGGGGCATGAAGGAGATAGGACAGAAACTGGAGAAAGATGGGACTGCAGGTTAATGGCAGGAGGAATCTTGGCTTGATAGCTAGTGAAGGAAGGGGAGCAGCAGGGACAGCTGATCAGATGTCTCCGTGACGAAAAAATCCATGATCTCTCTCACTGACTATTAATGGTGAGGGTGGAGGGGGAAGGAATTTCAGAGGATGGTTTTTCAGGAGAGCAAAGTGTTTGGAAATTATCTTTGCATTCCAATTGGACAATAGTAGAGTTTAAATAGATGACAGTAGGAATCATTAGCACTTTGGTTCTACCATTTCTAGTAGAGAATGACTAATCCCACTCTCTGCTCTACATGTTCAAGTCTCCATCCCATATTCTTAAATTTAATTCCTATTTAAGATTCACTGAGTAGCATGGTGTGATTACCTAGATCATATGTTATATCTAATAAGATTAATTGATGAAGCTATTGATTGTATCCTACATATTATATCTCACTGGTTAAACCTATGGGACTGGAGTTTGAGTTAACCTACTGTTTCTACTTGTCAATATTTGAAAGGACTGATATTTATTAATATAGTTAGCAACTTTTTATGATATTTTGGTTGTTGCTCATAAATTAAATGGGACTTTGTTTAACTTCTGTGTCAGTATGTAATACTAGTGTTGTCGTCAGTGAATTTATTTTGAAGAAGATAATGAAGACTGTAGAATTCTGAGATGCTAGCATCACCTTTTAAGTGAAAATTCCTTTGAAAGAGTGCCAGCAAAGTTATATAATTTGACAGGATTCCACCACTGCAGCTACATTGTTAATGAATTTCTCATGTGCTCTCACCCTTCTTGTTATACTCTTGGCCAATATCCAATGAGATTATGTCATAGAAAGTTGTCAAGAAAACAAGGTAATAAAAGATTTCATAAAAAATTCTCAAGGAGCGTTAGTTTTTGAAAATAATTGTTATAAGTAAGTGTGTGATGTGAACTGGCTTTACATTTGTCATTCAATTATGTCAAAATATTTAAAGTATAGATTTCATCAGTATTATCTCAAATTGTTTTTTTGTGACACATATCTTAATGTTGTAACTAATACAATGGATATAACTTGATGTGGGCCTCATTGATTTTCTGCTTACGGGTCTCAATTTGTGGTAGGACAAAAAGGCCAACCAGGTACTTGATTGGTGGGAAGGTGGTGGGTATGCCAACGACCACTCTCCTGCCTGATTAGATGCTCTTCTGCCGCACAATTTGCCGTATTGTCCTACCCAATTAAATGCTCCCCCACTATAAAAGCTGGAATGAGGGAGAGTATTAGTTTTCACCAATTGTGGTGACTCTCTGGCTGACTCAGTAAGCAACTGCACGACCCAGTCTGTGGTATGTTGCTAATATCAATCAGGGTAACAGTAAGAAAAATTGCAATTGGTCAGAAGTGGAAAAACAAATAGCCAGGTTTCTCATGTGGTAATCAATGACTCTTGATGAAAAGGAAATGTGTGTGGACATGAGTTTGCATAGAATTATACATAGCTATCATCGTGATGGGTTAGCCTTCGAAACACACTGCCCAAGGTGCCAATTATAGAATGGACATTGGAGTGGTGTATGAGAGGGATGCGAGCAGGCATGAAACCAAATGTGGGTGTGAGTCACTCGATTCAACAAGGCGAGACCAAAATTGTGAAACAAACCAGCCAAAATTAGTTACATAGTTTGTTTCATGGAATCCTGGGCAGCACACTTGGCAATTCGTCCAGATCGGTCACAGCTCTGTGCCCAGAGCAGCACAACCTTTTCACAGCTCTGGGATAAACTGTCTCTTGTTTAGCATGTTACATGTAAAAGTCAGAAACAGATTCCAATGAACGCATTGCAATTTGGTAAAAACGGACCACAGGACAGACCACTAGTGCCAAATATTCTCTGTGGCTGCAATTTAATATTTTTCTTGTCTAACTCTTCAAATGCTTTCTTAGAATAGGAAACTGCCAGACATCAAATGTTTATGGAGTCGATGCATAATTTATCTAAGAATAGCTTTGATTTTAACCCTCACATTGCCTGACTAGAACAGAGCTTTGAGGAAGTTAAAATTGGAATGGCACACTGCTGATGGAATCCATGATGTGTAT
Organism: Sphyrna mokarran; assembly: GCA_024679065.1. Classification (NCBI taxonomy): domain Eukaryota; kingdom Metazoa; phylum Chordata; class Chondrichthyes; order Carcharhiniformes; family Carcharhinidae; genus Sphyrna; species Sphyrna mokarran. The sequence goes on from JAGIQG010000002.1 coordinate 82,096,098, forward strand.
GCATCCAGTGCCATGCCGAGCAGCACTTATTCCAGGCTGGAGTGAGCTTTATTGTCATTTAAAAGTTGGTGCTTCATAACACATTTGAGATCTCCATGGCACCAATATTTTTGACACAGGGTGTTCGCAACCCTGGCCAGATGCATCATTAAGCTGGGCTTGTGAACCAGTAATGCCCCTTTTAGTCCACAAAGAAAGGTAGGGGTTCCCTTCCCTTGGCTTTTCTCCCAACTCATCCAGCCATGATTGCCTATCATTTCCCCCCACCCTCCACAATCCACTAACTTGACTACTGGGGACTGATCCTGAGTGACCTCTTGCAAAATGTTTGTTTGACTTCTGTTTGTTATCCTATTGTGTACACTGGATCTGGGCACAGTAGGGCTCTAGGATGTTTAAATAAGACTCTTGCATTAAGATACCTTGTACTCTCACCCTCCTGACACCATGCTTAGTTGATAAGTATATGGAAGAGAAGGGAATGGTTTAGTTTGGAGGGGCATTGCTTTTTATATTGGTCGGTGCAACATCGAAGGCCGAAGGGCCTGTTCTGTGCTGTAATGTTCTATGTTCTATGTTCTATGTTCTATGCTCATTGGATGCTGCATGTTAAAATGGAGGTCAATGTTGCTGCAACTTGAAAAAGTAAATGTTCTGAAGTATTAATAATAAATGAGGTGAGAAACATATTAAATATTTATTCATTGTATATAATTCAATGTCCTAAGTCAAGAAATGCATACTTTAATTATATGTTAAACCTATTGTCATCTTTTACTGTTCTGCTTATGCTATACACCGAGAGACCGAGTTACTTTTAACCACCTGTCTCTTAACACCTCAATTTCACATCCAGTCTATAAACTGCATATGGTACATTTTCCTCCTTGCTAACTATACTCATTCTTGGACCATAGGATGTGTACAGTACAATATTTATTTCAGTGCAGAAAGCTTTCTATTCTCAGTCCAGCTATTTGTGGTTTGTTATATCCAGCTTATGGCATTTACTTGGTGAAGTTAGACTGTTAGGCATTATCAGGACATCTGAGCTGCTTCTTAAAATACCCCAAGTCTCTGTAAATACTAGAATGATTACAATTTAGTCACACATTTCTCTTGTCTTTGTGGTAACTTCAAGTGGTCTGCATATTTTTTTTTGAAAGCACACACGTTTAGTCTTTGAGTCAAAAGAGTTGCAACCTTTTATCCCAAAAGGCTTGGTCTCAAAAGTATTTAGTTGTATATTTGTACTATGTTCTAGAAATGATAAGTGCAATAATTAGTCATTGTGCTTATAATTGACAAAAGTAGATTAATCATTACAATACATGTCACTTCCTTCTGCTTTGAAAGAAAAATCCCCTTTTCATGCCAATTAGCTCTTTTTGGACACAGTGACTCAGGCTGTAATTTATGTAGTTCATCGCCATAATTTCACGCGTATGCAAATGACATCCAGTAGATTGATCTAGTATTATGACCTGTAACCTAGCAACAGACACGTGGCCTGTTTAAAATTATATTAATTATGTTTTTCTAAATCTCGAACACAGCAACTGTTTCTCAGTTTATGTTGGCGAGTGGTTGATTTTAGCAATGCATTATTGATTCCCTGATAGTCATTATGTGTTCAATTCCCTGGTAGCCTATTGTTGGTATGGGTCCTGTTCCTTCTTGGTTTTGTAGCAGTAATGTTTCTGATTCCTGGGTATTATTGTGGTGAGTATGGCTCCAATTTTTTGTCATCATTGTACTGGAGATATGCTTAGTTCCCTGGTATTCCAATGCAGTTAAAAATTATTTTGCTAGTTTTCTAGTGATTATAAATATCCAATTACTTGGCTATGTGGTTGCTTTAATAAGCTAACAGTAATGTGCATTTGGTGATTGAGTATAGGGCATGGGTTACCCTCCCTGATTTGTTGAATTTGTATGCCAACCATGAGAACGTATACCCTGGTGATCCTGTGGTGGGCATGTGCCTGACTTCTGCAATCTATGTATGTGAATGTTTCATTTTCTTATTGTCTGCTAGTTGACATGTGCTTGCCTCTTGGTGGTCTGTTAGGGGTACCATGTGTTATTCACTTATGTTAATTTGATTTTAATCACAATTTTCACCTCATGATCTTTTGACAATAATCCTAACATCCTCGAGAGTCACTGTGATTTCTTGTACCTGAATAGTGTTTTCTCCTTTGCCATAAATTATACTCAAATTCCCCATCTTACTCTCTAATATGTGTTACAAACTTTTTTCTGGTGAATTTAATTTTATTGCAGTTGCTCCATTAAACGCTTTGAATTATTTAACATTATCAGTGCTATAATTACTAATTAGAACTGACATAATTAAAGGATCTTAACTGCCTTCACTGCTAAATGTTTTCACACAATGTAAATCAACTTTTGAGAAATGCAACAGTAGCTTTGCTGTGCATGTGGAAAACCATAAAAGCAATAGGGAGTTTACTGTTTCTTTTTGAATAAATGCTTCATACCCTACTTGGTATCAGAAAAAAACTGTAGCTCAACGCTCACATTCATCCTTCATCAGACCTAACATGTAAAGCGACATTCAAAATAATATGAAATAGAGAAAACACAGGGCTGGCAACATGCAAATTGGGCAGGGTTTTCCTATCTTGCCTGCTGCTGGGATTGTCTAGTCCCACTGAAAGTCAATGGACTTCTGGCTAGTCTTCCCCATTCCCTCATGATTGTTCCTAGCACAGCTGAACCAGAAAATCCCAGCTATTGATCTCGTGTTAATATCACTACTCTTCTAATAGTGATTTAAATAAACAATTGAGGACTAATTAGACTTTCTATTAAGCCAGTTGACCCTGCCAATATACGTCCTCATTATGAAATGTTTGATATGGGCAGCAGATGAGAGAGGGAAAACGATTTGGGAGGTTATCCTTGACTGATTACTGGGCAGCCAAGCCCCCTTAGGGCAGACCACAACTTGGGGTAGCACAGTGATCAGTACAACTGCCTTGCAGTGCTAGGAACTCTGGTTCAAAGCATTCTGAAGAGAGAGAGTGAATAACCAGAGGTCATGATACATATTGGTACTCACAACATAGGCAGGAAGAATGTCAAGGTCCTTCAGCAGCTGTTTAGGGAGTTAGGTAGGAAGTTAAAAAGCAGGATCTCTATTGTTTTAATCTCATGATTATTCCTTGCGTTACATGCCAGTGAGACTAGAAATAGGAAGGTAGTACAGCTCAGCACATGGCTAAACAGCTGATCTATGAAGGAGGGTTTCAGATATCTGGACCATTTGGATCTCTTCTGGGACAGGTGGACCTGTACAAGAAAGACGGAGGGGCCAGAAGGATTTAAACTAGTTTGGCAGGGTGGTGGGAACCAAAGCAAAGATGAATTAACTGAAGGGAACTGGAAAGTAGGGCCACTAAGACTCAAAGGAAGAGCAGGCAGGCTGTGGTTGCTGATTGGAGAGAGTCTGATGGACTCTCTGATGCATTTATTTCAATATGAGAAGTGTAACAGGTAAGGCAGATGAACTTAGAGCTTGGATTAGTATTTAGGACTATGATGTTGCCATTACAGAGACTTGGTTAAAGGAAGGACAGGAATCGCAGCTTAAAGTTCCAGGGTATAAATGTTTCAGGTGGGAGAGAGGGAGGTGTAAAGGTGGTGGGGGAGTTGCACTACTGGTTAAAGAGAATATTGCCACACTGCAGGAGGACACGTCGGGTAGAGATAGTCCAACTAGATAAGTACGGGACTTCGTATTGGGGAATGAGCTAAATCAGGTGGCCGACGTTTCAGTGGGGAAGCTGTTCGGGAACAGTGACCACAATTCAGTAAGTTTTAAAGTGCTGATGTATAAAAGTAAGTGTAGTCGTCAGGTGAAAGTGCTAAATTGGGGGAAGGCTAATTACGACAATATTAGGCAGCAACTGAAGAATGTAGATTGGTGGCAGATGTTTGAGAGCAAATCAACATCTAATATATGGGAGGCTTTTAGGTACAAATTGATAGGAATCCAGGACTAGCAATTCCTATAAATATGAAAGATAAGTATGGCAATCTTTGGGAACTTTGGATAATGAGAGATATTGTGAGGCTAGTCAAAAAGACAAAGGAAGCATTTGTCAAGGTTAGGAGGCTGGGATCACACAAAGCAAGTATGGAATACAAGGAAAGTTGAAAGAAACTTAGCAAGGAGTCAGGAGGGCTAAAAGAAATCACAAAAAGTCATTTGCCAGCAGGATTAAGGAAAATCCCAAGGCTTTTTAAACATGTATAAAAGAGCAAGAGGGTAGCCAGAGGAGGGAATCTATGCCGGAGGAAATGGGTGAGGTATTAACTGAATACTTTGCATCAGTACTCACCAAAGAGAAGGATTTGGTGGATGATGAGTCTGGGGAAGGGAGTGTAGATAGTTTGAGTCATGTTGAGATCAAAAAGGAGAAGTTATTGGGGGTCTTGAGAAACATTAAGGTAGACAAGTTCTTAGTACCTGATGGGTTACATCTCAGAATACTGAGAGAGAGACAAGGGATGAAATTGCTGGGGCCCTGAGAGAAATCTTTGAATCTTCACTGGCTACAGGGGAGATCCCAGAGAATTGGAGAATAACCAATCTTGTTCTTTAAGAAGAGTAGCAAGAATAATCCAGGTAATTACAGGTCAGTGAGCCTTATGTCAGTGGCAGGGAAATTATTGGAGAGCATTCTTCGAGATTGGTTTTACTCCCATTTGGAAATAAGTGGACATATTAGCAAGAGGCAACATGGCTTTGTGAAGGGAGATCATGTCTCACTAACTTGATTGAGTTTTTCATGGAAGTAACAAAGATGATTGATGAGAGGAGGACAGTGGATGTTGTCTACATGGACTTCAATAAAGCCTTTGAAAAGGTCCCTCATGGCAGACTGGTGCAGAAGATGAAGTTGCATAAGATCAGAAATGAGCTGACAAGATGAATATAGAATTGGCTCGGTCATGGAAGACCAAGGGTAGCAGTGGAAGGATGTGTTTCTGAATGGAGGGCTGTGACCAGTGGCATTCCTCAGGGATCAGTGCTGGGACCTTTTCTGTTTGTAATATATATAAATGATTTGAAGGAAAATGTAATTAGTTTGATTAGTAAGTTTGAGGACAATGCAAAGGTTGGTAGAATTGCCGATAGTAATGAGGACCATCGGAAAATGCAGCAGGATATAGATTGATTGAAGACTTGGGTGGAGAGATGGCAGATGGAGTTTAATCCAGGCAAATGTGAGTTAATGCACTTTGAAAGGTCTGACACAGTTGGGAAATATACAGAAAATGGCAGAACCCTTAAGAGTATTGATAGGCAGACGGATCTGGGTGTACAGGTACACGGTCACTGAAAATGGCAACACAGTTGGAGAAGGTAGTCAAAAAGGCATATGGCATGCTTGCCTTAATCAGCCGGAGCACTGAGTTTAAAAATTGGCAAGTCATATTGCAGCTTTATAGAACCTTATTTATGGTGCACTTGGAATACAGCGTTCAATTCTGGTCACCACACTATCAGAAGGATGTGGAGACTTTGGGTACAAAATAGATTTCCCAAGATGTTGCCTGATATGGAGGGCATTAGCTACGAGGAGAGGTTGGAGAAACTTGATCTGTTCTCAGCAACAACAGAAGTTGAGGAGCGATCTGGTAGAAGTCTATAAGATTATGAGGGACATAGCCAGAGCTGATAGAAACTTTTTTTGAGGGTGGAAAAGTCAATTACCAGGGGACATAGAATTAAATAGTGAGTGGCAAAGCTTAAAGGAGATTTATAAGGCATGTTATTTACACAGAAGTTGGTGGGTGCCTGGAACTTGCTTGGGAGAAGTAGTGGGAGCAGATAAGACAGTGAGCTTTAAGGGACGTCTTGACAAATATATGAATAGCTTAGGAATAGAGGGATATGGTCTGTGGAAGGGTAGGGGGTTTTAGTTCAGTTGGGCAGCAATGTTGGTGCAGGTTTGGTGGGCCGAAGGGCCTGTTCTTGTGCTGTCATTTTCTTTGTTCTTTGTTCAATTCCTGGCTTGGGTCTCTGTGCAGAATTTGCACGTTCTTCCCCTGTCTACACGAGTTTCCTCTCAAGTGCTTTGGTTTCCTCCCACAGTCCGAAAGATGTGCTGATTAAATCATCGGCCATGTTAAATTCTTCCTCAGTGTATCCAAACAGTCACCGGAGTCTAGCGACACGGGGATTTTCACAATTGTTACTGTTGGGCCAACCTGCAACAAATCATAAATAAACTTTTTAAATCTTTCTTTCTAACCCTCTTCCCCATCATCCCTCTATCCAACCTATACAAACCGTCCTCGTTCAAGACCCATAATCTTTCTGCTCTGGGGAGTAATGGGTTTTGATCTCCCTGTTTTCCTTGTAGTTTCATTAGTTTTCTCTGATACTTCCTGGTAACGCTAGGGTGAAGGAGCTTATGACCAATCTGACCAGCAACTTCAAAGTGTAGGACTTGCACCTTAATGAGGGGCGGAAGCCCACCCCACAGCGCTTTATAGCTGCGGGACATTCATAATATAGCATGTTGACTCCACACCAATATGGTTTCTAGGGTGGGATTACCGTCATCCATCTACTCCTGCCCTCTGCATCTTCCTTCTATTATTCTGCTGAATTGCTGTTACTGGGTTATTTTACTATGAGATATTACAACTAAGCTTGACTGTTTTGGCTTAATATTCATCACATACACTTTCCAACAGTAGTTCACAGGACAGTTGTAAGGAGTGGGTAATTTGTCCTCTTTTTTTCACTTGAGGTCACTGCAACCAATCAAAGAATCAATAGACCTATTTGTTATGGATCAGTGTCATGCCATGTTTATCCACAGTATCACTGGGGAGAACTAGCTCGAACTTTGTACGTTTGCAGGAAAATGATCCAGTTAATCCATCTGGGGCACAACCATGTGTTTTTGGGCTAATTCTAACATAGATCAGGTACTGTCTAAAAGAATGTTTCAGTTAGGCAGTCTTTGATGTGTTAAAGCCTTATAAATAAAAGTGCAGTACATCCTACCCTTACCAGGCTGTAGGTACTTGTGACTTGTATGAATTGGGAGTAGGTTATTTTGAAAAAGGTACATTTACCAGCCTAAGTGTTTCTGATAATTTCTCAAAAATCAAGATACTTGAAGGTTAATAAAATGATGCTCTTTGTTGATATGTCAATTGCTTCAGACTGATGCAAGTGCATAGCTTTTATCAATGGATTTACTGTAGCCAAAGTATGTTTCCTTAGTTTACGCAGTTCGATTGTTTTCATGCTTATCTTTATTTTACCTCATTGCCTTAAAATTGAGTTAACCTACCACTTACTAGCTAATTAGTAAAACGAATGGGGTCTGTGTGATTTCCAATGCAGGGAAAAGGCACAACAGCCTAGATAGAGGTCCATAGGGCAGTGGAGCTGAGAAGAGTATTTATGCCGTGGGCAGATGAGGTCGTCGAGAAATGGTCTGCTTTATCACAGTGACATGAATGTGCAACGCAAAACAAAAGGCTTAATACACATCAGCAGCATGATGGCATTGTGGTTAGCAGTGCTGCCTTCCAGCGCCAGGGAGCCTGGTTCAAATCTGTCCTCAGGTCACTGTCTGTGTGGAGTTTGCACATTCTTCTATCCGTATGGGTTTCCTTTGGTTGTTCTGGTTTCCTTCCACACTTCAAAGATGTGTGGGTTAGATTGATTAAACATGATAAATTGCTCCTTAGTGTTGGGGGATTAGCAGGATAAATACATGGGGTTATGGGGAAAGGACCTGGGTGGGATTGTTATTGGTGCAAACTCAATGGGCCAAATGGCCACCTTCTATACTGTATGATCCTCTAAAGGCTCTGGTTCTCCATTTAATGCCATTATGGGTGTCTGCCTGTGTGCTGCTAGGTGAGCACACTGGTAAGGAGAGTGCTATGCATCTCAGATATTGGCTGAAAAGCCTGGTGTCCAACGTCCACCAAAGATAGAGGTGGAACTTCATGGAAAACCCGTATATTTGCTGTCTGACAAGTGGTAGGGATTGTCATGGGATGGGTGGCAAAATAGCACCTCAGCAAATGGCAGAAGAGTGAATACTTAATGGATTGACACAAGAAATGCTCCACGTATCCCACAGAAAAGCAGGCATAGCTAGGATCCCGAAGCATACCCAAAGCAACACCCCTTATATCTCTGCAATTCTAGTTGGGCAACTTCTATTTATCTTCATTTTTATTTTGCCTTAGAATATTTGTTTTCAGGTTTCATCTGGTTGATTTGTTGCCCTCTCAAATTGTAAGCAGGTAAATGGTTTCTGGGCTACATTTAATCCAGCACTATATGTCAGTGCACAAAATGCAGCTGTTTGTTAGCTGAGGCAATACTTGACAAAATGCCGAATGTTACCATGACTGTAGCGTACAACCATCAGTGTTATGTTCTGCACCACTAGAAATTACATTAAGTGTTGGCTTTATATTCTCTGGGTGACGAGGACTGATAGCTGTGTTATTACATGGATTTTTATCATCAGCTTATTCAATAAGGAGGCATTTCAAAATTCTGCACATGGAATGGATCAAATAATGGATGATTATTTTGACTTGGAATAAAGAAAGTACCCTTTTTTGACAAACATTCCACAGCAGTTATTTAGAAAAACATGCGTTCAGATTTTGGTGTTTGTCAGTGAGAATAGAGTCTTCATTCCAATTTCACTTCTAAAATTGACATTTTATGGCGAAATACTCAATCCCAGAACTAACTAAAGTGAGGCTTTGAGGATCGGCGTAGCTTGAAGGGAAATAATTATATGTACACAGCACTCTCTCTGGTTTTGTCCTTTATCTCTTCTGTTTGTTTTAAGCTGTTATAACAATGAGTGGCATTATTCATGTATAACACTATAACTATAATTGCGAATTGAATTTTGGCAAGAAAACGTGAACTCCAGCATTTAATTTAAACTTAAGGAAATAACTATATTTTTGATACTGCTGCTGGAGGTATTGCTTTTTTCATTTTGTTCATGGGATGTGGGCATCACTGGGTGATCCAGTATTAAATACTCATTCCTGAGGGAGTGTAGGAATCAACCACTTTGCTCTAGATCCGGAGTCACATGTTGGCCAGACCAGGTAAGGATGATAAATTTCCTTCTCTAAAGGACATTAGTGAACCAGATGGACTTTTATGACAATTGACAATGATTTCACGATCATCATTAGATTTTTAATTCTACATTTCTTTTTAAAATTCAAATTTCACCATCTGTCATTGCGGGATTCAAACCTAGGCCTCTACATCAATATCCTGGATCTCTGGATTATTAGTCCATTGACAATACCCTGATACCACTGTCACCCCTTTGTTAGTCTATATACAACCTGAATTTTTTGCTGTTCCTGATTTGGATAGAAATCTCGCGATTTGCTATATCTATTTTAGGAGAAACTCCCTCAAACGGTACAACTTTCATTCTGAGCAGGGTGCATTAGAGTTGGGCCTGTTGCCCCCAGCTACAGATTGGAAATTGTCTTGAGCTGCTGACTGTTGAAGTAGGATGTTTAAATTGTCCACCTCAGTTCTCTGGGATTCTGATGCTGTTGTTTTGTTAAATTTTAGGCACATCAACTCTCACTGCTCACACTTCATCACTCCCCACCTACTTCCTATGCCACCTCCATTTCCATGTCAACTTAATGCCAAACCATTTCCTTATCCCTTCCATGGCTGTTTATATCCTCCACGTCAACTTACTGCTATCTTGTACCAATCTATGTCCCCCACCCACCCTGATGCCCCTTATTCCTCCATGCAAACTCATGCCACTGCATAGTCTCCCTCCCCAATTGCCCCTTTAACCCCCGTGCAGACTCATGCAACCCCATACACCACATCCATCCCCATGTTTCCTTACAGCTTCCATGCCAATTTAATGTCAACTCACGTCAATCCACCAAACACCCTCGGCCCTTTCAGGCCAACTCACCCAATATTTACAATGGGAAGACCTCAGGAGCCATGTTGAGATGAAATAGAGTTCAGGTCTAAATATCTATTTCAGCTTTTGCTGTATAAAAAACACTTTTATGCTTAATCCCTGATAATATAAAATCAATTTTTACTCATAATCTGACATCAAAGGTAGTTAATCCTTTCATAAACTGAGTTGCTAATCAAACTGTAAACTTAGGAAGAGCTTCCATTTCCCATCCACTGCATTACCCTCTCCTCTTGTTGAGCAACAAGGCATCCATAATGATAGCCCTTGAGGAATGTCAATACAGAGCTGTTATAACTGCCAGAATAGAATCTTTTCAACTCTCACTGACACAGAACTTTATTCTCACCGTTTAGGTTAAGATCCTTGCTGCAGCAAAAATAAAGTCTGTTGCAGTTCAACATTGAGTTCAAATGCCCTGGTAAATTCCAGTTTCCCTCCAATGTGAATTACTCCCTGCCCTCTTTCCCCTATTTACTAAAATGGAATCCTTCAGGAATGAGGGTAGGAATTACACATCTGGGCCCTGCTTGCCATTTTTAAAATTCAGCAGAGTCTCCATGACTCCACAAAAATTTGGGCAAGTGTCTTGAAAATGAATGGACATATTTCAACAGAGCTTGGTAACCAGGGTCTGCCTCAATGATAAACTGATCCATTTATGACAAAGATGCAAAACTTGATCCTGAATGTTTTAAAGGATCCATTAACTTTGGGAGATAATGCAAAATGATGTTTTAATAAAATTGTGTTGTGAGTTACTTTAATTAAAATGTTGTTGATTGTTTTAGAATGTTATAGATTGTGTCAGCTGCTGTGGAGGAATTGATCAAAGCTGTCAACATGTGAACAGAGTTTTCACAGCAGATTGTTGGATACGAATTGACCTGAAGCCTTCTCAGTGACGTATAAACTTCTAATCCATTTTTTTCAGTTTTGTAGTTACAGTACGTAAATCGGGCTGAAAAGTGTCTTCAGATAGGGCGACATTGTTGAAATGACATAGCATTAGTTAAGCATGTCAGAGATGTGTGCTCTACTGAATGTCCTCTTCCCAAATTTGAATTGTTACCCTAAATATTTTCTGGTTCCAGTATCATTGATTATTCATATAAATACACCTTGTGTCACCTACAATGTGCAGCATATCTTCCCTGGCATACTGTCAGGACAAATGATAACTGAATGCAGAGATTATAAATGAGAACCCTTGCCTTTAAATTCTACAGCTCACCCAAATGCAGATGCAATTTCACAGTGGGGTGGGCAGGACCTCGGATGGGAAGCCTGCTTTTGCCCCTATAAGGCCCTTAAGTGGCCACTTAATGGGCAGCTAAAAGCCCTTTCCCTCCCTGTCTCCATTTTTAGGCAGGCAGGCACGCGTCAGAGCAGTGACCAAACTGAAAAAAGTTTAAAAAAAAAAATTCTATCTTGGGCAAGAACAGGGACCAGGGTGGATGCTTCCATCTGAAAGTCACTTCAGATTTGGATCATCCTCTTCCCACAGGGCTGAGCCTTCCTATTTTTCCCCTCCGATTCTCCCATGGAGCTTAATCCGCCCCTCCTCTCTCCCAGCATACCAAGATTGCAGATCAGAGGAAGAGGTTTCATGGCAGTGGGGGAAGGCAAAGAGTTAGAGGTGGGGGGGGGGGAAGAGTGAGTGAGTCAGGGGTGTCGGATGTATGGGAGGTGGGGGATGGTTCATTGGAGGTAATGGTGAGTGATGGAGTCAGAGTTTGAGGTTCTGGGGGAAATGTGGGGTCAGAGTTTAAATTTATTTATTAGTGTTACATCTAGGCTTATATTAACACTGCAATGAAATTACTGTAAAAATTCTGTAATTGCTACACTCTGGTGTCTTTGGGTACGCAGAGAGAATTTAGCATGGCTAATGCAGCTAATCAGCACATTTTTCAGACTGACAGGGAACTGAAGCACTCAAAGGAAACCCAAGTAGGCACGGAGAGAATGTGCAGACTCCATACAGTGATCAAACCCAAGTCCCTGAAACTGTGAGGGTTCTGAGGGTGTTGGATAGGGAATATGCATCTTGGAGTGTGTCAGTGCTCAAAGTTGTAGGGGTTGGGTCACGTCCATGGACTGGCAGATTGGGTTCAGTCGGGTCCATAGATGAGTATTGTTGATCAGCTTAGCTCTGTAGGTCCGAGTGGGTTATGGGTTAGTTTGGGTTATTGGAGTGATTAGGGTATGCGGGTCAGTGGGGTTGATCAGGTTGGGTCACTGGGATTGGTCAGATCGTGTCTGCATGTCAGTAGACTGAATTGAGTCAAACCTGTGGATCACTTCAGGTCCACAACATAGAACATAGAACATTACAGCGCAGTACAGGCTCTTCGGCCCTCGATGTTGCGCCGGCCATCACCAGTGGGTGTGATGGATTGGTTCAGGTCTGAGAGGTGGCTCAATTTGGGTTGGTGGGGTGAGTTGGATCCACGTGGGTCAATGGGGTGGGTTGGGTTGGGCCCACAGTCTGTGGCGTGGGTCAGTTCTGGTCAGTGGATGGGTTGTGTCTGCAGAATTGGGAAGTGACAGGTCAAGAGGGTGTTAGGTTATGGATTCAGGTCCATGTTTTTGGAAGGGACTGGTCGAATACTTTATGTAGGGATTCTCCTGGGAACTAGGGGACAGTTTCATGTGGGTACAGTAACTACCCAGAAATTAGAAGAGATTATATTTCTTCTAACATTTTCTGGGTAAATATTGACGTAATCCTGCAGAACCATCTGAAGCTAGTGATATAAATTACACTTTTGGATGGTTCCCAGCACAGGACAATTGCCCAGAGGAAGTCAACAGTTCTGGGCAATTGTCCTGCAAATGCTAACATGTAAGGCTCTGAGAGGGATTTCCCCAAATCCAACAATGGAGAACTCAAATGTTGGTGGATGATCCCAACAAAACCCATCTTGTATCAGTTACATTTACTCATGTAAATGATCTCTCCAAAGCCATTGGATAGCACTCAAAAGTAAAAGCCCAAGCTGATATTTTACCTTGCCAGTTTTGGAGCATTAAAACCTCTGAACAAGGCCACTGATTGACATTTCTCGCAGGAACTTATGGGATTGCAGAATTTGATTCTAAATTCTGGTAAAAGCCTCTTAATCCTGTATAATGTAATTGGAATTTGACATATTCACCAGAATAAGTCATAATTCTGCCAGTGGTTAAATGATTCATTATTATTTAATCCCACTTAATGCACTTATCCCAATTTTGATTATACCTGTTCTATGGAGTATCAATTTCCAGACAAATTCACGGTCAGGGATGCTTGACAGAAATACTAGACACTGGCTAAGGCATTAAGTAGAAGAGACTATAGCATTCTGACTCTGAAGCCATTAATCTTATTGATGATTATCAAAGGCATTACAAAGAGTAAAAGAAACATATATATATCAGTTAGTTATTACTTGTGCAGCTCATTTATAAATATTCTGCCAAACAATATGATCAAACTTAAGGAGAAATATCTTTTATTACTGCAACAGTCAGAGCTCTCTGGTTTTTGAGTCAGTTTGATGTTACACTGCTTGATCCATAGCTAGTGCAGTGTACTTCAGTTGCAATGGCTAAAATCCCCAGGTTAGGCTAAAAGAACTCACTTTTGAAGCACTTTGCTATGAATGTAAACATTAACAGAATGAATAATACTTGTGCATTAGATGTGCAGAACTCTGTGCAGAAGGAAATGTTAATGATGCTGTCCAGTGCAATGTGCTCTGCCAGTAATTTGAGGCTCCTTTGAAAGGAATTGTTTTATGTAAGTTGACAGTCTTCCTCTTTTGGAGGCCTATGTTGCTGCGTTAACAAGTCTTGGGTTTAAAATAAGAATCTATTTCCTGCTTTAGCTGTGGTTGGTGTTTAAAATAGTCCACAGAAATTTATAGTTCTGATTACATCTGAAGCATAGAGCTTAGATGCTCTCCTAATAAAGTAATCATCGGTTAACTTGTGCTTAAATATCTGCTTGGGATCATTTTAGGTTTTAACTATAAGCTTTATACAGTTGAAAAACTCTTGTATGTATATTTTTTGGAATTCTGTGTGCTACACATTCACTCATTCATTTAACCATGGGCCTACATGGGCATTTGATCATGTAATGTAGGCTGTTACTTCAATGCAAAATTAAAGTAGAACTGCATTATCATTTGGACCAACTTTTGATTGAGATATTAAACTGAAGCTCATCTGTCTATTCAGGAAGATGCAAACATTAGCATTGCATTGTTCACAGAACAGTAGGACATTTTTCGCGAAGCTGTGATCAACATTTATCCCTCAATCCTTTAACCAATCTTCCAAAATAATTAACCCCATCATTCATTTCATTTATTTTTTGTGGGATCTTGGTGTGTATACATTAGCAGTGATGTTTGGCCACATGGCAGAGCTAAGTGTACTTCAAAAGTAATCCATTGATTTGGGGCTGCCTCCCAGGGGGCTCTAATCACGGCTTATCCATCCCACCGTTCTCTCCCCGCTCTCTCTGTTTTGTTTTGTCTTTCGCATCCGGGCACGCTGTTTCAGTTTTTGTGTACACAGTTCAGACCTCCGATTGTTCTGGCCGCACTAAGTCCCGCCCCACAGCGCAGACTGGACCAGAGCCGGCAAAAAGCATTTAGGCACTCCTCGGATCCGTTTTACATCCGGATCCAGCACTTAGCCTCCGATTGGTAAAATTTGGCCCTATATCTTCAGATGAAGACCGGCAGAGGTCCCCAGGTAAACAGTGGGTCATCCAATGTCCTGGCAGTCTGATTAGAGCTGTATAAAGGGTGAATGAATGTCCTGTTAATTACAAAGAAAATGATGGACAGAAGGTGACAGTGACTTCTTAAGATAGAGCTGCTAAATGAAAGTGAAAACACATCAGTGAATTGTCTCCCTTGCTCCAGTACTTTGAGAAAATTTTGCTGGACCCAGATGAAACCTCCCCTCCCAAAGGCAGTGACCATTCCAAGTTTCCCTAAACGTGATGCACACCGTTGCCAAAGAGTTTTCCAAAGTGGCACTTGTATCCAGCTAAAATGTTGCCCAATATGAATCCTGCAAGTCTCAGCAGTTTCTGTGATGGAGTACATCTGTCAGGTATCAGGTGTGACCCTGGCATACATGTTGGGATTATGGTCAGAGGAATTTTGGTGTCTTTATAATTTGTGAAATTATGGCCGCAATTCCACCAAAAGTGCTGAATTGGCAGGAAAATTGTTCACTCTGATTGTTTTACCAGTTCAGCTTCTGACCCAAATCTCCCCACTCTGTGCTCTACAGAGGTCTGAGTTGTGAAAATCATTAAAAACCCAGGGGAGCGGGGCCTATTCACACCACAGTCTGACAGTTTGGAACTCTGCAGATGCACAATGGCCCTGATCTGTCAGTCTCCTCATTTGCTAGCCAGCTCGGGACCCCTGCGGTACTGCCAGTCCAACGCCGCCCCTTCCCTGAGCGCCCTGATGCACAGCCCATCTCCACCTAGTAGAGGTAATTCCCCCCCCACCCTCCTCACCCTGGCAGTTCACCACCCTGCTACCACCACTGACCCCTTCCTCCATCCCAGACCAATCCTAGCTGCAGAGTGGCAGCTAGACCACCCCCCCCCCCTCCAACTTCACCAATTGCCTTTATACCTTGCCCACAATAGGCTCTGTCCCCTTAGTAGCGCTAGATGCATTCCTAGACATGCGCAAATCCTGGTACAAGGCTGGTGAGACGCACATCTCCAACCACAACCTGCCAGAAAAGTTGCAGTCACAGTGGAAAAATTTCATTGAGTAAAATTTTATTGGAAATAAACTACGAGTAAACATGAGTTCTGGAATGATGCATGGAATGAGTAACAAAACATAAATATATGCTGTTGTCTCATGTTTTTGCCAAAAATATTCACTGGAGTTTGTTCAGCAATAAAAGAATAGAGATATTATAATCAGTTGCAATTTGCAAGTACCTTTGCTAACATTCTTTTACACAACAAGCTCCTTAAACATTTGTTTTTAACAACACTGGCAAGACCATCAATGTAAAGGCATGTTGGCATTTCCCATAGTTAATACAGGGAAGAAAACGTACTCTAAAGAAATGGGAGTTTATTTTGGATATTTATTCTTAGATTATGCTGGGAATATGGGACAAATATTAACAAAACTCCAAACTGAAGTGAATTTATCTCATTGATCAGAGAATTGAAATAATCACATAATACTGGCATATCTAGAAACCAGATTAAAGTGGCATTGTCATTATTTGTTGCTTGGAAGAGGGATGCACCATAAACATGTGAATACCAGATTTGCATTGTCAATTTTTTGACAGAAGAAGAAATAGTTTTATTAACTATTTGGAATTGAGGGCAATAGAGCTGGACAGAATGATACCAGGCTAAAGGGATTTAATTATGAGGACACATTACGTAGACCAGGCATGTATTCTCTTGAGCATATCAATATTAAGGGGGTGATCTAATTGAAGGCTTAAGATGTTTTTATAGAGCAATGGAAAGAAACTGTTTCTTCTGGTGGAATGTGGGAAGCCCAAAAGAAGTGGATAACATTAAAATTTGACTTTGGCTGTTACTCAACATTGGGAAGCACTTCTTCACACACATGCTTATTGAAATTTGGAACTTATTCCCCAAAAAGCTGCTGAAGCTAGATCAATTTAAAATTTAAGACTGAGATTGATAGGTTTATTTAAGGAAAGTATATTAAGAATAATGGAATTAAAGTAATGGACTCAGTCTGGATGAGGCTAAGATGCAAGAAGGGGTAGAAAACATAATTGTCTACTGGCCTCCAAATAGTAAGGTAGGTGATGACATAAAACAAGAAATTAGAGATGCATGTAACAAGGGTGTTACAGTAATCATAGATGATTTTACATGTTGATTGGGGAAACCAAATGAGCAATAATGCTGTGGTAGATGAATTCCTAGAGTGTACGTGAATTTAGACCTGTCTGAGGTACCAATGAGGGAATACACCATCCTAGATTTGGTATTGTACCAATGGGAAGAGGTTAATTAATATTTTTGGATGAGTTTTTATGGCCACACATGCCCCAATACTGGAAATTCCCACCACATGTAACAGACCTTTAAATGGTCTACTGAACTTTCTGTCCTACCCATCACAATTCCCGCATTGAGTGGAACCAGAAAATCTCACCCCTTGTTGCGTGGAGTCCTTTAGGGAGCAGTGATTATAACGATAGAATTCTTCATTAGGATGGAAAGTGAAGAAGTCTGATCCAAAACCAGGGACTGAAATCTAAACAAAGGATACTAACAATGGCTTGAGGGATAAGTTGGCTAAGATAGATTGGGGAACTTCATTAAAAGGCATGATAGTGGCTAGGCAATGACTAATATTTAAGAAACAAATGCATGGATTTGCAACAGTTATACAATTCTTTCAGGTGCAAAAACACAAGAAAAGTGGCTGAACCATGGCTAACAAAATAAATTGAGGGTAGTATTAGATCCAAAGAGGAGCCAGAAAAAATTGCTGTAAAAAGAAGCCAAGCTGAGCATTGGAAGCAGTTCAGAATTCAGTAAAGGAGGACCAAAAGATGGTTTTCAAGAGGAGAAAAATATAGTATGAGATTAAACTTGCAAGTACCATAAAACAGACTGTAAAAGTTTTTGTAAGTATGTAAAAACAAAAAATTAGTTATGACAAATGTAGGTTCCTTGCAGTCCAAACAGGAAAATTTATAATAGAGAACAAAGAAATGGCAGAGCAATTAAACAACTACTTTAGTTCTGTCTTCAAGGAGAAAGACACAAATAATTCCCCAGAAATGCTAAGTAACCAAGGGTCTAATGAGAAGGAGAAATTGAAGGAAATTATTATTCGTAAGGAAGAGGTGCTGAAGAAATTAGTGAAACTAAAAGTTGATAAATCCCTAGGCCTGATCATCCGAGGGTACTAAAGGAGATGGCTGTGGAAATTGTGAATACATTGGTTGTCAGCTTCCGAACTTTTGTAGATTCTGAAACCATGTCAGCATATTGGAAGGTGGCAAACTCCATTCTAATAAATTTGTATCCTATTATTAGACCTCTACACCTGACTATCACCAACACCCGCCAATTTGATAATCCGTTCACATCACTATGAGAGCATGCTGGAATGAGTTTTGACTGGTGTCCCATGGCATATGCCTCTGCAAGAAGTCTCACAACACTAGGTTAAAGTCCAACAGGTTTATTTGGTAATATAGCTTTTGGAACGCTGTTCCTTCATTAGGTGAGTGACACATCTGACAAAGGAACAGCATTCTGAAAGCTATACTACCAAATAAACCTGTTGGACTTTAACCTAGTGTTGTGAGACTTATTACTGTGTTTTCCTCAGTCTAACGCCAGCATCTCCACACCATGCACCTCTGGTACGCAGACCTATTGGAGTAGCTTAGTTGAGTGCATTAGTACATTGCTAGGGGAGAGGGTCATAACCAGACAGTGCCTTGGCACAGCCCCTAGCAATATCCCATGTAACAGCAAAGATCAGTGCCTGGGTATGCCAAGGGCAGTGCCATGGGATTAAACGTAGACTGGACGACTAGTTTATGGAACATCTTTACTTCACCCACAAGAATGATCCCAATCTTCCCCTTGCTTGCCATTTTTTAACTCAGCACCTTGGTCTTATGCCCACATGGGCATTGTTAGCCTGATGCAATGCTCCACTGAAATCCAGTGCAAGCTGGGGGAGCAGCATCTCATCTTTCAATTTGGCACTTTGCTGTCATACGCAACATTGAATTTTGACAACTTTAGATTTGAATGTTCCTTTTAAACCCCCCCCCCTTTTCTCTATTTTATTTTATATTCCATACTTGTATTGTCTCAATATAAAACATCCCCTCCACCTCTCACACAAATCATCTATCATTTTTTCTTAAGTTGCTACTTTTGCTTGAACATATTCTCCCTCTGTTCAGTTCTGATGAAGAGTTCATGACTTGAAACGTTAACTCTGTTTCTCTCCTTAAAGATGCTGGCAGACCTGCTGATTTTTTTCCGCTATCTTGTGTCCTTGTTGCAGGGAATATAATGATTTTGCTAATTTTGACCACATATCATAGAAACCTGACAGCAGAGATAGACCATTCAACCTGCACTGACAACAGTTCCCACCCAGGCCCTTTCCCTGTAACCCCACATATTTACCCTGCTAGTCCTCCTGACACTCAAGGGTAATTTAGCACAATTCATCTAACCTGCTCATCTTTGGAATGTGGGAGAAATTCGGTGGACCTGAAGGAAACCCATGCAGACATGGGGTTAATGTGCAAACTCCCCATGGTCACCCAAAGCTGGAATTGAACCTGGGTCCCTGGCGCTGAGAGGCAGCAGTGCTAACTACTCTGCCACCATGTCATTCTTGCACCATCCATTATGAAATGGTTACTGCTTCTAGTAAGCCTTGTGGAATGCATTCCACAAGGAAATGACTTCCTTCAAAAGATTTATTTTCATGCCATTCCTCATTCTCATTAAAATGCATGCATGCATGAAAGGGGGAAGGCAGGGATGAGGGGGTTGCTTGTAGTACTCATCCTCGACACAAAGCCATGCTGATTTACCAACAATGGCAAAGATTGATGATAACCTTCCGAGCATGCCAATAAAATTCCCATCATGAGAATGAAGTGATCCTAGGTTAGTTAATCCACACTTTTAAATAATATTTTTTGATTTAAAACCTTTGAATTTTGACTAAGCTTTTGACAAGTTGAACGATACAAGTGAAGATAAATTTCACCCTGCCTACTAGATTAGATGCAACTAAAATCATCCGGGTTACTTAACTAACCAGCAGACTCTGGGTACTGATGGTTCCTGATTTTAACTTGCTCAACTTGAGGAAGTAACAAAATCACCTGCTCAAAGCTGGTCTTTTTCACATTTGCAATTTTTAACTCGCCAACCAGATGCATAACATAAATAGACTTTAAGATATATAACAACTTTTTTAAAAAAGGATAGTTTTTCCTGTCTGCTCTCCTGAGTGAATCAGCCCAGTGGGAATTATGAGACAGGTAATTAATTAAGCCTTAGACCAATTTCTCATCAAATGTACTCATTATGGTATTTTGTGGACAGTCAAAGTTCCCTCTGAACTGCAGTGATATAGATATTGTAAAAATGACAGGATTTGCTTTTTTCTTAATGTACTTGGTGTGTGCCTCAACTCTGGAATTGCAGGTTAGAAATTTGGGTGCACTTGCACCCAATGTTCTGATACCCAGTTTAAAAGGTCCAAATCTCTGTGTTGAGCAAAAAGGAAGTGAGACACTTGGCCAGAAGCTGAAAGTCAGAAATTTAAACTTTTCTGAGCACAGTTTTTATTCCTTTCTGGGACAGGGTTATCAATATCCTGCTAATCAATGGGAAGTTGACTGGAAGAGAAATACTTAGAAGACTTCAGCAGCGCAACAACACATGAAAAAATAAAGGGCACATGTAAAAAGGAACTTTTTCAAAACAGATTTTCATAGAAGCTTAGGGAGAATCTAAAGTGGGTTTGGGAGTATACAGAGGATTAAAACCAGCAAAATTAAAACTGACTTCCCACTAACTTCTGGGTTTCACCACAACATGTTGATCCAGGTATGAACAACTCCTTCTTGATTAGAATGATATTGATATGGATTTCCAAGTTTAACTTGGGGTCTGTGGGTTCCTGTAAGTCATCTGAGGCCAGACAAGTGCACGCCAAAGACTGAAGGGATAGATGTGATTTTGGGGAAATATGTCAGGAAACACACAAAGTATTCACAGCTGCTTTCTGACCAGTTTTTGGGAAAGGGTTTCTTAAGAGTAATTGTGCTGGGAAATATTAGCTATGCTTTAAAAGTTTGGAGCTGGTGATTTGCATTTTGGAGCTTTGATGTTTTGAGCCACATGGATGTTTTCCAGGCCAGACTGCACTCCCTTGTTTCCAGTGTGCTGGACAACTCTTCACTGCACATCAATGGGATTCTGAAGCCTGAGGTTAAAGCAACTTTCAACCAATTTAACGTGGCATCCAGTTTATGCAAGTTCTTAGCTCCATCATCTGCTCTTGCTCAGTTGTGAAATGAGTCATTGGGTGAAAACCCAACTCATTCTGTAGCTGGTTCCACACCATGTACTTATCAGAGCTGGTACATGATCTGTGATTGAGATCCTCTGAGGAGTTATGATGAATACGTGAGGGTGCAGTGGAAGATAAGTTGTATAAATGAATACTTTAAAATGATTATATTTCACTTTCTGTTGACATTAGGCCAACATGAGTGAGTGCAGAATGCCATATGACTAATATCCAGTTGTTGGACATTCCCATCTCAAACAGCCAGGCACACTAAGACTGTGTTGATCTCCGGTACCCCTTCTTCCAGAGCTGTTATTTGCAAGCTGCTTGGAGGGCCAGCTTCAGTTTTCTGTCTCTATCATCTCCTTTGTGCTCACTTTTCCTTCAAGGCGGAAAGAGACCTGTGAGTGGGAGCAACATCATGTGTTCACCCGATAGATAGAGAACATTTGTTCAAAGTGACTGAGTGAGAGAGATTACATAAAGATCAGAGCAAATAGATCGATGAGGATGTGAGTAAATTTGTAGGCAGAGAGGGATGGGTGCATCTGAGAGGTGTGATGTGCTGGAATAGGTTTGAGGAAACAGTGAGAGTGGTTTGGGGTGATAAATGATATTAAAATATAGGTGAATATGTTGTGGCCATTGTCTTTCTTGCTTTGCTTAGGCCATTGTACTGTTCCTGCAGTGGATTCAGGAGGAGGCAAATATGCCTTTCTTGATCTCCTAACTGGCTTCTTCGTCCCATTGTGAAGGTCCCTCCCAGACCTCCCAGCAACAGACCATGAAACAGCCTTTGACCATCTACTTCCATTGCAACCTTTCACCCCTCTTGCTGATTCTAACTGTGTAATTCTG
Source organism: Sphyrna mokarran (assembly GCA_024679065.1). Classification (NCBI taxonomy): domain Eukaryota; kingdom Metazoa; phylum Chordata; class Chondrichthyes; order Carcharhiniformes; family Carcharhinidae; genus Sphyrna; species Sphyrna mokarran. The sequence goes on from JAGIQG010000002.1 coordinate 82,118,083, forward strand.
AAGAAAAGAGATTTTTCGGAGGATTGTAGGACTGTAAGATGTTATAGAGATAAAAAGGGGTGAGACTGAAATGGATTTAAGCATGAGAATTTTTCATATGAAAGAAGAACCGAAGGCAAATTTAAGTCAGTTAAAACTGATTATCAGTGAACATGATTTGTTAAGAATGGGAAATGAACAGCAGAATTTGAGATGAGCTTGTGTTTATGGGGACTATGCTTATGTCTTTGGAATGCTTTTCCTCAAAAGACAGTGAAGCAGCACAGTGGCACAGTAATCAGCACTGCTGCCTCACAGTGCCAGGAACCCGGGTTCAATTTCAGGCTTGGAACACTGTGTGGACCACATTCTCCCCATGTCTGTGTGAGTTTCCTTTGGCTGCTTCAGTTTCCTCCCACAAGTCCAAAAAATATGCTGATTAGGTACATTGGCCATGCTAAATTCTCCCTCAGGTGCTAGAGTGTGACGATTAGGGGATTTTCACAGTAACTACATTGCAGTGTGAATGTAAGCCTTACTTGTGATTAATAAATAAACTTATTTATTAATAAGTTGGAAGCTGAGTACTTGAATATGTTTAAGGCAGAGATCGATGCAGGAGGGGGATGAAATGTTATTGGGGTTAAATGAGAATCAGTTTACAGGGGTTCATGTTACAATAAGATCAACCATGATCTTGTTGAATGACAGAGCACACTCGAAGAGCCAAGTGGCCCACTCTTGCTCTTAATTCCAACATTTGTAGTGGGCGAGAAGAATGGGAAGCCTGTTGAAAAAGCATTGAAATATTCAATTCTGAAGGTGACAAAGGCATTGATGAAAGTTTCATCAGAAGATCCCATTACTTAGGTGCAGTGGCTTAATGAAGAGGAAGTAGTCATGCTTTGTGTGGAGAGAAAATGGGATAAGAATTTCATCCAACAACTCAATAGGAAGAAAAACAGTAAAGAATGTGGAATAATAGTATGAGTCCAACTGGTCTTATGTACCTTAAAATGGAATGCCAATTCAGACCAGTCCTTTTATTTCTCTGTTTTTTCTTTTTTTCATACTTGGCAAGTAGACACCAAAGTTGTGAACTACCTGTTTCAAACAGTGACAAATGATTGGGGAAGGGGATGGAACGAATAGCAAGTTTAAAAGTGTTTGTGATAGGGACAAAAGACAATGGATCCAATCTGACCAAAGTTTAACTGGAAGAAATTGCAGCTAATGCTAAAACTGATATCAGAGAATCAATTTGACAACACAGAAGCAAACAGAGAGTCAAGAGAAATGATGGGAATGTGGAGCTGGATACGTTCAGCATACATGTGGTGACTGGCTCCAAGCTTGTGGATGATATTAAGAGGAGCAAATACAGTGAAAAATGTGTCCAACTTTCAGCCCACTGTTGATAAGTGACCATATATTGTGCAGCTCATTTGTACCACAAAGGTGTTATGTTCGAAACATATAAATATGTGTGCATATATATAATTCAATTGCAGTAACAATGGCGTATATGTATACATGGGCAGAAATAATGAAGCTGGAAGGGGGTCTGGCATGTACAACAGCTTAACAGGCAACTCAGTATATCTTTCTACTTTGTGCCATAACCAAGAAGAAATATAGAAATATTTACAGCACGGAAGGAGGCCACTCAGCCTATAATATCTATGGCAGAAATACTTTTGTTTTCAGATATCACCAAGGTCTGGCAATACGTAAAAGGAGGAAGAGGGACTCGAAGTGAATTGTCAAAGGGAAAAAAATATGCACTGTAATTCGGGAGAAATTAATGGTCTATATATAAAAAAAAGTGTAATTTGCACCTCCTTTTCAGAAAAGGGATCCAGAAAATTTTCCATTTGGTGTTTTCTCCCACTTCCACATTTATCTCTGTGGCTCAGAGATCACAAAAAGAAAGATTAACAATCCAAACAGCTTTGATGGATTTCTGGGCTGTCAGAGACACAAGCAGCTGATTCACACAATGGGTGGGGAAATGGATGCAGGAGAAGATACCAATTCTGGTGAGTGAGGATCGCTTAAGTTCCATCAATCCAAGTTACATCTACACAATGTCACCAGGTCTATCTGAATCACAGGCAGTTGGTTCATACGGTCGATTGGAAGGTTGCATGCAGGATGTAGCTGTCGAGAAGAGTGAGGTTCCGAAAGGTCCATCAAAGCAGATCGTACGTGAATCAGTGGCTAACGGGACCTGTGGAAAAGTGTAAAAGCACAGGAAGCCACCACTTGGGATACAGCATGTGGTATAAGGTTTCTCTTCTCCATTATTGAGTGATGTACCTGTTAAATATGGACAGTTTTATCTTGACACTCATCTTAAAATAGTTTATATCAAGTTCCTGGCTCAAATGACTACAGCATATAAGGTAAAAGGTGGCCACTACCCCCTGTCAGACCTGGTTTTCTGTTTGAATTCCGGAGAGGGTAACCTTGAATGATAAAAGCTTCTCACATCCAGCTCATCCACTTTGACAGCCCCTGAAATAGAGTATTGGTGTTGTGCAGTTGCTTTATGTTCCCACAGATGTCTTTTTATGATTTCCCATTGTTTTACTTTGCTTGCCAGTCACTATTTTTCCCCCATTTGGCCACAGGAAAGGTTCAGTAACCTTTTTTCTTTAATTGTGTACTCCTCAATATCATTGCATGTAAGATGACCCTGAATTCACTGTGAACAATGCCCCAACAGAGCCATCATTAAGTATGAAAAATATTAGTATGAAATCTATTTTAGAACATTTGGCAATCTCGGTATTTAATCTGCTCTGCCTTTCATTGTAATGTTCAGATTTCACAATTTGAGGTGATTTCAATTTTGTACAAGAAATGATCAATAATTGGAACCTTTCTGCTTGAAAGCGCTATACCTAAATATTTTATCCTTCCCGTTCAACAGAGAAGTGAAGAAATGTCCAATGTCTCCACTATACATAAATTTTTCATTGAATGTACTTTTCAATCACTAATTTTCTAATTTGGATTATACTATCAGTCTATTTAAAATATTTCAGATTGAACTAATTGGGTTTCTTGCTAACAACAATAATACATCAAGGATATAAAAGACTAGTTAAACTCAGCATTCTCATTATATAATGCTTGTGATCCAGGCTGATCTTTTCTCGGAACAATGAAAATGATTAGAATTAACAGTTTATATTGCACTGAGTGAAAATGGGTAGGATATAAAAATAGCATTGTAATACCTCTTGTAAAAGAATGCCTGCTTTTTTCCTCAATCTGAAACCTCATTGTGAAATCCTAGGAACCTACAGTGCTAAAAATGGTTGCGTCTTCAAAATGTGGTAGTGGCTTGTTTAATACAGTTTTTGTTGGGAAATGTTGCTGGCAGAGGCACACGAGTCCAAATTCTAACTGCTGAGGCTCAGGTTTTCTCTACAATGTCAGAAGTGCAGACGGGAGATTTTGCCACCATACCTGGATGCTCTCCTGCAATCCTATCCCTTCCAGTCCCTCCCTTGCTGAGGCCCGCCAGTCTGGCCCACCTAGACTCCAGACTTGACCCCATGCTGCTTTCTTCGGAGCTCTCCCAGCAGTAAACATCACTCCACATTCACTGCTGAGACAACCAAGCTGCCAACTATTTGAGCAGCTGTAGGTCTCTGAGGCAGAGTCTCTTAGATGGAGTGGAAGGCATCTTCCAAGTTAATTCAAAGACTGATGATTGTGAAATGACTGCAGAGCAAGTTGGTCAAATGCAGCTGGGATCACTGGTGACTATTAATCCAGGCATGGGGGACCCTACACCCAATATAAAATACATTTATCTAATTCTACTACACCGTGATTAGCGCTTCAAAATACTGAATTGTCCAGAACATATATTAAGGTGCTAATAGGAACAAAAGAACACAAGAGCATAAAAACTAGGAGCAGGAGCAGCCCATCTGGCTCTTCAAGCTTGCTCCACCATTCAATAAGACCTGGCTGATCTTTTCGTGGACTCAGCTCTACTTAGCTGCCTGCTCACCATAATCCTTAATTGCTTTATTGTTCAAAAACTTATTTATCTTTACCTTAAAAACATTCAATGAGGTAGCATCAACTGCTTCACTGGGCAGGGAATTCCACAGATTCCCTTTGTGTGAAGAAGTCCCTCCTCAATTCAGTCCTAAATCTGCTCCCCTTTATTTTGAAGCCATGCCCTCTAGTTCTAGTTTCACCCACCAGTGAAAACAACTTCCCTGTTTCATCTTATCTATTCCCTTCATAATCTTATGTTTCTTTAAGAACTCCCCTCATTCTTCTGAATCCCAATGAGTATAGTTCCAGTCTACTCCATCTCTTCTCATAAGCCAATTCTCTCAACTCCGGAATCAATCTAATGAATCAGTATATCATTTCTCAAGTACGGAGTCCAAAACTGTGCACAGTACTCCAGGTAAATCCTCACCAGTACTCTATACATCTGCAACATAACCTCACTGTTTTTAAACTCCATCCCTCTAGAATTGAAGGACAAAATTCCATTTGCCGCCTTAATTTCCTGCTGCATCTGCAAACCAACTTCTTGAGATTCCCACAGAGGGACACCCCAGTCCCTTTGCACAGCAGCATGTTGCAATTTTTTACCATTGAAATAAGGTCCATTTTGCTGTTATTCCTACTGAAATGGATGATCTCACACGTACTAACATTGTGCTCCATCTGCCAGACCCTGGCTCACTCATTTAGGCTATCTATATCCCTTTGCAGACTTTCAGCATCTTCTGCACACTTTATTCTGCCACTCATCTTAGTGTCATCTGTAAATTTTGAGACACTACACTTGGCCTCCAACTCCAAATCATCTATGTAAATCACAAATAATTGTGGTCCCAATACTGATCCCTGAGGCGCACCACGAGTCACTGATCACCAACCAGAAAAATACACATTTACCTCCCACTCGTTGCTTTCTGTTAGTTAACAAATCCTCTATCCGTGCTAATACACTACCCGTAACCTTTATCTTATGTAGTAATCTTTGGTGCGGCACCTTGTCAAATGCCTTCTGAAAATCCAGATATACCATATCCACAGGTTCCACATTGTCCATTGTGCATGTAATGTTTTCAAAGAATTCTTCCAAATTAGTCAAATACGACCTGCCCTTCATGAACCCATGCTGTCTCTTACCAATGGGACAATTTATATCCAGATGTCTTGCTATTTCTCTCTTGATGATAAGTTCACGCATTTTCCCAATGAGTATCAACGTGTACTCTGGATACTTTGCTTTTGCAAACTGTTTGCACCACCAGACAGCAAAACAGTATGCTTTGGTTCACAGTTAACCCTTTTAGTTGCAGTAATCAATAAAAGAGCAAAATCATAGAATTTGACCTATTGAGCCTACACTAATAACATTCCCACCCAGATCCTATCCTCGAAACCACGGATATTTAACTGCTAATTCCCCTGACATTAAAGGACAATTCATCACGGCCAATCGATCTAACCCGCTCATCTTCAGACAGTTGGAAAAAAAATGGAATACGTAGAGGAAATCCATGCAGACACAAGGAGATCATGCAAATTCCACACATAATTACCCAAGGCTGGAACTGAATCTGAGTCCCTGGTGCTGTGAGATAGCAGTGCTAACCACTATTCCACTATACTGCCAAAAATACTTTCCAAAATCTGATAGATTTGGTTTGCATCGCTCTCGTGCTGTGGGTGGCAAGGTGGCACAGTGGTTAGCACTGCTGTCTCACAGCACCAGTGACCTGGGTTCAATTCCCAGCTTGAGTCATTGTCTGAAGAATCTGCACGCTCTCCCCGTGTCTGCATGGTTTTTCCAAGTGCTCCAGTTTCCTACCATAGTCTGAAAGATTATGCATTGACCTGAACAGGTGCTAGAGTGTGGTGGCTAGGAGGGTTTCACAGTAACTTCATTGCAGTGTTCATGTAAGCCTACTTGTGACTAATAAATAAACATTTTTTTATACCGTGGGTGGGGTTTTCCATCTTTCCATCTCCTTGCTCCCCGTTAGGCAGTGCCAGGTGGAGATGCTGTGGAGGGTACTATCTCGGAATTATCGTCTTCCCTTGGGGGCTGTACTCACATGTGCACCTCCTGTGAGTTCTGTCTTCTGTTCCCTGTTTTGAAAACCTTGTGACTTCACACCATCAAGGCGGGGAGGTGGTGGGACTTTTCTACGTGGGGAATGTTGCAACAGAGAGACTTGTTCATCACGTTTAAATGTATAAGAATGGGATTCCTGTCATTGCATGACGGGAACATTCTTACATCTCTGGTGACGTGCAGGAACAATTGAGCAGAGAAATCCAGCCAGCATAAAGTCTGTTGTGAGTTTCCCATTCGATTCTTTGTCCCCTTCCCCATTCTTGCCTGCCGAAAACAGCAGTAAAAAATTCTCCCCCACCCGTCAATGTTAAAGTTACTCATTTCCATCCTCATCATCATAATACAACAAGTATACTTGGCATACAATTGGGATATGTCTGTACAAGCAAGTATGAAGTTGATTACAATCCTAGCTAAAAATCTGAGGTAATGACCCAATTTACAGTCTTAATGGAAATTAATGGAAGGGAAGGCAACTGAAAGGAGAAAACACAACTTCTCTTCACCCACGAGCAGTGCTTTAATGATACTTATTTCAACCCTTCCCACCAGTATAAGATTTCTCAAAGGCACAGTAACTTAGCTAACATGGGCTGGAAGAAAGCCATGCAACTCCTTAAAAGGTTTCCAGAATCACCAACCCATCTCCTTATGGCTGACCAGTTGCCTGCCATGCCACCACCAACCCCCCACCTCTCCTAACCCAGCCTCCATTAAAACCAGTAGTTGGCAGGTTCGAAGCAGCTTGAGCTCCTGTTTCAGATTTTTACCTTTAGAACTTCTCACAAAAACACACCTATCCACTCATGTGAGGTTTAAATTACCACAAACTTTTCAGTTCGATTACTTTTCTTCCAAAAATTATCCATATGAAACTTTGCATCTCTTTCTCTCTCCATCATGGCTGCCAAATCTGCAAAGTATTAGCAGCATTTTCTGTTTGTCCAATCAAAGATGGTATTGCTGATTTACAATTTGTTTTAGAGTATTGCTTTAATAACATTCCTTTTTATGGTTAGCAATAGGAATTTATTTATAGCAATGAATAATTTTGCTCAGCTAACAGTCTAGAGTGCTAAGTTAGTACTTCTGGTCACTTTTTTCTGCAGCAGAATTAATTCTATGGTTGGCCAGCCAAGTAAATCAAAACCTTCAGTGTTAGTCTATCAGCTCTTCGTATATATTATTACAGCCCTCAGATAACAAAATCTTTAACCAAGTTTGGAATTGACAGTGCAGAATTCCAGCTGCATGCAATTGAATCTCTTAATAATCAGATTCATAATTGCTTAACATTATTAATTTGGTGACATTCCACACACCTCATTTAATGATACCACTTTATTAAGATTATGACATTCACAATGCACTTCAGCAGAAGAGAATACCAATTTTTTAGGAGCAATATTCATTTTTTTGTAAAGACTTGTGTTTATAAATGGAGAAAAACATGAATAAATAAAGCCCACCAATCCCGCTGTTCATACTTAATCCATTATCTATGGTTTGAGCTTTAGTTTGTATACAAATCAACAAAGGGATTTTTGGGGTCAATATTATCTTTAAATTTACTGTCATACGAGAAATCCAAATTAGTAAATAACTTGGTGAAAAATCATAAAGTAAATATAAAGTCCTCACTAACTGGGAGTGATTGCATGGCTGTAATCTCACAGGAGGTTGTTGACATTATAAAGCACCACTCCTTTATAATTGTTGTCTAAACCCTTCAAAATAGATTGTAATCACTGCAAGCTATATGTTTTTGTAATGTTTTTTGTTACAATATATTATTAAGATTTAGTAAGATGGTGTTGGATGGTTTATGCTGTGTTTTGCTGTTTCAATGATGTATAATGACATCGGTGCTAAAGGGTGAATTATTTTGACAGAATCATTAACGTTCACTGGGTAATTATTAGTCATTAATTACTTAGTGTAGATTGTAAATGTTTACTACTCATTAAAGGAATTACAGGTGATTTCCAATTTACTGGCATTCAGGCAATTAAAAACTTTCACTTCAGATCATACGTCTTGTTAGTGTGTTTCTGCAGCCAGATTGCCCACAACAATAGATATAATTATGAATGAAACAAGGATTTGGAACATGGAGTTAACTCATAAAACATGTTCTGGGTGGATTTGTAAATGATTAGTATTTCACTGTTGAATTAAAGCTTATAGTAAGTTACATTCAAATTCTAACTTTGGTGCAACTTAATGAGAGGATTTTGTTTCTTTCTTTATTTTTTTCACAGAGTGTGGGCATCACTAGTAAGGCTAGGATTTATTTCCCTAAATACCCTTGACAAGGTGGTGGTAAGCCACCTTCTTGAACTGCTGCAATGCATATGGTGTAATTATACCCACAGTGCTCTTAGGAAAGTAATTCCAGCACTTTTACCCAGCAACAGCGACTAATACTTTATAGCTTTAAATTAAGGGGTGGTAGTTATAGGACAGATGTCAGAGGTAGGTTCTTTACCCAGAGGATGGTAAGGGTATGGAATGCCCTGCCTGCAGCAGTTGTAGATGCGCCAAGTTTGGTGGCGTTTAAGAGGTTAGTAGATAAGTTTATGGATGAAAAGGGAATGGTTTAGGTTGGAGGGTCATTGCTTTTTGTTAATTGGTCGGCACAACATCGAAGGCCGAAGAGCCTGTTCTGCACTGTAATGTTCTATGTTCTATGTTCTAATACAGGCAAGTGGAGAGTAAGCTATTACACTCCTCACTGGAGCCTTATAGATGGTGGGCCAGTTTTGGGGATTCAGGAGGTCAGTTACATGCCTCAGATTTCCAAACCTTTAACCTGCTCTTGTAGACACAGCATTTGTATGGCTGGTCCGGTTCGTTTCTGATTAATGGTGTCCCCGGGATATTGATTGTGATAGCTATTGAATGTCAAAGGAAAATGGTTAAATGGTTATTACCTGCACTTTTGTGACATGTATGTCACTTGTACTTATCAACCTTAGTTCTGTATAATGTCTTACTGCATATGGACACAGATTGTTTCAGTATTTGAGGAGTTGTGAATGGTGTTAAACAATATTCAATCTTCCATGAACATCCTCATTTTTTAATCTTTGATGGTGGGTTGGTCATTGATAAAGCAACTGAAGAAGATTGGGCCCAGAATACTACCCTGAGTAACTGCTGTAATGCCTTGGGACTGAGATGATTGACAACAACCACAACCATCTTCCTTTATGTTTGATAGGGTTCCTATCAAACATAATATTTGATAACATATTTGATAGGGTTTGAGAGGAGTTTTCCCCTGATTCCCATTAGAATCAATTTTGACAAATTTGGTCAAATGCTGCCTTAATGTCATGGGATGTCACTCTCACCTCATTCTGAAGTTCAAGTCTTTTGCTGATTTTTTTGAGAGGGGGCTAAAGAGATAATCATTGGTAATCGATTGAGCGTTATGCTGGGCCACAAGGTTACAAATTGGAACACAGTGCCTCATGGGTACCCATGCTAGATCTATTCTGAATCTATCCCATTTAGCACAATGGCATGCCACATAACACAATAGAAGCTATGCTCTGTGTGAAGATGGTCATCACAAAATCTGTGTAGTGGTCCCTCCTACCAGCAATGTCATGGACAGAAGTATCTATGACAGATGGACTGGTGAAGACCAGGTTTATTCCCCTTGTTCCCTCACTACTTGCTACATACTCAATCGGATATGTCCTGCAGGACTCACCTAGCTGCGATGCCACTGTTAATGATTGGCATCAAAGTCTCTAATCCAAAGTGAATTTGATGCCCTTGCCATCCTTAGTGTTTCCTCCGATCAGTTTGCTACAATATACTGATTCATCAGCTGAAGCAGGGTGGGGGTGAGGACGAGCATTGTGGGGGATGTAGGGGCAGTGGGTGGTTATCAGCATGAGGTTTCCTGGCCCATATCATGACATGAGACTTCATGGAGACTGGAGTGAATGTTGAAGATTTCTGGAACTGCTTGCTCTGAAATGCATTGTACTTCCACCTCTGGATCTATCTTGTCACTGAACAGGACATACACATGGATTGTGGTGTCTGAGGCATTGCCTGTAATGTCCAATTCTGAAAATATGACTGTCAGACTGTTGCTTGACTAGTCTGTGAGACCGTTCTCCCAATTTTGACACAATCTCCCTGATGTTAGTTAGAAGGACCTTGCAAAGTTGATATGCTGGGATTTCCTTGCTGTATTTCCTGGTACTTCAGTTAATGCCAGGTGCTCTGTGCAGTTACACCCCTGTTTGACCTCTCTGTCATGACTTGGTACAACTGCATGGCTCATTGGGCCATTTCAAAGGGAAGTTAAGAGTCAGTTCCCAATGGCAGCCCTGAAGGCAAATGCAGGTTAGAGCAAAGGATGTCAGACTTCTGACAAGGTATTAGTGATCCAGATGAGTTTTCATTTCAGTTATTTGTGGCTTCATGGCATCATCGCTGAGACTTTGTTTTACTTAATTGAACTGGAAGTTCCACCAGCAAGGTTTGAACTCATGTCCCCAGGGCATTAGCCTCGGTCCCTGGATTACTAGTTCAGTACATTACCAGTATGTTGTCGTTTCCCCATCTGTAACTATAAATATACTTGAGTCAAGTTGTACTGCAATTAGACTAACTAATAAGAAAGTCATGGTTTAATATTAGATCCAGACTCTTTCCGTTTAATTTATGATATCTTGGTGCTTGTCACTGTGGTTTCCTTTTACTGTGGTTTCAATAGAAATAGCTATTTTTTGAAATGTTGCTACTAAATGCTAAAGAAAGAACTGCAGCTATATTTTTAGATGAGGGTGAAGTCAGTAGTTTTTTTTATGTATGCGATATCAACTTTTATCTCTCTCTTGCTCATTAATTGATGAGGTACTGTGAGATCTGTGAGTTTTTTATGTGCATTTAAAGACATGAATCTAGTAATCCTAAATGTTCCTGGGATGAAAACCTGACATGGATAGAGTAGAGGGACAGGAAATTGGTGTTGAGCTAACTTTTTCTGAACTTCCAATTTAGAGAAAAATTCTCATCAGAAGAATGAGGCTTAGGAACTTCAATGCATATCTTTCGCTTCCTGATTTTACTTTTAAACAATGGACTGCAATTTTTCTGCCCCTGATGGGCAAAAGAAGGGAAGACGGGGGTGAGGGAAGTAATGGAAAATAGGGCATGTGCTCACTTGGCCATTTTCCCACCCATGCCAGAACTCAATCCCATCATACAGGGTGGAAGCGGGTGCTGAAATCAGCAGCCGGCCTATCATTTAAACAGATAATCAAGGGTTAATTAGGCTTGTTACTAAGCAAATTGAGCACCATAATACACTGCTCCCATCATAAGTGAGGGCAGTTGGATAGAAGTCCAATTTAAAAATATATATATTTCAAAGGACAGGAAGGAAAGTGGGGGACTGCCCTAAGCGGATTGTGGGGGTGCCCATGAGTAGGCAGCAGAGTTCTGGTGAATATCTGTGTCCTTTGGATCTTCTACATTCGAAAGTGTGCACTCTTTCCCAACCACACATCCATCTCTCCAAATCCCTTTCCTCCGTTAATCACTTCTTAAAAATCAGCTCTTTGATGTAATTGTTTGTTTCCTGTCCTTATATCTCCTCCTTCAGATCAGTGTCTATTAACTACATTGCTAAGTGCTTCATACTAAAGCCCAACGTATATTAAAGGTGCTAGATAAATGCAAATTCTTGTTGTATTCCAGTCTTACACCATACGTAAAAACAAAGTAAAAGTTTATGTATTAGTCACAGTTCGGTTTACATTAACACTGAAATGAAGTTGCTATGAAAATTCCCTATTCGCCACATTCCGTTGCTTGCTCAGGTACACTGAGGGAAAATTTAGCATGGCGAGTGCATCTAAACAGCATGTCTTTCAGACTGTGGGAGGAAACTGGAGCACCTGGAAGAAATAGACACAAACACGGGGAGAACATGCAGATTCCGTACAAACAGTGACTCAAGTAGAGAATCAAACATAGTTCCCTGGTGCTATAATGGAACACAGGAACCTAAGAAATAGGAGCAGGAGTAGGCCATCTAGCCCTTCAAGTCTGCTCCACCATTCAGTAAGAACATGGCTGATTTGAAATTGATCAGTTCCATTTTCCCGCCTGCTCACCATGACCCTTAATTCCCCTGTTTATCAGAAATTTATCTACCCGTGACTTAAACATATTCAATGAGGTAGCCTCCACCACTTCAATGGGCAGGGGATTCCAGAAATTCACCACTCTTTGAGTGAAGAAGTTCATTCTCAATTCTGTTCTAAACTGCCCTCCCCTCAACTTATTTTGAGGCTGTGCCCTCTAGTTCTGGTTTCCTTTCTAACTGGAAAGAATCTCCCTATCTAGCCCCTTCATTATCTTGTAAGTCTCTATAAAATCCCCCCTCAGCCTTCTAAACTCTATCGAGTACAGGCCCAATCTATTTAATCTCTCCTCATAAGCTAACACCCTCATCTTTGGTATCAGCCTGGTGAACCTTTTCTGTGCTCCCTCCAAGGCTAATATATCCTTTCGCAAATAAGGGGACCAAAACTGCATAAAGTACTCTAGTTGTGGCCTCACCAGTGCCTTGTACAGTTGCAGCAAGACCTTCCTGCTTTTATATTCTATTCCCCCTGTGATAAAGGCCAACATTCCATTTGCCTTCTCGATCACCTGCTGCACCTGCAGACTGGGTTTTTGTGATTCGTGCACAAGCACCCCCAGATTCCTCTGCACAGTTGCATGCTGCAACTTTTCACCATTTAAATAATATTCCATCCTACTATTATTTCTTCCAAAGTGGATAACCTCACATTTGCTAACGTTATACTCCATCTGCTAGGTCCTCGCCCACTCACTCAGCCTATCAGATTTCTCTGCAGAATTTCTGCATCCTCCACGCAATTTTTTTTTTTACTCATCTTCATGTCATCAGCAAATTTTCTTACCCTACACTCAGCCTCCTCCTCCAGATCGTCTATGCATATGGTAAACAGTTGAGGCCCCAGCACCGATCCCTGTGGCACGCACTAGTCACAAACTGCCAACCAGAAAAACACCCATTTATTCCTACTCTCTGCTTCCTGTTAGATAGCCAATACTCAATTCACACTAACACTTTACCCCCAACTCTGTGCACCCTAACCTCCTGCAGCAACCTTTTGTGAGGCACCTTATCGAACGCCTTCTGGAAATCTAAAAACACCACATTCATCTGTTCCCCTCCATCTACCGCACGAGTCACATCTTAGCAACATTGCTAACCACTATGCCTGTCTGCAGCCCATAACATTTAATCACTTAAACCTGAAGTATCAGAAACCCTAGAAAGCCTTACGGCCTAACAAACCTACTCTTTCCACAGCCTGTACAAATTGGCCTGATCTTGATTGCTGAACCATTTCCACAATATCAATTAATATTTTGCCTCTCATTATTCAAATTTATCTGGTCTTTAGTTGAATTTCCATGGTACTGATGAAACAGAGATTAGGATTTTAAGTATGGGGAGGGTGCCTTCAGTGTGAGCCCATCCCCTGCCCTGCCCCGCCCCGCCCTGCCCAACCTTTCCACCAAAGATGCGGCATAGATTTTTTGTTAGTACCCACATTTCCTAGATTAAAGTTGAGGCTGGGCAGGAAAAGGTCCTTAATAGGTGAAAAGACAGGATTTCTGCCCGAAGCCCTGCCCATCCAAGTGTGAAATTGTCTGGGTTTGGGTAGCCATTGTCCCAAGGGGAATCCCATCCATTTCAAGTTGTGCTCCCTCACCTCAGAATCTGCCTTGGCAACAGGCAAAAATCCTGCCCAGAGACTCTAAGCCCCAGAGACAATTTGATTTCATTTCCCTATGTTTTATATAGTTGATCCTGTCCTATTTAATCCAGCGAAGATTATGACAGTTCTTGTAAACCAATACTAACTATTTCTGTCCTTACTATAAGAACAGGAGTTCTTGAATTGCAGTAGTAGCCAGAAGCTTGAGTTTCAAATCCCACTCCAGGATGGCCAAGGAAAGTGCAGCCAAAAAGATTGACCATAAACTTTAAAATGCTCTCCACATAGGCCAGTGCCAGCTGGTAAGAGTGAGAAAGGTTCCTGGACTGCCATGTGTTGGAAAGAAATTGAAGTCTCTACCATCTTTTCCAATTACAAATTGTGGCCTTCCGGCTACAAAATCTAGGTAGAAATGTATACTGCCACAGCAACTTGGTCATACACTGAGCAGGGCAGGCAGCTGGCTCAATTGGCTGGATGGCTGGTATGGATCAGATTGATGCCAGCTGCACCGGGTTCAAGCTGGTTTGGATTTGAGATTTGCCTCCTCGCCCTAATTTGGTGGAGGCTGTGGTGCAGGGGGTCAGATTTGCTTTTGGCAGAAAACTGAAGAGTAATTGTAAGAACATGAGAAAATAGGAGCAGGGAAGTCCGTGATCAAAGCCAGAGATTGTGACCACCAACCCTATGTCCCAGGGGGGGTGTTTCAACACTGCAAAGACTGATGCAAAATATATGTTTAACACTTTTGCCTTTCCCTTGTTCCTCATAACCTATTTCCCCAGATTTATTTTATAAGGGGCCTATGTTCACTTAGATCTCTTTTTTATATATTTAAAGAAGTTCTCATTGTCAATTTTTATATTCCTCACTATTTTATCCTCGTTTATTTTTTCTCTTATATTTTAGTTCTTGTTTGCTGGTTCTGAATTTATCCCAGCCATTGGAGAAAATAGTTGGGAGACATTTAAAAAAAATCTGAGAGTAATACAATGCAAGATGATTACAGTTATCATGTGAAGAAAGTAAATTCACATTCAAATTTTCCGTTAGCATACCATGGACTAAAATGACTTTCAGTAGCATTAGAAAGAGTACAAGACAAGGCCACTTGCCTGCAGTTATTATTCCATTCCTGGCTAACATTATTAGCTTGTACACATACTGATAAAAGCCTGTAGCCCAACAGCAAGATAGAACAAATAGTGATTGCAGTTTTTGTGTTTTAATATTCCCCTAGGGTTAGAAAAGTGACCTTCTCCTGGGTTATATATAGAAACATAGATACTTATTGAGACAGGCTGTCACAATAGAGAGCTTTACTTCATTTACATTTTAATATGAATTTTAATGAGCAAAATGAATAAAGTGGTAACAGTACTGACTAGTGACACGCAATATCTTTTTGCATAATTAAAATACTGGCTTTCATAAGATTATTACATTTTCATTTTTGTTTCCTTTTCCTTTAGCAAGGTTTTAAATTTTGTTTTTAAATTAGAAAATCAGACTAATGATCAGGAATGGTTTCTATAATGAGAATCTTAACAATGTTTCAATGTTAAATGTTTCAAAAAGAACCAGTTATCTAAGGATATTTTCACAAACAACAGATTATATTTATGTTCGGGGGCTTTGTTCCTGAATGAACACATCATGAGGGTCTGTTTTATGCACTTGGAAACAAATGATTAACTAGTCACTTTCCTCCTTTATTCTCCTCAGATGAATGTTAAGATATATTAATTGCAACTAGCAACATGAGAATGATCAAGTTGTTTTTAAACTGGAGAAAAGGAAAAGCTTTCAATTCTTCTGCAATTATTTAGTAGTATTTGAATTATATATCACAAAAGGAGGTCAATTGGCCCATTGTGGCTGTGCTAGCTCTACCTAACCAGTTAAACGCATTCTCTTGCTCTTCCCCATGGTCCAGCAGAATATTTCTATTTCAAGTTACATCCATTTTCCTTTTCAAACTGTTTCATACATCAGAAAATATTATTTTTCATGTGAAAAACATCCACGGTTGCTTCACAGATTCTGAAGGGGAATTGAGCCATAGTCTTTTGCAGCATATGGAAAATGGATAAAATCTTAGATGACATGATTCATGGCCATTTTGATTTCCTGAAACTCATTTTGAATCATGATGGTGGCCTGTGTGTGTGTGTGTGTGTGTGTGTGTGTGTGTGTGTGTGTGTGTGTGGAAGAGGCGGGGGGAATGTGTGTGTGTGTGTCGGGGGAGTGGTGCAGGGTGTAATTTTAACCTGAGTGATAGGATTAGGTGTGGGTGTAAGTTATATGGAGGAAAAATCCTCTTCACATTAGGAAGTTGGCTCCAACCTGCTAATGTTTGAGTTTTTCTGATACGGCTGTGTGTCCAATGGCCCAAAAGAACCAACTGTTAACAGCAAGGCTATAGCTTCTGGAAGAAGGCAAATACCATTGCAGCGCCGCTGATGGGCCAGGAGGAGCTGGAGTGCTACTCCCAGCCGTCTAAACCGTCAGGATCCCCGTCCCTGCTATAAAGGGCCTGGAATCAGATCCCCAACACTCCTTCCTCTCCACCTGTGATATGGATCAACCTACATTCTACATTTTCTCTGGAATCTTCCCTGTCCATCTGGAAGACAAATTTGTCAATCACGCAAGTTTCCCCTTTGAATCTCAGCTCCTCTTGCTATGGAACCCACCACAGAAAATATGCCGGCCATAAAATCATAGAATAATTCAGCACAGAAGACTATCTAGCCTATCATCTATGTATATTCTTTGGTAAAGTATCTAATTACTCTGATTCACCAGTCTTTTCTCATAGCCAATTTTCTGCAAATCTTTCCCTTCAAGTATTTGTCCAATTTAGTTTTGAATGTTATGATTGAATCTGCTTCCTCTATCTTTTCATGCAGCGCATTTCAAATCTCAGCAACTTCCTGCAAAATGAGGTTTCCCCGTATCACCTCTAGTTTTTATTGTTGACCACCTTAAATCTTCACACTCTGATTACAGACTTTCCTGCCATGAGAAACAGCTTCTCCTTATTTTCTCTAAGAATGATTCTGAGTGCCTTCTCTGCTTTAAGGAGAACAACTCCAGCTTTCCACATAGATGAAGTTTCTCATCTTTGGTACCCTTTCTAAATCCTTTTCAGCCTTCATAAATTGTGGTGCCTGGAACTGAACATAACTCCATAAGTTTAACCAAAAGGTGTGGCATCATTATAACTTGCTTGCTTTTGTGCTTTCTACTCCTCTTTTCATAGACCCTTGCTGAATGCATATCCTTGTGTCCACTCTTTGTCCTATTGAAGTTAGGATATACTTGCCATGTAAAGTGAATATCCCGTTCACCAGACTGATTACCAAAGTGGCCTTTGAAAAGACATTAAGATGACTGGGTCTATATCCTCCAGTATTTAGAAGAGTGAGGGATGATCTCAATGAAGCATTACAGGGCACAACAAGTAGGATGTTTTCCCCTAAATGGGACACGTTCTCAGAATAACAGGCAGGCTATTTAGGACCTAGATAGAGAGAGATTTCTTCACTGAGGGTAGTGAATCTCTGGAATTCTTTACCGTATAAGGCAGTGGAAGCTCAGTCATTGAGTATGTTCAAGGCAGAAATTAATAGATTTCTAGATATTAAGGATATAAAGGTATATGGGAATAGTGCGCAAAATTGGCATTAGCATCGGAGATCAGCCATAATGTAAATTGAATCATGGAGCAGGCTCAAGGGCCGAATGGTTTACTTATACTTTCATTTCCTATGTTCCTATCCCATTTACTCTTTTAACAGTCTTTTCACTAGTCCTGACACCTTGAATGGTTTGTACATGAGCATTCAGATCTCTCTATACTTATACCCCCTTTCAAATTGTACCATTTAATTTATATTGCCTCTTCTCATTCTTCCTAACAAATATACATTTTCATCATTATCCTTGTTAAATTTCATTAACCTTATGTCTCCTCAGCTCAACAGGCCCACTATGTCGCCCTGAGGCTTGTTCCGATCCTTCAGAATGTTTGCTATGTTTCTGAGTTTTATGTCAACTGGAAACATTGCCTTGATTTTACAGTCTGTAAATAAAAATAAGAGATAATGGGCCGAAAAACTAAGGGTGGCATGTATCACGTCCATCACCTTCCTGCCATTATGGGAAAGTTGGAGGATGGGGCCCTCCTTCCCAGGGATTAATTGCATCACTTAAATGGCCAATTAATGATCTCATCCTCCTGCTGCTGGCTGCCAATTTACCAGTGATGAGTGAGCCCTCTGCCACAAGGGTAAACTGTTTAGTGAACCCTGATGGCTGTCTTGCGGGTTCAGGGAGGGAATCATCCTATTTGGGCATCCTGTTGCCCAAGGAGGGGCCTCCCAGTGTCAATTACCACCCACACAGCAAACCCCGCCTAGCTCTCTCATCAAACTCTCCTTCCTGCAGCCTGCTTGACTGCCCCCAGCAATTGCCAAATCTACTTACCTTGTTTCCAATCTGGCATCCATCACAAAGTATCCAGGTTGGATACAATTCACGCAGTAGCCTTACTGGCCTTCTGGTTTGTTGGCAGCTCATTAACTCATTTGATGTGAGGACTCCCAAGATTTTCCCAGGAGGTCATTAGCAAACCCAGTGATATTTGTTGGGCTGCCAGCCTTCTGAGGATGCAGCAAAGGCACACAACCTTCATTTACTTTGAGCCATCACTAAATTCCAGTAGGCCAGGGGTAGATAATAGATGATGTTTGGCTTATTCATTGCCAAATATGGATTAGCATCCCTCCTCTGCTTTTATTCCTTGCAAATCTCAGAAATATTTGTGAAAGCTGGTGGGGAACTTCCCCAGTGAATTGCTGTACCACTGGTGACTGCCGTTTAAGTTGCCAACACAGAAGTTCTGGAACCTCCTCTCTCCACCTCTCCAGCTCTTTTATTTGATTCCCTCCTGTCAATAACTCCTTAAAACTTTCTTCCTTGACCAAGCTTTTGGTTGTCTGACCTAACGTCCTCTTATGTGGTTAAATGTTGTGTTTTGTTTAATAACCCTCTTGTGAATCACCATGGAATGTTTTAATATGTTGAAGCCAATATATACATTTAAATTGTCCTCTAAGACCTACCCAAGCCCCCACACAAGTGAAATTCAGAGAACAATCTAGCTTTTGGAGCAATACTGCAAGAATTGTTCTATGCATTTTCAGTCCTTCTGCTTTCCTGAATTCTACCAATAGCTCTCCACCACTGATTTTGGAAATATTGGGATCCATTATCCTGAGTTCCTGAATGTTGCCCATGTGAGAGAGTGACACCATCCGCCTCCCCCAAATCCATTTCCACCTCCTTGGAAGAGTTCAAGCAATGCTTCTGAATTGGGGTGGGGAGCATTGCAAAAAAAAACTGTCCTTGTTGTCTCATCCTGGTTTTAAAAAAACATTGTTGCAATGCATTTTCTTGAGAATTGGTTCAAATCTTCTTTTGAAGGAAATGTCAATTCAAGACATAGTGATAAATAAAGTTATGCTTTGATGTTTGTCTACGCAACCCAATAACATTGTCAAAAACCAGCTGAGTTTTGTGGTCTTCCTTCTTGACTTTATTTTCCTCTGATATGCAAACATTCTAAATTAGTATCAGTATTAGTTCTTTTAATTAGCTGTATGGTTTACATAAACATAAAGGAAATATATTGTTACGAAGGTGTTTTGGCTTCCCTTCCTTTCTGTGTTTCGCAGTTGCTTTGCACTATCATTTGAAATGAGCCTGCAGTGTTTTCATCATTGAACCTAACTGACAAACAAGAAGCAGCTCCAGCAAAGGACTTGGGAGATGCAGAAAGTCCTCAGACTACCACCTGAACTTAAACATGTCACACAGATTTGGGACAAACTGAATCTCTGGGAAGCCTGAGTCAGTGGAAATGGGCCTGTTGTCAGAACAGAATAGTCTCATTTACCGAGTCTCTGCAGGCATCATTCAAAGGAAACCTGTCAGAAAGCAGGTGGATTGAAACTTCAAGGAAACAAAAGTGAAAGATTGTGTCGATCCTGCGCTGTCCTGCTGCAGTGCTGAGAGCTTACATTTCATTGTACTTGCAGCTGGCATGCCTGGAGAGAACCAAATATGGACATCACCTGCAGAAAAGCATTACAAACAGCCAGAGAGAAGAGAATATTATCATTTGTGATGAATTATTGATTCGAAAGCCTCAGCTGCATATATCGGCTAATCTTTTGATATCACTGTGATGAATATGTTGCTATGACACAGCTAGTGATAAAGTGATGATGGGTGGGGACTGGCCTTTGATTATCCAGAAATTGATTCTAGAGTTCTCTTTATAATTGTGCCGAAAGAGTTATCTTTAAATGTTGCGACTATAGCCATTTATTCTAATTCCCTTCTGTGACTTGAAGTATAAATAGGGGTTACACTGTTAGTCTGAAAAGTGCTGCAATAGATTTTTTGTTACTCTTTTGAAGGAGGAATGGTTAGGTTGAGTCAGAACAAAATGAAATATATTTCAGACAGAACGGCAGCTTGTAGCAGCTTTTTGACCATGCTCCCAGTGTCAACTGTGAGAAACTAAAAAGTTTATTTATTAATCACTAGTTAACTTACATTAACACCGCAATGAAGTTATTGTGAAAACCCTCTCATCACCACTCTCTGGTACCTGTTTGGGTACATTGAGGGAGAATTTAGCATGACCAATGCACCTAACCAGCACATCTTTCAGACTGTGGGAGGAAACCGGAGCGCCCAGAGGAAACCCATGCAGACACTGGGAGAATGTGGAAACTCTGCATAGACAGTGACCCAAACCTGGAATCGAACCCAGGTCCTGGCACTGTGAGGCAACTAACTACTGTACCATAATGCTGGATGGTCACCCATCAAGAAATGAGCAAAGGTCAGAGGACATACATTCAGCTGTCTTACACAGCTTCAAACAGCTGGTTGTAGAGCTGCAAGATTAGGAGTAAATCTCCCTTCAGTCAGCTAGATGGGGAGAATGCTGTGGCACAGGACAATTCACTGTCACTGGGTCAAAATCCTGGAACTCCCTCCATTATGGCACTGCAGGTGTACTTATATGGCAGGGACTGCAGCGGTTCAAGAAAGCAGCATACTACCCCTTCTTTAGGGCTGTTAGGGCAATAAACAGTGGCCAGTGATTCCCATATCTTGCAAAAAAAAAACAATTCTTCACAACTGACAGGGAGAAAATTTTAAAAAAGAATCATTGGGCAGAATTCTCCTATGTGGGATCAAGTAGGAAGGGTGGGGACTGGGAATGTGTCCTGCTGTGAAGACTGGTGGGAAATCACGCCATACATTCTGGCTCTGATTATGCACCCAGGGGTTTAGCACTGTATTTGTGGTGGATCCATCACCATGGTGAGTCCTATGGTGATGGTGCCATATTAAAAAGATGCCCAAAATGACTGACATCCTGAAAAACAAAATGGATCAGTAGAGACATTTTGAGGCAATGCTCCAGGCATTGTTCAGATGACTGCTGACTTTGTTGCCAATGTGTTCTGGACTGGTGTGTTTTCCCACTAGTGTTGAGAATTGGACATGGTTGGGCCTTCATCTATATCCATTAGTAGAATGCAAACCTGTTTCATGCCGACCTCCAGCGTGTTTCATGATCCGCTATGGTAAGCAACAGCAGAAAATTCCACAGGAAATTCACGTTGGCATAAAACCTATTTTTGGATTCCATCAAATTCTCACCCACTGCGGGGTCACGGGAGAATTCTGACCACAGTTATTTGATGAATAGAGAAATTTCCCTGTATAGTAATAAGTACTTAAATTATACACCCTAAATGACGGGAGAAGATCAGAGTGTTGTTTAAATAACTATCATGTAAGCACCCATTTTGTTTTATTCATATGAAGTGTGCAAATACCCCATCTTGGAGAAGTTGGAACCTTCATTAATACATTTGAATCAGGCAATTTGGAGCCTGATTTAAATTTAAATGCTACTGATTGTGTTTCCCTCGGCAACTAAATGAAGGTTTGAGCTGCCAGTTTCAGAGATTAAGCCCAAGTTACAGCACTCCTAGTGGGTTTGAGGAGTAGTAATGCTCAGTCAGGCCTTTCATGGAAGGCTTCAGCCTCCCCCCTGCTGATCATGGACCTCTTCCTGCTGCAATCTTCCCCTGATTTATATCCTGCCTTACTCTCGGATTTGTTGTACATCCCATGCCTTCCTACCCACACGTATTTATTGCAAACCTGATCTCTAGTCTTGGGCGGTGATCATTTTCAAGAGGCAACAACTGTAGCCTCCTGTCCCTGGTTTTCCAACCTGGTAGCCAGCATTTGACCAACTTGCCAAATTGTCCACTTGCTGGGTGGGAAACAGAAGAAAATGGTAACTAAATCCTGCTGTGTCTTTATAACAAAATAATGTAACATCAAAACTTTTTGTTTAGTGGTGCAGTAGATAAATGTTTGGCGTTGAATTTTTGCAGATCTGAATGATCTCAATTCTAAATTCTGGGTTAGCTGATGGCAATTTGAGCTCTCTCTATGCAGCAAAAATGGTAAGAGCAGGCAATTAAAATGTCTCACATCACTCACTCGCCTGGAGCCACAAAGATCCCATTGACCACCATTTTAATCTATTCTCCTGAGCCAGTGGCAAGGACACCTAGCCAAAAACAATGGCTTCTTCCTTACATCAGGTCATAATGACATGGCCAGGTCCTGAATGAAATCTTATTTCAGATCAGTCAGTGCTCTTGTTATTCTGGACAGGGGTTAAAATATTTTGGCTGGAATGTTACAGCTGTTCATGCTGGTGAGATTTTCCCATCCTGCTGCAGTGAACCAAGATTTGACAATTTGCCAAATTCTCTAACTTGCTGCAGCAGGAGAGTGGCCTGAATGACCAGTAAGATTGCAGTCTTTGGGCCTGACTTTTGCCATTGCAAGTAAATTTCTAACTTACCTTACGATTCACTTCCCCAGCATAAAACTCTGATGTCAGCTGAAGTGATTTTGAAGACTTCATTAGCTACAGACAATGAATCCAGAGGTCTCATTGACTAGACTGGATATGACTGTCATACTCCGTGGTTGATCACTGCTTAAATTCAGGAAGTAGAACTAACAGTAGGAACACAGAGGAATAATCTTTTATGTGCAATGAAAATGAAGAGAAACATAGCTGCATGCATTATATGTCAGGCTAAGATAAAATCATTTTGGAAAGATCAGCCTGATAGAGAACAATTTGGTCAGTTAAACAGAGAGTCATAGGCATTACCAGGGTACCTGAACAGCCGCCTATTGGCAGTGAGGTGCCAGTCCAGGTATTAAAATCACCTTGGAACATGGTGGCCGTGGTGAACCACGTGATGTCTATTTAGTGAGCATCAAGGAATATTGGCATGAAGAGGAGTGTAAGGATGGGACTGCATCAAATGAGCAGCATGAGAATGGAGTATATCACTGTGAGCTTTCAGATGTGAAGGGCTACACCTTTTGTGTTTCACACTGGCCCTAACTCTGTTCCATCAGCCATCCTCCTGAGGGGCAGCAGATGTTTGGTATCTGGCAGTATTTCCTGAGGCAGTGGGAACTCTAGTACTGTGAATGTAGAGATCTGTCACTATCATGAGCTCCACATTATCCCAGGAGCTGACCACATTAGCTCTGACTAGGAGAGGTTGGCCGCTCTCACAGAGGAAGATATGCAGCAGCACTTGGAGTCGGTGCAAGAGCAGCATTGTGGCTGGGAAAGAGTGCAAGCTGCCCTCAGTATCCTAGATCAGTCTTCTCAGAATATGAGTGCTGACATTCAGGGAAATACATGAGGCTCTGCATACCCCAAACAAGATGGGTTTCATTATTAGCCCAGTAGTTGTTGGAATAGATGGCTGGTGTGCAGCAGTGGCCAGCCACATCAACCCCACCTGAAAGCCAATCCAGAGCAATGCAGGCAACTGAGGAGGGGCAGCGTCATCTTTCACCTCCCCACCCTTTTGGCTAGCATCCCTTCTGTTCACATATGCCAGTGACTGTGCCTGCCCATGCAGAGATAGAGGTCACAGTCTGAAGGTGGTCCCTGCTGGGTACCTGAATGACAAGGCAGGTAATTACATTCCTCATTGCCGTATAGACTGAGAAGTGAACAGCCTGTATCCACTACCTTTGAGATAACACATCTGTAAGATTGTGCACAAGCGTGCGATGTTATTTTTTTCCCAGAACTCTAATGGGTTCATTGTGGTTACACTGTTCAGATTGTGTATATATATATATATAATCACATTTGAGCATTTTTTGAATATATTTACACAAATTCACAGGATACTCGGAGTCTATTCAAAAAAATTAACATTATGAAGAGTGGTCATATCAGGGATAATGAAGGCAGGATGCTGAAGTCCATCTTGAGGTGAAATCATCAGGAACATGTTATTGCCCGAATTGTGAGGCATTGGAGAGTTTCTTCCTTAAAGTTTATTTATCAGTCACAAGTAAAGATTATAATAACACTGCAATGCAGTTACTGTGAATTTGGTCAATGCACCTAACCAGCACTTCTTTCAGACTGTGGGAAGAAACCCAGGCAGACATGGGGAGAATGTGCAACTCCACAAAGACAGTGACCCAAGCTGGGAATTGAACCGCGGGTCCCTGGAGCAGTGAGGCAATTGTGCTAACTGCTGTTCACTGTGCCGTCCTTCGCTGGTCTGTCATAGTAATCCAATGTTCAAAGGCTCAAACACTAAGATGCTCCTTGTTCCTTTCATTGTCCATCCAAACTAATTTGAATGGAAGCTTAATGATCAAACTCCATGAACAGATTCTGGGCAGTAGGTGCATTTCAAGCATGATTACTGGGTGCAAGGTATTCATCCATATGGCAGTGTCACACATTGGTTTAAGTGTAAGAATTGCAGCTCTAGAGGCTATATGTGCGCTGGCGAATATCATTTGCCTGCTGCACGACAACTATTTTCACAATATTTGCATTGTAGGTGGTAGAGGATGTGCTTTGTGAGGGAAGCAGAGGTTTCCATGGTGCCTACCTCAGAAACTAGACCATTGATCCAAATAAGTTTTCTGGACAGCTACCATTGCACAATGTAGTTTTGTCCTGCCAATATTCTTTTTCTGCATGTCTGCTGGTACATACAATCCTAGCATCACGTAGAGGGTATGAGGTATTAATCATATCATTCTAAACATTGTAGGCATAGTTTGATAGACAAGATGGTGGCTTTGGCACCTTATTTACAGGCAGTGTGAGGGAGCCAGTTTGTGAAGGACTCTAAGCTTACCTGTTTGCAAGTGGCGAAGGTTTCAGTCATTTTGATGGAATTGAGTCAAACTCATTGATATTGGTGTTCTCCCTTGTAGGGGTATGGATAATTCCCCTGAGTAACTGTAATGCCAATCATGTAAAAAGTTCTTTTCGTTCAACAAGTCATATTGGACTCAAAATATTAACTCAATTTCTCTCCTACAGATGCTGAATTTTTGTTTTTATTTCAAATTTTCAATATCTGCAATATATTGCTGTTACAAAAGATATTTGATTTGGACATTGCTCACTAGAGATTGGCTGATGGCAATTGAGATAGGAGGATCTTCTGTGAATTGATTTTACACAAGGACATGTCTAGTGATAATCCTGTCTTGCACAGAGTCAGCCCTGGTTACATGGCCATGTTTCCCAGCTGCCCTGCCATTGGCTGCCTCCTCATCCTCCTCCCCAGAAGGATAAATGAAACAGTAAATGTAGAAATAAGAATACTGGTCTGAATCGGTATTGTATACTTTAAAATGAAACACCAGTAAATAGGGAAATAGGAATATTGGTTCAAACTGTTATTCCCCGGTACATTTGAGAATTATCAGACTTCAAATTCCCCAGCTCCGAAATTAGAGCTTTGTCCGTGATGATACCGTTGATTTTGAGACCACTCAACTGTGCAATGTTGTACAGCATGAAGCTCGCCACTATTCTTCCTGATTCCATAATGCAGAATCCCTTCTGAGTGTTTAGAAAACCTGAACTGTATTTTTAAACTGCCAATGATTTGCTCGATTTATACTTCTTGTGATGATTTGGCTGCTGTGGTAATTGTGCTTGGCCTCGGGATCCAAAAGGGGGTCATTATCCAAATGCTTTTATCCCATAGAAACCAACCACAAATCTGTGTTGCTGCTAATCTAACTGAGGGAGTTGGGATCTTTTCAAAATGAAAGAGTCATGACAGCTGCCAAAGAAACTTGCGTACACTTGAAAGAAGACTTTGTTGTGGTTACAAGCCACTTGGACGTTGAGTGGAATGACTTTTGGTCGATGAATATGTCTGAATTATTAGTTGGAGATGTTTTGACAATGTGGGTGCAATCAATAGCATTCCATGCCTGATGGAAGTCTATTAATTGGGCAAAGGATGTGGCCATTTGCATTTGGGACCCAAAATCCTCACAGAAAATAATGTGATTCCCCCCACATGAGCAAAGAAGGTGTTACTTAGAGTCTTAATGTACTGTGCTGCTGCTGATAGCACTATACCAGACACATCTCCTGCTGATCCTGGAAAGAGCCTGAAGCATAAAAGTTGAGAACAGCAATTACCTTTACAGCCACTGGCAGGATTTGAGGATCAATAGTGTGGCTTGAGTTGTTGCTGGACATGTAACACATGTCTGTCACTACCTCACAGCAAATCTCAGTCGCCTTTGGCAATTGTGCTCCATCATAGTGAGGAATCCTGTCAAAGGTTTGAAGAGCCTTCCCACAGAGTGATACCTGGTAGTCCTGCCTTTCCACCTTTGTGGTGCTGCCTCATCAGTCTAATCTTCTGCCTTCCTTTTGGGTTCTGGTTGCTCACACAGAGTAGTATAAATGTGCCATGCCAATCTTGTATGTTCTTTCACATGAAACGCAATGCATTCTTCTCGGGCACAAATTTCCCGAGGACACGTGGGTGCACAGATCAATAATGGGAAGAAAATCTGTTCTGGGAGTGCAACAGACCTACCCAAGATAATGTGAATTGTTTTACCCAAGTTTGGGCCTGTTAAGACAAGTTGGAAACAAATTCCACAGATATTACTGCACTTCACCAAATGGATACCCTGCCTAATGAAAGAAATGAGCGAAGTTGAGATCCATTCCTACCAGGTTGATTCTGATCATGTTGCAGATAACTGAGGGACTATGCAGGCGGTTTAGAAGGTCTTATGACATAATGATAGAGTCCCCTAATCTGAACCAGAAGATTTGGGTTCATCCTAATGCCAGGACTTGTTGGCCACAGAGTGCTGAACAGGCTAGTAATCAGCTTCGGAATCTTGCCACCACTTCCGTACTATCCTCCACAGAGGAAAAATCCGTGTGTGTGAAATATGCTAAAGAGAAATAAATGTGCAGCTGCCTCCATGGAATGTGCATGTATGAATGCGACCTTCACCACCGTGAAAATGGTAGGTGTTGTGTTTTGGGGGGCTGGGGCAGGACTCTATTTTTGAGTATGTCTGCCATTTTCGCAGTGTCAGAGGCACTCCCCATTATTATGAGAATTCAAGCCTGATTCTTGCCTGTCCTGTGGTGAAGATCCTGACTTCCATTTGTTGTCTTCCCCAGATGGCTTGCAGTATATGTTTTGTCCTTTTAGTAACTTGCATTATATTTCTCTTTTATATCCTGTCTATGTCAAAAAAGTAACAATGAAGAATAGCAGGAATTCTGAAATTACATGGCTTCCAATTTCCCTTTCCTGAGGTGACGTGCTACATCTTTCTTTGATGCTCCTGACTGATGACATGTTAGAGATTGGAAGTGACAGAACACAAAGTGTACTAATAAATGGTTGTTTCTCAGATTGGAGTAAAGGTTGCATGGAGTACCAGGGCTCAGTATTAGGAGACTTTCTCTTCTTGATATTTATTAATGACCTAGACTGTGGTATGATTTCAAAATTTGCAGATGATATGAAGATTGGAAGCATTATCAATTGTTAAGAGGATTGTCCTGAACTTCAAAAAGAAATATTGGTGGATTGACAGACAAGTTGCAGATGAACTTCAACGCAGAGACACATGAGGTGATTCATTTCAGTGGGAAGAATATGTAAAGACAATATAAATTTATCCTGCTAATGCCCCGTAATGTTGGGGGCAATAGCAGGATAAATGAAGGAATAGACCTGTGTGGGATTGTTGTTGGTACAGATTCAATGGGCTGAATGGCCTTCTGTACTGTAGAAATGAGTGGAAACAGTCTCTCAGCAACTAGTCTGCCAAACTCCTCATGCATGTTTCAGGGACGTTCCTGTGTAATGTGATTATAGAAAAGATTGAAGGATGTATGCAAGTGCACAGAAACCTATTTCCCTATTATTCTCAAAGGGAGACTTTGGATTATTCCTGATCATTTGTTCTTTGCCATTTTATTTACTTTGATCAAAGAAGAGGAAGCAGCAAATACTGTGATGTGTGCACTGGTAGCATCTACAAGCATTGAGCTGGAGCACTGGTAGACCAGGTGATGGTTGGGAAGAAGAAAAGGTGCAGACTTCAAATTACCAGCTGATGTCTGCTCTGCAGCAGATGAAAATGAAGTTCCAAAACTCTGCGCGATTAGTCGCAGATTTACGTTCAGAAGCATACATTGTGTTCAAGAAGAATGGTTAAATTGCTAGTACATTCAGCATAGAATTGCATTGGAGAACACACAAAAAGTATTTAAATCCTTCAGCTATTGCACATGCTGTAGCAGTATTTGATTTGCGGACCACCTTCAGGGTTGAAACCCAATGGAATAAATAGTTAATTTTTTGATCTCTCTGTGAAGAGTTCATTGTAGTAGACGTAAGGGACTAATCAAATGGATGTGTGTGAGAGTGCACGCGTGCAGATGTATGTGAATTGGCGATATGGGAATCGAATAAATAAACTTAAAAAGTAAGAAGTACTTTTAGGGTTTGGAATTACATTTAACATAATGGACTTTTCCAAGTGAAAATCTGCTTGTACTTATCTGACAAAAAACATTACTTAAGCAGTATTTCAAGTGTCGTTGCAGCTGCCTCATTGTTGTTTGGTCAGCTAGGAAAACTTTTGTCATTTATTGTTGTGTATAATCTTTCTCCAAATAGTATATGAGCCAACAGAGCTTCCTTTGCATTGTAGTGCTTCATGTACTGTTGAAGTCATCTTCGCCAAACAGATATCAAACTTTAAATTAATTTAAAAAGATATTCTTGTTAATGAAATGTCTTAATTTGTTAAAAAAAGTGCACCTAAATCAATGAGTTGCACTGTCTATTACACTTCCTACAAAGTATATGTGATTCTGCACCCAACATATTTTTGTGTATATAGATTAATGTAATTATTTCCTACTGATTAATAGTAGCCTGTTCACAGTAGTTTTGGAAATCTGTTTAAATTATTTGTATTTTTTGCCTTCATGCCCTCATCAAAAGAAAATTGGGTTTGATGTCCAACCTCAATAACGTTCACCTTATCTTTTAACTGCTATTAAAACTGCTAGAATATTTATGTTATCTTTTAAATGTTGATATGACCTTGAAGTTAAAATGATAAATGCCAGATTTCCTGGTAATTCTGGAAATAAAGAAGTAATATTACTTTCAATTCCATCTTTATCTGTGCTCTCAATTCTTGCCCCCCCCCACCACCCCCACCAGCCATAGCAAAACATTTGTGCACTTCCATTCTCCATTTTAAGTTATGAGAACAAAGATTGCCTAAGAAATAAAAACAGTGAATGCTGGAAAAACTTGCAGGTCTATCAGCATCTGTATGGAGAGAAAGCAGAGTTAATGTTTCGAGATTTTTGGCTCTTCATTAGAACTGAAGACGATTTAAGGTTTTATTTAATTTTTTACTCCGTTCTTAAAATTACAAAGCCAATGTTCAGAATGGAGTGGGCAAATCCAAATCTATTCCTTTCTTACTCCAAAACCCAAAGCCAAATTCCAATTGATTCCAATTCATGGCCCCTGCAAGAGAAAAAAAGAAAGTCCAAGCTGACAAGATAAGGCATTGCATCCCATCTTGGGCTTGATCTGATGCTTGCTCTTAGCCAAAAGGCAAAGATTTTAGGTTCCAGTGTTGCAGTATTTTGCCTTTTTGTCTAAAATGGTTGTTTTATTCTTTGCCTTATTCTCAAGAATTTGATAATTTGCAGTTGCCTCATACTCCACATGAAGCACAGGTTGCTGTTGAGAACCACTGTAAAATGAAAAGCATTATGTCAGGGGATTGTGGATTGACAAGTTTTGAGGTGTGCTTGTTGGTGAGAAATGATTTCAGGCTGAGTACTCTTAGATGTGCAAATTCACTTGAAAACATTTTTAAAAAATCAAAATGCTCTTGAACAGGAGCTGAGCAGGAATCAGAGGGGGAAGGGGTGGGAAGGAATGCCAGAACTAGAGAAACTGCAGGTCTTTAAATGTCTGTTAAGTTTTAAGACATTTTAAGATAAGTTTGAATGAAGAACGTATAGAATTTCATCCTTCCACATATTGAATGTGCCATTTCATGCTTTAATGTTCAGTTGGGGGCAAATATCTTGCTTTAACATTTTATCCATTTGGTCACTGCATTTGATGAAAGATATATTGGCCTTGGAGGGGGTGCAGAGAAGGTTTACTAGGCTGATACCGGAGATGAGGGCATTGGATTATGAGGAGAGACTGAATAGGCTAGGTTTGTACTGTTTGGCGTTTAGAAGACTGAGAGGGATCTTATAGAGACGTATAAGATAATGAAGGGGATGGATAGGTTAGAGATTGCAAAGATATCTTTGCAAAGATAGCAGGACTAGAGGGGGCAGCCTCAAGATTAGGGAGGGAGGGAGAGGGTGGGCAGTTCAGATCCGAGTTGCGGAGGGGTTTCTTCACGCAAAGGGTGGTGAATCTTTGGAATTCTCTGCCTGATAAGTGGTGGAGGCTTCCTCACTAAATATGTTCAAGTCAGGAGTGGATAGGTTTTTAATTGACAAGGGAATTAAGGGTTACAGGGAGAAAGCAGGAAAGTGGTACTGAACCACTACAGATCAGCCATGATCTTATTGAATGGTGGGGCAGGCTCGAGAAACTGTATGGCCTACTCCTGCTTCTATTTCTTATGTTTTTATGTTCCTATGAGTTTTGCATCTTGAATTTGGCCAGGATAAGCACGAGATGTTTCACTCCAGGTATGATTCAAATGACCCACTAGGGAGATTTTATTAAACACAGTTTATTTAAGAATACAGTTAACATATAGCCATAACTTTACCAATTACAAACAAGAAAAAAAACATGGTATTATATAAACTTTAACTACATGAAATGTTCCAATCAAGAAAACTTCCCTATAAACATATACCTGCCACAGGTTTAAAACAGAAAAGAAGGATTCTCCCTTGATGTTAGAACCTAACTCTTTGGTTCAAGAATTGAAACTCTGACTTCCCAGCCTTAGAACTTCCAATAGCCCTCAAGGTCAAGGTAATGCCACTGCTGGCCTCTAGCTATTAGCAGCAAACCACTGCAAAAGACAGAATTCTCACTCTAGGAAAACAAAAAGACCCGCTTCCAGCTAGCCAGCAGAATTTACAATACTAGAGAGAGAAAGAGAAAAACACTGCTTTTCAGTCTGATATTCAAAAACCTTCTAAACTAAAACAGCATCTAGCAGCCCAAAACTGAAAATGAAGGAACTCCTGTCATCTGACTTTTCAATCATTCTTCATATAACAATTCATAAAAAAAACTCAAAGTACCTGAAGCCCTGAATAAAAATAAACAAAACCCCATTTAAACCATTGAAATAGCAATAAAAAGACTTCTAGCAGACAGCTCGGCAACAATGGAAAAAACCCAAAGCTGCTTAACTGCAGAGGACATGATTTATAGAAATATTTTTCAAGGTATTCTAGCAGATGAATTATTGGAAATTAGAGGGACATTTGTGATGTTTATGTTTACAAAATGTTATTTTTAGCAGCATGTAATTCAGTAGATATGATATTATTTTATTGTCAATTGTGTTTATCTCAAAGACTTTTGTTTCCTTTTGGTCATTGTCAAATTTTATTTTTGGAGTTGTGGGATTGAAATGGAAGAAAATGTTTTTGATGAAATTAATAAAGAAAAACAAAAACAGAAGGAGTCAACTAGAAAGAAGAAGAACAGAGAGCATTAAACACTGAACCAATAAGAAGGCGATTAAGAAATTGTTGGCCTGCACAACAAACTCAGATGTTCAATAAACACAACTGGCCTCGCAGCATCAGGGGCAGAACCAGAGGACAGCATTGGGATGGTTGCATGGCAGGAATTGATTGTGAGTGGGGTGGGGGAGCTTGGTTGCAGGACGTGGGGATGTTCTAGTTTTTCTTCTATGTACTGGGACAGCCTTTAAAAATGGCACCCCGATCTTTTAAAAACTAAGCTGCTCGCAAGTGTGCTCAGAAAGAATCCGCCCGTTGATGTGACTTTGTGGGACCCACCTACCCAATTCCCTTCTCTATGTTCCTAACAAAATGGTAAAGAAATTCACTATTGGTGCAGTCTGCCTTAATGTCACTTTTCCCGCTTGCTGCTGTGCTCTGCCAAAAACAGATAAAATTCCATTTGTGTTTGATAGAATTGATATTGAAAGAAATTTTGCTGCGGAGGTGCAAAATTAATTGTAGGGCTAATCTCCTTTCTCAAAGCAGGTGATACAGTGTGCCAAAAATAGAATGCAATGTTTTCAGTGACGCTGACCTGAACAGAGGCCAAAGTAGGAATGTCAATATCAGACAAACAGGTTATGCTCTTGAGAGGATTACGGTACACAGTTTCAAAGTGAGTTCAGGACAAGGAATATATATAATCTTTTAAAAAATACGCTGTCAGAATTTGAAGAACATTCCTGATTTGAAAACCATAACACAGGAACTTGTCCTTTTTTGCCAGTAGTTATTCTTGGATTTCCGTCCTTGGCTCCATGTTGATTATCTGTCTGGAATTGGTATCCGAAAGGAAATAACACAAATGTTGAAATTATTTTCCAATCTCTGACTTTTGGTTAAATTTAAACAAGTTTTAGGCAATCAATGAAAAGCTGGTTATTTAAAATCTGTTACCGATAGTTGGAGATTCTAGAAAAAAACAAGCTCCTTGATGCAATACTCCTCATCTGCAATACTTTCAAGATGTTAGATACTATCTAATCAGTCCAAGAGAAGTAAGCTAGTATGGCAGACATGGATATTACAAGGGTATTATTACTTACTACTGTCTAACTATGAAATGATAGAAAATACTTTTACTTTGCTAAAGACACAGTTATGTTTCTCTGAGGCACAAAAACAGAACAGGAAAAGTGATCCAACATCAAAAATTATAGATTGTATTAAATCAAAGAAAGAGGCTGATTTAAAAAAAAAGCTGTAAGCTGGAGGACTGGGAGCTATTTTAAGGATTCAGCAAAGGAAGACCAAGCTACTGAAAGATAAACTCGAACATCAGACTAACATAAAGATGGACTGAAATGTTTCTATAGGCCTGTAAAATGGAAAAGCTTAGCAAAACAAATGTGGGCCACCACAGACAGAAACAGGAGAATTTACAATAAGGAAATGGCAGAGAAACTAAACAAATATTTCGGCCCAGATTTTCGTCCCTGGCTGGGTGCACAGAGTTGGGGGATTTCCTGGCTCTACAAAGTTGACCTTTAAAAATGACTGTGCACAGGTTAGATTTTCAATTGAGAGGGGCAGGGTGAAATAGTAGTTGGATTGAATGACCCTGGAATGAACAAAGAAAAATACAGCACAGGAACTGGCCCTACAGCCCCCCAAACCTGTGCCGATCATGATGCCCTGGCTAAAATTAAAAAAAAATTCTGCCCTTACTAGATTCATATTAGCCCTCTATTCTCTCCCTATTCATGTACTCAAAATGAACACAAAGTTGTCAGGTGTGATGGTGAGCTGGGCAGAAGGCCTGCCTCGGTGACCCAGCACTGTGTTTATATGAAAAGAAGAAAGATTAAAGTAGGAAAAACACACCTCCAGCTCTCCCCCTCCCCCTCCTCACACACACACACCCAATGTCCCCTAACGCCAGCCTGTGTCAATCCATGCCTCCATGGCCCATCATGCACATTATGCCAATCCATGCCCCTCTTCTAACCACTATTGCCCCATACACCCTATGAAACGTAGTGCCAACTCATGCTAGCCATATTCTTCACCAACCACTATTTGCATTTACCCCCTCTATATCAATTCACATAATATCCATGGGCTCTTCCTTGACAACTTTGACATTTTTTGACAGTTTCTTAACAGCTCCTTGACAGCTAAGCAGTTCTTTGTCATTTTAACAGTTCCAATATTTACATTTAAAGTGGATAATTATGTTCAATTTTAACAATCCCAAAGGGTGCTTTATTTATAGAACATAGAACAATACAGCACAGAACAGGCCCTTCGGCCTTCGATGTTGTGCCGACCAAAATAAAAAGCAATGCCCCTCCTAACTAAACCATTCCCTTCTCATCCATATACTTATCAACTAACCTCTTAAACGCCACCAAACTTGGCGCATCTACAACAGCTGCAGGCAGGGCATTCCACTCCCTAATCACTCTTTGAGTAAAGAACCTACCTCTGATATCCGTCCTATAACTCATACCCCTTAATTTAAAGCTGTGTCCCCTCGTGCTAGCTTTCTCCATCCTAGGAAAAAGGCTATCACTGTCCACCCTATCTAAACCTCTAATCATCTTATATGCTTCAATAAGATCCCCTCTTAGCCGCCTCCTTTCTAACGAAAACAACCTCAAATCCTTCAACCTCTCTTCATAGGACCTGCCCTCCATACCAGGCAACATCCTAGTAAACCTCCTCTGTACCCTCTCCAATGCCTCCACATCTTTCTTATAATGTGGCGACCAGAACTGCACACAATACTCCAAGTGCGGCCGCACTAGAGTTTTGTACAGCTGCAACATGATGCTGCGGCTCCTAAATTCAATCCCCCTACCAATAAAAGCTAAGACTCCATATGCCTTCTTAACAACTTTATCCACTTGACTGCCTACTTTCAGGGATCTATTGACACATACACCAAGATCCTTCTGTTCCTCAACACTATTAAGAGCCCTACCATTAGCCCTATACTCTACACATTTATTGTTCCTGCCAAAGTGCATTACCTCACACTTTTCCACATTAAACTCCATTTGCCACCTCTCGGCCCAGCTCTGCAACTTGTCCAAGTCACTCTGCAAACTAAAACACCCCTCTTCACTATCTACCACACCACCAACCCCAGTATCATCTGCAAATCTACCGATCCATCCCTCAACACCCTCATCCAGATCATCCATAAAAATTACAAACAGCAGGGGCCCCAAAACAGACCCCTGAGGCACACCACTCGCCACCGAACTCCACGATGAATATCTCCCATCAACCACCACCCTCTGTCTTCTATCTGCCAGCCAATTTCTAATCCAATTAGCTAAATCACCCTCTATTCCACACATCTGCATTTTCTGTAGAAGTCTTCCATGGGCCACCTTATCAAACGCCTTACTAAAGTCCATATATACTACATCAACCGCCTTACCCCCATCCACCTCTCTGGTCACTTTCTCAAAAAACTCAATGAGGTTAGTAAGGCATGACCTACCCTTCACGAAACCATGCTGACTATCCCCAATCAATTCATTTCTCTCTAAATAACTATAAATCCCATCCCTAATAATTCTCTCCAAAACCTTGCCCACCACAGAAGTTTCTCCCAAATATGTCCAGGGACCCTGTCAAGGGCATATGTCACCTCTTCAAAGGGGTACCTTGACTGTCCAAAACAAATCCATTAAGTTCAGAACTCCATTTTTCCAACTAACCTGCATATTCTGGGTTTCACATTCCTGGTCTTCCAAAATCTCACTTCAGTGGAAGCAGCTGGTGAATTAAATGGGCATCTGCCATCTTGAATCATGAATTCATGAATCCCGGTCAATTCTAGTATAGCCCTGCGAAGATGGGAAATGATGGGTATGATGACAGGACTTAGGTTTCCAATTATTTCCATGACTTTTGCCATGATGAAGAGGCTAGGTCTTTGTGTCTTCATGGAGACAGATGCAAAAAATCTCCCAGAAATACTAGCGAACTAAGGGCCTAGTCAGAATGCGGAGCTGAAAGAAATTAGTATTCATACAAAATTGGTCCTGGAGAAATTAATGGAATTGAAACTTGAGAAATTCCCTGGACTTGATGATACAGAGTGATGAAAGAGCTGGCTATAGAGATAATAAATACATTCATAATCATCCTCCAAAATTCTATCAATTCTGTAATGTTTCCTATAGATTGGAAGGTTGCAAATGTAACATCACTGTTTAGGAAAGAAGGGAGAGAGAAAAAAACAAGGAAGGCAGGTCTTTAGTCATACATCTGTTGGGAAAAATGTAACAATCAATGATCAAGGATGATCGACAACTGAACATTTAGAAAATAATGGCAGGATTGGACAGGGTAAACATGAATTAATGAGAGGGAAATCATGTTTGACAAATTTGTTGAAGTTTTTTTTGAGGATGTAACTGGCAGAGTTAATGAGGGGGAACAAAGTGGATGTGATGGATTTTCAGAAGAACTTTGATAAGTCACACAAGAAGTTAGTAAGCAAAATTAGGGTAAAATGGATTGGGGCTATAAAGCAAAATTAGGGTAAAATAGATTGGGGCTAACATACTGGCATGGTGAGAATAAGCTAATGGACCTAAAATAGAGTAGTAGGAATAAAAGAGTCATCCTCAGGTTGGTGGGATACTACAAGGATCAGTGCTTGGTCTCTGGCTATTCACAATTCAATTCACAATTTGGAAGTGGAGACCAAATAAGATCTTTCTAAATTTGCCAAAGACACAGAACTAGGTGTGAATATGTATTGTGAAAAGATTGCAAAGTGGTTTCACGGAGATTTAGACAGCTTTAATGAATAGATAAGAACATGGCATATTTAAGATAATAAAAAAAATGTGACATTACCCATTTTGGTAGAAAAAAGAGATATTGAGTATTTCGAAAATGGTGAGAGATTGAGAATTGTCGATGTTCAAAGGGACTTGGATGTCCTTCTTCATAAGTTACTGAAAACTAACATGAAGGTACAATAAGCTTTTAAGAAGGCAAATGGTATGTTGGCTTTTATTGCATGAGGAATTGAGTATAGGAGTAAAGATATCTTGCTGTAATTGTATAGCGTCTTGGGAAGAATGTATCTGGAGTATTGCTGGCCTCTTTCCGTCAGGAGGGAGATACTTGCAATAAAGGGAGTGTAGTTGTACTATAAGGAAAGACTGAGGAGACTGCATTTTTGCTCTTTAGAATTTAGAATAATTAGGGATAATCTCATTGAATCAAACAATTCTTACAGGGTTCAACAAGATAAATACAGGAAGGCTGGGGTTCTGGAACCAGGAGGCAGATTCTCAGAATAACAAGTAGGCAAGTTAGGACTAGGTTGAAGAGGAAATCCTTTATTCAGAAGGTGGTTAAATCTTTGGAATTTTCTATACTAGAGGGCTATGGAGGTTTAGTTACTGAGTTGGTTCAAGACAGAGATTGATGGGTTTTTAGATAATGAAGATATCAAATGATGTAATGTGGGATAATAGTGTTGTTAGAAGATTAATCATGATCTACTTGAATAGGATCAAGGGGCCAAATAGCTTATCCCTCTTATTATTTCTGTTCCTATGCTTCTTATTTATGGAAAAGTAATTATTATATTTTCAAACAGATGACTCCAAAAACAAATTGCACAATAATCTTTTCCTGAATTGGTGAAAGAAAAAATTGCATTAACTAGGATCTTTCACAGCCATTCAACATCATAAACTGCTTTACAGCCAATTAAACTCTTCTAAAGTGCCTTTACTGTTGTAATGCAATGTTGCCTTTTGTGGATTTGTATTCAGTTTTGTTTGATATTCCTCAACTCAGAAGCAAATTTGTGTACAGCAAGTTCTAACAAGTGACAACTTGATAATTCTGTTATCTTTGTGATATTGATTGAAATACTGGTCAGGGCGTTGGGGATAATTCCCTTGTTTGGCCATGAAATTTTTATATACTCTGAGAGGGTATATGGGGCAAAAGTTTAACGTTTCATCCAAAAGGTGGCTTATCTGCCGGTACAGCACTCTCTCAGTAATACGTAGTTGAGTATCAGCCTAATGTTTTTGCCGGAATGGGAGTTAATCCAAACCACTTAACTCAGAGATGAGAGTGATACTATAGGGGGATATTTATAGGAGGAAAAATCAATTCATACATTCAAATTAGTTAAAAACCAGTGCCATTGGAGTTCCATGTTTGAGTGTGCAAGACCAGTTCAGGCAGGTGCCAACCATTTCTCGGGTTTCACTGACATGGCTGTGAGAAGTGATTTCCAAGCATTGTGTGTGTTTTTTTTTTAATAACAATGATTTCACTATTTGAAGAAGGAATGAGGCCCTCTAACTGCCTGTATAGTTTTCTCCTCCTTCTCCTTCAGGTACCATGCTGGAAAAAGGTTTTGTTGATTAAGGATTTTTATTAGATTGGTCCAAATAATGCTTGGTAAAATAATGATGTCGCCTGTTATTGCTTCCTGCAGTTTGGCTCACCAAGAAACACTTATCTTTCCATCAAGTTTAACTGGAAGGATTTACAGGATGATAATCAACATCTTAGGCCATGTCATGAACACACCTTCCATGGCCATCAAGTCTTGAAATGGGACTTGAACACAGAGTTTCTCAACTTGAAGTATGGTTACTAATATTGCTGCATAAGACCTCATGTAACCTTTCTATCCTTATTGAGTGCCTAACAATTGCAAAAATTACTGTGAATGGACAAAGTACCAGGTAAAGTGAGGGACTTGGAGATCGCATTGGCCTTAGTAACAAGAATATCTTAATATTTTGTAGCTTCCCATCCCTCATGGTAGCCATCCAAAAGCCTAAACTGCAGGCAGCAAGGGGCACTGGTGCCAGAAGAACACAGTTGGGAAGTGTTGAGGACGGTCACCAGCAATCTCTTGATGAAATGGTTACTGCTTGCAACTTCTATAGTGCAAATGTTTCTTGTCACTTGTCAGCCCAAGACTGCATATTGTTGAAGTTTTGCTGCATTTGTACATTAACTACTTCAGTATCTGAGGGGTCGTGAATGGTGCTGAATGTTGTACAATCATCTATGAATGTCCTCACTTCTGACCTTATGAGGGAAGAAAGATCATTGATGAAGCAGCTGAAGGTTGGGTTTAGGACGCTGCCCTGAGGAACTCTTGCAGTGATGTCCCGGATCCTCCAACCATCACAATCTTATTCCTTTGTGCCAGGAATGATTCCAACCATTGGGAGGGAGACCTGTGATTGAGAATGATAGAGTGGGGGAGAGGGAAGGTGGGTGGGGGTGAGAAAGTGGTAGGTGATAATGAGGCATGCAATCAGTGGGAATGAGAAAAGACCTGTGATCAGGATAGGAGGTTAGAGATTAGCATAAACAGGGGCAGAGGGTGGTACGATCAGGAATGGGTCAGGAGAAGGCCTGTCAAGGCTGAGGGAAGCCAAGGCTTCTTTGAACAACCAAAGGGGTCACTCCGGCTTCAGCTGGCTCTCAAGGAGTGCTAACATAGCAGCTTACCTTGTGGAGAAAGTGACACTCATTTTCATTTTCCTGCAGACTTTTCCAACAACTCAGAAAGCTATGAAGCAGCATCTTCCTTCAAATCCCTACAGTGCTGTGGGAGCCCAAGACAACAATGATCATAAGCATTCTGCTCTCCGTGGCAGAACACTCATATGCCACAATATCAGTTGCAAAACATATACATGGAGAATTGGGGTTTCATGCATTTCACTTCTTAAATGCTCCTGCACGTCACTGAAAAGTTAAATGGAGGTCTATCCCTTAGGATAACAGGACAATATTAAGCAAGCAGCATATTAAACAGAAAATAAGTTAGAAATGTCATTCTGTCAGGTTGGTTTTGCAGCACCACAGAGAACCAGCACTTGCTAGTTACATATCAACAGGTAGCACTTTCACCTCTGAGTCAGAATATTGTATGTTCAGGTCACACTGGAGCAAAGTATCCAGGTGGATACTCCATTGCAGTACAGAGACAGAGCTGCACTTTCAAACATTGGTGTCTTCAGGTCAAGATGTTAAACAACTGCTTTCTGAGTTGAAAGAGCTTTGGCACTATTTTGAAGAAAAACAGGGGATTCTCTCTGATGCTTTTGCCAACATTTATCCCTAGTAACATCTAAAAATAGGCTACATAGTCATTATCACACTGTCCTATACATACCATACTATGTATAAATTGACTAGTTCATTTCCTGCAATGTTGCCGACACTTCGTAAATACTTCACAGGTTAGAACATACTATGGGCCACCCTGAGGTTGTGAAAAATGCTTCTTAACTGCAAGATTTATCTTTTTGTTGCTCCCCAGAAGATCATCATTCACCTTCGTAGGGAAGTCCTGAGCAAAAACCAAACCTACCTGTTAAAACTACAGGACCAGCAGTTCCCTCTTCACAGTTGCCATGGCAAAAACTAGTGAACATATCACCCTTGCCCTTTTAGTCACAGGCGGTGCATAGTTTGGGATAGCCAGAGAATCGGCAATAAAGAGGACGACAAAAAATTGTTTCTGATAAATTAGGCACATCATGAGGTAAATTGATTTGAAAAGGATAGACACAGAATCACAGAAACCCTATAATGCAGAAGGAAGCCAATCGGCACATCAAATCTGCATCAACAACAATCCCATCCAGACCTTATCCCTGCAACTTCATGTGTTTACCCTGCTGATTCCCTCAAACTAAAGCGGGATCTTACTACCGTTCACGCTGGTGGAATTTTCGCATCCTGTCACAGTGAATGGAGAATTGGTTGGCTGTCAAATTGTTCAACCTCACTGCAGCGGGAGCTTGGTGTGAACAGCAGGTAAGATTTCGTCCAATGGATCAATTTAGCACAGCCAATCAACCTAGCCCACACATCTTTGGAGTGTGGGAGGAAACCGGAAGCACCTGGAGGAAACCACACAGATAATATGTAATTGAAATTTAAATTTCAGACAAACTTACATTTGGGGTGGCACAGTGGCAAGCATTACTGTCAGAGACTTGGGTCCAATTGCAACCTTAGGTCACTGTCTGTGTGGAGTTTGCACATTCTCCCATTTCCTGGTAGTAATGATTGCCACTGTGCTGCCCTAAATGTGTGTTTGTTGGAAATTTAAATTTCGATTACATTTTATTAAAAATCTCCACAACAAAAAAAAAATCAACTATAAAGCTAACATCAAAAAGAAATACAAATACCCAGTTTATGGTTGTACAGAAACTACTAAATCTTTCCAATGATAAAGTGCTCTAGTCATACCCAAGTTTTTTTTAATGATACGTGGCCGAAGAATGCTGTGAGTGGGTGGCATTTGTGACATGCAAAGGACAAGCGATTTTTCAAAGTTGCACTGAGTAATTGTGACTCATCCTTTGGGCCACAGCCTGCCCACTCAGAGCTATCACTTTGCTGATTGCCATCTCCCTGTGCAATGAAATATTTACGCACTTGCCCTGCGCTTATGATGCACTATTGATTTTTTTCCTGTAAACTGGATTATATTTAGTCCCAAAGGTTGGAATATAGATTACAGTCCAATAAATTGGATTTTTTTGTTTGCTGCCTAAAGCTTTGTGGAAAGATTTTTTTTGTGTTTTGTTTTGGCTTACTGATAACTGCATTTGAGATGTAGAAGTCTTGCTTTCCTCAGCAGGTTTATTCTCCATTGAATATATTCTGTGAGTACAACACAATTTCATAATTATGTCTGATGGTTGATTTAAATTACTTTTTTCAGGAGCTTGTATAAAAATAATTCTGAATGTACA
Organism: Sphyrna mokarran; assembly: GCA_024679065.1. Classification (NCBI taxonomy): domain Eukaryota; kingdom Metazoa; phylum Chordata; class Chondrichthyes; order Carcharhiniformes; family Carcharhinidae; genus Sphyrna; species Sphyrna mokarran. The sequence continues at coordinate 82,159,966 of JAGIQG010000002.1, forward strand.
TTTTCTGTGCATCAGTAAGAGAAGGATTTTTTTCTCTTCATTCACTTCTTGTGAAGAGGAAAATTAAAAATTCTTGTCAGATGGAAACCCTTGAGGACTTATTTTTAGTAGCATTGCTTCAGGGCAGAGTCCTAAAAGATTTTGCAGTTATTTTTTGTGTCCTAGATTATTTGGGAGACTGCTAAACATAGAGACAGCTTCTGCACACAGACTTGCCCTGAGCTGAGGATGGCTCAGTAGAAAATGTTTTTCCTGTTTACATTAATGAAAAACTAAAGCATATCGACGAAAATTAAAATAATTTTGTCCAACAATGTTGTCATGGTATCGTTGTGTCAGAGTGTCAGACAACATGGCATCAATACCCTGACTTGTGTGGGGGCACAGTATTGGTGATACATAATAATATTTCTTTTGTCAGTGAGATGTTCGAATTAGATGCCTTGTCTGGCTGCATCAAAAGTGGAACTTGGATTCCAATAAATTTTCTGGCAGCCCAAGTATTGTCAAACTGACCTCAGAATGATCCCAAAGGAGAACAGGGTCACTGTCACAGGCCAGGCGGAACGAGGCAAAAGCTCAACATTAGCAGAGTTACAGCAAAAAATATTATTGCAGATGTGGTGCAGCAGAAAACAGGTGCATATTTAAAGAGCTGCAAAGGAAATCCAGTGCTCAAAGGGTTGAGTATCTCCACTCAGTATCGCTGATCTGTGTGGTCTGTGGACCTGTGGGATGACCAGCATTCAGGATGTGCTTGCTGTGCTTCCAAAAGCCATCAGTACAATATCTAAACAATGAAATCCAATGTTGAATGACAAAGCACTAATCTGCTTGGAAAAAGAAAATGCTAGCATTTAAAGGGCTGTTCTCTAAATTTTTCAACAATCTTTTTATATTGTTTTCAAACACAGCGTGATGTAAATCTCATTTCAAGGTATTAGATTAGTTGGATGCGACAACAGCATAACAAATTGACAAATGTCTGTTTGCTTACCACAAACACACAATAAGTATTGGTCAAACGTTTTCCTAGAATATTGCTTCCTTTTAAAGCAGGGTGTGTATTCATTTGTGGTACAGTCAATTCCTGCTGATTGAGCAATTGGGTTGCCACAAAATCTCCACAGGATGAATTCTTTTATCAGGATTTTAGGGTCAGGAGTGATATTTTTCGCAGCTCCTGTGCAGTTCTAATTTTTAAATTAATATTTTACAAATGCAGACGTGGTCCTTAGGCCCATTGAGATCTGCACCGTTACACAAACATCTGACATCTCACCTAATCCCATTTGCCAGAACTAGGCCCATAGCCTTGAATTTTGTAACATGCCAAGTGCTCATGCAGGTACTTTCTAAAGGATATAAGGGAACTTGCCTCTACCATCCTGTCAGGCAGCGCACTCCAATCCATCACCACCCTCTGGGTAAAAAAGCTTTTCCTCATATCCCCTCTAAACCTCCTGTCCCTCACCTTGAATCTATGTTTCCTTATGACTAACCCCTTGAAGTAAGAGAACAACTGCTCCTTATCCACTCTGTCCATGTCCCTCATCATCTTGTACACCTCAATCAGGTTGCCCATCAGTCTTCTCTGCTCCTACGTAAACAACCCAAGCCTATCCAACTCTCTTTATAACTTAAATGCTCCATCCCATGCAGCATCCTGGTGAATCTCTTTTACACCTTCTCCAGTACAATCATATCCTTAGATTAATTGTTTTACTGTTTTTAGAAGTTACAAATGATTTCTGTTCCGCTATCTTCCTATTTTTTATTTAAGTATTCCCCTAACTTATAGGATAAGGTTGATTCTTTCAGAGGGACAGTTATATGAGTGCTAGTACCTTTGTGTCGTACTCAGATTGTCAATTTTCTATGTAATAGGTTAACTTTCTCTCTTCTAGCCCAGTTCAATTGACTAAAATTACTCGACTCAACTCTGTGTAGTTTGGAGATTTGTCTTGTCACTTTTCAGCCCACATGGAAAAATGCAGTACAACTAACCATATATCCATAGTCGCTGTGGGAATTTTTACCCATGTATTTTGGCACTTTCTTACTTGGCCAGTTTGCTTTGAACTGACTGAGAATACTGCTGCTGGGATTTCTCTGTCAAAATAAAAGTGCATTTAATGCATTCTTTATCAAGTGCCCAAAAAATGCTTCAAAGGACTTCATATACAATGAATTTATTTTTAAAGAGCAGTGGCTGTTGTTGATATGAAGGCAAATGTCTGTCTGGCCCTCAATTACTTAGCAATTTCATAAATAATATCCCTCAGTTGATCATAGCATCTTAGCAAAATTAAGTAGCCTTAACCCTTTTGATACAGTTTCCTTTCTGCTATTTTTAATATTTTTTCCTTATGCTGCCCTCCAGGGCTTCTATTGTCCTACCCTCAACCTCCGAAATGAAGGCAGAACAAAATGCTTGTCAGCATCTGTTCATTCTTGTATTCCCTAATGGGAAGGTTTCTTTCTTCATCACCTTGTTGAAGTATTCCATTTTCACAGAAAGTTTCTACAAACAGCCAACGGAATGAATGATCAATAAATTCATTTTGTTGCTGTTGATTGAGAGAAGTATGTAAAGTGAAGTAAAGTTTATTTATCACTCAAAAGTAGATTTACATTAACACTACAATGAAGTTATTGTGAACATTTCCTGGTTGCCATACGCTGGTGCTTGTTCAGATACACCGAAGGGGAATTTAATATGGCCAATGCACCTACTCGGCCCATCTTTTGGACTGTGGGTGGCAACTTTGGGGCAACATGGTGGCACAGTGGTTAGTACTGCTGGCTCACGGCACCTGGGATCCGGGTTCAATTCTGGTCTCGGTCATTGTCTGTGTGAAGTTTGCATGTTCTTTCCATGTCTGCGTGGCTTTCCTCCCACTATCCAAAATGTGCAGGTTAGATTGATTGACCATGATAAATTCACCTTTAGTGTCGGGGGATTAACAGGGTAAATATGTGGGTTTTTGGGAATAGGGCCTGGGTGGGATTGTGGTTAGTGCAGACTCGATGGCCTGACTGGCCTCCTTCTGCACTGTAGGGATTCTATGAAAAAACTGGAGAAAACCCATGCAAACATGGGGAGAACATGCAAAATCTGCATAAACAGTGACCCAAGCCGGGAATCGTTCCAGGTCCCTGGCGCTGTGAGACTGCAATACTAACCACTGTTCTACTGTGCCCAGATAGAAGGAGAAATCCCCGCAAATTGGAATGCATGTATATTCAAAATATCTGGGTTACTAAGATTCTGGACAGTCAGTTACCTAGATGCTGCCACAATCAGTAGGGTCACACAAATTGGCATCAAACTATTTCCTTAGGGCTGACAGTAATTTTAAGCCCAGCCTGAGCAGGAAATGCCAACCACAATCAGCCAGGAAAAAGGAAAAGCCTTCAAAGTCTTACACTTAACTGTGTGAAGCCAGGAGTGAGTGTACTATTTCACACCTTCAGATCCCACAAGAAAAACGTAGGCCTTCCCTGTCCTGGCCACCTACTACCTTAACATCCACCCCAGTGACCCCATTCATCCACAAAGCCTCCTTTATTTGAAAGGCTGATAGTCACTCACCATGGAATATGCTCATGAGTCCCATGAGTTTAAATAGTCCGAATGAATGTTCCTCTTAAATATTAAAACCCTGGATGAGGCAGTTTCCTTTGATACAGAATCCACTTGTAGAATAGTAAAACTTGTAGTTTTGCCTCATGTTTTAACAATTAAATGATTTAATTCCTTATTCCCAGTGAACCATTGTGGAGGCTGCTTTTTAAATAGTGTTTCTGTCATGGCATTAATGATAAGACCAGTCTTAAATGAGTAGAGGATTGCTTTTCCATTGCTGAGCCTCACTGTTAGTTTAAGTGCACTGTTGTTGAAATCAAAATTGGCTGTACTGTAGAGCAAGTGCACAATTCATCCAAATGATTACTTCCACCACCCAGGGGGAAAGATGGAAATATGCCCCTGAATGCTCATTTAAGAAAATACAGTATTTACTTTTAAAAATATTATTTCAGTCTTTGCCTGCCTAGTTTTAAATGGGCTCCATTCTACCAGAAGTTGGGCATCCCATTTTTTTGGTTCAGCAATTATCTGAAGTCCCATACTTGGAAGTTATTTTCAGTTTTTAACTGAGCCAAAAGATTTTTCATTTATTATTGTCACATATTAGTATACAGTGAAAAGTATTGCTTTTGTGCGCTATACAGCCAAAGCATAAAGTCAAAAGAAAGGAGAAAGTGCAGAATGTCTTACAGATGCCACAGAATGCAAACATTGGGATTGGGATTCTCCAATGTTGTTCACCCTACCACCATTGCCAATGAGAATGGACAGTTTGGCACTCAGCCAGATCTCCATTCACTGCATTGGGACTGGAGAATCCCAGCTGCAGGCGAGCTCAGACAATTCTGCTTGGGTGTTTCAGAAGCCCATTTTATATCTCTCCAGAGCTTTACTTCTGTTAACTTCCAGGAAAATCTTTCTGTTCTCTTGGCCAATATCCAGCATCATTAGATTATCTGGTTATCACAGGATTGCTATTTGTGGGACTTGGCTATGTGCTAATTGATTGCAATAGTATATCAATGACAACACTTAAAATATTTTGTTGGTTATAAAAGCTTTAGGACAACCTAAGGTTGTAAAAGGCACTAACTATATAAATACAAACCATTTATTTCTGCCATTCTTTTATACTCTATCATTCAGATGAGATGCTAAACCAAGGGCTCACCTACCTGCTTGAGCAGATGTAAAGATCCCATAGCAATATTATAAAGAACAGGAAAGAAATTATCTCTGGGTCTTGACAAATATTTATCCCTCAATCAACATCACTGAGAATAGATTATTTTGTCACTTGTGGGAGTTTCCTGTGTGGAAATCGGCTGTTGATTCCTATGTCACAATAGTGACTACATTTGAAAAGTATTTCATTGGCTATGAAACAAATTTTAAGACCATCAGTGGTTGTGAAAAGTGCTACAAAAATGCGGTTCTTTCTTCTTTATTGCACGAAGTCAGAACTGTCGTGGTTTTGTCTAATTTGCCCCATCTGCTGTCTCCTTCTATTAATCTGACAATGGCATTAAAGCTAGTCTTGGTAAATGTCATTATATTTACCTTGACAGATGGCATGTGGGCAAATGGTGTAGGGAACAATTGTGAATTGGTAAATAGAAAAATAATACATTTCTAAAGGTAGTGAAAGAATTACAGTTTATATTTTTTGAATTGAATAGTTGAAGTGAGCTCGCCAGTTCCAGTGGCACTGCAACCAACTACTCCAGTGGATTTACGAACTGACCTGCGGATCTCGATGCCAGCTACGGACCCAACTGCAAGAGAACACCAGTTACAGCAAGAACTTCTCTTGTTGCAGCAACAACAGCAGCTTCAGAAACAGCTTCTCTTTGCTGAGTTCCAGAAACAGCATGAAACCCTCACCCGACAGCACCAAGTCCAGCTTCAGGAACACCTCAAGGTAATGCGGTTTAAAACTCGTCAAATCCAAACAATATGCACTGCACATAGATGGAGTGAAAGGCACCAGAATGCTTGGAATGTTTAGTGCTCCCTGAGTTGTATTAAGACATCTTATTATGAATTTGTATCTAAATAGAATAGACTTAATAGTTGTAATCACCCAAATAGCTGGGTAACATTCCATCTTGTCAGGCAGTTCACAATTAAATTCTTTAGTGTAATGCCATAAACATAATACAGTCATTAATATTCTTGGGCTGTGCTCCATGTGATGATATTGCTGAATTATTAATAGGAATGAGGACATTATAGCTTGGATTTTGCTCAAATCAGGCAAGGTAGTGGCAGAAGTGGGTATTGATGACTACTATCAACATCTTCTGCTCATGTCCCTGTCATCCCCAGGAATTCTTACTGTGCCATCCCCAGGACAACTATGATGGGTGGAGCAGAAAAGGATGGTGGGAGTGGGAACTGATGATGGAAGTAAAAGCAGCTCAGGTCCCCACAAACTTACCCTTGATTACAGTTATCTTTCAATAAACGGGGGCCCAATGTTCCCTTTCAGCTAAAACTATCTCTTCAGACGCTGCAGCAACACTGCCTAACTTCTCAGGTTGGCCTCTCTTGCTGAAGATCTGTTTTACATAAGTAACCCTGACCAGAAAGACACATAGTAGTGGACATTGGTCTGTAGGTCATTATTGGTATTCTGAGTGGAATTATGAAACATAGGCTGCAGGTTATGTAAAGCATCAGAGGTAAGTGCCTACTTTGGAGTGATCTATTTTCAAGTTGGAGGCATAGGTAGGCCTTGTCTAATAACTCATTTTGTGCTGTAGCTAAATTAAGAACATGACGATCCTCATGGTGAATGAATACACTGTTAAATGCTATTTTAACTACCATTGTGGTGGGTAAACTTTACACTTGATCAAGCAATCATGTTGACGTTTCCGAAGTAACTGAAAATGGATAGCATTATTTAGCACCACGTTTTCGTTTAACAATTTTTGATTCCCACTTTCCCTCTCCATGTTTTGGTGGTTTTGGAACTGCATTTCTTTACTTTTCTAAACTTTCCAGCTTACAATATAAATTTGAAATCGATGAATTCATTGATCAGCTTCAGAATTTGAGTGGGCTCACTGATAGCTTTGCCATTTGAGTGTTGTGGGTTTAGGGTAGATTTTAATTTGTCATGCAGACACCAGTTTTAACTTAAAACTGGTGTCTGTGTATTGACTACCATTATTTAAAACTGCCCAATATTCATTTTCAATGAACTCAATGTCTCAATGGACCATATTCACCCACTGTGACCTTCTATGTAGTAATTTACCAAATCATGAAGGGAAAATGTTTCTTTAAGAAGTCAACTCCAATTGCTGGAAGTGTCTGCAGCAAAATAAATATACATAATTATCTCTTCATGAGAAAGTGACTGATTAAAGGGTAGTATCTAACGCTTTGTGTGTCATCTGGATACAGTATAACTCTCATTGTCATTTGGCATTTGAAACTATATGACTCAGAAGAACTTCTGAAAACAATTGAGTGATCATTTTAAGTTATGTTAGCTTACTTTTCATTGCATTAAAACCAAATGATCTACAATATCTAAAGGAAAATGCCCCATTCAGGTAATTTGTTATGTAAGCTGTAGAAATATGTGCTTTTCTCCTCTTTAAGGGAGAAAATTTACTGGCAGAATTTTCCCAAACATTGACAAAGACAAGGAAAATTGACTTTTTGAAGCAATCCTTGCCAACAGCAGCCTTCTCCACTTATTGTTTGCGACATAGCACAAAATAATTAATGGGATGGGTCCCACAACATCGTGCTGGCAGATCTCATTCCCCAGCAACTTTATTTTTTTTGAAGATCTATGAGCTACTTGTAAAAACTGTCTCAGTGCACAAAAGTTCATGTGGAATCCCACCATACTCAACATACCCAACTCATGCAACTTCAATTGTACCTCCAAACCAACTCTTCTGCTCTGCCCAATGAAAATAGGAGCAGAAAATAGCCTCCCGCCCACCCTCCACATCCAGTCCATCTAGAAAGGTGGGACAGTTGCATGGCTGTGAGCTTTGTCATGTCAGCTATCAATATATTCTGTGGGACACATCAAAGAATCTTTACATGCAGAAGAGGCCATTCAGCCCATTGGGTCTTCACTGATTCTTTGATAGAGTATCTTACTTATCCAGGCCCTCATCTTATTCCCATAATCCCACACATTTCCCATTTTAATCCATCTCACTTACACATCTTGGGATACTAAAGTGAAATTTAGCATGGCTACTCCACCTAATCTGCATATCTCTGGACTGATACAAGCAGCTTATTTATTCCTCTTCACCACACCTGAAGGTAAATCACCTTGCTAATATAAAGTGTTTCATCCTGTAATTAAGCTAAGGAATAATGAAAGTGAAGCTCAGCTAGCCAAGGCAAAGGACCTCCAATGACAGATCAACTTGCAACTTGAACTCAAAAAGCCTTGCTTTGAGATCCTACACTCAGAAGCTTATGCCATCCCTTTCACCGATCAGTCACGAGATTGTTGTGAAACCGAAAAATTCCTGTGCAATATTTGTGTCCTAAGAATTGTTGTCTTTGTTTAAAAGCAACAACAGGAAATGCTAGCTGTGCAACACCAGCAGGAGCTTCTGGAGCAAGAACGTAAACTGGAGAAACAGCGGCAGGAACAAGAGGTTGGACGACAGCTACGGGAACAGCACCTTCTGTTTCTTCGAAATAAAGAAAGGGGAAGAGAAAGTATGTACATGTATCATTCAATCCAGTCTTGAATCTGCTGTGTACTGTTCTTTGTGCTTGAATAGAAAATCCATATGGGTGATAAAAATGTTAACTTGATGAACTATTAGCAGCTTTACTTTTATTACAATAATTGTTTTTTGTGAGAGAAGAACCACTTTCTTGTTTTTAGTTGCTATATTTTTAGTCCCTTTTCTGTCATATTTGAATTTAAAGGCTAAAATGTAATATGTCATTGGTTGTAAGAGAAAAATTTACCAAACATCCTAATTTCCCAGTTGATAAATGTGCCCATTGTGGTGTTTGATCACAAATAATGAAAAAAGATCCAGACTCTAATATTATAGTTGTCCTCAGCAACATTGTGAGAGGGGATAGATCATTCAGAACTTGGTCTTCTGGAGGCTGCTACCTAGAATTCTTGTAGGTTTTCTTCTGATCTCAAGTTTATACATTGCTTTCCCAGGGTTTTCAATCTGTAGCAAGCGACAGAAAAGCCCCATTGCAGTTCCATCTCTTTATCTTTGTAGGAGGTAGCTAAGATTGGATCAGGTTTAGCTACAATGCTGTCTATCATTGAATAACCTGCCAACATTTATTGTTCAAGCTTGCATAAAGAATTGGTGCTTGGCAAGACCCTAGATAGCTGCCAACATCTGTGAATCTACACATCATCTTTGTCAGAAACATAGGGAATTGAAATGAGGAATGAGGGATACTAAAGCAGAGAATATATTCATTTTAATATTTCTTCTGGTAAACCCGTCTAGGTAATATTATCATCTAACTGCATAATGGATATCCTGTGGCCTCACCATTTATTAAAATGGCAGAAGTAGGAAATGCTATGAGCATATTAACAACACTAAGCAACAACTTTCACCTTTTAGTTGTCTGATCTGAAGAACACAGAAACCAGGAGTGCAATTCCAAGTTTTTGGCAAAAGCATTCAGCTTTTATATATTACCAGCAGTCACAAAAATCTCAATTCCAAAGTTCCCAAAGGAAATTGCAACATTCATTGATATTACCTCATGGATTGTGGAATTAAGTGGACAGTTTGTCCACTTAATTACTGAAGAGCATGAAAGATATCCTGGCACTCATACTTTCACTCAAAGATATAGTGAAATGTCTGCAATTCTAAAAGTAAACACCCAGACAAAAAGAACATTTTTAATTCTTTCCTAGGATGTGGTGTGTCTTTCCCTAATTACCCTTGAGGAGGTCGTGGTTGAGAAATTGAGAAATCAGTTTAGGTCATTCAAGAGATCTAAAAAAGAAGCCTTGTGCAGTTGCTGTGAAAGAGGAAGATGATGACAGCTCGGGGACGATTTCTGTCTCTCAACCATCCCTGTTTTCAACATAATGAACAATATAAAAACAATTCAATGCTGATTTTTTTTAATATCAGGCCTTGATTAGTTCACCAGCATCCCTTCCTGAATTATGTTTAAATTGCAGACCAACTGTGGCTAGGATTTTCCAGCCTCGTCATGGGGTGGTGGTGGTGGGGAGGCATTTGACAGTTTGGCTAAAAGTTCAGTGGGACCAGAAAATCCCACCCCATGTGTTTTGCATTCTGATGCAAAATTAGTCCTGTGTGTGTGTGTGTGTGTGTGCACATGAATGGTGAGTGCAGCGCAACATTCCTCTCCACTGGAACTGAACATTAGATGTCAAGCAACTACTAGTTGCTCCAAAAGAAAAGGAGCAATCTAACTTCCTTGATTTTTGTGGGGCTACCAACTGCACAAATGTTCTTTCTTTTGTGCAGTTGCCACGTCTTTCACTTACTGTCATCCCTGGGACTACTTCCCATACCTTATCGAGATTGAAAAAGCTCTGACTTGACTGTCTGAAGGAACCACCAGATTTTCCATCTGGTTCCGTGATTGGTCCTTCACCCTCATTTGAAACTGGCAGCTTGCCGTGAATATTAAAATGAAGCCTGATCACGAACGTGGACTTGATCTTCATTGATGTTATCCGGCAGATGGAGCAGGCTCCCTGCTCACTGTTCACCCAAAGAACATTTACACTAAAAAATTTCAAGAACAGTTTATTTAACTAAGTCATTGACTGTAAGTGCACAAATTATGGAAGTATTCAGTTTTACTGGTTCTTTATTTTTATCCTAATTCAGTATCTTTCCCTCCATTGGTTGATACTGTGGGACAATTCCATGAATCCTATCAGCCATGGTGGACCAGTTATTTTCAAATACTTGGCCCATTAAGATATCAACCCTCTTGTTAGAAACAGTTCTGTGACCGGCATTCATTTTTTATTTCCTTTTTCATTTCGTTATATTATTGTGCTAGCTCAAAGTAACATTACTGACAACACATTGTGAATTCCAGCTCACCTAGAGCGGTGAAGGGAACTTTAATAAACATCATTAGTTGCACGACATGGAACAAACCACAGTTCAAAGTTAGACATCACACAGTGATTCTGATATGTAAACAGTGCTGCCAGGAAACAATTTAAGGATAAATCAGTTCCAAATGCCCGGTCGTGGTACATGCTTTCAGTCAATACTTCATTGGAAAAGGTCAGCTACTGATGCCAGCAAAAGCTATTGTAAATAACCAACAAATAGCTGTGTGATGACAGTAAAATCTTTACGTCAAAGCAGCAGTGGTTCACAGTAGGCACTTGGTGCCTTAACTTTACTAGTACTGATCTATGTAATAGAGAAAATGAAGCAGGAACTGAGTAACTGAACCAATGCAGTGCATGCCTTTAGAGGACTGTACAGTTCTTTGAAGTTTTTATACTTGTTGAAAGGGGTCAGTGCAGAGACCCCCAATGGGGACCTGTATATTTCATCAATGAAGTTTAATTTGGTTTATGGTTCACTCATTTCAGACTGCAATTTGCTTCAGATTCATTGACGGGAGCTTTGCTAAGAATAAACAACAGGTTTGACATTTCCTGAATACCACAGAATGCCCCAGGAACTCCATTTACATGGAAAACGTGAAAATAAATTGATTATAGATATAGTACAGAGACAATAAGCTCGAGGATTTTAGAAAATCTCACACTACTGTATCACTTAATAGCATTTCCTGTGTGGTGAGATCTATTATTCTATTATTCTGAAAATAAGATTCAGTTTGTTGTATCACTTAAGGCTTAAAAAATAACTGCGGTCTCTTTGCAAAGTGGTTCAAGTAAGCAGCCCTGTAATTTTCAGTGGTGTGTTCAGGGAACCACTAAGTGCATTGAGTGCGTAGGGTAGCATATTGTTATCATGGTCTGTGTTTTGTTAGCTTATTTCAGGTGAGACAACAGTGGGGCATTCTAGTTAATCTCAGTTAGGCAGCTGGCAAATCAATTGAGCTTTTCTGGCCTATCTGTTTCTAAGTTCTTATAGAGAGAAAAATAATTTGGTTCTATTCAATACTCAATGACTCTGGCGAGAAAGGGCACCTATATGTAAAACAAATGAGGACAGAAGTGGACTCAACTGTGATGCCTCGCACAGTCACATAGTCTGCTGACATTCAGCCCAAGCTCACAAGTTAAATAAAACTTGAGACTAGAGGCATGTTGGCAGGTCGAAATATATAGTGCAACTAGCAAAGGAAGGAGGGAGTGAGAAAGAAAATGAGTCATGGGGAACCAGGGCAAAACCTGCAGTATTTGCTTCCGACATCCAGAGCTGTATAAACTTGGTTGTTATGAACTGCCATGTGGCTGTTCCTAGGCAACAGTTAACACTTAAAAAAGCTAAAACATGTCAACCAGAAAATAATCTAATAAAACAGTAATACAAATATATCAATTTTCTATGCCTCTATTTGCTGCTTTTTGTGTATCTGTTAAAGTTTCTGCTGATTAATGATAGACGAGTCAGATACCAGAGCTGCCCTCAATATATTTTCCTCCTTTTTTTCCACCTGCATTCTGCTCTGTGTGAGATCAGCTGGCACCTGATGGCTCTACTCCTTTAAGCATTTTCTCACAATCCCATCGAGTGAACCCAGGAAAAGTAGCCAAGAAACTCTGAACTGGTGGCAACTCAAAACCCTCAGGCTGCAGAGTCAAGTGTTGCTTTGCTTTGCAGGGTTCCCATTGCTAGTCTGTGAAGCTCTGATTTCAGTAGTGTAATCATTTTTGAAGCTAGTGGAAAGCATTTAAGCATGGAGTGGAGTGGTACTTTTTGCAACATCAACTAGTCTTATTTTCACATGTCCACAATTCATTGGTACAACAGTGCTGCTTTAGTGGGCAGTCTTAATCTCCAGCTCCACAATGCTGATATCAGTGCTGGAGGATATGCTAATTGTTGTACTATTTCCTCAAAGATGCCATTGTCTATGTGTATTTTCTTACCTCTGGAGTGAGGAATTCAGTTTAAAATAACCCAGCAGCAGAGTTTTTATAGAACACCTACAGTGCAGAAGGAGGTCATTTGGCCCATTGGGTCTACACTAACAACAATCTCACCCAGGCCCTATCACCATCAATCCACACATTTGTCCTGCTAATCCCTCTAGCATGCACATCCTGGGACATTAAAGGGCAATTTAGCGTGGCCATCAAGCAAATTTGCGCGTCTTTGGATTATGGGAAGAAACCAGAGCACTCAGAGGAAACCCATGCAGACATAAAGAGAATGTGCAAACTCCACACAGACAGTGAACCAAGCCAGGAATCAAATCCAGGTTCCTGGAGCTGTGAGGTAGCAATGTGAACCACTGTGCCACCATGCTGCCCTAAACTGTTTTACTTAAAGAACACATTATTCATTTCATTAATTATTGTGACAATTACCAAAGAACAAATAGATTTCCTAACACATGCACACATGCAAATTAGTTACAATAGGAAATAAAACAATACTTACAGAAATTCCTCCTCAGGTCGTCCCTTTACTCTGTGCCCCAGCCTCTCCTATGAATGAACACATTTTCCCCATATCCATTCAATCTAGGCCTTTCAGTATTCTGTAAGTTTCAGTGAATTCCCCCTTGTCCTTCTAAACTCCATTGAGGAACAACTGTCCTTCTACCAGTGAAATTGTAGAGTGGCTTAGACCTTGGAGCTTTGTCCAAATTTCATTGCCAAAGAAGGATACGGAAACTGGGTCATTGAGTGTATTTAAGAAGGAGATGGGTAGACTCTTGATTGGTAAGGAGATCAGAGGTTATGGGGGAAAAAGAGAAGAATGGGGTTGAGAAATTTATTCACCATAGTTGAATGGCAAAGCAGACTCAATGGCCTAAGTCTGTTCTTATATCTTATGGTCCTATGGTCAGGGTCCTGCTACTCAGTATGCAACTGAGGCTTGGAAGTGCCCAATTAATGATCACCTAAGGACTCTTCCACTGCCATTGAGGTTCACTCAGGAACAGGAGAGGAGGTCCTCATGAAATGTCCAGCCAGGCAACTTTAAATGCATGAGCTACTTTTAAGTAGGGGTGGAGAGAATTGCCTTCTTTACTGACCTCCTGGGCCCATTGGAGACCCCCTCCCCCACAATGCATTTTTTCCTTCTACTCAGGCCTGCCTATCCAGGTCCTCCAGGTAACTTTCCTCTGTTCTTGGTTCCAATGCAATGCACCTCTCTGCAGTGGCCACCACTCCTATTTGCATAATGAGTGCTGGAGAGCTACCAGCCACTGATTGGCCACTAACTCTAAGAAGCGGTGGTATAGTGATATTGTCACTAGGCTAGTAATCCAGAGAAACAGGCTTTGAATCCCACCACAGCAGATGGTGACATTTCAATTGAATAAGAATCTGTAATTAAAAGTCTAATGATGACCATGAAATGATTGTTGTAAAAGCCCATCTGGTTCATTAATGTCCTTTTGGGAAAGAAGCCTGATGTTCTTACCTAGTCTAGCTTATATGTGACTCCAGATCCCTAGCAATGTGGTTGACTCTTAACTGCCCGTCTGAAATGCCTGAGTGAGACAATCAGGGATGGGCATTAAATGCTGACCCAGCCAGTAACACCCACATCCCATTAACAAATTAAAAAAGCTGAAGGGTCGTACACCCATCTCAAACTAATAAGTGGCCAGTCTATTATTAACTGACCGTGGGACGAGACAGACAATTGGAGGTGGGTTTACCCCTGATTTTTACATGTGGAGGCAGGACCATCACCCCAACAGAAAATCCATTCCAATGTGTTAAGTACTGTAAATGAACAGAAACTATTTTGAAAGATTTGCAAGCAGACACTTCTTTAAATGTTTAATAACCTTTATGTAAAGTGACTAACAGGTGGAATGCTGCATTAATTATAAAAATATATAATAAAATATTTATAACAATAACATATTACCTTTGTCAGTAAACAAGCTATTATAATAGCAGTATTGGAATAAACTAATAAATAAATTACAATTATAATTTATAAGTCATTGATAATGTGTATTAGGCACTTACAATGAACTGATATTCTGAGTATATATTTAGATTTATATATATACTACAATTGAGAATTTGGGTGTAACTATTTTATCGAATTCAGTAGCATTAGGCACTCCTTTAGCTATTCTGAGCATCTCACTTTATGAGCGATGACTGACAATGTCCTGTATTTATTTCTCAGTTAATCTAAGTGCATCTAATCTAATAATAGTGCTAGAATTGGATATCTCGCACATGTCCCCATGTGCCTCTTTTCCTGAAGGCAGGCCAGGAAATTCCTTGAAGAAGCACCTGGTCTGCGGTATTACTTTGCCAGTAGTCTAGCGGAGAGCTTGTTTACACACGCAAACAATGCTTCTGTCACACTTTCGTTGATGAAATGCTTACATGGTGAGACCAGCTTCCAGGAATTTGCTGGCCTAGATGAGGCAAAGTCTACTGTGATTATAGTTTATATAGTGTAGATCACATGTAACACCAGGCAGTTATATGTCTTTGGCATTGCTTCTGAGATTAAAAACAACAGTTTGCTTTTCAAGATGAGCTTTCTTCATAGACAATTCTTGCTGGGAGTTGAGCAACTTTTTTTAAAATCCAATTCAATCAAATCAAGTCCAATTCAGAGTCTCAACAAGTTGGGACATTCCTGATCCAAGCTGACAAGACAGGGCTCTCACCTATCTTGGGCTTAATCTACATGATCCAAGCTGATTGGAGCAGGCATTGCACCTCCTCCATGACTTGTTTCATTTGCATTTTAATCAAAAGGCCGATTTGCCGCTTTTAAAAATTGCTTCAAATGAAGCTAAAATGTAACCTAATGACTTCAAACAAGTACAGCATGTCGATACTACACTTGATCTTAGCCAAAAGGCCGAGAAGCGATTAAACAACTATTCCTGCTGTGGGTGAAGTTTAAAAACATCTGCCTCTATGTAGGTTTAATCAGTTTCTTGAATACAGTTTCCCTCTTTGATCTTTCCTTTTTTAAACAGACTTTCATTTCTTGATTTTATCTTTTAGAACATAAATGGTCTGAAAAAATGGTTTCTTCACACCTTTCTTTCTTTGGAACCTTAACAACTTATTCAAATACATTCATGTCCTGTCTCCTGTTGTTACTAACTTGCCTTCGGTAAACATCTGTTTGCAGTGTCACTAAGCTCATCAACATATCAAAGGTAAGTTCCATTAACACAGCCATTTCCCCACAGTTTAAAAATATATACAACCAACAGAAAATATTGCAATTCCTCAGATTTCCCTGATATTTTCATGACACCGGGTTCATGGAAATTCTGCAATGCATAGGTCCCCCAAGACGATCAGCACATGCTGAACATTGGCTTTCTAGTCATATCTGCCATATGGTTTAGAATTAATATTTATTTCTCTGGAAGCACTGTTTGGATTCTTAGAGATAATTTTTCAACTTTACTGAATGTGCAGTAGTGTGTTGGAGCAGATCATCCTGTTGGTTGTTGAATCCATCCATTTTTCAGTCAATGTATTCATTTGAAGAGACATAGAAACCAGGAGGAGTAGGCCTTTCTGCAATTTGAGTCTGCTCTGCTATTCAATGTGATCATGGCTTATCCTTTATCTCAATGACATATTCTTGCTTCTTCCCGTACTGCTTGCTGTCATCAAATTCTTAAAAAAAAAGTCCATCTCTTTATTGAATACATTCAGTGGTTTGTCATCCACAGCCTTATGCGGTCACAAGTTCAAAGTGAGGGTGGTAAGGTTCAACACGGATGTCAGGGGATGGTGAGGCCCTGGAATGCACTACCAAGCAAGGTGGTTGAGACAGACATGCTGGGATCATTTGAGACTTATCTAGATAGCCACATGAACAGACTGGGAAGAGAGGGATACAAATGAATGGTCTAGTTGGGCACATGAGCAGTACAGACTTGGAAGACTGAAAGGCCTCTTCCTGTGCTGTACCATTCTTTATTCTTTGTTCTAGTACCCACAGTGCCCACTACATAATTCTGGCATTACTGGGATGATTGGAGCTGTTGGTGAATCAGATTGGCCAGCAGCTTGTGAGGATGTGACTTTATTCCACAGATGGGCAGAAGTCCCATTCTCAGATAGTTAAAATTACTGGTAACATGCTATTGCCAAGCATGCAGGCTTTCTTTTCATGGTTGCCTGGATGGACTTTTGCAGCATGGGGATGAGAAATATATTTCTCCCCCCATTTCATAAAGTTCTGCCCAATGAGCATAAGGTACTATCTAATGCTGAGGCACGGTAGCAAATGGTTTTATCATTTAACATCTGTTGTATAAACTAATAGTATCTTAACTATCTTTTGTGTTCAAGTATTGTATTAAACATGTTATGCCTCTTTGAACATACTGTGCTTTAAACTGTATTTTAGAATAATTTATTTTCCAAAACCTTTCTGTCAAAAAGTGGTTAAAAGGATTTCAAAATGTGGCAGTTACTGAATAACTGTATTGTCAGGTGCTGTGGCCAGTACTGAGGTCAAACAGAAACTTCAGGAGTTCCTATTGAGCAAATCAGCAAAAGAGTTTCCATCAAGTGGACAGAACCATTCCTTCACTCAACATCCCAAACGCTGGTATCGGTAAGTATTATCATCCTATTTACAAGATTTCTATTTTTGAAGTAAAATTGCTACTTTGATTAAATTACAATGTTTAGAAATCCAATTACATATGTAAATCTGAAGAAAGGTGTTGGTATACACATCTGCTGTTTCTTAGCTTTGGTTTTCCTTGCTCTAAGGAGGCCTAATGTAGACAAAGACAAGACTTTGGACTCACTGGATGAGTTAATGTGAGGTTCAAGAGATAATTTTAATGACATGAAACATCAAAGTCCATTCTATAGAGGAGATTTCAACTTCCACAAACAAAACTAGAAATAACTTGTATTTACATTGTTCCAATTCTCTTCTTGCGCCTAATGGTTACCAAAGCAGTTTGTTTCCATAGCTAGTTATTTCTGGAAGAGGTCACTGGTCTGCCCTTCGGGGCTTGTAGGTTGAAGAGTGCTACTCCATACAAGTATGGCTGACCAGGATTTTCTTACTGACAGTCATTGGCATTATTGATTGTGTTATGAAGGCACCTTTCTTGACTATCAAGCCCTGAGATGGGAATCAAACCCAGAGCTTCTGGCTCAGAGGCAGAGATGCGACTCACTGCCACAAGACCATCTTATTGCACTGTGCTTCATTACATTTGACATGTGCCCCAAAATGTTCCACAAGCTGCGAATTAATTTGCAGTGATATATAGTTGAATGTAGCAATTACTCTGAACATAGCAAATTCCTACAGTCTAATAGTGAATATTGAGTGAATGTTAAGGGGTATTGGCTGCAGCTATTCCCTGTTCTTCGAATAGTGCCATAGGATCTTTAATGACTGTTCAAACAGGCAGATAGCATCTTTTCCACAAATTTACAACTAAAATATAAGAGTGCTGATAATTTCACCAGGATGCTGCTTATTCCCTGTTCTAGTATTTTTATTCATTCGTGGGATGTGGGCATTGCTTGCTGGGCAGCATTTATTGCCATCCTTAATTGCCTTTGAATTTACTGGCTTCCTGGGTCATTTCAGAGGGTTGTGTCTGAAATGCAGCCCGGGTTTCACTGGAGTCATTATTGCTACAATAAAAGATAAATATCTGTTATTGGTAACCTTAAAGAATATGAAAGGATAACTATCATAGTGACTTGTGTATTAACATCATTTGATACAATCTTTGAAAATCAGTTAATATCAGCTCAGCCAGTTTGTGCATAGAACATGCTTGTTCTTTGTTTGATCCAATAATCTGTCTTCAACGATGTTGTTAGTGACATCTCATTTGAAAAGAAGCAGGAAAAATCTTAACTTACAAAACAGTGGGCTGGGGTTGGTATTAAAACTTCGATAATCTCAAACTCAATCCACCTACTTCTGGAATTATCAGAGGCAGAACAAAGAGCGTCAGGAAACCTAATAGCTGGAGTGAGGCAAGGATATCTTTAGGGAGAAAATAAGTACTCCCCCCCCCACCCCAGGCTGTTAAACATTAGATGTGAATCCTCACACCTTACCCATTTCCAGCCCTTTGGCTCAGCGATCAGATCCCTTTCAGAAAAATATCATATGCCTATCTGGTTCAGTGATCTGTGGGTTCGCAGAAACCAAAGTTGGAGATTGGACTGCCCCTCCTTAGGATCACAAGCCTCCTAACTCTCCCACATGCAGCAGCAGATGACGTACCTGTAGCTTTGGCCTGCTTGATAATGCTCCCCAACTGATAAGAAGAAGATATAGGAGAAACGGGATGCTGATTGGTTGCCAAATTAACTCTGGTTGAGGTTTTGCCATGGAGAAAAGAAAGTAAAGGCGAACTATGTGGGATCCCCATGCTCCCAGGTTATTCAAAAATATTTACTGTTCAACGGGGAGGGTGATTCTCCCAACCTGCTGCACTAATTTTTTGACAAATCAGCACATGCGTAGTGGCCCACTCAGCGTGCTGATTTCAGCCTCTCTCGTGGGAATAGGCCCCGCCTCTTGAAATATAATGTCATTCATGCTGGTAGCCTCTGCACTGCACAGAGTGTGGGAGATTCATTTTGGGGAACATGTTGGAAAAACCAATGCAATTTAGAACAAAGAATGAAACAGCATGGGAAACAGGCCCTTCAGCCCAACGAACCTGCGCCGCCATCTCACCTCGATGTTCCCACTTCTACCCGTGATCCCTATCTATGTTTATAGATCTATGGATTGAAACCAAATTTGAGACAATTTAGGGAGAATTTGTTTTGCCAATTAGCCTAAGAGCACATCTTTGGGATGTGGGAGGAAACCGGAGCACCCGGAGAAAACGCATGCAAGCACGGGGAGAATGCGCAAACTCCCACAGACACAGGCCCAAATCCATGTATCTACACAGCACAGCAATAGTCACTGAGCTGTTGTGTTGCCCATTAAATGTTCAGGTCAAGTGTACACTAACAACGTGAAGCACTAGGATACTCTTGAAAAATCCAAGACCAGCCCTCTCACAACCCATCGCGTGTATGACCCTTGTTAGACAACAAGACGGACCAAAGTACCTGTAGGATAAAACAAATACATCAATATCATCAACTAATTACACACTTCTCAGGGACTCCCAAGGCTCATGATCCCTATTTTAAATCAGTTTTCTACACCCCTCCATTCCCATTTTGTTTGTGTGCCCATCTAAGTATGTCTTAAATAACTCCAGAGTACCTGCCTCCACCACTTTACTTGGCAGTGCGTTCCATACCCCCACCATCCTCTGTGTGAAAAAACTCCCTCTAGTATCCACATTATACCTTACTCCCCTCACCCTGAGCCCATGATTCCTCATGCTATTTGAGTCCATTCTAGGAAAAAGCTTAACCCTGTTTACTCTATCTATACCCCTCATAATCTTGTACACCTCTATTAGATCTCCTCTAAGTCTGTCTTTCTAAGGAAAACAGTCCCAATTTGCCTTACCTCTCCTCGTAACTCAGACCTTCCATACCAGGCAGCATCCTGGTAAACTTCCTCTGCACTCTCTCCAGAGTCTTCACATCCTTCTGGTAGTAAGGTGATCAGAACTGGACGCAGTATTCCAAATGAGGTCTAACCAATGTTTTATACAACTGCAACATTAAAGGCCAGCTCTTGTACTGTATACCCCTTCCTATAAAGGCTAGCATACCATATGCTTTCTTCACAACCTTCTCCACCTACTCTGCCACCTTCAGAGACTTGTGCACCTGCACCCCCAGGTCCCTCTGCGTTTCTACACTCTTAATAGATCTACCCTTTATCATATACCTCCCCACTACATTCTTTCTCATCAGGATTGAATTCCATCTGCTATCTATCTGCAAATATTTTTGGGGGAGAATTCCAGCCCTAATTCTGCAATTGGACAGCACTTTCTGAACAATTGAGTGTGCCAATCACTCAAGCTTATAACATAGCTTATTTACACTTGCTAAAAGTGATATGCATTCCTACGCAGGGGCCCGTTGTTCACAAACAGAAAAAATACATTCAAGCATTATGCCGCCTTTAAATTGCCCAGAAGTGTGGGAGCTGATAGTTTCACATTGCTTTCTCCATGATAATGCCTAAGACGATTAGCATCAACTTGCCAATCAATCTGATCCCTTTTTCACTTGCGGTATAAATTGTTGTGATGGTTTGAAATTTGGTATTCTTGCATTTGCCCTGAAGAGTACAGGATGAAAAGCTGTCTCTCATTTCAGCAGCACTTAAGTTCGGGAAGGTTGAAGGTAGAATATTTGTTTTTACACAGAGAATATTAAAATGTGGAGGAAGTTGCCACAAGTGACTGTGGACATAAACCAGTGGGATAATTGTGGGATAATGATAAAGAAATTGAATTAGATTAGATTACTTCACTTGAGCTAGAATTGACACAAGTTCATGTTGAATATTTCTCTTCTCTGCTGTGATTTCTGCACCTCCTTACTTGAAGCCAAAACAACCAGCTTGGGACTTGGGCAGGAGAATTTTGACAGAATGAATAGGAATGCCAAAAAAAATGTTTGTAGATTAAGCAGAAAATTTGAGTGTGATTTTTCAAAATTGGAAAAGAGTTGCAGTTAATTTTCAATTTGGCTGCCATCTGTTTAATAGAGCTGGAATGCTAAACAGTATGAGAGAGGCAGCCAAAGCTTAAGGAAAATAGAAAATAGAAATCTTGAGCAGATACGATTCAGGATGATCCAACCAGTTGAAAACAAATGTAACTGACATAAAAAATATAACAGCTCTCTTAGGTGCAATGCCGGCCATCTGCAAAGTGAACTATTGTCTAGGCTGTATAATGGTTATGTTAATTCATTACTCTTTGTTCCTGTGCCAGGGGGGCCCACCATGCTTCACTGGACCAGAGTTCACCGCCACAGAGTGGAACTTCTCCATCATATAAACAGTCATTACCTGGGGTTAATGACACAAAGGATGATTTCCCTTTGCGTAAAACTGGTGAGTCAAGATCTATGTTTACACCTTTAGTTGTGAAAACCTTTTGGATCTGCAACAAATTGAGAAGAATGGCCCATTTAATTTTGAATCAAGATAATAGCATGTTCACAGGATAACTCTGCTTGTATTGGGAAATCTGTATCCTGATACTTTATTGAATATGTGAAATAAAGCTTTTTGTGATTTCTTTTTTGTTGAACTTTGGTCATTACTGCCGACTTTTATCTTAAGAGTGAGGTTTTTATTTAGTAGACAACATTCCATACTTAGAACAAGAAATGATGGAAACTTTCAGCAGACTTGACAGCATTTGTGAAGAGGACAGACAAAATGTGTTGGGCATACACCCTTTATCTGAAAAAAGTATCCATATTCAAAGCATCTGGCCTGTTCTCTCCACTGTTGCTTGCTGACCGGCTGAATATTTCTGATGGTCTCTGTTTATGTTCCTGATTTCCTGTAGCTATAGTATTTTGTTTTTGACACTTAGAACTTAAGGAAAACTATGTTCTACTGGATTGTCACACAGTTCTATCACTTCTAAAGGAATATCCTGTTTTCTTTGTGGTGCTTTTTAAAAATCTTTTATACTTTAGACCTAAATAATGGAATGGCAATCTGGAAGAGTTATTTCTCAGAAGTGAAAAGAAAAGACCAATATTCTTAATTCCTCATTTTACTGGTACTCCATTTTAAAGTATACAAGACCAGTACAGATCAGAATTTTTCTTTTTTCCATTCTACTGTTCATGTTTTTCATCTGGCTTAGTATACAATTCTCTTTAAATGGCATCAGGGATAAATTAGTGCTTAAAGCGCAACATCACTATTCATGGTGTCACAAGAGAGAAGGTTTTATTAAAAATGTTTGCCCTCAAACTGACTTTAACTAGGTCCAGCACAACAGCAAATACAAGTGACTCTCTTTGGAGCATTGAGGGATAATAGGACAGTTCAGTTTAAGGTATTTCTTTAGCATGACTTCACAGTTACTCGATTAATATATGGCCCAAGTTTTATAGTCCTAACACAGTAGTCTTAAGTCACTTTTTATTATTAAAGTACAATGTGTGCTGAACAGGTGAATAAAATGGATTTCACAGTTTCCCCCAGTGACTATACATGGTGTGATTCATAGCCATCTAGACTAGAATTATTTCAGCTTATGTCTCTGCTTCATGTCATTAGCTGATCGTAATCTGGCAACCTTGGATCAGCCAGAGCCCCATCTTCTGATCATTGTGTAAACACAGAACAGGCGATGCATTTTATAGTTTTGTTCCAAATATCCCACAGAACCCTGCAGCAGGTTAAAGACCAGGTTTTGGCTATGATGGATCCTTTTGTTTCCAAATGTAAATTGCACACTTGGTACAAGGGGTTGAATTTTATACACACCCCACTCCTGTTCCAGGACTTGTTTGGCAGGTGAGCATAAAATTGAATGCAATACGATGGGCCCAATTAATGACCATTTAAGGGCTTCTTTCAGCCCTTGTCATAATCTTCCCCATAGTGGGCAGAGACTAGTGCCAAGGTGAAGCCTGAAAGATCTTTCCTGCACCACTCCTGCATTTCTCATCACCTCCCTTCCCTCCCATGGCCCATCCAACTTGACTCCCCCTCACTCTCTAGGGGTTTGCAGGCCTACTCACAGAGATACCACAGTTCCAGTATGCCCCCTCGCCCACTGACGCTTATCTTTGCATCTGATTATGGCGCTGATCTCCACTGGGGACTGAATGCAGACCCAGCAGTGGCCACTGCTCCTGATATTGCTGATGGGACCAGAGAACTACTAGTCATTTGTTTGGCTGACAGCTCTCATATCAAGGTAGGATTTCCTCCATAGATACAGTTGGAAGATCCACTTCCTGTTAATCAATGGCCCTCCGACTGTTCAGTAGCTGCAGAACAAGCTGTCAGAATGTGGATGGGCCTGCCTCTGACATGGTAAAGGTGGCAGAGATCCAGCCCAGCGTAAAATCCTGGCCAAGATATAAAAAACAAGACTCCTACAACCACTAATAGCAGGTACAACTAAATAAATAACATTTCCTTCCACGTTATCACTTTTAGTCGTTTTTTTGTTTCCAGCAGCAACTTTAACTATACTGAAGCATTTTAACTCTTCACTCTGATTTTTGAAGTAATCTAATGCAGTTAGGGACAATTTTATAATATGAACTGTAACCGCATCCTCCTTTGGGAGTTGATTATCTTGTGATAACAGCTAATGGGATAATTTTGACTTTGATAATGGCAAAGAACATCAGGGCAGGCAGCTGAATCAATGTTACCTGTTTTACACTTTCACCCAAAATTAAAATGATTCTCTCATATGCATTTAAAAACTAAATTCAAAAGGTGAAGTGGAGACCTTTTAGAAAGAATTTAAATTTACATAGCCCTATATCAAATCTCTTAAGATACCTGAATGTGTTTCACATCCAATAAATTGCTATGAAATATGTGGCAGCTATCTTGTACACAGCAATCTCATAATTACTAATTAAGTTACTGGTCCATTAATGGTGCTTTTAATGGTGTTATTTGAAGGGAGAATGAGGGCAAGGATACTGTGAGATTCTTTTGTTCTTAAGAAGTTACCATTCAATCTTTAATAGCCAGCTAAGGAATGGACTCAAGTACAAGCAGACCAGGCCTTAGCTGAATGCCTCAGATAAAAGGTAGTGGGTGGAATTCTCCCAAAAACATTCTAAGTGCTGAATTCGCATAAAAACTGGAGTAAATCCCGCTGTTTTTTTCAGCAGGATTTTCAAAATGAATTTCTCACACTCTGTACATCCTAGAATGCCCTGGCATTGAATCCCATTGAAAAGTTGGCACAGAGCCTATTCCTGCTGAAGAGGCTCAGCGGATCAAGGCACATGTGCCGATCTGTCAGCGCCAAGATCCGTACACGTGCAGTAGCCCTGCACTGCCGGCCTCCTGATCGGGATCCTGCAATGCTGCCCCTCCGATTCCACCCACCCCCGATCACTGGTGTCCCGGACTTCTCCAGGCCAGCTGTTCACTCCACTTCACTCCACTTGCCCCAATTACTGTGCTCCCTCTCTCTGCCTGTGATCCCAAATGCAGAATGGCAGTGAGACCCTCCACTCCTATTGATTGCTCTTTTGGGCCTCACTCACTTTGATATTATTTAATGAGCAGTGTTTCTTTGTCTTTCGAGCCAGGAGGTCAGACTGTTGGGGGGAGACATAAGTGGGCCTGGGAACTTCAGTCCTGCAATGCAAATTCCGAGTTAAAATGTTTATTCAGCTCTGCACCAATTTCTATTGGCTGGAGATGTGTGGAGGCCATGGGAAGCCCGTTATGCAGCCTCTTCTGATGTCTCCGCAACGGCTGGAAGAATCGCCCCTGATATCTTTGTTAACTAGATCACTGTCCCATTAATACACTGGAGTGCCCACTCAATTTCTAACATTCAGGCACTGCTGAGATGAGCATGCAACTAAGCCAAACTGCAAGGATGCATTCTAGGATTAATTATGCAATAAATGGACATATTAATGACTCGAGTGAAGGTCCTCAGACTGTGACTGCATTTTGGAAATAGGTGTGATTGGGAGAAATAATTTTCTAACTACTAAAATAGTCAGAACATCATGTGGTCACATGTCCTGATTTCAGCAATACGTTCTTAATCCACAAGGCTCCCTATTGGGAGCAGAAAATTGCAAATTTAACCATAACTTTTCCATTCAGTGAGAAAACCAAATTTTAGCGGTGCTCAAATGTAATAAAGATTGTGTGCAACCGCTGTGGTTGTGCTGTAAGTTTATTATACAGCTTTAGAGGAGGTGATGATTAATGGAAAAGAAAAACATTTAGGGTAGCTACTAGTCTGGTGGGTAATGAATCATCACATTTTAAAAATAGATTTATTTGTGTCATGTAACAATTTTCTCTTGTTGGCATTACTTAATCTGACAACTTCTGTACTGGAAAAAATTAGCTTCATAACATACCATGTTGAATGTGAGTGAGTAACCATAAATAACCATGATCTATCCAGAAACATAAGGGATCATTTTAAATCGCACCTCCCCTCCCCAACAAAATGAATGGATTTGGGTTAGGTGAGGAACAAAAATATTTTAAGTGTCAAACCTGATCCCAATCCATCCACTTGTACTTTTGATGGAGGTGCTTCTTTTTTTCATTGGATGTTCTTCGAAAATGTGACTGAACACATTGACGAAGGAAGGGCGACGGACGTAGTGTACATGGACTTTAGTAAGGCGTTTGATAAGGTCCCACATGCAAGGCTTCTGGAGAAGGTGAGAGGGCATGGGATCCAAGGGGCTTTGGCCTCGTGGATCCAGAACTGGCTTGCCGGCAGAAGGCAGAGAGGGGTTGTGGATGGGTCTTGTTCTGCATGGAGGTCGGTCACCAGTGGAGTGCCCCAGGGATCTGTTCTGGGACCCCTGCTGTTTGTCATTTTCATAAATGACCTGGATGAGGAAATGGAGGGATGGGTTAGCAAGTTCGCCGACAATACAAAGATCGGTGGTGTTGTGGATGGTCTGGAGGGATGCCAAAAGTTGCAGCGGGACATAGACAGGATGCAAGACTGGGCGGAGAAGTGGCAGATGGACTTCAACGCAGATAAATGTGTAGTGGTCCATTTTGGCAGGAATAATGGGATGAAGGAGTACAATATAAGGGGTAGGAGTCGTAGCTGTGTTGTAGAGCAGAAGGATCTCAGGGTCCGGGTCCATAGGACTCTTAAATCGGCCTCGCAGGTGGAGGAAGTGGTCAAGAAGGCGTACGGTGTACTGGCCTTCATTAATCGAGGAATAGAGTTTAGGAGTCAGAAGGTAATGATGCAGCTCTATAAGACTCTTGTCAGACCCCAGTTGGAGTATTGTGCGCAGTTCTGGTCGCCTCATTATAGGAAGGATGTAGAGGCTATTGAGAGAGTTCAGAGGAGAGTTACAAGGATGCTGCCTGGATTGGGAGGCAGGCCTTATGAAGATAGGTTGAGGGAGCTGGGACTCTTCTCACTGGAGAGACGTAGGTTGAGGGGCAACCTGATAGAGGTTGATAAAATGTTGAGAGGAATAGATAGGGTGGACTCTCAGAGACTATTTCCCCGAGCTGAAATGGTCACTACGAGAGGACACAGATTTAAGGTGCAGGGAAGCAAATACAAAGGAGATGTCAGGGGTAGGTTTTTCACTCAGAGGGTGGTGAGTGAATGGAACCAACTGCTGTCGGAGGTTGTTGAGGCAAACTCACTGGGGTCTTTTAAGAGACTTCTGGATGAGTGTATGGAAAAGAATAGGATAGGGGGTTATAGATATGTCTGTGGATTGGTAGATGTGATCGGTGCAACTCGTGGGCCGAAGGGCCTGTTTGTGCTGTATTGTTCTATGTTCTATGTGGTTGTTGCTGGCAAGGTCAGCAGTTCTTGCTCATCTCTAATTGCTTTTGCAAAAATGATGGTGAACCATCTTCTCGAGCTGCTGAAGTCTATCTGACATAGATACGCCCATAGTGGTGTTAGAAAAGGAGTTCCAGTATATTGGAGGGACACAACACAGTTTCAAGGAAGGCTGATGGCTAGGAAGGTTTGGTGGACCGACAAACAATCCCTTCTTTGGAAGTAGGCAGGATTGAAATATTTTAAGGTTTTGAAATAATTTTAATAGATTTTTATTTTTAACTAATTTTGGCTGGGATTTTTGAACATTGGGAATCCCAGTACATAAATGGAGTCTAGAAAGGCCTTATCTTTAAGGTAAACACGTTTACAGCACTGCTTGTGGGCCAAGAGGAGCAATAGTGTTTCCTCTGTATACCCTGTGTGTTCTGAGCCTCCCATATACCAACTCCTTGTGACTCTAATATATCCATCCCAATTTCCAACTACTTCCACTGCCAAAGCTCATGTAACTATTGCGACTAAAGTCTAAGTAGTCAGTTTTTTTTTATTCAGGCATTCATATTCTTTTTTCAGTTGTGTTGTGGGATAGTTAATTTCCAAAATTCCCAGTTTACTTGTATTCATTCTACATTTTCATACCCCTACCCATATGTATTCTCACTTTAGCCTAATATATACTTTCCAGCAAAGATTACCAGATAATAATCAAGAGATTGAAAAATAGCTTAAAATATTAATCCAGAAACTCAGCTAGTGTTCTGGGGAACCAGGTTCAAATCCTGCCATGGTAGATGGTGGAATTTGAATTCAATAATAAAAAAAATTTGGAATTAAAAACTTACTTTTGACTATAAAGCCATTATCAATTGTTAGAAAAATGCATTGAGTTCATGAATGTCCTTTAGGGAAGGAAATCTGCCATCCTTCCCTAGTCTGACCCACATGTGACTCCAGAGCCACAGCAATGTGGTTGACTTTCAACTGCCTCTAAGAACAACTAGAGATGGGCAATAAACACTGTCCATCCAGTGACACCCATGTCCCATGAATGAATTAAAAAAAAGTTTTTGTGAGTTATCCCTAAACTGGAGACATTAGGGGGATGGCATTTTCAATTATTAGTGTGGTATTTTGGGTAGCTGGAGTGAGCCGTAGTGTTTTCTTGGTTCAGGAGCAGCATTCTTGGATGCAAGAAAGTGCTGGGGAACAATCTTCACCCCGCATTCGCCATCAGTGACGATGGTGATGTGGGCTGAAAATCCTGAGAAAATCAGAGTGATCCCATTCCACAATTTGCCTTGCCCTTTGCTGGTGACATAATAAGATTCATGCCCACAAAGGGTAAGAATCTCATTTGAATGCATGTGCATAATTTTAAAACAATTGTCAGGCCCCCTGCCATATATGGACTTCGTATTTTCAAACTTCACTGACGTGACATCATGTTGGCAAGATTTACAACAGTTTTTTTCCCAGATGTGAACTGTTATGGGTATCTGCCTGGGAATGCAAATGTGAGTATAGCCCCTGGGGGAGGAGGACATGATCAGGCACTGCTCTGGCACAGGTTGGCATTGCCAGGTTCGTATTGGACTGTAGAAGGAGCCCCATGGGGTATGTTGAGGGCGGGGGGGGCATTGGGGGTGATAGGCTGGGGGAAGAGGGAGATGGCAGGGATGACAATTGCGATGGGTGGGGGTGGGAGGGCGTGGCAGGGGTGGCATCGATCATTTTATGTCAGTGTTCATAACCAGGGTAGGGGGATGTTGTGGTGATGGTGGGGGAAAGATGTTGACGTTGAGCAAAGAGTGGGGTGGAGCATCTGGATCTCTGAAATAAAATGGGGAGAGATTATTCCTTAGTCTCATAAGGGCACCCCTATCTCAGTGCAGCCAGGCTTTAAGAACAAAGAACAAAGAAAATTATGGCACACGAGAAAGACCCTTCAGCCAACCAAGCCTGCACCTAACATGATGCCCAACTTAACTAAAACCTCTACCCTACCGGGGACTATATCCTTCGATTCCCATCTTGGTCATGTATTTGTCAGGACACCCCTTAAAAGTGACTACCTCCCCCAGCTACGAGTTTCACGCTTTCACAACCCTCTGTGTAAAAAAAAAATTGTCTCTTACATTCGCTTTAAACCTTGCCCCTCACACCTTAAACCTGTGCCCCCTAATAATTGACTCTTACACCCTGGGAGAAAATTTCTGACTATCCACTCTGTCCGTGCCTCTCATAATCTTGTAGATTTCTATCAGATCGCCCAACAACCTCTGTCATTCCAGTGAGAACAAACCAAGTTTCTCCAACCTCTGCTCATAGCTGATGCCCTCCATACCAGGCAACATCCTGATAAATCTTTCTTGTACCAAGTCCAAAACCTCCACATCCTTCTGACCAGAATCGAACACTATACTCCAAGTGTGGCCTAATTAAAGTTTGATAAAGCTGCAATATGACTTGCCAATTTTTAAACTCAGTTTTCCGGTTGTTGAAGGCAAGCATGCCATGTGTCTTCTTGACTACCTTCTCTACCTGCATTGCCATTTTGAGTGACCTGTGTACCTCTATACCCAGATCCCTTTGCTTTTCAATATTCTTTACTGGTATGTTTAGGCCCCACCCCCAAAATGACAGTGGAGCACAGTTTGGTATGACTCCTGCTTTGACTAAGACTGCTGTCTTGGAAAAGCAACTAGCAGAATCAAGGATTTCACCCACCCCAGACATAATCTTCCACCTTCTTCCAACAGGAAAAGGATACAAAAGTCTGAGATCACGTACCAACCAATGCAAGAATAGCTTTTCCTAGGTACCACTAGATTTGAGTGGATCTACATTATATTAAGCTGATCCTTCTCTACACCCTGACTACGACTGTAACACTATAGATGCACTCTATGAATGCAGTTTTGTCTGTATAGCATGCAGAGAACAATACTTTTCACTCTCTTCCAATATATGTGACATTAAAAAAGCAAATCAATACATAAGCTCCCCTGGCTTTATTGACAGGCTGCCATAAGATCTGGAGAAAAAAGCATGCCTGTTTCTCTGGAAAGAAACACATCGGTTTTTACTCAGATCATGACACTTCCCTTTTTTTTTAGTGAGATTCTGTCTTCTGTGTTTTTCTGGTGTAACCTTCAACTGTTCCCAAATAAACTGATGGTTGGACAATTTGTTGGCAAGTGCAAAAGGCTACGGTAGCTAGTGGCACAGTGGTTAGTATTGGTGCCCCAGTGCTAGGGAGTCCGGTACAATTTCCAGTTTGTGGCATTGTCTGTGTGGAATCTGCACGTTCTCCCCATGTCTACATGGGTTTCGTTTGGCTCCTCCAGTTTCCTCCCCAGTCCAAAAGACATGCTGGTTAGGTGCATTGGCCATGCTAAATTCTCCCTCAGTGTACCCCAACAGGCGCCAGAATGTGGTGACTGGGAGATTTTCATAGTAACTTCACTCAGTGTTACTTGTGACACAAATAACTAAAAGGTGCATGACATTTTACTTTCTTGCTTTATTAACATAAGTGCAATTTTCCTGACTTTACTGCCTACATAGGTCAAACTCCAATCCAGATCCCACTTGCAGTCACCAGGAAAGTTCATAGAAAATCCTGGAAATTTCTGCAGCTACTGACCTGCTCAAACCTTACCCTCACATCACATTTGCTGTTCCCCACATAACCATTATTCTCTCTCACCCTCAACATTCTCCTGATTAACCTTTCATTTCCGCTCCCTTAAGTCCCAAGAGATACAGACTTAAATACATACGGGAGTCAGCTAGTTTAACCATTGTTCATTAGATGTGACTTGACCATGTAAAGCACTGTCAGATCCTGCTCTCCCCTGTCACTATTCCAGAAATTTGCTCCTTAATATTATCCTGTTCTGTCCCTGCCTCAGCTCACCTTCTGTTAACACTATTATTCATGTCCTGTTGCTTCAAGGTTTGAATATTCCACGTGGGATTCATGTTCCATCTCTTTAAAAAAAAAATCATGCATGCGATCTGACCAAGGCCGATATGTATTGCCATTTCTAATTTCAGTCGGGAAGCTGTCAAACTGCTTTCTTGAACTATTGTAGTTTCATGTAGTGCAGGTACATCTGCAGTTCTGCAAAAGAGAAAATTCTAGGATTTTGACTAACCTCTGTGATGGAATGGTGATATATTTCTCAATCAGGACAGTGGGAGAATTGCAGACAGAGATTTGCAGTGTTGCTATGTGGCTGCTACCTTTGTTCATCTGGGTGGTAGAGGTTGCAGGTTTGAAAGGTGCTGTCAAAGGGGAGTAGCCCAGTTGTTCCCTGTTTATGATGCACATTGTTGCAGCGATGGTAGAGGGAATGAATGTTTAAGGTAGTGAATGAGTACCAGTTGAGTAGACAGCAGCTTTGTCCTGAATGGTGTTGAGCTTCTATTGTTTTTGGAAATGCACACACTCCGGCACTTGGGAGGTGTTCCTTCATTCTCCTGACTTATGCACTATATTTAATGGACAAGCTTGTTCATCAACGGACAAGTTATTCATCACAAAATTTCCAGCTTCAGACCTGCTCCTTCTGCCACAATGTATGTATGTATTATATTACGCCCCCACCCCCCAATAAGCCAAAACTCTGCTGTGTATATCCTAGCTCATGCCAACTCCCATCACAACCTGACACTGGCTCCAAACTAAAACACCTCAATTTTAAAATTCTAATCTTTGTTTTCAAACTCTTTCATGTCTCATCTCTTTTTATCTCCTTCAGCCCCACAACCCTCAGGTCTCTGAACTCCTCCAATTCTGGACTTTTGGACATCTTTGGTGTTAATTGCCCTGACATTGGCAACCATGCCTTCAGCTATAGATCCCAACCTCTGGAATTCTCTTCTGAATCTTCACTGCCTTTCTGACTCACTTTCTTTCTTTAAGTCACTCCTTAAAACCTACTTCCTGTTTAATAACTGTGTAAAAAGAATTACACAAATGCAGCTTCTTGTTATGAAAAGGGAACCAAAGAATCGCAGGTTGTCTGATTGATTTGAAAGTTGCCCTGTCATTTTTGGAGTCAAACTGACGTGGCAGGATGATAAAATGCTGCCTTCATAATTAGTCAAAAATGTCAGTCAAATTAGAAATCAAAAGTATCAGGGAATCTCCCAGCAAACTGACAATTCTCACACTTGCAAGAAGAAAGAGAAGCAGTTCACGTCTTGCATTCGAGCTATTCCAATATAACAGGTGTAAAGATCACAAATGATTAATTGTTAGCAGAGAGTAATGTGGCAATCAATATTAACTGCTTCTATAACGTGGGTAGACGTGGCATCTGCTGCACTGCAGTCGTCACTCTGGCTAGCTCCACCTTAAATGATGTGCATTTGCTTAATTAAACTATTTTGTTTTGACAGGGGCTGCCTTCAGGTAATTGACATGAAGAGGGATGAATCATTTCCTTTTGGAATCTGCAAACCACTTTGTGTATTCCACACCATCATACCTTTCACAAACTGGCACCATACAATAGTAGCAACTTGCATTTAAATATCACCTTTAGCATGGCAAACATCACAGTAAGCCCAGAAATGTTGAAGCTTTGTAGGGATGGAGGAGGGTAAAGAGTTGGAGGTATGGTATGAGGTGATAGATGTGTTTGAAAATGAAATAAGTATTTTAAAACTGAGGCTTTGTTGGATTATGAAGATCACCAAGTGTTGGGATGAAGAATGAACAGGACTTTGTCCGACTGAGGAAGCAGTGTTTTGGATAAGTGCACGTTTAAGTTGGGTGGAAAAAACAAAGCTGGCGAGCAGTACATTGGAATAATCAGATCCCTTGATAACAACTGGCTTGGATGACAGTTATAACAGCAATTGAGCTGAGGCAAGGACAAAATCAGATGATGTTATGGGAGTGGAAATAGATGCCCCTTGGTGATGAATTGGATCATGTGGTCAGAAGCTCATCTCTGGGTCAAAAATGACACCAAGATTGTCAATAGTCTGATTCCACTTCAGATATTTGCCAGCGAGAAAGATGGAGTCGACACTTAGCTAATAAAATTTGTAGCAAAGACTGAAAAATATAGTCTTCCCATTATCTGTTTGGAAGAAACTTCTGTTTATCCAGAACTGGATGGTGGACATATAAGTGTGATGTGTCAGACAGTGGCAGAGATATGAAAAGTTGTATTGAGCCAGAGCTAGGTGTTGGCAGTGTACGTGTGGAATCTGATGATGGTGTCCAATTGAACACGTAGCTGCAAGATAGGAGGGAGACATTGACAGATCCTTGGAGGACTTTATGTTACAATGCAGAAGAGGGAAGAGAACCCATTCCAAATGATTGCCAAGTTATGACTGAAAACACAAATTGGTAAATGGGTAAGACTGAAACTAGCTTGAAATTTCCAATAAAGATTATTTGCAAAGATAAGTTTGCCTATCCTGCACTTCCTGTGGAGGGCTGTGCTCAAAACAGGCTGAGGCAAGAAGATTAAGACTACAAAAAATTTGTGCCACCTCCAATCCACAATTCCATCAGGGCAGTTCCTGACCACAATATTAATGTGCATTTTATTACATATGCTAAGCATTTAGTTCATGAAATAATGATTTTTAAGAATTGAAAACATTCTCTGGATCCATTAACAGTTAGAAATTTGAAACAACAAGCTTGTCTAACTAAATTGGGGTGAATTTAGGCACAAAAATAAGTGGATTGGGTTGCGCGAAATGTAAAATTTATAAAATCTTCTCAAATCTGACCTTAAAATGCCTCCAACTCGCCAACTTCCTGGTTTATAAGAGATGGAATTGGGAGGGAGGAATTGCAGGTGGGAGAGGGTAGGCAGCTATTCCTAGGATGTGAATTGGTCATTTAAATATAATTATAACACCAGCACCCTGAGATTTGATTTATTTTATAGCTTTAAGCCATGACCAGTTGAATTGTGTCCAGACCTCAGGGGAACACAACAGCTCAAGGGAGGCAAGGGCATAATCATGGTTAGCATAAGTGTTCATTAGGTATTATTCTTCAGCTATTAGGGATAGGAGTGCTTCCTTCAGCTCCCAAAACTCACCTGCTTCCTTGCAATCAGCTCTTCTCCACATCGGACAAATCGCACCTCTCCTTCTCCCCTCCCCCATGTTAAAAGAGCTCCCTTGCAATCTATCTAGGGCTAAGCCCCCAGGATCAAATATTGGAGCCCGTCATGATCTGATGAGCAATTGCAGGCTCTTATCTGTGGCAGTTGCTTTCTCTAGGGCACTGGAATACGTAATGTAGAGATGCCGGCGTTGGACTAGGGTAAACTCAGTAAAGTTTCACAACACCAATTTTAAATCCAACCAATTTATTTGACAGTAAATTCGCGAGCTTTCGACACTATGGCCTTCGTCAGGCAAATGCAGTGTTCTGATCTGCAATGGGGCTCATATCAACACAGACAGTCACAGATTGCTGATTAGAATGTGAATCCTTACATCTAACCTGCTATTCAAGTGTTAAAGTGGCTAACAATGTGTGTGAAGGGGATCCTGAGCATTAGTTAGAGAATTGTGTATTTTCTCCAGACAGCACAGTAAGTGAGGTTTTTTGCTAACCCAGGCAAGTTACAGGGGTTACAGATAGTGTGTCATGAAGCCAAGATCCCTGTTAAGACCGTCTTCATGTGTGCGGAACTTGGCTATCAGTCTCTGCTCAGCGACTCTGTGTCACGAAGGCCCCCTTGATGAACATTTACCCGCAGGTCGGAGGCCGAATGCCCATGACTGCTGAAGTGTTCGCCCACAGGAAGGGAACTGTTTTGCCTGGTGATTGTTGAGCGATGCTCATTCATCCGCTGTCGTAGTGTCTGCAGGGTCTCCCCAATGTACCATGCTTCGGGACATCCTTTCTTGCAACGTATTAGGTAGACAACGTTGGCCGAGTTGCAAGAGTATGTACCGTGTACCTGGTGAATGGTATCCTCATGTTTGATGATGTCGTCCATGTCTATGATCTGGCATGTCTTGCAGAGGTTGCTGTGGCAGGGTTGTGTGGTATTGTGGTCACTGTTCTCCTGAAGGTTGGGTAGTTTGCTGCGAACAATGATCTGTTTGAGGTTGTGCGGTTCTCTGAAAGCAAGAAGTGGGGGGGAGGGGATGACCCTAGTGAGATGTTCATCATCATGAATGATATGTTGAAGACTCCGGAGAAGATGTCGTAGCTTCTCCGCTCCGGGACAACAAAGGGTACTCTGTCCACTGTGTCCCGTGTTCATCTTCTGAGGAGGTCAGTGCGGTTTATCGCTGTGGCACGTCAGAACTGTCGATCGATGAGTCGAGCGCCATATCCTGTTCTCACGAGGGCATCCTTCAGCGTCTGGAGGTGTCTGTCACGATCCTCCTCATCTGAGCAAATTCTGTGTATACGGAGGGCTTGTCCATAGGGAATGGCTTCTTTAATGTGTCTAGGGTGGAAGCTGGAGAAGTGGAGCATTGTGAGGTTGTCTGTCGGTTTGCGGTACAGTGAGGTGCTGAGGTGACCGCCTTGATGGAGATGCGTGTGTCCAAGAATGCAACTGATTCTGGAGAATAGTCCATGGTGAGTCTGATGGTGGGATGGAACTTGTTGATATCATCATACAGTTGTTTCAATGATTGTTCACCATGAGTCCAAAGGAAAAAGATGTCATCAATGTATCTAGTATATAACCTTGGTTGAAGATCTCGTGTGGTGAAGAAGTCTTGTTCGAACCTGTGCATGAAGATGTTGGCATACTGAGGTGCGAATTTGGTCCCCATGGCTGTTCCGTGTGTCTGGATGAAAAGCTGATTGTTGAAGGTGAAGACATTGTGGTCCAAGATGAAGCGGATGAGTTGTAAAATTGCATCCGGAAACTGGCAGTTGTTGGCATTGAGTACTGAGGCAGTTGCAGCAATACCATCGTCGTGGGGGATGTTGGTGTGGAGCACCGAGACATCCATTGTGACAAGGAGTACCCCTGGTTCAACTGCTCCATGTGTGCTGAGTTTCTGTAGGAAGTCCATAGTGTCAAGACAAAAGCTGGGGGTTCTTTGTACAATGGGTTTCAGGATGCCCTCGATATAGCCGGAGAGGTTTTCACACAGGGTCCCATTGCCCGATACGATGGAACGGCCGGGTATGTTTGCCTTGTGTATCTTTGGGAGGCAGTGGAGATCTCCAATGCGGGGAGTACGTGGAATGAGAGCCCGGAGGGTGTTCTGAAGGTCCGGATCAAAGGTTTTGATCAGAGTGTTGAGTTGACTGGAATACTGCCATATTCCACTCTAGTTTGGAAAAGTCAACTGTCAATGTCAGGAGATTGCCTCGGTTGACTTTTCAAGATCATTCAAAAAACTCCTCTACTTCCCATGCTGTCCCCCCATAGACCCAGTCTGCCTCAGCTTTGAATGTTAGATTTATTCTTATAATTTATGCACTGCTATCTATATAATACAGCTATTCCCTGAATCAAATATTTTAATTACTTCTTGGATACAGACGTTTTTCCTAGTTCTCTCTTCTGTCTTAGTGCAAATTAACATCAAACCCTGAGGTAATTATCTTCCCAACTCAATGTGACAAGATCCTTCATAATAGTAACAATCATAATATTAAAATCCAATTCCCCCTTTCTTGTACTTTGTTTCAATGGAAATTGTCACGTATAATTTTTGAGTCCTGTTAACTTTTTGGTGAACATATGCTGTATATCTTTTATTGCTTTAATACCTTTCTGTAATGAGGTATCACAGTTGCATAAAGTACTCTAATTGAAACCTAACCATTGCTTAAATTTATATGTGATCAGTTGACAGTTCTTCCACTCAGTACTTAGTTATAAATCTCCGGTTCCATTAATTTTTTAATGAATTTATTAGCCCGGTCTTGAAGTTTTAAGGAATTATATCTATTTTCCCCCAAGGTCCCTTTCTTCTTCCTTATGTCCATTATCATACCATTAAATATGCATTTCAATTCTTAGCAAATTTCCTGCCAAAATTGATTATCTTACATTCCTCCGTATTAATTTGTTTCTGCCACCTGGAATTTGGTGGGTTAGAAATGACTTGAGATCGGATTTGAGATTGATGAAATAGAAAAAAAATGAATTCATCCATGTTGGGGTTTAAAATTCACCTCTGTTTTTATCTGTATCTTGCAAACTCTTTTGGAAGTGTGAGTGTGTGACTTCAGCTCAGAACAGGGCATGATTTGGCTTTGATCATGATTGCATTGTTTTCCAGCACTCATTGTAACCCAAGCACAGCATCAATTATTTTTAGTTCTTTTTTTCATCTTTATGTCGGAACAATTAAAAAACTCATTGCATTATTGCATAGAATTGAAAAAGTGACAGGTTTAAATGGTGTCTACATTTTTATGTTTCAATTCAAATATTAGTATTATACATATTTAAATGATGTTGTAAATCAATACAGTAGTTTTGAAAATGAATGATGACCGTGTAGCTTGAGGCAACATTTGAAAATTAATTTCTTACCTATCCAAGTATTATGATTACATTACACAAATACATATTTATTTTAAAATCAATGTGATATTGTGCTTTATGTATAAAAACATATCAGAGCAATTTGGTTAGGACTGTCATCTTCTGGAATTTTCTTTACCTCTTACCTGCAGTTCAGCATAATCATTGTGGAGGGGTTAATCTAGAGGTGGGAAAATAGTCAACTTCTGCTACTAAAAGATCATGAGATCTGGAAAATCTTCCTGATTGCAACTTAATTTTAAGAAGATTTTAATTTCCTTCAGGATTTTAAAGGTATAAAGAGAATAATGAAGATGTTTGTTTAAAATCTAAGGTTCACTGTGGAAGTTTAAAAAAGTATCAAAAATGGCACAATCCATAATAAAGATGTCTGGGCTCTTTAGTATCCTATTTCTTCTATAATGGCTCCCATGATGCGCATGAACAGTTCTGGTACTAGCTGCCCTTTCACGGCCTCCATTGTCATTTTAGTGCATTTTGCCAGTGAGTAACTGCTGAAAGTATGGACAGCAGGCTGATTGAGATATTAGTCTGTATATAACATTGATTGGATGCCAACCTGATCCTGTGCAGTCTAATATGCATTCACCAGCAGGAAGAGGCCCTCATAAACACTAACTTTCAGGTTAGTTACTGATTGATTTCTGCTGGCTCTTGTTGAATTATTGACGTGTTTGATGGGCTTCCAGAATTGCTTAAAGTTGTTGACGTCCACAGGGGGTACAGTGGCGCATGCCGTAGGACTTTGTTTAACTTCAGTGATGTTGTAATGATATTCTGGAGGCCAGAACCAGGGGTTACAGTCTAAGTATTCAGGGTAGACCATTTAGGATGGAGGTGAGGAGACATTTCTTCACCCAAAGAATGGTGAGCCTGTGGAATTCATTACCACAGGAAGTAGTTGATATCAAAATGTTGACTGTATTCAAGAGGTGGCTAGATATAGCACTTGGGAAAATGGAATCAAAGGTTATGGGGAGAAAACAGGATTAGGCTATTGAATTGGATGATCAAACATGATTGCAATGAATGGTGAAGCAGGCTTGAGGAGCAAAATGGCTTCCTCTTGCTCCTATCTTCTTGGTTTCTATGCTTTAAACACTTGCTCCCAAAAGTGGACTTCAGCATGACAGGACAAATGAGGCAACATGAGTAGGTCAAGCTGCTGGAAGATGGGGTGGAGGAAGGGGAAAAGAGCACTCAGCAAGTGGCCTTATCTACCCACAGTGTTCAGGAAATAATTCACCAACCCTCAAATTCCACAAGAAATGCTTTGTTAAACATTTCCACTTTACTAAGGACAAGGCCAACTGCTGAAACCACAACTGCAATGTTAAGATGGCAGAATGAGAATGCTTTTGCCAATGGCTGTGAAGGTGACCTTGGTGATGGAATCTGTGTTGATTCTTTCCAGACTGGAGCAGGCAATATTTCCAATATCTCCCAATTCACTATTTACTGACCTATAAGGAATGTCATTGAGATTCTCTATTTGAAGAGAGTTGAATATATCTGATTCTTTC
The DNA here is from genome assembly GCA_024679065.1 of Sphyrna mokarran. Lineage (NCBI taxonomy): Eukaryota > Metazoa > Chordata > Chondrichthyes > Carcharhiniformes > Carcharhinidae > Sphyrna > Sphyrna mokarran. The sequence continues at coordinate 82,199,151 of JAGIQG010000002.1, forward strand.
TTGCAAGAGAGAAGCAGGCATAGCTGGCATATGACTTTTGACTGCATACTTTCCCCTTTACGTAGGGTTTGGTTGATCACAAGCACAACACTTTGAGACACCGCATATCAGCTCTGAGCTTTACCATAGCCCAATATCCAGCTGGTGTATGACCATACACCCCATATCATGTAAGCTCCTGACAGTATTCATGATGCCTTTTCTGATGCTAGGGACATGGATGTTTCAGAGTGGCTGCAGAATATTCTGAAGAGGGAGGGTGAACAGCCAGTGGTCATAGTATTCGTTGATACAAATGTGACATACGTGAAAAAAAGGAATGAGTTGCTATAAGGAGAATATAGGGAGCTAGGAAGCAAGCTGAAACATAGGACCTCAAAGGTTGTGATCTCAGGTTTACTACCTGTGCCACGTGTAGTCAGAGCAGAAACAGCAAGATGATTATGTGGCTGAAAAGATGGTGTGAGGGGAAGGGATTCGGTTTCCTAAGACATTGGGACCAGTTCTGGAAGAGATGGGACCTGTACAAACTAGACAGGTTACACCTGGGCAGGATCAGGACTGATGTCCTATGGGGGGCTGTGGGGGAATTAATAGAGTAGTTGGGGAGGGTGGAAATATGACAGGGTGACAGGGGACTTTGGAAGGATTCAGAGCAGGGATATTAAGAACAAAAGGAAAAGAAAATAAGGAGAATAAGGGAAAAGATAGACACAGAAATAAAGGGCCAGAGTCAGATAAGGACTGTTTAAAAAAAAAAGTAGGAAAGGGGAAGAAAAACGTTAAAAGTGCCCATCTTAAGATTTTGTACCTGAATACTCAGAACATTCAAAACAAAATGACAAAATGGATTAATTAGTTGCACAGATAGATGTAAATGGGCATCATATACTTGGCATTATAGAGACATAGCTCCAAGGTGACAAGGATGTGAAATAAACATTGAGGGCTATTCAGTATTTAGGGAGGATAAACTTCAAAGAAAAGGTGCTTAGTTGCATTGTTGATTAAAATTATGTTATGATATTGAGGAGAAATATTAGCATAAGTGATATGGAATCTGTATGGGTTGAGTTGAGAAACAACAAGGGACAATAAACATTGGAGGGGATAGTATACATACCACCAACTGTGGTGGTAATGTTGGGAAAAGCATTAGCTAGGAAATAATAGATGTATGCATTAAATGAACATCAGTGATTATGGGTGTCTTTAATCTGCATATAGATTAGAAGAGTCAAATTAGTCTAAGTGCAATAGAGCAGGAATTTCTGGAGTGCATACACTGAGGAACCAACAAGGGAACAGGCTATATTTGACAGGGTGTTGCATCATGAGAAAGGATTAGTTGGCAATCTAGTTGTGAGGGAACCTTGGGAATGAGTGACCATAATATGTTAGAATCCTTTGTCAAGGTGGATAATAATGTATCTGATCCTAAGACCAGGGTCCTGAATCTCAATAAAGGTAACTATGATGGTATGAGGTGTGAATTGGCCATGACAGACTTTGAAACATTATTGAAAGACTGAAAGGAAATACCTGCCATTGCATCAGGCATTTAAAGAATGAATAGGTGAACTCCAGAGTTCATTCCTGTTTGTTTATTCTTGTTTGGTACAATTCTGGTAAGCGAATTATGGCCAAACCATAGCTTCCAAGAAAAATTAGAGATAGCATCAGATTCAAAGAAAAAGTATAGGAATTGGCAAGAGAGAGCAATAGGTCTGAGGATTGGGAGCTGCTTAAGGTTCAGCAAAGGAGGACCAAGGGATTTCTCAGTAAGTTTTATGTTCCCCAGTATGAAAGTGAGCTACCAGGGAACATAAAACTGACTGTAAAAGTTTCTATAGATATGTAAAGAGAAAAAGATTGACAAAAATGAATGTAGGCCTCTTACAGTCAGAAATGGGAAGATTCGTAATGGGGAATAAAGCAATGGCTGAGGAATTAAATGTGCACTTTGCTTTAGTTTTCACAAAGGAAGACATGAATAATGTTCTAAAAGTGCTGCGAAAAATGCTTTTTTTTTGAGGAGCTAAAGGAAATCAGTAAGATTTTTTTGAGAAAGTGACCAGAGAGGTGGATGGGGGTAAGGCGGTTGATGTAGTAATATGGACTTTAGTAAGGCTTTTGATAAGGTGGCCCATGGAAGACTTCTACAGAAAATGCAGTGTGTGGAATAGAGGGTGATTTAGCTAATTGGATTAGAAATTGGCTGGCAGATAGAAGACAGAGGGTGGTGGTTGATGGGAGATTTCTCGTGGAGTTCGGTGACAGTGGTGTGCCTCAGGGTCTGTTTTGGGGCCCCTGCTGTTTGTAATTTTTATAAATGATCTGGATGAGGTATTGAGGGATGACAAAACAGATGAACTAAATTAAAAAAAACAAACACAACAACCCAGAGGTGGCAAATGGAGTTTAATGGGAAAAGTGTGAGGAATGCACTTTGGCAGGAAAATAAATGTGTAGATATGGGCTAATGGTAGGTCTTAATAGTGTTGAGAACAGAGGATCTTGGTGTATGTATAGATCCCTGAAAGAGGCAGTCAAGTGATAAGTTGTTAAGAAGGCATATGGAGTCTTAGTTTTATTGGTAGGGGGATTGAATTTGAGCGCACTCATGTTGCAACTGTACAAAACTCTAGTGCGGCCGCATTGGAGTATTTGTGCAGTTCTGGTCCCACATTATAAGAAAGATGTGGAGGCATTGGAGAGGGTACAGAGGAGTTTACCAGGTGTTGCCTGGTATGGAGGGCAGGTCCTATGAAGAGAGGTGAAGATTTGAGGTTGTTTTCGTTAGAAAGGAGCGGCTAAGGGGGACTTATTGAACATATAAGATATTAGAGGTTTGATAGGGTGGACAGTGATAGCCTTTTTCCTAGGATGGAAAGCTAGCACGAGGGGACACACTTTAAATTAAGGGGTATAGTTATAGGACGGATATCAGAGGAGGTTCTTTACCAAAGAGTGATTAGGGAGTGGAATGCCCTGCCTGCAGCGTTGTGATGCGCCAAGTTTGGTGGCGTTTAAGAGGTTAGTTGATAAGTATATGGATAGAAGGGATGGTTTAGTTAGGAGGGGCATTGCTTTTTATTTTGGTCGGCACAACATCGAGGGCCGAAGGGCCTGTTCTGTGCTGTATTGTTCTATGTTCTATGTTCTATAGTATTTGTAGAGAAATGGTTTGGGGAAATTGATGGGATTGACGGTGGATAAATCTCCAGGTCCTGAGAATCTTCATCCCAGACTACTTAAGGAAATGGCCTGGAAAATAGTAGATGCATTGGTGGTTATTCTCCAAAATTATTTGAATTCTAGAATATTTCCTACAGATTGGAGGACAGCTAATGTAATCCTGCTATTCAAAAAGGAGGTAGAGAGAAAACAGGGAATTATAAACCAGTGGGCCTAACATCAGTAATAGGGAATTTGCTAAGGTCTGTTGTTAAGAATTTCATAACTTGATATTTGGAAGGCATTGGTACAATCTTCAAAGACAGCATGGATTTACAAAAGGGAAATCATGTTTGACAAATTTGTTGGAAATTTTTGAGGATATAACTAGTGGAATTGACCGAGGAGAACTGGTTGATGTGGTTTATTTAAACTTTATTTATTATTGGTTTATTGTAAAGGTATTTCTGAAATAACATAGTTTGGAATCTCTTTACCCAATTAGCTCAAATATCATGAAACTCCTTGATTTAAAACAATGCAAGTGTTTCTCTTTGATTGTGTAATTTGATGAAACAGACAGCACTCCCACTGCTTGATTTTCATTACATTAATTTTGATCGGTTCTGTGCTCCACTTGACCAGTTTACTGTCCATTTGGTGAAGATGAAAATTAACTTGAAGTTTCTTGCTAATAACATTTATTAAAGGTTCTCATTGCAGTTCAGTTATAGTGCATGCAGTCAAAAATAGACAAGTTACTTAGTGCACTGAGTCATTTCCTGTAATTAATTTAACCAGCATGGTGTCGGAACAACACAATAGTGGCTACACTTCAAAAATACTTAATTGGCTAGAAAACACTTTGGAACATCCTGAGGTCATGAAAGGCAATATATGCAGCCACTTCTTTAGATTGAACTTGTGATTGATGACTGGTAACATTTGTGATATTTATTGTTATCAATTTGTTTTACTATATCTGCTAAAGAAAAATAATGTTATCACATGACGAAACTTACTCTTACCACAAAATATCTTGGACATTTTCAAAGCTTTTATAAAGGCTCACAGAATTCCCAATCAGAAGCTCCGTTAAATACTACTGCAATTATTATACTTCTTACAAAGGTGAAGTTTGTTAAAGTGTATACTTATGAAGGTACTTTCTAGCGACTGATTAGTTTCAATTTAGAATGGCAAGTATACCATTTACTCATGATAGTCAATATGCCAGTTTAGCAATATAGATCAAACTGAAGCAAGGTTACTTTCCCTATTGAATTATCCAAGAGTATCTCAGAATAGGACAACATTTTCTCAGCTTTTGATGCTTTGAGCAATAAAAGAAACATCCTAAAAAAAACAGTTCTGTTTAAATTTTTTGTTCCAGTAACATCCCATCACACAGAGGTTTGGGGCTTTGGGGTGAGCAGGGAGAGGAAAGAGGGAGACTGTGGAATTGGAGTGGGGAAGTGAAGTCAAGAGCTGGTATTCAGACAGCAGGAAGAGAGAGAAACTGGAGAATTGACAATGGAATGCTCAGAACTGGAGAATGGGGAAGAGGAGCTGATGAATGTGGTTGACATGGAGTCCATCCTACTGATGTAGGAGCAGCAGAAGCAACATGGCTTGTTGGAAAGGCACTGAGAGAAAACCAATAAATGATTGAGAGAAACATGGGATCTTTTCATGGGTAAACAATAATAGATCATTTCCAAGAATGGCTGAATGGGAATAAGGGGACAAGAGACAAAGGGCTCTCATTTGAATAACCAAGAAGGAATGTTTTTAATCTATTATACTATAGGATGTTTCACCAATATTCGCTATTGAAGCAAAGACTATAACCACTTATTAAAGAGGAATGGGATGAGTGTTTGAAAAAGTGATTGGAAAGTGTTTGAAACAAAATGATGTGAGATGGGGAGGAGGCAAATAGAGTTACAGGAGACAGTAACAGCATTAGTGTAGGTAGCAGCACAGAATGTCTCTTTTCCTGTCATTTCTGTCATTCTATGAAAATTATTCTTTATTGAATGCAAGCTCAGCGTACGGTTTAGAAATACTTACGCTTAATGAGTTTAAGGACGATGTGTCTTATGAAAAGTGCATCAAACCCTTTGCTTTGTGCAATTTTTCTGTTTGGTTTGGATCACTCTGAGCTAAACAACTTTAAAAGTGTAAAATCCAAGCTCCGAACAGTTTAGATGGAGATTCTGCATTGGGATTCCACTCGTAGCCTGAGTCCAAGGAGATAGGGAGAGAAACCTATCAGTTGAAAGTGCTGAATGGGAAATCCTAACAGTATGTTGTGTATTGCAGGAAGAATTTAGCTGTAATAATAGTGTGAACAATCAATGAGTTCTAGGGATATTATTAGTTACAAGTAGGTTAGTGGGACACCAATTACAGCAGTTAAGTATAGCATATCAAAGAGTTATCATTAGTTATTACTGGAATCTGACTGTTACCATTATTATAAACACCAATTCAATGTTTTTTATTGGCAAAACCAAAGTTTTTCCACCTTACTTTCCCAGTGAAAATCCCTGTCCAGTTTTTAGTTTCCTGGTAACTTCTTGTATAACAGCTGCTGAGAAGGGAATATATAGCCAGACCTGACCTTTGAGGTAAATCCAAAAACATTAACAGATGTTATGTGGTCATTCATTATGTGATAAAACTTTAGGAATAGCTCTCACCAGCGTTGGAAATCTTCTCTAAGCCATGTAGAGTCAAATTTAATTTGATGCACTTGGTACTAATGGATGATAAGTTTTGAAATGAGGTTGTTAGACATAATGTCCCTTTAATGCTGATACCTTGTCTGCTCCTACAGTTATGGGGACTTACAATTGCTGATCGAAGCAACTCTCATTTCAGGTCATCAGCCTTTTCCATCATGGAAATCATATACAGGACCTTGAATCACCATTTTAGAACCTGGTTGGTTTGAATATGCACCGTGCAATCTTTAACATGTTTTACTGGCACTGAGCCAAAGAAGCCTTGAATGTTAAGTTTTCAATTATTTTTGAGGAATCAGGACCAGTGTCGCATGGAGCCCCATATTCTCTACAATTCAATATTCCACTTGCTCCCCAGGTGTAGTCAGCAGGACTACTCCACTGAGTGGACCCAAGTTGCAATAGTCTGAATCCAGTGAAATTCTTTAGGACAATCATTTCACCAGCTTTATTTGAATGAGGCTTGGGCCTCAAAATGGCTGCGCTGCTTTTTTTTGGTTAAGCTTTATTTTGAGATGAGGGATGATGCATGGACTGCATGTTCTATCAGACAACGCTTCACCTCAAAAAGGTTAATATCAACCCTACGATATGAGTCCACTTTTCGAACTGCAAAGAGTAAGAGGTTGTAGCACATACGTGCGTAAGCTTTACCTTGAATAGAAAACTGAAGATCTGACATTTGCTAAGTGTAAAATTCTCATTGCTTCTTGATACGCTGTCCCAATCTTGCCATAACTTTTCTTGCAAATGAAATGCTTCATTGTGGTTTTATTATGGATCAGATTTATGCCAGTAGAAAGGTTATTAGAATATAAGATGAGTGTCTGTTTGAATGTTAGCTGAGGACAACCTTGTTTTGATGCATTTGTAGGTGAAGGTGTTTTTCTTTCTGATACTTCTCTCCTATGTCATCAGTGAGGGAAGGCATCATGCTGCTTTTTCAGTTTTGGTTATGTTTTGCAGCTTTTAAAGTGCATGAGCTTTTTATTATATAAAAATCTGTCAAATTAATACTGTACTGTGAAATTGAATAATAATATGAACATAATAAGAAATAGGAGCAGGAGTAGGCCCTCAAGCCTGCTCTGCCATTCAGTAAAATCATGGTTGATCTGATAGTGGGTTTAGTTCTACTTACCCACTCACTCCCCATAATCTTTAATTCTGTTATTGGTTAAAAATCTATCTATCTGTGATTTAAACACATTTAAAAGATAGCCTCTACTGCTTCATTGGGCAGAGTTCCTCCTCAACTCTGTTCTAAATTGATTCCACCATATTTTGAGGCTATGCACCCTAGTTCTTGTTTCCAAGAAGTAAAATTAAATGTTCCTTGAGTTCCTTGAATAAGTAGTAGTATGTGCATTTTCAGTGTAAAATTATGTTAAGTGCTAATTTAAAACAGGTCTCTGTATGTTGACTGAACACACATTTACTGAAAAGTGGGTATATGTATGGTCATGCCAAACCAGCAATAGCTTGGCAATGATCAAGTTTGCGTATAACATGCTGGTAAGCAACAAAGTGAAACTTGGTTTAAAGTAAATGTTCATGGAATTTACTAGGGAATTATTAATATCAAGTTTTCACAAAGTGGATTTGCCAGTATAACAGTCAGTTCCAGTTAAAAGTTTTGCTCCATCTGTGCTCTCTTTGCAGCTGAGTGTGTGATGCAGAGCTATGCTGTAATAATGCAGGCAACGTTAAGCAAAAGCTACGCAAAAGGTTAATGAAAAGACCAGAGCTGCTTAATTGTTTGCAGATGAGCCCACAATGAAACATACAAGTTTGTGATCAGCACATTACTGAGTATTGCACACAGTAATAACAAGTGTCATAGTTTACATCACAGGTCACTCGAAAAGAAGAAGTGGGCTTTAACCCCTTGTCCTTGGACCGATAACCTTAATGGACCTGTGTCAACTGACCTCTTGTCCTGAAGCCTTTCCAGGAAGAGTAACAGGAACAAGGATGACACATGCCAAGTGACCCTAAACTGGTGAGGTGACCATAATGCTTTGCTTAGTCCCTGGGGACTACATAGAGCCTGTGGCATCTTCATAGGACTACTCCATGCTGACTTGCCACAGGAACACCCACAGTAATGACCAGACTCTCTGACTGGGCTTATGAGTGACCTTTAACACAAAGGCAGACTGTTTTCCTCCCCAACCCCCCAGTATAAAATTTGACCACCTCCAGAGCCATAGCGGGACTCTGAGTTAGTACATCAGTTCTTGTCATCCTAGATTTATGTTATATTACAGGGTAAATGTAAAGAACTTCCCCCAAAACAATTTCCACTCTCAAATCTCATTAAAATATTTGATCCATTTTCAGAAAAGATGCAGCTTACTGCCTTACTGTTCTCAGCAATGATAGTAACCAGCATTCCGTTATTTATCAAATACAGGAAAATGTTAGCACAATCCTGATGACATGTCCTCTCTGTTCTCTGAGTCGATGTGCTGTTAGAATATAGCTGTTGAGCGATGAATTTAAAATGAGGTCTGGCAGTGCGGTTTGAATAACAATGACTACACTGGTGATAACATATGTCACTGAAGCAGGTGTAAAGAAGAATCATAATAATTATTGTAGCTGATTGTCATACAAGATACCAGTACATATTGATACAGTTGCAGCAGTATGCCATTTTAAAAAATTTCAGGGCAACATTTTTGCACAAAAAGATTCGAGAGTCCAGAGACAAAATTACAACACGTCATCCCTTTAAAATAAATTTTGTGTTCTCCGTCGATTTAGCAACTTCATAGAAAAACAATCCCTGCAGTTCATGCAGCTGTTGGACCCCTCATGATAACAATGAGGTTTAGATTATGTTACATGGCATATGCCACATTCTGGCATGATGCATGTACAATTTTTGTGTACTCAATGTGATAGCAACAACAAATTAAACATCGCCCACATATCATTCTCTGCAGGAACAAAATATCTATGCACTCCTGATATCACAGGCAGTCACATCTAAGATAGATAGTGATCAAAGTGGTTGAGTATTTTCAGCAAGGCATCAACAATACTCTGCTGTTATTATTCTCTCTGCTGCTTTCTTTTCTAAGAAACAACAACATGAAAGCATATGATGTTTGCAATGATGGACAAACTGGAAAAGATCATCAGCTCAAAGAGATAAACATGAGCATTTGGAGATAGATTTTTCTACACTAAGGAAATCAAGGAATGTAAGAATAAGTCAAGATAGTAGAACTAATGTAAAAGATCATCAATGATTTTTTTGAATGACAGAGCAGGCTCGAACAGCTAGATGCCCTGTCCTTGACTGTATATCCTCGACAAAAATCAACCCCTATGTAATAAGGGATGAAAGAGACTAGTTCTAATTTATTTATATCTGAAAATACCATACACACAGTTGTTTTAATATACTGTTTGCAATTCTATGGCATCTCTTACCTTGCTGTTTGATCGCCTTTAAAATGAGGCTTAATGTAACCAGTAAATTGCAGCATGTGTGCGGTTTTCATGACAATCAATTTTAGCTGAGTCAGTCATTTCTTCTGATTACTCTTCTATTATTTAGTTTCCTAAATTATATACTTTAATTATATGGATAAGAAGTGATAACTAACATCATGATTGGGCATAATTTCCTACTCGGTGAGAGTTGATGTAATGTGAGACCAGTCTTAATCTGACAATTTAGCCACTAAAATGTAGAAGTTATAGCTGGTGACAAGAGCAGACAAGCACTACGTGGTATAGAAAATACTGGAAACATCCAGCAGGTCATTTGGGAAAAAAAGGGAGTTAAACACCTGCCATGGCATACCTCCCACTGCAGGTTTCCTGGTGATGAGGGGTGTTTTCAACAGGAAATCCTATTGACAATGGCAGGACCAGAAGATCTTGCCACTGGCCAGTGGTGGGCTGCCTCTGCCACTGTGAAAGATGCAGCAGGTTGTGTAGAAAATCCAGCCCCCTTCAGGTCAATCATATATATACGTTCTTCTGTCCGGTATATCACTTTAGGATTTCAATTATGTATGTTAGCAACTCCATGCAAAAAATGACAGGAATGTCACTTGAATGTGTTAAATTATGTGAATTTCTGCTCTTCAATTTTGTATAATACATCAAGCTGTTGTCCAGCCTTTGTGACATGATGATCCCTGTATAGAATGAATACTTGCATGATGTCAATATTGAAGTGGTAATTTCTTTCACATTGCTTTTGACCTAACAGCAGTTCACATTTCCACTTCTTTTCTCATATTAAGGTATTTAAGAGGGGACACATGACACACATAGAAACTCAACATGAAATGGAGATTGAAACAGAAAATTAAGATGAAGGGATGTAAGCAAGCTAAAATAAATGTTTCTTAAGAGCTCTTAGAAGCCAAGAGGAAGCTGGTTTGGAAGATTTTTTTCAGAGGATTTCAGAGAACAAGAACATAATGACTTAGAAGTGATTCGACAATGGGTTGGAGCACAGCAGATAGAACAGAGGAAATTCAAGAATAGGATCCTAAAATTGATTTGCTTCTGTGTCATTTAAGAATAAAGATATTTAATGGTGCTATGTAAATAGAAGACTTTATTGAATTGGGGATCTATTTTGAATATGTTTTAATTTATGCTGAGTACAGGTTGGTTAAGAGAGACTTGGAGAGTTTGGACTTCAAGGTTATCTTTCACTTTGAAAAACTGTTTCAGTGAAAGAAGATTCAGTTGAGTGTCAAATTCTCCATGTAGTCTGGTGATGGTGGCATAGCTGTAGAATTCTGGCCATAATCTAACAACTCTAGACATGAACTGGAGCTCTATGCCGTTTTCTCCTCTTTAAACAAATCTGATATATTTACCCTTTGCATTCAAGTAAATAATGCTAATTCCATTGATCAAAGAGAAATCTATTTAGTCAAGGTTAGCACTCCGAAAAGTATTGATTGATCTTGATATTGTAAAAAGACCATAAGAAATTGGAATCAATGCAGTTCAGCCTCTTAAGCTTGCTGTGTTATTCAATAGGATCATGACTGATTTGACATTCTTCACATCCACTTTTCTGCCCTTTCCCCATAGCACTTGATTTCCTCAGTGATCAAACATCTATCTATGTCAGCGTTACATATGCACAAGGGGCTCTGCCCCCACAGAAAGACCTTCAACCCTCAGAGAAGAAATTCCTCTTCATCTCAGTCTTAAATTGCTCCTTGTTATTCTGAAACTATGCAGTCTGGCCCTAGATTCTCTCATAATGGGAAATACCCTCTCAGCATTTCCCTGTCAAGCCTCTTAAGAATCCTATACATTTCAATGAGATTACTCATTCTTCTAAGTTCCCATGAATAGAGTCCCAATTTGTTAACTTTTCCTCTTCAGACCATCCCTCCATTCCAGGAATCAAACTGCAGTTTTTCTCCTTTTCGATAATAGTCTTTTGATCTTCCTTCCAAAATAAACAACTTCACATTTTCACACATTGTACTCTATTTGCCAACTTATTGCCCACTTCCTTATCCTATCCATATCACCTTGTAAAGTGTTTGTATTTCTCACGCAAATTGCCTTTCCATCTATTTTTGTCATCTGCAAACTTGGTTCTGGTACATTGGCTTCCTTCCACCACATCATTAATACCTATTGTAAGCAGTTATGGTCCCATCACTGATCCCTGTGGAACCCCAGTACTTACAGGTAGCCAGCCTGAAAAATAACTCCTTGTCCCCACTTACTGTTTCCTGCCCATTAACTAATTCTCGCTCCATGTCAATATACACCTCCGACATCATGGACTCTTAGCTTATGACTTAACCTTTTGTGAGATACTTGCTGATTGCCTTCTGGAAGTCCGAATACAACACTCTACTTGTTTCCCTCTATCCAATCTGGTTGAGACTTCCTCAAAGAACTCTCAGACAAAGACCAGAATCTTACCTCTGTTCCTGCTGCAGTGAATGGAGATTTGGCTGGCAGCCAAATTCTCTGACATTGCCACAGTGCAAGCGTGGCATGAACGACAGATAAGAACACACCCATGATTTCCTTTTCGTGACTCCATGCTGACACTATTTGATTAGATTATGATTTTCCAAATGTGCTGCTTATACTTCCTTCATAATTATTCCAAAAGTTTTCCAACAAAAGATGTTAGGCTAATCGCCACATAGTTACCTGCTTTTTGCCTCCCTCCCTTTTAGAATAGGACTGTCACCTTGGCAATTTTCCAATCCTTTGGTTCTTCTCCAGAATCCAAGGATTTTTGAAAATTACAACGAATGCTTCCACTGTCTCTGTAGCTACTTTTTTTGGATTCTAAGATGCAAGCCATCTGGGGACTTATTTGTCTTTAACCCCATTGGTTTGTTCAGTACTACTTCTCGAGTGATGATGATACTTTGTTTCTCCCCTGTATTCTTTAGCATTAATGGGATGTTCTAAGTATTTTCCACAGTTAAAACTAATGCAAAATATCTGTTTAACTCCTCTGCCATTTCCTTGGCTATTTCCATATTCACTTTGGCTTTTGTTCTAATACTTCTAAAGAAGATGTTATTATCAGTTTTTATGTCCCTTGCTAGTTTGCCCTCATAGTTTATTTTCTCACCCCTATTCTCTTATAGTCCTCCTTTGCTGGATTCTGAATTTACCCCAGTCTTTCGAGCTATCACTGACCTTTTCTTTCCTTGTCTTTTCTTTTCTTTCCTTGATTGGAGAGACACTGAACAAATATTTCTCATCGGTATTCACGCAGGGAGATGTAAATGTAGTTGTGGAGAACACTGGGATACAGGGTTGTAAACTGGAAAGTATTGAAGTAAATAAGGAGGATGTGCTAAATATTCTTGAGGGTTTGAAGTTAGATAAGTCCTCTTGGCCGGACGGGATTTACCCTAGGATTCTCTGGGAGGCGAGAGAGGCGATTACAGAGCCTCTGGCTCTGATCTTCAGGTCGTCGTTGGTTACGGGTGTGGTTCCGGAGGACTGGAGGATAGCGAATGTGGTCCCATTGTTCAAGAAGGGGAAGAGAGACCTTCCAGGGAATTATAGGCCAGTGAGTCTTACTTCTGTTGAGGGCAAAGTATTGGAGAGAATTATTAGGGATAGGATTTATAGTTATTTAGGGAGAAATGAATTGATTGGGGATAGTCAGCATGGTTTTGGGAAGGGTAGGTCGTGCCTTACTAACCTTATTGAGTTTTTTGAAAAAGTGACCAAAGAGGTGGATGGGGGTAAGGCAGTTGATGTGGTATATATGGACTTTAGTAAGGCGTTCGATAAGGTGGCCCATGGAAGGCTTCTGCAGAAAATGCAGATGTATGGGATTGAGGGGGATTTAGCTAATTGGATTAGGAATTGGCTAGCAGATAGAAGACAGAGGGTGGTGGTTGATGGAAATTATTCATCGTGGAGTTCAGTTACAAGTGGTGTACCTCAGGGATCTGTTTTGGGGCCCTGCTGTTTGTAATTTTTATAAATGATCTGGATGAGGGTATTGAAGGATGGATTAGTGAATTTGCGGATGACACCAAAGTCAGAGGAGTGGTAGATAGTGAAGAGGGGTGTTATAGTTTGCAGAGAGACTTGGACAAGTTGCAGAGCTGGGGCGAGAGGTGGCAAATGGAGTTTAATGTGGAAAAGTGTGAGGTAATTCACTTTGGCAGGAATAACAAATGTGTAGAGTATAGGGCTAATGGTAGGACTCTTAATAGTGTTGATGAACAGAGGGATCTTGGTGTATATGTGCATATATCCCTGAAAGTTGGCAATCAAGTCGATAAGGTTGTTAAGAAGGCATATGGAGTCTTAGCTTTTATTGGTAGGGGGATTGAATTTCGGAGCCGCACCGTCATGTTGCAACTGTACAAAACTCTAGTGCGGCCGCACTTGGAGTATTGTGTGCAGTTCTGGTCCCCGCATTATAAGAAAGATGTGGAGGCATTGGAGAGGGTACAGAGAGGTTTACCAGGATGTTGCCTGGTATGGAGGGCAGGTCTTATGAAGAGAGGCTGAGGGATTTGAGGTTGTTTTCGTTAGAAAGAAGGCGGCTAAGAGGAGACCTTATTGAAACATATAAGATGATTAGAGGTTTAGATAGAGTGGACAGTGATAGCCTTTTTCCTAGGATGGAGAAAGCTAGCACGAGGGGACATAGCTTTAAATTAAGAGGTGGTAATTATAGGACAGATGTCAGAGGTAGGTTCTTTACCCAGAGGGTGGTAAGGGAATGGAATGCCCTGCCTGCTGCAGTTGTAGATGTGCCAAGTTTGGTGGTGTTTAAGAGTTTAGTAGATAAGTTTATGGATGAAAAGGGAATGGGTTATGTTAGAGGGTCATTGCTTTTTCTTAATTGGTCGGTGCAACATCGAAGGCTGAAGGGCCTGTTCTGCGCTGTAATGTTCTATGTTCTATTGTCTCCTTAACTTCATTGGTTAACCATGGTATGTTTATCCCCCTCTTAGGGCCTTTTAAAGTAAAATTTATTTGTCAAAAATAAAGCTTACATTACACTGCAACTAAATTACTCTGAAATTCCCTTAGTTGCCATACTCCAGCGCCTGTACGAGTAAATGCAACTAAATTGTACATCTTTCAGACTGTAAGAGGAAATTGGAGCACCTAGAGGAAATCCACGCCTTCACGGAAAGAATGTGAAAGCTCCACACACACAGCAACCCAACTCAGGAATCAAACTCAGGTCCCTGGTGTTATGAGGCAGCATTGCTAACCACTGTGCCTCTATGCTGTCCACTTTTCCTCCTTACTGGGATATATTTTTGCTGAGAGTTATGAATTGCCTCCTTAAATGCTTGCCACTTCTTGCTGTCTTTCCTGCTAATCTGTCAGCTTAAGGTAAGTCTATCCTCATGTCATTGTAATTTATTTTATTTTATTTAAATGCAGTTGTTTCCCACCTAAGTTTCTCACTTCCAAAGTGAATTTAAAAGCATGTTATGATCACTACTTCCGAGAGGATCTTTTACTCTTGATGTCAATTAGTGAACCTGTCTCATTACCCTTTACCAGTTCCCAGATAGCCTGCCCCCAGACTGGCTTCATGATGTATTGCTCTAGGAAACTATCCCGAATGCAGTCTATGAATTAATTATCATAGCTTTCCTTTTCAACTTAATTAACCCAATGAATGTGAAGATTAAAGTCACCCATGATTATTGCTGTATTCTTTTTACATGCTTCTATTATTTGCTGATCTACACCATTTCCTAAAATGTTGCTATTGTTTGGGGGTCTTTACACTATTACCAATGTCTTCTTTCCTTTGCTGTTTTTTACATCCACATAAATGGACCTTACATCATCTGATCATTTCATCTCTCTTCCTTTTTTATCTTTCCAAAAGGCCAGATATTCCTTGATATTAAGTTCCCAGTTTTGACTTTTAAAACATGTCTCTTTAATGGCTGTGATGTCATACCTAAGTACCTTGATTTGTGCCCACAGTTTGTCTACATTATTCAGAATGTTTTGTTCATTAAGATATTTTATGCTTGCCTTTTTGCCATTTTTTAATCATGCTAATTTTTCTTTGTACTATGGCCCTATTTGCCTCTTACCCTTGACAACCCACCATTTTTATATTTTATTGTTCTTTTATTACTGCCCTTGTTTCTCTTTCCCTTGTTATCCTGTTAAGGTTCCTATCCCCCTGCCATTATAATTTAAACCATCCCCAATCACACTAACAAATACTTATGCTAAGACATCAGTCCTGGTCCTGCCGAGATATAAACCATCCAGTTTGTACTGGTGCTACATTCCCCAGAACTACTCTTAATGTTCCAGGAATCTGAAACCTTCCCCCTTGCACCATCTTTGCAGCCATGTATTAATCTGATATATCCTCATATTTCTACTCTGACTTGCACATAGCACTTGTTGTAATCCTGAGATTACTATTTTTGATGTACTACTTTTCAACTTATTACCTAACTTCTTATATTTGACTTTTAGGATTTCATTCCTTTTTTTTATCCTATGTTGTTTGTACTGATGTGTATCACGACCTCGGGCTGTTCACTCTTCCTGCCCAGAATGTTCAATAGTTAGTCTATCTTGACTAACCAGATCACCAGAGAGATAACGTACTATCCTGGAGTCTCATTTACAGAAACACCTATCTATTCTCCTTGCAATTGTGTCCCCTGTAACTATTTCATTCCCTCTTCTATGCAGCAGTGCAAATCAGGGTGCAACAAATTGAGCTGTTATTGTTTTTCCTTGAGAAGCCACTCCCCCACACAGTATGCAGAGCGGTATATCTGTTCTGCAGGGCAATAGTCATGGCGGGGGGGAGAATGTTCCTGCACTGCCTACTTAGTCCTCTTATTCTGCCTCGTGGTCACCCACTCCCCTTCTGCCTATGGAGTCTTAGTTTGCAATTTGATCACTTATCTGTTATTGCTATCCTTGATACTCTCAGCTTCGCTGATGCTCTGCAGCATCCCCAGTCACTGCTCCAGTTCTGAAAGCTGCTCTTCCAGGAGTTGTAGCTGGAGACACTTCCTCTACATGTGCTTGTCCTGGGCACTGGAAATGTTCCTGGTCCCCCACGTGGAGCACGAGGAGCATACCACAACTTTGGGCTTTCTGTTAAAGGACTTATCCTTTTAGATTAAATCTTTTAAATCAATTACTCTAG
This sequence comes from Sphyrna mokarran, assembly GCA_024679065.1. Lineage (NCBI taxonomy): Eukaryota > Metazoa > Chordata > Chondrichthyes > Carcharhiniformes > Carcharhinidae > Sphyrna > Sphyrna mokarran. The sequence goes on from JAGIQG010000002.1 coordinate 82,215,732, forward strand.
CACCCTTTTCTCCTGATCCTCATCACTACAAAATATACAAACTATAAACCACGTAAGACCTTACAAACTATAAACAATAAGCAATGAACTATTGAACCTTGCCCATTACTTACCAATCAGTTTTCTCCTTTATAGCCTCTTCTGCTGTAGCAGAGCAAGACAACTCTCTGAAGATTTAGAAGTTGGAAAGCAAAGCAAAATCATGCAAAAAACACTTACTTATCTCTACACCAAATTCACACTGTGCTCCAAATTCCCAATAACTACATTGACTCTGGCTGTGTCTCTCTGCTTGTGTACAAGCTCACTGATTATCTTTTTTTTTTGGCCAAGAAAAAGTTTGAGATCCCTCCATGACTTAGTTGTTATGTACATAGTTTAGTGCATAGTTTTTTGTTTGGTCTTTGGTTTGTACTTAACTCTCCTTCAGTACAGAGTTGGTCTCAGCAACCAATAGAGGAGATAAATTACCCAATGATTCCTTCTGGAAATTTTCCTATTGGGTGTAGACAGAATGAAGCTTAAATCCAATGCCCTCCCTGCATCTCCAGACTGCCCATCCTCACTCCCATATGAAGAATATGAGTTGAAAGGATATGAGATGGTAATTAACTCTTAAGTACAGATCTCATTCTGGGCCAGTGACTTCATCTGGAATACCGAACTAAAGAGTTTTATTACTGATAAAATAACAATAATTATGGAAAAACAATGATTACTATTATGAATTGTGATGAAGGTGAATAGGCCTGTGTACTCGCAAATCTGGAAAGAGTCACCCATTGGCAAAATTGGACAAGGCCCTTGTAATTCATTTTGTCTTGTTTTATTTTCATTTTCTGCAGCTTTGGGAAACCTATTAACTACCATTAGGGGTAAAAATAAAGAAAAAACCTAACGGGTTCTGAATGGCTCATAACTATGTCAACAGTTACAAATGTTCTTTTTAATTTTCTCTTGGGGAGGTAGTGGAACCAAAAATGATGCCTCCTGTTGCCTTTTACTATTACAAATTACAATCATGTTAAACTTTTGCTTTTTTCTACTGTGAAATGAAGGAAATAGCTTTTAAATCTTTTTTGCTTGATGTCTCGTTGAATTACTTTGACACACAATCATACATGTTAAACAAATCTACCATACGACTAAATTATATTATGAATGATAATTGGTATGTAAAGTGGAAGGTAGGATTCCCAGTGCATACACGCTGAATACAATACAAAATGTTCTTTTTTTGTTTGAATGGGCCTTATTTAACTGTTTCTTATTCTTGTTTTATTCAATCCAATCTTGTGCCATCTTAACTAATTTAAATTAACTTTTATTTTTTGCTTTCTGTATCGAATACCATTCATCATACAATTGAAACTTCCTATATAATGACTTAGCAAGGTATATGAATATATGCTGTTGTTAGAGTACAATAAATTATGACAAAGTGGGAGGCAGAAGGTTCAGTCTATCTCCATGCATGGTTTGATTAACATAATTTAAGCCAATAGTGCCAAGCTTAAAGCCACTAGAGAAAAGAGAAACCAGTTTCAATTAGTGGTTGTAAAACTATATATTTTCAAAGACTTAACTTACAGGATCCCATTGGCAGAATGGATACAATATTATCTTCTTCCATTTGAACATGGGTTTTAAACCAGAATATTTGGATGAAAATCTCTTTGTGATTGTGATATTTTTAAATGAGCTAAGGCCACTTGTCAGCAAGCGCAGGATCAGAGAACGTAACTGCTGACAATTTGGTATGAAACTGGTAGTTTCAATCAGAGATTTCCCCAAGAATGATTTCATTAAGAATTGAATACATCACATTTGTGCAGTAGATAGTGCTGTTACGAGATGCATGTTGTTCATTTTGTCGGAGGAAGTTCTTCTATCTGTCATAGAATGGAGACAATTGGATGTCAAGTAAAATAAGGGATTTTGAGGAACATTTTTAATTAGAAGATGATGGACTTGTGGAATAAATGGAGCTAGATCTAAAAGCTGGTTTGTTTTCTAAAAGAACCAGATCAGGTCCTTTCTAGTAAATTAGATTTAGGACTCCAATTACAGCATGGAACCTGGATGATAAAGTGGATGTATGAATAGATTCCTATCAAAAATATAATGAAATGAATCATAGAATTGTATGGTGCAGAAGAAGCCCTTTAGCCCATCAAGTCAGCACTGACATGCGAGAAACGCCTTTGAACTCCCACCTAATCCCACTTACCAGCACTTGGCCTACAGCCGTTTGTGCTTTCATACTCACAATTGGAAAGAGTGGCCTACAGTGGATTCTGGCTGCCTTGAAATCAGGATTATCAGTTTGCTTGTTCTTGAATTCAAACTAACCACTTGAATTTAGGAATGGGTTAACATTCTTAGAAAGCAAACACCACCTGTTCTTCACCTGCTAACATGATAAACCTTTAAAAAAAATGAAGACCATTGTTGAGTTAAATATGCCCAAGTACGCATTTAAAACACTATAGTTGTTAAAAGTATATGCATATTCAAATTACAAATGTGTCCGTTTTCAGAGTAGATCAGTCATATTGATCTGGTTTACAACGTGCATTCATGGCACATGGATGTCACTGGCTGGAAAGCATTTATTGTAAGAAGTCTGACAACACCAGGTTTAAGTCCAACCGATTTATTTGATAGTAAACTTCCAAGCTTTTGGAGTTTGCCCCTTCGTCAGGTGAATGGAGAATTCACTCCATTCACCTGACAAAGGGGCAAACCTTGAAAGCTTGTGAGTTTACTGTCAAATGAATTGGTTGGACTTAAAATCTGGTGTTGTCAGACTTCTTACTGTGTTTATCCCAGTCCAATGCTGGCATTTCCACATCATAAGCATTTATTGCCCATCTCTAGTTACTTGAAGCAGTTGAGAGTCAAACCACATTGCTGTGGTTCTGGAGTCACATGTAGCCCAAACTACGTAAGGGCAGCAGATTTCCTTCCTAAAGAACTTTAGTAAAGCAGACAGGTTTTTCTGACAATTGTTTCGTGGTCATCAGTAGATTCTTAATTCCAGATTTTTTTTATTGACTTTAAATTCCATGCCATGGTGGGATTCGAACCCGGGTCACCAGAACATTAGCTGAGTTTCTGGATTAATAGTCTTGCGATAATATCACTAGACCAAAGTCTCCCCCATTTGGTTACCTACATATGTCACAAATTAGTAATGTTAGTTGTATTTTACTATTAGATGATATACTTGTGCCAATTACCGCCTGCAGGTGGAAGTCATGTCAACTTTACTTATCCTTTCTGAATTGCTTTATAAAATTAAAAAGCATGGACTGCATTGGTTCAAGAAGGCACCTCACCACCACTCTCTCAAGAGCAGTAAGGGATGGGCAATAAATGCTGGCCTTGCCAATGATGACCACATCACAAGAATAACTTCAAAAGAACACTAGGCTCTATGTTGCTGAACACCATAATCTCTGGAGGACTTAGTAAATTAATGCAGATGTGTCTGTCCCTCAACATTTCTCTGGTTATGAGACATCTTGTCTTACATGAGAGATGGAAGAACTGAATGTGTTGCATTGTGTTTGGGTAATGTGCCTACAATAGCTGGATGATTCCAGGGTGATGTGCCTACAATAGCAAAATGACTCCACTGCAAAGCATAGTTAGAAATCAATAGTAAGAAATTATTTTTACATCTGTGTCACCGAAAGAAAGATATTAAAGGAACACAGACATCATAAAGCAATCAGGATATAATCTTGAAAGCACATGTATAATTACATAATTGGTGTTGAGCAAGTTTCACTGAATGTCAGTGATGATCCATATTTTATATAAAGGGTGATTAGAACAAAGAACAAAGAAAATGATAAGATAGGAACTGGCCCTTTGAATTTCAAGCCTGCACCGATCATGCTACCCATCTGAACAAAAACCCCTATTCTTCTGGGGACCATATCCCTCTATTTCCATCCTATTCATGTATTTATCAAGGTGAACAGGTAGCATCGATCTGTTAAGGGAAGGTTATGTTGCACTAACATAATGGAACATTTTGAGGAGCTATGAAAGATGAGGATAATGCATTTGAAGCAGTCTACATGGATTTTAGCAAGGCTTTTGATAAAGTCTCACATGGCAGATTAGTCATAAAAGTAAGCAGCTGAGATTGGTGTGAGGCTGGCATCATTAGTCAATATGTGAAGATAAGGTGAAGTCATTGAATGCTTAGCATTAATCCTAATAACTGATGTCATAGTGAAAGGGACTGTGGTGCATTGAGTAACATAGTAGATGATGGGATGGTCGATATGAAGTGATATTTGAAGATACATTCTTCATACCTATGTACAGTCATTAAACTTTTTCCAGCACTTCAACCAGATCCTTGGCCCAAGACTCTGGAACCTGAATACCCTGCTCACATACTCCTATTCCCTTCACAGGATGTACCTTGAGTCACCAGTAAGAAACTATGTTCAAGGCCAAATCATGTATATAAAGAACAAAGAACAAAACAGCACAGGAAACAGGCCCTTTGGCCCAACAAGCCCGCGCCGCCACCCCGATGTTCCCACAAGTACCCGCGATCCCTGTCCATGTTTATGGATCTATGGATTAAAAACCAAATTTGAGACAATTTAGGGAGAATTTGTTTTGCCAATTAGCCTAAGAGCACATCTTTGGGATGTGGGAGGAAACCGGAGCACCCGGAGGAAACCCACGCAAGCACGGGGAGAATGCGCAAACTCCTACAAACACAGGCCCAAATCCATGTATCTGCACAGCACAGCGATAGTCACTGAGCTGTCGTGTTGCCCATCAAATGGTCCAGGTCAAGCGTACACTAATAGCGTGAAGCACTAGGATACTCTTGAAAAAAGAAAATCCGAAAGCAGCCCTCTCATGATCCATCGCATGTATGTCCCTCGTTAGACAACAAAGGTGGACCAAAGCGCCTGTAGGATAAAAAACAAGTACATCAATATCATCATCTATTTACACACTTCCCAGGGACTCCCAAGGCTCATGATCCCTATTTTAAGTCAGTTTTCTATACCCCTCCATTCCCATTCTGTTCATGGGCTCAATACAACAGCTATACCCCAAAAAGCAAGGGATCTATTGCTGAGCACGGTGGAACCCCATTGGAAACAACTTTCCAATCAGAAAACAGCATCACCTTTGCTTCCTGCCTCTGAGACAATTTTAAATCCAGCTTGCCACTTTGCCTTTGACCCATAGGCTTTTACTTTTATGACTAGCCTGCCAAGAGAGACCTTATCAAAAGCCTCGCTAAAATCCATATAGACTGCATCAAATGCATTATCCTCATCCTTCTTAGTTCCTCAAAATATTCCATCATGTTAGTCCGACATAACCTTCCCTTAACGGATTGATGCTGTCTGTCCAATATTAAACCTTGTCTTCCCAAGTGAACATTTATAGATGTAGCCTGTCTCTTGGAATAAATTTTGCAATACTTTACCTAATACAAAGATTAGGCTGACTTGCCTGTATTTATCCAGTCCATCCTTTGCTTGCTTTTTCAACAATGATTTAAACAACTGATTTGCACCAATATCACACTACCTTAAAACAACTATTGCAGACATGCTCAATACCAATTATGTAATTATACAGGTGCTTTCAAGGTTAGATCCTGATTGCTTTACCAGGATGGCTGTGTTCCTTTAATATCTTTCTTCTTTTCTATTGGTGACACAGGTGTAAAAATAATTTCTCACTATTGATTTCTAACCATGCTTTGCAGTGGAGTCATTTTGCCGCCTTGTTTTTCCTGCTTGACTGAATTGACATACAAAGCAATGAAATCTTTTACCACCAATTCTACAGAAATATCAACAACTTCCAAGAAGGTCATTTCCTGTTGCTCAGATTTCCAAGTATTTGCCTTTTGCCCACCAGATCACTGCCTGTTCACAGAGGGCCCCCCTCCCCTATTTCCTGTCTGTCCTCATTAAGTCTTGATTTGAAGTCAGCGCATACCAAGTCCACACAAAGATAGCACTTGTTCTTTCAAAATGTTATCAAACATGCTGGATTGGCAGCTGTCATGTGTAAGGAAAACAAACAATACTTGAATGAAGCTTGACAGCAATGTTTGCTTTAAACAAATAAGCTCTTTTATAACTGTAAGGTATCAACTGATGCTTTGAAGAACATTTTAAAAATACAAATAAAACATATGATCAATACATACGATTAAAAAAAACAATTAGCTCACCTCTAGTCATATTGTATTGTATGATCTCTCCAAAAATAGCAAAATCTAACAAACTAGTTTTATCTTTAAGAATCCTATATCGGGTAGGAGTTGTTACATATATTTTTGTACAGTTTTGGAAAAAAGAAAAAGCTGAACTTGTGATACAACAGGAGCTGGTGTAAAATAGTGAAAGCAGATACAAAAGTGACTTATAACGGCGCCTTGACAAATATATGAATAGAATGGAAGTAGAGGGATATGATCCCCGGAAACGTAGGGGTTTTTGTTCAGATGGGTAGTATTATTGGTGCAGGCTTGAAATTTGAAGCGCCTGTTTCTGTGTTGTAATTTTCTTTGTTCTTTGTTCTATTCACCCTTCATATAAAATATGGATCATCACTGACATTCAGTGAAACTTGGCTTTCACATTTTATTCACATTATGTTGTTGTTATGACTGATCCCCGGATGAAGTCCTGTAATTTGTTAACTGCCTGGGTGAGGAAAAATGAGTTGGCTCCCCTTCTTCAATTAACCCCCTTGGTTGACCGTAAGAAGATTAATTTAAAAGAGGTATTTTCCCCTGTGGATACCTTTACCCAGTTCAAATGTATCTCTTTTTTAGAAGTTAATTTAATCAGGCTTTCTTAGTCTATTAACTTTTGAAACCTGAGAAAAAAATAATAAAAACACAACATACATATACTAATCAGAAGTGAGGGGTAAAAAGTCCTAATAAAAGAAAAAGAAACATAAATCAGGTTTTCATTTGTCTGTGAGTATAGATTGCGGTACCTAATAGCCGGTAAGATGGGTGTTTCTGTTAGAGGAGGCTTTGGCAGTTTAGCAGTTACTTTAGATATTATTTGTTTTTCAGGCCAGCTAGTAGTTGCCTGATTTCCTTTAGATGGCAGCTTCTGCTTTCCTTCAGTAACTGAGAAAGAGATTTCATCCACTTGTCACAGGAGTGACAGACTATTGTTTCTTGTTTCTGTGTCACACTCACACTGGCATACCCGTTCAGACCAATCAGGTCTGCAGCTCACATTTTAATTTATTTCTCTTTGTATTCCTGGAAGGAAAAAATAAATGATTTTCACCCAGAGTCCATTTTCTTTCAACTCAAAACCATTTCCGTATTCTGAAGTATAACCCAACAAGCGAGGGGTTTTGGATGTCTGCTTAAAAAGTGCCTGCGGAGGCAGGGCCTAAATGTACTGGTGAGCTTGGCTACAGGGCGCTTGGATGCCGTTTCGCAAGGGCATCCCAATCTCTCAGTGCACCGGAGACACCGTCTCCTCACAAACTTCAGGCGCCCTCCTCCCAACTCATTGACAGAATGTTTCCCCATCTCATCCCTGATATGGTTGCTGGCATCAAGGCCCTCCTGATAGGACTTGCCTGATGCACAGCATATATTCCCATTCAAGATTCCCCTTCATGATCCTGCATGACCCCAATTGCATAACCCCCTATCTACCCTTCATTGCCCCACACCCATGAGCTCCAGCCCCATTCAAGCCCCGCTCTTTGTACTGCCCTGGCAAACTGGCAGTTTCCTCTGGCACTGCCAAAATGTCCAGTGGACACTGCCACAGTGTACCAGATGGACATTGCCGGGTATGTACTGCCAGTCATGCCCCTGACCACCCAGGGAATTCTATGGCCCCCTAGACATGACCATTGGGCCTGGTTCCAGAAGTGAAGACCAGTACTGATTTGCACCCATGTGACATCTCACTGGAGAGGTGGAAGTATTCAAGGAAGGGGAAAGTTCATGTGCTGAACTCCTTAATGAGATTGAAATCCAGTCAATCTCACATTAATCTCATACCCTTACAACGCATGATCCTGTTTGTGCCAGTGGAAAAGGGTTGGGATGATTGCAAACCATTTGACACCAAGCTCCAAACTGATTTTTAGGCCCTTTCACTATTTTCTCGATCAACGCATTTTTGCCAGCTCCATCGGGCCCTGCCTGATTCTGATGCCCTAACAAATTACGGAAAAATTCTGCCCACATGTCTTCCTTACAAAATTCAATATGCCCATAGGTCATTTGGGGCTGCAATCTGTTTTATGACAGTCCAATGTTAGTTTTCTTCCCAACATTTTATATATGTCTATGAAAAAACCAACTTTCTTAGACAAGTCCAATTTTGCAAAACGTGTCTTGAGCAGGCAATAAGCTCATTATTTACATACTCATTTATTCATATATGCTTTGCCTGAGGGCAGGTCCTTGGCTCACTGCCTGCTGCTACTTCATCCTGAGCTGTTTCCTTGCCAGTTTTTGTCAGTGGTGGTTTCCCATTGCTTTCTACTTCCAAAGACAAAGTGAGGATGTGATTCCCAAGACTATAGCAGCTGGAATGAGAAATTGAACCCACACTATTGGCATTTTTCTGAGCCACACACTAGCTAACATACCTATTTTCTTTGTTTTAACCAACATGACAAGCTGTGTATTCCAAAGCCACGTGCGGTGTACACATTACCTGCCTTGTCAAATATTTTCAAGTACCCCTCCAACGATTTCCTCAACCATTGATTTTTAATAATCACTGCTACTGCAACTTCCACTTCAAGTATTCATTATGTAGATCAGGCTACCTATTTATATTAAAATACAATATAAAAATCTTTCAAAATTGGAACCAGATGATCCCAAGATACACGATATTGAGTAAATGCAAAAGTCCTTTCATCCGCAGGTGTTAACAAATAACCATATCTGTCAAAATTCCAGAGAATTGCATATTTCACCTTTTTGGAGTACATATAAATAAATAAAAACAAATACATCTTTTCATGATTTTATATTGTTTCCTTCACCATCAGCTTCCTCCTCTTTGCAACTCAGTACATTTCTTATGGTTGCGAGATTGTATTATTGCCCATGCTGCAGTTGAAGATCTGTAACTGCAGTTATTTGAAGACTCTCCTAGTTGGCAATAATATATTTTTTTTCTTTTTTGTTGAGGACCTGCCTGCAGACTGAGGCTGAGACCAAGACCTCAATAGATTAGAAAACTGCATTTGTATCTCAGCAAGTTATGATGTAATGTGCTGGTATTATCACACATTGCACCACAATGTATCCTAAGTCAGTGTTTTATGGGGTAGTTTGTGGAATTGAAAGAGTAATTAAGCATGGAGACGTGGCATAGATTTTAAACATTTGGGTGCCTTCTGCATCTGTAAGGTAGAACGTTTCTCTTAGCTGCTGGAACTCTGATGAAATGGGGATTGGAGTCCTGCTGTCATTAGGAATCCTGTTTTCAAATAAGAGTCCTCACTGACGTGTAATGTGAATATAAGGTCTTAACCACCTATTGTCAACAAACTGCTCAGAAAGAATAATTATATATCTAATAGACCAAACCCACTGTGATTTTGTAGCATTCAATATAAACAAGATTTTGTATGTGTTTTTTAATGAAGATTCTTGTAGTTATTTAGAAATATTTATTGTATAATCATACAAACTGAGAGACTGGAGATTATTGCTGAATTAGTCCTTTGTGTTAGGCATACCTGTTTTCATATAACATGGTATTACAAATAATACTCCAGAACAATCCAACCTCTACTGGTGTAGAGAGTGAACCCTCAGGAATAAAGTCATTACTTTTTAATACATTGCTCATCATTCTCTCCAGTTAATTATTTTATCTGGAGTGTAACTCAGCTATTTCCAATTCTGTCATCTGTGCTCACAGGTTTACCAAGCAACTTAAACTATTATTATAGTTCTTTTTTTGTTCCTGAAAAATTTAACATTTCAAGTGGATAGGTAAGTGTTATGTGATATGATATACCTATGTTATAATATTTTTCCAGTACAGTGTACAAGTAATGGATCACATTCCTCTGCAGGTGATTGCTGAAATGATTGATTGTAACAGTATAACTTCTTCATTAATGGGGCAACAACATTTGAAATCTAGTAACCAGTCCCATGACTGACAGAGATACTATTATCTTCCATTCCACTGAGCTGCTGGTGTCAAGTGTTTCATTGATGGGATGCATTTCCCAACGTTCAACATTGGGGGACATCATTAATGAGGTCACCTGCACTATCAGAAAATCCATCCACTGCAGAATGAGGGACAATAGCATGAATCATGACTGGTTTCCCAAGGCTTGTATCTGGTGAGCAGCCCACGCAGGGGAGCTCAGGCGAAAGCAGCACTCAGGTGGGAGAATGACATGCCTAGGCACAGCCCAGGAAGTACACTGGCAATGACCAAGCACTGCCCTCTAGCTTTCCCTGGGCACTTTCATGGCACAGCCCAGGTAATGCCCAAGTGATGCTTGGCCAATGCCCTGGTGGTGCTGGAGGAATTCCAGGGTGAAATAGTTCACTGTGTCTGTGCTGAAGTGGCCTTTAAAAATGGCATCCTGATCCTTGGCAGTCTGTGTTGCTGGGGGAGTGCCAGGCATGCTAATCAGAGGTGAACCATATATCATGGAACCCTTGACTTCAAGTTTTTGTTTCTAAGTATTGCATTATACATTGGAGAAAGCAATCCTTGCTTTCAACAGCTTCAACATCACTTTTCCAGTATGCCATCAACCTTAGCCAAATTCTTGGAAATCAAGCCCCAAATTTTTGAATTAACACAACTTACAGTTCAGCAGCTTTGCTGATTCATTTAGTTACTATTTCAGCAATATATAGTTATTAATTGCTCATTTTATATCTTGTAATGCTCAACAATATCCTCTATCAGGGTTTAAATATTTTATAATTTTTTGCTGAAATATCAAGGCAAGTTATATAACTGAAGACTCAACTACTGTGTTAAACCAAATGTTGGGACATGTAGTTTACCAAATATAAATTATATAATCAATTACCAGTTTTATTTATTGCTCTGAGACTCTGGAATGAAATCATATATGCACAATTCACAGCTACAGAGACCAATTTCTAGTTGATATAATGCCAGCCAAACATGAGTAGAGGCAGATATGGTCAGTGGAATAACAACTGCAAATTTCATTTACATATCTCGCTTTAATAAGTAAAATGATTTGAGATGCCTCATTGTGGCAGGGGCAGAAGGAAGTGGACACTGAGCCAAAAAAAGAGATGTTTTTGAGGGGGGAAGATGACCCAAAGCTTTATCAAAGAATGAGAACAGTCATAGAAAAGAAACAGGAGAGGAGCTAGAAGAAAAATTGGGGGGCAGCACAGTGGATAGCACTGCTGCCCCACAGCACCAGGGACCTGGGTTCGATTCCCAGCTTGGGTCACTATCTATGCGGAACATTCTGAATGGCTTTCTTCTGGGTCCTCCAGTTTCCTCCCATAGTCCAGAGATATGCGAGGGGGATTGATTGGCCGTGCTAAATTGCCCCTTAGCATCAAGGGAACTTGCTAGACTAAATGCATGAAGTTGTAGGATAGGACCTGAGTGGGATTGTCATGAGTGCTGACTCATTGGGCTGAATAGAACTGACCTGCACTGTAGAATTCAATGATTTATGTGCAATTACCAAACACAATGGTGAACAGATGAAGACTTGGATACACAAATGCAATTAGGGAGAATTTGTGTTTGATAATCAAACACTACCATTCTGGATTGATGAATTATTGAGACTATAAATGGCATTTTTTTGATATTTGGCACTAGTCACATATGGCCTATTTTTATCTGAAGTGCTGGACAATGAACAATACATTCTTTTTAAAACTATATCTACCTGTTTACGTTGTGAATGCTTGGACTGAGGTGTGTACTAGGATTTGTTATGCCAGCAATGTCGAGATCTGCAAGTGACCATAATGGATGGTTAGCAGAAGTTCTTCACTGAGTGGTCACTTGAGAATTTAAGCTAATTTATTTCCTGAATGTAACTTTGGAAAAGCTTCATTCCCAAATTCATTAGCCATATCACATAAAGCTTCTGTAAATCAAAATGAAAAGCATCCTATGTTTCATTAATACAGAATAAATTACTCCCTTACTGTGGGTGATCACCACCTTTATCTATGTATCTTAGACCAGGCAAGTGTGCCACCATCACCAGGGTTTATCTCTTTCCTAGTAATAGCAATTGGCTAATACTCCCTCTAATTTGTAAATCTACTGACTTTCATTGAGAAGAGGAGAGATGACTGTACATGATCTTCTGAATGATCTTGAGCACTTCTGGGTTTTGGGGGCCTGGATTCAGTCTGCTCCCTTGATATGGATGGCAGCAGTCTGCATTGGCAGGCTGAATGGTGCTAATGGAGTTGTAATGGTGGGAATGCCAATGCTGGCTCCCTGAGTGAGGACATCACGCTCCCTTGTGTGACTGCCATTCCCAAAGGTCAGCAACACTGCAATGTGCTGCTCTCTTGGAGCATCAATTCAAGGACTGTTGTGAGAACCTGCACATCCCTTTGACCATTAAGGTCTACAACTATACTGATAGCGATTTGAGAATGCATGGAAGCAAGCATAGATCTTGTGTTGCCTTTCTGAGCTTCCACTGCAGTGTGAGATATTGGGCCCTTGCTGCAGTAGAAACTGAGACATTAGCCAGCAGATGCCTCTTCCAGGTCAGGTTTTGTGAGTGTTCTCATAGAATTGACCATTATTTCCATGGTGAAGAGGATGGGCTCCAAGCTCTGTCCAATGCCTTCTGCAATGTTGGAAGTGAACACCTGTCTGGTGCCAGATAGTGAAAGAAGGCTGCCTAGTAAGTGTACCTAATCGTTAAACATCTCATTGTTCACCAATATTCTCTCTATACTACCCTGTCAAAGACTTACCTCAGCCATCTACAACAGAAATCATCTGTGAACATCTTGCCCTCCAGAGGACCTGGCATACATTCATCCAGCCTGGTTGCAGCCACTCATGCCCGGTGTGTCAAATCCTGGCTTTATACCAGTCTCTAAAGTTTACAAAGGATCTGAGCTGCTGGCTGTAATTGTAAGATGCAACACCTCCTAATCATATCATAGGGTTATTCTTCCTCTTCTTCCAAGCCTTGCTGAGCTTTCAGCTGACAGTTTCTTGACTATGTGAAAGCAAAAAAAAACACAAGGTGGGGAGCCGTGAGGGAAGGGGGTGTTGGGAGGGAATTAGATGTTGCTAACTCCTGATCTGCTACCAGGAGCTTCCTCCCAACTCCTGCTGTACTCTGGCTTTAATGGGAAGCCCATCTGACATAAGAAACTTACCTATTGGTACCTGAATTGGTCTAATTGGTTACAAGCTGCTGCCATTGCCGTATTGACCCCCATCTCCAAGAAGATGACTTGGAACAATCGGCCCTATTTTCATTTTTTTTCCCTGTTCTGCTTCCAACCCCTTTTCCATGGCGTTGATTACGATTGCATCCCTTAAGTAACTATATAATATTCTGTGTGCCCTTATGTGCTTTGGTTAACCTGCGCTACTTCACATTTTATCCTAAAGGATTATGTTTATTGAGTTTTTGTTAGATATAAATAAAGTCAAGTCATTGGCAGAAATATTCCAGAAACTTAGCCAAGACCACAATCATTTCTGATGTTTGCACATTGGGAACAGTCACCTTCAGATGTTTTGACCTCTAAGGTCACACATTTGCAAAGGACCACCACATCCTACGCCAACTAGTAATCTATATCATCATTACGACTGGAAAGGACAGGTTGTAAAGGCTTCAAACCTTTCTCACATGAGGCATATTAAATCTCTTTTGAATGGAGAACACACTGCTCCAAATCTTCAAAGCATTATTGTGATATTTGCATAATTGTCACTGCTAGGTACAAAGATCAAGCCATTTTTCTGGTCTGTGTGTGTGGTATCCAAAACTTGCCTCTATGTTCATTAATATTATTTTAATGTTTGAGGTCAACCATAACAACAAGCTAAAACATTTTCTTTCTTCATCAAGAGTAAACGTGACCAAAGTTTTCATCGGCCATGACCTTTTTAATGAACAATTGTGTACTGTCAAAATGATCTCTTCATTTTATAATTGTATAATTGGCCCTTGTTGTGTAGTAATCTGTTGTTTCCATTCAATCTAAACCTTAAGATCTTTATCTTATACTCGAGTTTTGATGTTTTTTTCTAAATAATAGTTTACACAATTATCATTACACCTTTCCAGTCTAAGATATCCATTTCCCATGTTGCCATCACAGCTTGGAATTGTTGATTCTTCCTTCAGGATGAGTCTTAAATGTTACATTGCAGGCTGCTCGCTATGGTTTCAAATGCCATTTCAGTTTCTCTCTTTTAGCTGAATACGAATTTTAGGAGAGTGCTTCAAATCAGTATTGTGCTGATGCATGACAAAGTGATACGGAGCACTTTAGAACTCAGATGTCCTACAGAATTCATTTCTGATTCAGTGCTGTTAACACAAGAGATTTTTGTCCAATAGAGAAAAAGGGAGGAAAAACTTCAAAGCCTTCGCAAGTTCTTCACATGCATCTCAATGCAGCTTTTATGAAGTCATGATGGCTCAAAATCAACCCATTCTTTCAATAGGAAGCTTAGAGCATGGCAAAAGTTCTAGCATGAAGAAAGGAAGAGAACCTGTTCATTTATAATATGACTCATTTGATGATGCAGCAGTGCACTGATGGCTCGTGATTCCAAACAAACTTATTGGGCTTTAACCTGGTATTGTGAGACTTCCCACTGTGCCCACCATCTCCATTCATTTATAGTGTTGATCTGTATACACTGATCCAAGCATTTTGAACACTGAGTGGAAAGTTCATGTTAGTGCTATATTATGGGAATGAATTTCAATGGGCATTCTCCAATTATTGACCATAATTATGGTGGAATAACCACAGAAAACTCAGAAGAATGGTAAATACAACTTCTGTGTCATTTTTCTAAAGTTTCCACAGCTTTTCCATTGAAGGTACAAGGGAGTCATGGAAACGTGACACTGAAGAATAGAACACTTACATTGGCAGCATGTCAATTTCTAATGTTTAAAGACAAAGTAACCATGAAACAAATGCAGGAAGTTTCCCAAACTTTGTTTTGACAGTGAGACTTATTGTCTGCCTCATAAGAGTCCTCGTGTTGCAAAGGTGTACAGCTGCTGTCCTGCAGTTTGAATTCCATGTACTTGGCCATTGTATCTGACTTGTGGAACTCTGCTTAGCTGGTACTTCATGCACAATGCCATTTACACAGGAGACTGTTGTTAAAGGGTTCAGCTCTGGAAACAGCTCATCTTCCAGTAAGTAGAGGGAATGTAAATAAAAGCTCATCAAACGATATCACTAGCTGACTACAAAAAGGATAATCACGCATTTACAATTTCCTTTTGTGCCTACCAAACATGTCAAAGCAGTTTACAGCCGATGTAGGACTTTTTTGAAAGTTGAGTTATTGTTGTAATGTAGGAAACAAAGAGGCCAATTAGCACACAGAGAGCTCCCACAAACAACAATTCGATGATCAGTTCATGTGATGTTGTTTAAGGGATTAATATTGGCTAGAATACCAGGGGTAACTGTCCTTCTCTTTAGCATGAAAGATCCAATAATACTATTTTAACCAAGGACAGGGCTAGAATTATTGCCTCATTTTGAAAGATACCATCTCTAACCAATGCACTCTGCCTCAATGCTTCACTGAAATGACAGCTTCGATTTCTGTGCTTAATTACTGGATTTTAATCTGCAACTTTGTGACTCAAAAAGAGATTTACCAATAGAGCTACAGCTGATACTTATTTACCTAGGGAATGATAATGTGAAACTTATTGCCACAGGGAGCAATTGAAGCAAATAGCATACGTGCATTTAAAAAAATGGCTATATGCATATGAAGAGAAAGCAATAGAGGACTCTGCTGATGGAGTAAGATAAAGAATTTGAAAGGATTTGAGTGGAGCATAAACCTGAATGGACTAGTTGGGCTGATGGACTTTGCCTTTACTTTTTAGGAACAGACAGATCTCATAGTCTGTATTGATATTAATGATATAGATAGAAAGAGGAATGAAGTTTTGCAGCAGATTTTAGGCAGCCAACAAGCGGACAGGTAAAAAAAAAAGGACCTCAAAAGTAGGCATCGCCAGATTTCTCCCAGTGCCATGCACTGATGAATACAGAAAAGGAGGCTAGATGAATATGCGGCTGGAGAGATGAGGCGGGAGGGAAGATTTTAGATTTCTGGGAATTAGATCAATACCAGTGGTGGGATAAGGTTTGGGGCTGGAAGG
Source organism: Sphyrna mokarran (assembly GCA_024679065.1). Lineage (NCBI taxonomy): Eukaryota > Metazoa > Chordata > Chondrichthyes > Carcharhiniformes > Carcharhinidae > Sphyrna > Sphyrna mokarran. Next base: position 82,232,148 of record JAGIQG010000002.1, read on the forward strand.
TGCAGGAAGAGAATTGGAATTGGATAAACATTTGGGAAATTGAAAATTGTAGCCTTGTGTGTGTCTCCACCCAGGTGCTGTCCATCCTGGGCTTATTATAAGGAAACAAAATTTCAACCCACAGTTCCAGATTTTTAGTACCCTTCATTATCATCACTGAACAATCTCACTCCAATATTAAGATTTGCTCTCTTGTCCTGGACTCCACCACCAGAGGAAGTAGATTTCCTTGATCCTGTCAACTTTTATCATCTTAACACTTCAGTTAGACCACCCCTTAATCATCCATACACAAGGGAATTGCAAACATAATCTTTTCAACATGTTTTCATAATTTAATTCTTTTAGCCCAGAACACACCCATTGTTTTCAGTAGAACAAAAAGTTGTACTGCCAGGCCATGTGCTTTAACGTCTGGCCCCAGATCTGATGCAAAACCAGTAACTGTGATTGAAAGGGAACACTTCCAAATGTTTTCTTTTAAACAAAGAGAAAGTATTTGAAGCTCAAGTAAACTAGTCACAAGAACAGTGAGTTACAATTAAAAAGACAGCCAAAGCAAGTATTTTGCCACCAGCACACATCAGTGAAATTGAACAGAGCAGATAGTTCTTTTTGAGTGCTGAATGTCTTGAAACTTGCACATTCATTAACTGCTAAAAGTGATTTTTTTCTGGTGAATTGATGCTGCAGCCATCCAAGACCAAAAGGCTGCTTTGATTGTCTGCAGTAGCATCACTTCAATTAAGCCTGAGTGTAGTCTTAATGTGTTATGCTTCATACATTCCTCTCACTGGAATTATTAAAGCATATTGCAAGTACAAAATTCATTGATCTCAATCTATTTTTCCTTCTTTCACAAGAAAGTGCTTGTGGAATATTATTCTTGCTTTCAAGTAGAGTAGCCCTTCTATATTTCCCACAGACAATTGCAGTGGTGGAATGTGGTGATGAATCCTTATTATTACTGCTGTTAAATCTTCGCTGTTGTGTGAGCAGAGTGTTGCAGAGTGCTTGACAGGAAGCGTTCTGTTTATGTGATTGATCTGAATTGCGACAAGGGATGAATCTGTGGCCAAAAATAGAAACTAATTTATGCAGCTGTGCATGAAATCGGTTTGTGTGTAATTCCAGCTTCTTTCAGCCTGCCCTGAAGAGCTCTCAGCAAACCCAGAGGATTTGCATTGCATTAGCCAACTGCTCAAATGGAAATCTCTTCACTGCTTAGCGGTACAGGGACCTAATAAATAAAATGACCCTGAATAAAATGCTAGTTTGTTTCCTAGTTTTTTTTCTACTTTTTGATTATTGATGGAGTTTGGGTAGAAGCTTTTTCTTTGATTGATGACAGTCCTTAAGATACCCAGCTGATGAATTCTATTTCCAATTGTTTTTCAAATTCTGAAAATATTGCCACAAAAAGGTGACTCTGGCCTCTTTGAGACAACTGTCTAACTAATCCTGCTCCTGCGCACTTTTTCCCCGTACTCCTGAACACAGGCTTTTCATTATCTTCCCTTTTCTTCTATTGCCCTGAATCTTCTTTATGAATCAACAGATACTTCAAACAACAATCCATAAGTGCCTTCCTTTATAAGAATTCTTCATGTGTCAGACTAAACAGGGTAATGCAAACAGACTGTTCAATCATGGACACCATCAAGAACGGTCTTGTCCTCACTCAAGATGCACACTTTCCAATCTCTAGATTGCAATTCAGAGTGGAGACTCAGGCTGATTATCATTGAGTTCAGATGTACAAGCTTCAATTATACCCAACCTAGCACCAATACATAATTGAACCTGGCATCTTTTGAACTTGATGAGGTGAACTGTGTTGACATTAGGTAGTAAGAAAGAAGGTGGATGCACAGCATTGGGTAGTGATGCTGAGGTGCCAGTAATGCCAAGTCAGCATCCTTGCTGCTGAGGAAATTATTGAGTGCAGGACTTCAAAGCAGATTGTCTGTCCACAAAGGGAGGTAGTGGATTTACAAACGTCAGGCACTAATTAGTGGCTATTTTAGAAGGTCACTGAAATTTTGTCAGCAGTAAGGTGTTCCCCCCATCCCCACTCTTGAGGAGAGGCAGCCTCCCTATGTAGTATGGGAAGGTAGCAACTCGTGGGCCATAGAGGGGATTGCAGGATAGAAAGGAGCTCCTTCTGACCAATGATTCCCTCAGAGCTGTTTCATCACTGATCAATGTGGTCCAACACCCTTGGCCATCTTGAATTTTACTTGTTACTTAACTATCTAAGGACGCCTTCATCATGAGGCCCCGTTTAAGTCTCCTGCTTTCCTAAGTAGTACCCACCTCTTTGGGTACTGCTGAAGCTTTAGTGCTGCTGGCCCTCTGATTACAGCAGCACTATCAATTGGGAGACTGCCTGCATTAAATGTGTAAACGTGGCAAGTGCAGACATGGAACCTAATTTCAGCTCTGCACCAGCATCTTGAAGCCTTGTGATAAAATGTCTCAGTACTACTTCTTGTCTGGTCTGATCACAGGTACTTTCACACACCAGCCCACTGGGGAGCTCACTAATTTGTAACTGTTTCAGTGGACTGCACAAATGTACTGTCAGAGCACAGAGACATTGAAATAGATTATTATTAAATGGGTCAGATTGCTCATGAATTTTGGTCTAACCTGTAAGTAATCTCTCATTTTGAATGATCCTAGCCATTGGTTGTATCCCTTCAGTGCTCTTAAAAATAAACACTTGCAAAATTTCTCGTGGCATTTATCTGTCATTCGGGAATATTTTTTCAAAGATGCAATTTTTAAAATGTTAAGGGGATTTCTTTTTCTCTCCGCCTTTGTTGACAAAAGAGTAAGAAAAGGGTGTTTTCTTGCATTGTACATATCAACATTTTCTCCAACAAAAGAGAGAGGAATATATACCTTTATCCTGTGGGGAAAATTCCACCCCTTATTTCTAATACTAGGCAAACGTTGACCATTTTAAAGCCCCGGAATCTTAAGTCCTTGGAGACTACCTGATGAACTCCACTGGAAATGTAGTTGGTGATGAGTAAAGAGCAGGTACTTTTTCAGTCTGTTTGTAGAGATGATGACAGTGAAAATGGCAGTGAAAATATAATAGTTTGATTGTATAATTTTTAATGAGATGGGAAGACTGGCTGTTCTGTATGTAACCTTGGTTCAAATAGAATTGTTCATTCCTTTAAAGCACACATTTTAATTTGTTGATCTCTGTCCATCAGCCATGAGAATGAAAGCAATACGTGGAAGACTAGATTCCCAATGCTAGATATGTGCGCAGTTGCATAATATTATTTTAAAACATTACAACACCACAGAGCCCAGGTTTTCAGCTGGCCCACCAGTGAAGAATTTTAAAATAAAAATAAACAAAATGACACGTACTTCATTTGGAGTTGGAAGGTTTCTTACAATGGTCATGGTGAAAGATATCACAGAATGTCGACAGGGGTTATTAAGAAATAGTCGAATGCTGATGTTTCGTGCACTGCATTAAGCCTAAGAAAAGCTGGAATTTTACCTGAACCTATTTCATGCCTTCTGTTCAGCTGAACTTCAAACAAAATGCAACAGTGAAAATGGTGAAGAGAGTGGTAGCCAGAATATCATTACTCTGACTCTCATTTCCACTGTGAAAGGCAATGCAATGCATTTTGCTGCTGTGCAATTAAGTACAGAACGAGAAATTTTAATTTTCCAATAACAACAAGGAGAGTGACAATGCATGGGCTAAGCAAATGTACCTCCAGTTTAACCGGAACAGTTTGGGCTTTAAATGAGAAATCTGTTCTTGAGCCATTTTAATAATTATATTTCATTGAGTTTCCAATTTGAGTAGCTATGTGGATGTAACAGCTGTTGGCCGAGATAAACTACGTCTCAAGAGACGGAGCAATGGAAGCTTGGTAAGAACTGCCAGAAATAGTAGACACATGCTTTTCTAGCACAGCTTATGGTCCAGGAGGAGTAGGGATGCTCCCCCCAACTGGGCTTCTCCAAGATAACCTACCTCAATCTTCCTGCAGTCCCGTGATCAACACTTTTGCTGTAGCTATTCTGGTGATGGGCACTTAAGCATTGTTATGATTGGCATTTCAATTTCCCTGAACCCGCATAATCTTTACCACCCTCTCTCCTTTCCTTTCATCTGGTTTCAGTTTGTGGACTTTGACTTAAAGTCGAACTAAAACTGACCAACTGCTGGCTGGGAAATGGAGAAAAAATGTTCAAGCAAGTCCTTGCTTTTATATCTGATGAGCTCCTCATTCTTTTCAATACCTAGTTTCTCAATTGCTAAAAGTTTCAATCCCTCCATACATCCTTATAAGTATTGGGGATAAATTATCCAGATGCATGTTATGATTTGAGCAGTAACTGATACTAACACTAATAAGATTATCTATCATCAGAATTTTCTTACAATTAACTAGATGGTTGCAAGTTGTACAGATAAGAAGCAGTTTAGGCTTAATTAATAAGCAGACAAGAACTCGAATGAATAGGAATTTAAGTAACATTCCTGCTATCCTGTCAGAGGGGAGATGGTCTGGCCCTCCCATGGCATGGTTCTTGGTGATGGAAGGTTGACCCACAGCAGAATCTCCTGATCCAAACGCTGTTAGTTTCCATTGATTTCACTCCCTGCTGCTGGGAAATTTGTGATGGCGGTCACCTCATTGGGACCAGAAGACCCCACTGACAGGAAACAGGAAAAGCCTGAAGGTCCCATTCTCCCCACAGCAAAACTGTGCATTTTTTATGTGGTAGGAACATGTAATTCTACTATCTATACTGATTCCAAATAATAGTAATGATAGTCTCATTGAAATATCTGCTGCTAGGTTTGACAGCAAATGAGTGCCACCAAAATTGGTAGGTTTATAGCGAAGTTTGATATGGAACTAGGATAAGCAGAGCTTATTTGTCCTGGATCTGTAGCATTTTCAAATGCTGCTGATTACCTGAATTACCTCCTCCTTCTACATTTACCTGGTCCCTGACCTGCCCGCATCCAGGACTTCCTTCTGTGTAGCTGCCAGTGTGACAGGAAGTCTGATTTTCATCATTTAAAATGGGTGAACTATCTTTAGAGGCACTGCATGGGCTCTGGTGGGTCACCTAAACAATGCTAATAAGGCCTGAGATCAGAAGTTCAAGTGTAGGCCCGCTTTGGTCTGCCAGTTTGGTTTTGCGCTCCTCGTGCAGTGGTATTTCAGCATAAACATAGGCCTAAAGGAACTTAAGCCCATTTCTCTTATTTCAGATTTCCAGCTTTGAATCCTAGAATTCCTAAAGTAAAGGAGGAAGCCATTTGACCTATCAAGTCTGTATTGGCCACAATTCTACCCATACCCTTTTTCCATAATCCCACACATTTATCCTACTAATCCCCCCCTCACTAAGGGGCAATTTAGCATGGCCAATCAGCGTAACCCACAAATCTTTGGACTGAGAGAGGAACGGAGCATCTGTAGAATGTGCAAACTTCACACAGACAGTGACCAAGATCAGAAATGAACCTGGGTCCCTGGTGTTGTGAGGCAGCAGTGCTAACCACTGTGCCACCGTGCCATCCCTTGCAGGTTTTCCTTTTTATGTTATGTCTCAAAGTTTATGTTGATTTTTTTTCTCATTTTGTTATCTGTATTTCTTTTTCATTCATTCATTCTTGTTGCAAGGTCTGTTTTTAGGTTTAAAATGCCATTTTTTTCTGTATCTGCCTTTTTTATTCTTTTATTATTATGATACATGGCTATTTGTTCCTTTATTTTTACATTCCCCCAACCCTTTAAATTAACTTGGTTGGTTGTCTTTCTCAACAATACCTTGAAAGAGACTAAGGTAAAGACTGACGTAAATCAAGTTCAATAATTGTTCCTGAGATATCATTGAGGTTAATTCTTGTTGTACCAGGGAATCCCACAGGTTTAGTATTGTTGAATAGATCAGAGTATGTGGCCATAATAAACAGCTTATGGGAAATGGTTTGTTCTACTTCACATGGTTTAGTGTTTAGGTAGATAATGCCGTTAAAATTTAGAGAAAAATGTCTCCTGATAGAGTTTCCCTAATAGCTCTGAGTAAATTTATCAAGTGGTATGGCACAGTTCTATATAAATCTGGATGTCAGATTCAAATTGCAATCTGCATTGAAGTGATCTCAGATAAGGCAATTATGTTGGTCTTAACTATTCCACATGTCCATTGCCAGGAAAGAGAACATCGGCAAGGGTCTCCATTACAGATTACTACCCAGAAACGTCTCCTAGAAAGTTTATGTGATGTGTTATATGGGTGATCTGTATATATGTGAATATGCATATATCTGAGAAAGGAACAGAATCAACTAAAGCTGTGATGCATCATGACAACGTTCACTGTTTAGGCCCACACAGGAGTAATGAGAGTCAAGCCAGAGGCTGAATAATGTGTGGAACTATATTCCAATATGAGTCAGGTAGCAATTATGGGAGAATATCTCTGTCATGCTGGAATCTCATTACCAGTTTAAATCTGTTTAGGAAGAACTTTAACTTTGGAAAAACCAATGGACTTGGGTTGGGTCGGGGTATAAAAATGGGGAAAAAAAATGAAACCCAGTCCCAAGCTGCCTCCAACCTGCTCACTTCTGGTTTTGATGAGTGAAATGGGATGTGGTGGGTTTGTGTTTGAGGGTGTAGTGGAGAGATAACCAATCCATTCCCAGAAATAGATTGTTCATTTAAATAACTAAAATGAGGCTGCATCTGGCTGGTTGGAAAACTGAAACAAAATCAGCAATTAGCTTCTGCTTTTAAATCTGACAGAATACGAGAGAAACCTACTCTTCTGGACTTCAGAACAGCCCCTGCCCCCTTCTCCATCCCGTTCCATTTCAGTTTCCAAGTTAATAATGGACTTTTTAAGACTCCCTATGCTGTATTTATCATGGTTTAGGGGGTAACTTGGATTTTATTTTTAAAAGCGTGTGTCTGTTTCAGCAACAATGTTAGAAGTCTGACAATGCCAGTTTAAATCCAACCGATTTATTTGATAGTAAACTTGTAAGCTTTCGACTCTATTGTCTTCGTCAGGCAAATGAGGTGTTCTGGTCTCCAATAGCACATATACAGACTGTTTACAGATTACTGATTAGAATGCGAATCTTTACACCTAACCGGCTATTCAAGTCTTAAAGTGGCTAACAATATGAGTGGAAGGAGCACTGAGCATAGGTTAGAGAGATGTGTATTGTCTCCAGACAGCACAGTAAGTGAGATTTTTTGCTCACCCAGGCAAGTCATGGGGGTTACAGATAGTGTGACATGAAGCCAAGATCCCTGTTAAGACTGTCCTCATGTGTGTGAAACTTGGCTATCTACATCATGAGCAACAATGGCCAGGAAGTGAAGAACATTTTGTTTTTTTTTATTTGGTATTGCAAGGTCCTGCTTGCAACATAGAGTAAATATATATGCTCGTTTACAAATTTTTTGAAGGACTTTTGCTTTGGCATGTTCAAGTTCTTCCAAGATTATTGATCATAAGTATCCAAACTTTAAAATATAGAATAATCTTTGCCAAAGTGCAGCAGTAAATATTTATATAGCTTCTTTCATAATCTCAGAACATCCCAAAATCCTTTGCTGCCAATATAAACCAGGAAATTTCCCAAAATTGCAGAGTGCTAGAGCAGGCTTGTCTGAAACTCACTGGCCGTGTTTTCTTACCTGAATAAACTACACCTGTGCAATTTCAAAGTGCGAAGTTCAAAGAGGATCTCACAGCTGGAGGGTTGGGGCCTAAACTTGCCAGCAAAGCTGGAATTCAGAGATGGGTGTCCCCCCCACCCTTTGAAAGTCAAAGTAAAGTTAAGGACCCCATCTCCCTCTCCCCTTCACTTCACAAACATTGGGATCTATGGTAGACATAAGCAACGCCTCCAACCCTCGCATACAAAGGGGCAACTCTTCTTATCACATCAGGCAAACATGAGAGTATCCTAAGCCTACACCGTTAGGTGTCTTAGCAACCCCACCCCACCCCACCCCACACCCAATAATCTGTCCTTGCCCTACACCCATAAATCCTCTTCCCCCATATCATCCATTACCCCCCAGTCCACAGAAGGCACCCTCCCCAACCGATGGAGCTACATGGCCTGCCCTGACAGTTGACACTGCTGGGGGTACTACTAAGTTCCCAAGGAGCAGTCATTTTCCTCACCATCCAGGGACTATTCACTGGAAAGCTCATCACAAATTATTTTTTAATATTCAATATTCCTGGAAGCAATGGCCGTATAATGAGATTTAAATTCAAGGAAACTGATTATGTCGCTAGCAGGGGGCAGAGATGATTATAAAGTGGGATTTTGTCACTCCACATCTGGCCCTGAGAATCACCCCCAGTGCTTTTTAAGTGTAGTAAATATTACAACATAAAAAACACAGCAACTAATTTGTGCACAAGTCCCAGAAACAGCATATTTAATTCAGAGGTGAATATTGACCAAGACACTAAGGAGAAATACAATGCTCTTGGAATCATTTTGAAACAGCTGAAAGGGAAGAGACAGGGCTTGATTTAACATCTCCTGGCCTGGCCTGGTAGGTATAGATATGATCGGGACAACTTGTGGGCCAAAGGGCCTGTTTGTGCTGTAGTGTTCTATGTTCTATCTCATCTCAAAGAAAAAACCTCCAACATCGCAACACTCCCTCTGTGCAATAATTTGAGTGTTATTCTGGATTATGTTCTCAAGACTCTGCGGCAGGGTTTGATCTCTCAATATTTTGACTCAGATATAAGAGTGTTATCAATAAGTCAGATTGCTAAAATAATCTTCAGAGATTCCTGCTTTCTTTTGGCACCCTCTGCCCATCTTCCAAAGTTGAAGAGCCATCCCTGCTGTAGCATTTCAGAGTTCTCCACCTTTACATGTATAGGCTTCCTCTTGATGTGGGAATTCTGAGTAATTATCACTACATCAGGGAATTTGGAACAATGATAAGATCAAAAAATGGAGAGCTGTGGTGAACTTTCACCTTGCTAGAACTCCATGTAAGAGGAGAATCTCCTCAAAACACTAAAACAGACCAATGATTAAAAAAGTATCCGCAATTATAAAGGTGGCTATGTTATATTGTTGGTAAAGCCTGAATGTGGCTAGTAAGCTTTTGAGTTTATTTATTAATATCACAAGTAGACTTACATTAACACTGCAATTAAGTTACTGTGAAAAATCCTCCAGTCGCCACACACCACCACCTGGTCGGTACCCTGAGGGAGAATGTAGCATGGCCAGCGCACGTAACCAGCAGGTCTTTTAGACTGTGGGAGGAAACTGGAACAGCCGGAGGAAACCCATGCAGGCACTGGGGTGATGTGCAGACTCCATACAGACAGTAAGCTGGGAATTAAACTCAGTTCACTGGTGCTGTGAGGCAGCAGTGCTAACAACTGTGCCACCATGCTGTCCCAGTAGGACTGGATGCAGGGATTGTTACACACTTCTTACTTTCCAATATTCACAGTGTGTTTTCAATTTACACTCGTCATTCTTCTCTTAAAATGATGGGTTAGAATGGTTCTTGCATGCACCCCACTCCCTCATGTCTGTCTTGAAGCTACTGACACCTTGCTGCCAACTGTCTCTTTGCAATAATTTGTTTAAATGGCCATTTTTCATATAAGCATATACAGTATGCATCAGTAGGTTAATTGGCTGAAGAGAAAGAAGAACAGTACCTGATCTTATCTCACTTGATTTTCTCACACAAGTTCCTGCAGTAGGGGCTGCCAGCTAGTGCAAAACTGGAACCCAAGTTATTTTCCTCTGTGCACCTGCATCCCTGCCTAACTGGCACCAGCAAACTCAGCACAAATTATTCTTCCAGGATTGTATAGCTGAACAATTCACCAGATAAATCTGCTGAGCTTTTACAAAACCTCTCCATCGCTAGAATTTAAAGCATAATAACTTAAATATATCTATTAACAGCTTGAGTTCAGGAATTCTTTATAAAAGCAGCCTGACAATTGTATTTCGACTGTTTTAGACTAGTTAGCTTCCAAAATTGCCAGATTGTTCTCAAGCAATACGATGAATGTTAATTCAAAAGATACATACATTAGTGTACAAAGAGGCTAAAGGGGGAATATTCTTCAGCACTTCCACCTGAGGTCAGGAGAGAACATGATGAAAACTGCAATTTTGATAGCCTGGCCAATTATTCATTCCTCCTGCTCCAGCTGGGCCTGCCTTTGACCATTCTTCCTTCACTTCCCTGCATGCAAATTCTGGCTGGGGAGGAAGGTCCTTCTTTCAGCCCTTATTAAAGTTGTCATGCGAAAGATGTGGGGGAGCCCCAGAAACCATGGTAACTTTCCTGCCATAGCCCAATGGAGAAAGAAGATTTGTAGCTGTCCATATCTCACTGAGCACTTCAGTGGAACGCTCTCTCCCAATTATCTAAAGATTCCTGCTTCCTTTTGGCATCCTATCCTCATCTTCTGATATTGCAGTACCATTCTTGCCATAGCATTTCCAGAGTTCCCCACTTTTGCATGGATAGGCTTCCTCTTGATGTGGGAATTCTGAGTAATTTTTGCAACTATTAAGGAATTTGGGGCAAGGATGGGATAAGTAATGGAGGTCTATGCAGCACTTTCACCTTGCTAGAACTCCATGTAAGAGGAAAATTTCCTCAAGACTTTAAAACAGATCACTGATTAAAAAATGAGCCACAACTATGAACATAACTGTATTATATACAAAATATAAATTTTGGATATAATGTCAGTACAGCCTGAATGTGGCTAATAGGATTGAATGCAGGGATTGTTACAAACTTTTTGCTTTCCAATATTCACAGCAGATTCACAGTTTATTGTGAGATTTAGTGGCTTGTAAATTTTTAGGTATGTTTGTTTTGTGTGTAATTTGGACAGACAGTTATTGGTTTGATGATTAGCTTGGCAAATCCAACCCCGACTTTCTTTCCATCCTGCAATTAAACAATGAAAAAAGTAGTGTGCAGGCAAAGGCCATCCGCCTGCAGCTAAATGCACTCTCCTTTTTATGTGATATGAATGTAATTTTGATATTGTGTGCCCGCAAATCACATTCTCATGTTTTCACAGCCTCAGAGCCAAATTTGAAGGTACGTTCCAGGTTAAAACAGAAAGTGGCAGAGAGGAGGAGTAGTCCATTATTGCGCAGAAAAGATGGCACCATTATCAGCACCTTCAAGAAGAGAACGCTTGAGAGAACAGGTAGTTGGGAAGAACACAAGGCTGTTCATAAAAGCTAACATTGCTTTGTATGGGTATCTAATGCACCCAAGATCATGGCTGTATCTTTGTTGAGTACAATGATACAAATAACACTAATAGCAGTTAGAGCTGGTTTTGTCATAGCAATTCTAGCCATAGAAATGAATTGGACATGGGAAATGGAGTAAGACACCAAGGCTGGAATCTTAAGTTCCACCCACCACGGGAATAGAGTTGGTGAGGAGTGGGGCGTAGAAAGGTCCATTGATCTCAGTTTTATGATTTCGGAATGAATGAGGCCATAAAGTTCTATCTTAATTAACAATTAAATATTTTTGTTAACAAAGAAGAAAGGCTATTTGCTCCAAATGACCACCGTTTTTGGTTGATTGATCTTATCCCTGAATACTTACTTTCCCACCATATCTCTCAAACTATCCTTTCTCCAGAATTATGTCTAATTATTTGGTAAACCCATTTAGATTCCCATCTTAAATAGCCATTGCTATTACCTTATTCCATAACTCTATTGTCCTGAATGTGAAATAGTTTGCCTCAACTCCCTTCTTACTTTGAAGCAACATTAACTTTTTTTTCCTACTCTTTGAGTTCTTGGCTGCAGTGAGCAGGTTTTTGTGTAGTAGTTTTGTTTATCTCCAAGGTTATTAAAAATAATTTTGGTTGTGATATTTCAAGTGCAAATTCCTTCAATTTGCCTCCTAACATCTACTACAATTAATATGGATTAAGACTCCTTGTGAAGGGTTCTCCATGTCTTACTAAGCTATCAATAGAAGGACAGACAACCAGTCAGTCAATTGGCCTTCTTAATATCAATTGGAGCAGGATACCTCTCTACCAGAGAATAATATTGAATAAAGAAAGCTAAAAGATTTTTTTTACTGGAGTTTAATACAATATTTTGGCATAAGGAATGAAACAAGCAAGTTTTCTTCACAATTTTTGAAGGGCTTTCCATTTAAATAACTTGGCAGCTTTATAGTTCTAAATATGTTTTCTGCACTCCAAAGAACATTTGCAACTTTAAAGATTCATAATTCCCACACAAGGTTAAGTCCCTTGCTCCAGTGAAAGCAAAGTCTGCTTGAACTTAGCACTGAGTGCAAATGGTCTGGTTGTGTTTGCTTCACCCAAACACTCTCCCCTAGGATTTGTTGCAAAAGGCAACTGGGTCCTGCCTGCTATTTTGGAAGTTTCACAGTTTCCACAACTCCAGCGAAATCTTAAAAAAAATGTTGTTCCTGAAGGTCGTATTAACATCAATTGGAATAATGAGATGAGAGACTGAAAAATTAACTGCTTCCCTGATTTTCTATCCTGATTCATTTCACTACCTTTCATTTTGTTGTCCATTTTAGGTTCAAATGTGTTTTTTTTCCACCCATTTATTGCCTATTTAATGTGTCTACATCTTTGCTTCTTTGAAAGATTTTTCATCGCCTGATCAAAATGATGTGTGTATATTGTATAGTGATATTTCTAGCTTTAACGTAAATCTATTAAGTCTAGTAACTGCAATATTGTTACAAAATTGGCATGTGTTGTTCTTCCCTTCCATCTTTGTCGAGTATATGCTCAGAGAGCTTAAGTGCAGATTGGCAAGAAGCAGGTCTTAGGAACTTCCAAATGTCCATAGGGGTATTGCTGAAGATTACAATCTTTATTTGCACTTAAACACCACAAGGATTCAGACACTCATAACTGTTTTATTTACATCAGGAGTAGGTTAGACATAATCACAATCTGCTCTTGATAATCATCATTATGTTATTAAAAAATTAATAATCATTACTGTGCATGTACCACAGGATAAAATGGAGGTGGATGTACTGCTTTGGAAAAAGATGTGAAGAAACCAGTTGAAATAAGCAGAAATTTCTATCTTCCTGACACAACAGGGGACAATTGGTAATGCAAGAGGGAACTAACCTTTGAGGCATGTCATGAGACTACTGAAGCATTTGAGGTTGTTTTTGTCCCCTGGATTTTTGCTTCTTCCACTAAAGTTACAATGGAAAATAGGGGGCCCTATAGAAATTCTCTTCTAGGTAAGGGAACCAATAATGAGGAACACAATATTGGACTAGCTCTAAACTACTCTGGACACAGCACAAAACCAGATTGTACTAGGAGGATACTTGGAACCTGGTGATAATGAAGTACTTAATTTGGAGGTAGAAATTGAGACAGAAGAGCTCATAAATTCCGTTAAGAAAATGGATTGCAGATGATCAAGTTCTGAAGACATAAAAAGCTATTGGTAAGGGAAAAGAATAAAAAGCATTATCTACAGGGAGGGATATGGATGGGAAATGGATGTGCTTTAAGAAAATGTTTATATTGCAGAGACGGAATATCCCAGAATCAGTTGACTAAACAGGAAAGTAAAATTAAAGTAGATGAAAAGAGAAGCAATGAAAGCATTGAAGAGAAATAAATGGCAGATAAAGGGTAGAAAGAATGATAAAATTAAGCAATAGAAATGTAAGAAGTCAATATGAGACAGCAAGTGGTATAAATGTAGTGAAAACCGTAAAAACTCAGTACTAAGTGTTTTTGATACAGTAAGTCTACATTTCAAGTTCTGACTGTGTTCCTGAAAATCACAATTTTTATGAAACACTGGTTACATATAAATCAATATTAAAATGTCAACCTCTGGTTTGTAGCCTCGATCCATCCCAACCTTCAAGTTGAGACCTATTTTCTCTCCCAAACAATCCTTCCACCTACCTCCTACTCACTGACTTCCTTTTGCTGTTTCCAGCTCCTGGACGTGGGTTCCCATTGAAGATCCAGAGCTCCAATGCAGTTTAAGTGAGGGTTCCAATGATGCAAAAGTGCCGAGTCAGGGCTGCAAAATTTTTTTTTTGCTGAACTCTAACAGTGAGCAGGGATTCGTGAGAAAAGCAGTTAGAAAGGAGCAGATTCAACAGTCATTTGGGAAAAAAAAACATGGAATGAAGCCTTCTGCACCATTGGGGTGAAGCTGCAACTCAAGGGTTAAGGGGATGGGGGAGACTGCAAATTGAAGGGTCCAGTTGTGGGAAAGGCCTCAACTTGTATGTCTAAGCATGGAGAGAGACTGCTCCAAAATGGCCTTCATTACTGAAGGTTAAATTTGAGTAGAAACAGGAGGCAGTTTTGAGGAGATGGCCAAATGTCTTGTCAAAAAGATACATTTTAAGGATGCTTTTGAAGGATGGGAGAGAAATAGCAATATGTTGGGGTTAGAGATGAAGTCCAAAGCATGAAAGAAACACGGTTGAAGTTGGTTCCATTGATGATAAAATGAAAGGCTAAGGGAATGTGCAACAGGTTTTTTTTCAATTGCCTTTGTGAAGCTCCTCAGAACATTTTTCTGCTGCCATTCCCAGTAAAGACAGAGTTAATTCAATACTTTAAAAAATTGGAAACAAACAAGCTGTTAAAATGGCTGCCACAAATCATGTGACTTCTGGCATTTAGACTACAGACAGTATCAAGTATCTGATTAATATTTTTAAAATGTGGTTATAGGTGAGGGTAACTCATAACCATTTGGAGAATTCACATGTCTGATTGCTTAAGATGGACCAACACTTAAGACTGGTGTTTCAATCTGCTTGCCTCTAATATTTCATATTTGACAAAAAGGAACATCAAAACCTAATGGTCATTGTCAACTTCTCATGATATCACAATGGACTTCCTCATCCAAACGACTCTGGGTGGGCCTCAAAAGTGTTTCCTTAAAGGTCACATAATCAAAACTGATTTCAGCACCTTTATTACCTAACCATCAGTCATTAATCAGTCTGAGAACAGGACTGTGAAACCAGCTGCAAGTCATCAAATAATAAAAATACTTACCCTGTTCCCATTTCAACACTCATCTGAGGACCAATCTCTAGATATTTGAATACAGGAAACTTTGAAATCTGTTGTGAACCCTTGGTTTCACCAGACCCTCACTTCAACTTGAAACCATCAACTCATTCAGATAACCACAAGCCAGCCACATGGAAAACTGGAAATCAAAAATCAGAGACTGAATTAACAGTAATTTGTCAAAGTGTACTATCTTTATCTGTATCCATACTGTATGCATATAAGTGTGTATGCAACACCACCTACCTTCCCCCCCCCCCCCAACTGTTACCATCCGGGCAGTTCTCTGCCCCCTGAGAGAGATGCAGTTACCTTGGCATATATGCAGACCAGATGCATGTTATCGGGAGACCAGCCATAATTCACATCAGCGTGTCCCCCTGCTGATGTGAATAGATAATCTAATGGGGGAGGGGCACTATCAAGCATTGTGATCTGATAATTAGTTTGAAATTTATTAGTGGGGTTTCTGACATTGATTGTTAAGATTCCCATTATATCACTGGCAAAGGGTAGGGGCAGAGTATGGGATCAATCATAGTGAGATGTCATATCAGTGTAAATCACAATTTAGGCCTTGTGTGCGATTTCACACTCCGGACACCACCCAGGCAGAAAATCCCGGTGTTCTAATGCATTAATGTGAGGTGTTTGTATAGGAGTTAATAATAGACATGGAATCAACAGACAAAATTTTCTGGCTCTTCCTGGCAGTGAATTCCCAGGTGGCAGGGTGGGCAAGCCATTGCAAAATTCTGTAGGCTTTGGCGGGACCTGAAAATTCACCAATGGTCAATGGCTAGCACACCTACCATGAAAAGCCCTCAAACAGAAGGGCTGGAAAATCCTGGCTAATCTGGTTAAACAGCTGACTTCACACCTACAGACAATATTGGCAGAGTATGATGGTGCCCCCAACACTTGGCCAAGTTTGAGGCAGGATGGAATAGAAGATAGGATGAGTGGCTGCAGCCCACCAACTTCCATTCACTTTTGGGCTGCTCACCATAATATGCTGGATAGCTAAGACATCACTACCATAAAGTTCATGCGTTTGGAAAGACATGCTTGCTAACTAACAAGTTCATGTTAATATAGGACAGTGAATGTTTCAAAAGATCTGGTAAAATCACAACTTATTATTCATTCTGAAGTGTCCCACCACCTCTTTTATGATTGAATACAGAAGTCCTCATACACTTTATCCCTCAACTTTCATGGAAAGTGACCTTCAGGGCAATGGTTAATGTGAACAGTTCATTTTCTTTATTTGTTAGTTCGGCATGTTTCCAAAATGTTAGTTTAAATTAAACAAAGTTGAGTCTTGGGAATATTTAGGTTTGCATTGTTTACCACAACTGTTCAAATATTAAAAATGTTAAACTTTGTACTAATTACATCCAGATTCTGATTTTTGTCCACTGTAAATAATATGTCAAGGAAGTTTTATATCATTTTCCTATGTGGATTGAATAATTATAGTGTTATGTACATTGCAGTTGCAGATTTAATCATTTGCTTTTTTGACTGCCTATTTATTGAATAAAATAGTCCACATAGATGTTGGTTGGATGCATGCTATTTTAAATATGCACATATATAAAATACTTAGCTGAAGTTGTATACCTGGTAGAATTTTTAGGTGTTAATATCAACATTGCAAAAATTACATCCAGATCTGTTTCAGTAAGCATTGAAAATCCTGCCATAGTATTTAATTAATTGATTTGCTTGTAGAGTATGGATAGTTCTTCAATAGTGGTGTCACACCATTGTAAATTACAATCAATAAAAGGCTGTTTTATGTTGAGAGTGTGGCATTAGCAAGTGCCGGTCCTTTTGCTATTAATGGCACATTCTAATCCTGTTCAAATATTGATAATGTTTGTGGGTATGTTTTTGTGGTCACTGTTCTCATTCATTTGGGTTGGATTGAAGTGTTTACACTTAAAAAAATGTAATTAGCTCCACTCTCATTCTGTTGCTGATTGAGCTTGTGATGGTTAATCTCATGGTTTCTTTCTAATCTTCCTCTTGAGTATGGACTAATCTACTGCCAGGAGTAACATAGATTTTACATCTCAACTAGCATTGAGGCGTTCTTGTGAAGCAGTGTTATGGTTAAGAGAGATAGTTTCAATGGTCAATTTGCATTTGATTTTATCAAACATATTCACTTATATGAAGTGAAATAATTGAGATAGCAAAGATACTCATGCTGAATGACATGAAATTTCTCAGCTTTTAAGAAAGCTGCTTATTGGCGATATACTGTTAGTGTCATATTTTGAGCCTCCAGAGTCATCTATCCATTGGTAGATGTTGGATATCAAGTGGGATGTCCATAAAGCTCTCAGCATTAGTCTCAGCTTTCGAGAAGTGCATATTGAGCATGAGGGTTGACCTTGAGTACAGAACAGATAGACCTCCTCCATAGAGAATGGCATCTCAATGAGATGCTATTCCAGAAACTTACCCAGAGCTTTCTGGGTTTGCATTCAGACCTGCAAGCCCACACAACTCAGCATGTCACTGCCGGTGTGAGAGGCACGTTGTAAATTCTGCTAGTTCTCCATCCGTTTGTGATAAGCATGGAGATTCAAACCAACCTCATGTTGATAGATGAGTTGTAGTTGATATTTGCAGGCTCCTTTCAGAGTGATGAGAATGATGACAGCAACTCCTCTTCCCTCTCCTAGTGACTATTACATCTGGTGAGATTGTGATTACTGAGGAGTGCCCAACTATGGTGCTGGACTACCCCAACCAAACAGAGCCGACAAAAGCTCCAGTGACCAGAGGTTGGCTGCAAAGCTAATGGGGCATCTGAGCCAGCAGCCAGCAAAGGCATACACCAACACATAGCACTCTCAAACAGAAACTTAAGTAACACTAATCACATAAGGAATTGACAATGGTGATTTCAGTGGCACATGTTGTACTGGTGCATATGTTTCTCTGCTTTGATTATAAAAATATAACATTATGTGCAAAAACCTGAGAGGGAGGGAGGGATTTTCCTGTCTCATCTGCCACAGGAATCATAGAGAACAGGTAGGTAGACCAAGCAAAAGTCCTTTGACCTCGGGTAGGGTTTTCTGGTTTAGGACAAGCATGGCTGGAAAACCCTGTCCTTAATGTTCTTTATACCACTGATAGGGAAGAGGCTTGGAAGTTGTGTATCACACATAAAAAGGACTGCAAAACATATTTAAGAGGCCTGGACTGAACTTGACGATTACAGGAATGCCTCATTAGCTGTGACAGTAAGGAGGTATTTCCTTTGCTTTCACCTTGACTTCTTGTTTTGAATTCCTAACTGGAAGTCCTCTGAATCAAGACCCTGTGGTCTCCCTACATAGTGATCCTTTCCTCACCTTGGGTCTGCTCAAGTTTCTTCTCAGCTGTCTTCATCTCCCCTTGACAAAACTAAGTTGTGCAGTGTGCAACAGACAACAACAATATAGGAAACTTGCTCAGGAAGATATTGCAATGATTTCCCTCCCCACCCCAAACCATTCAAACAGCAAACCTTAACTTGAGTTGGCCTATGGCCCTTTCAATTGCTGCCCCTGTGGAAGCTTGAGAGCAATTGTTGCAGTCTTTGGATGGCTCAAAAGCATTGTTAGCCACCTTCTTTGTGGAAAATATGGAAATGACAAATATATATATATGTATATATTTCTGTTTCAGAAGAATGTTTTAAAGTTAAGCCTTTTTGTACAAGTAGTTGACAAGTTTGGAAGGAATTCAGCTTACATATTGGGAAAGCAAAATAATTACACATTTCAACCTTACAAGCGATTATGTTAAATAGAATTAATGGATTTTTGTTTACTTAAGTTCCCCTCCGATTTCAGATTAGAGTGATTGATGGGGTCATATGACGTTGTGGTTAATATGCATTCCTAGATCTGTAGCAGAGAAAACAATAGCTTTTGCAGTAAAGACTTGGAGTTTAGCTGTTTTGGTTAAAATTAGGAGAATTTTGCAGACTTCTGAAAGCTTTCTATCTCTCTGAAAACACCGAGGCTGTCTACATTCATAGCAAGTATATCTGTGATTGCTAACTATATTTAAAGTGAGTTTTAAGACTATCAGAAGAATGTTGCTTTTTTGGAACTGAAATAACATGAAGTTAGAAATTAGATTTGTTTCTTTTCATGTTCAAAGATTGCCCAACAGTTAAGTTGCTTCATTTTGTTAGAGTTATATTTAAACTGTGTTAACAGGTCACAAATTTATCAGTGGAATTGCTCCTGGAGTGAAGCATCTTTCCTGATATTTATGCCAAAATAGAAAAACTGTTGGAGTCTAGTCTGGCTTCATAATATACTTTGGTGTCCTGGTCTAGAACCCTAACAAAAGCAACCTTACCCCCCACCTTCCAGCCCATCCAATCGAGTTGGAGTAATGAACAGCCTTGGCAACTGGGAGTGATGAGAGATGTGGACATCATGGTAGCTTCCTGGTAACCCAGCACAAACCTGTGTTTTCTGACTCTTGTGGTCACACACAATCTGGATTTTCAGAAATTGGAAGCCCTTTCTTTGCTTAAGGCACTTGGTTCCTCTGCTAGCATGTTGATGCCACTCCCTGTATATGGGAAAATTCTATAATTGTGATGAAACCTCTGGTTGGCTCAGTCTGGCAGTCTTTGTCAATTCTGAAGTGAATTAAGGTGACCGTTCACAACAGAGCATTAGTGACCAGCTTTCTGCAGCTTGGGCAGCTGATTGAGAGACACTGCATAGATTTCCCTTTGAAGGAAACCCTCTCTGGAAGTACCCAAGGTGTAAAGATGCAGTGCAACTTTCACCTTCAGAGGTACTGGCATTGCATGACTATGTACAGAGTTGGTGATAATTTTGGGACCAATCATTTCACATCTGGAGATGATAGTCTCCCTGGAGAGGTAAAACCTTCCTAGCACTGAACCTCAAACTTGTCAAGGTATCATAATGGTTCTTTTTCTACAGCCTTCTGCCTTGCACTTTCTGTTGGTCCTACACCCCTTCTGGCTGCTCCTCTCATTCCATCAGTCCCACTCAGGAGCACTGTCTGTGGGCAACTGGCTTCCTCTCCCTTGTAGCCATCTCCTCCTCTTCTGAGGAGGTCCCTTCAAATGAGTACACAATCCCCATATTTGTGCAGGTGGTTGTACAAGTTTCTGCACTGAAGGGGCTTATTGATGGAAGGCTTCTGCAGCTATTGAAAAACTTGACAGTTCTCTAGAACAACGAGAAAGTGCCTGAAACCATCTCTAAACCAGCTCCAGATAACTTGTGGATAGACTCCTAACTAATCACCTTTACTGCCTGCATGTGGTCATTTTATTCCTGCTGGATATAGAAACATTAAAAACATGTAGGCTTCTTGGCCTAGTGACCCTGTGCAGAGTGTAAAAGTACACAAGCCACTCAAATTTACAGTCATTTGCCCTTTAAATTATTTTAATTGTCCCTTCAGCTGTTGTCAAGCGCAGTTCTGACTTTCACTGAAATATCACAAGACACAATGACATTGGGATACCCTGCTGACACTGCTGCACTCCATTTTACAATCACTTGTGTCCACCTTATGCTCACTTAATGAACACAAAATTCCGGCCCACGGATTTAACTAACTGGACAGATTTACAGTTCCATAGGTTTTTTTTTGCCTTTATGCACATTAACACTGCAGAATATAGACCTCGTTTCAGCTAAAATGAAGCCCATTTCAACTTAATACTGAGTTTAAATGATCTTGCTTGGTTAATGTTTCCTCATGTGAATCATCTCCCAGCCTCTTCCAACTCCAACTCCAACCCCATCACTCTGTAAAAATAAGACCTACAGGATTCGGTCTCCCAGCAGCATTTTGGTTAAAATCTGTACCTTTCTATCACTTTACTCCTGTTTTAATTTCTATTTCTATTGTCTGAAAGATGTTGGAGAAAAGAAGTGGTCAGCAGAGTGGGATTTTTTTGCTTTGTTGGCCTGACCCCTTTGAATGAAGGAGCTCATTTTTATAACGTGCCATCTAGGATTGCTTTTGTTAAAAGAAGGGTGAAAGTGGCAAAACAGGCATACATCAGGCCACAAATGGAAAAAAAAGCCTTAACCGTCCCTCTGAACAGAGTATGTGCCCATTTCATCTACGACAAGCAGGGTGAAAGAACATTAAGCGCTAGCAGCTTCTAATGAATATTCTTCCAAGCAGCAAAAAGATGTGATGAAATCCAACTTCCTCCATCTTTCTTGGTTATTAAGACACTTGGGACATTTGTTAGTCAGTATGAGCATAAACTGAACATGGAACTGGAGATATGAAGCTCTTCCTGTGAGTAAACTTCCCACTCAGCTCAAGCTGATCAGCCCCAGGGCTACTTACTAGACGGATGTACTGCAACATCCTGCACAAGGCCAACACTGAACTTCTGTTACCATAATCTGTTGTAAAATGTTAACCCTGCACCTATCCCACTCCACAAGAAAAGTCCTGTTCAACCTGAACAATTCTGACTAATTCTGAATATATCCTCCTCATAAAGTGGAGAACTATATGGCTATCATTCAGGTAACTTTTCAGATTCCACCATCTGCGGTAATTTGCTTTTCTACAGTTATCATGGTGGGTGGATTCTCTGGCCTCTGCACATTGTGTTTCTTGGAGCAGGAGACAATGTGCCAGCTGCCTGTGTTAGGATCTTCCAGTTCTACTGTTGCCAGTAGGATTTCCCATTGGCTCCACCCCACACCTCTGGGAAACCTATGGCAGGAGTGCACCTTTGGCTGATCCAGAAGATCGTACTGGCATGAACAGCTGGAAAATTCTGGTTATGACCTTCCCTGAATTTTCTTGTGAATGTTGTAAAACATGATTAAAATCTGAATCAAAAGCGAGATGTAGCAACATTGGTTTACGCATTGAATGATCAGGATCTGGAAGACCTATTTTAAGAGTTTGCCAGAGACAGATTCAATTCTAGCTTTCTAAAGGGAATTAGATAAGAACCTAGATAGGGAGAAAGTTGCAGGGCGATGGGGAAAATGTTGGAGAGTGGGACTAGCTGAGTTTCTCCTGTTTTACTGCTCCAGGCCTGACTGTATCAAGGCTTTTTTGTGAATTTAGAGAAAATGTGCTTTGTCAGTGCTGCAGGAGTTCAGCCATTCGCACTTGCAAATCATAAAGAATCATTCAGTCAGTTCTTTCTGAGTTTAAGCAAAGCTCGTTGCAAGTATTTACTAAATTTAAAAAAAACTGTAAATCGCAACTCATGTACCCTGAGTTTACAAATACCGTGGTAAAAATGATAGAATAAGAGGATAGCTTATGGATTTTTTTTTACAGATTGTGAAGATAAAAATGAGGGAGTAGATGAGGTAAACAGTTAGCTGTTCTTTGGCTAGCCTCAATGTGGTGACTCCACATTGTAGCCGTTTTTTTCAGATGGCCTCCTGAGTATGGTTGTGTGGAGCAGATTTTGAAGGCCAGTATTTTGCAGTCCTTCCTATCTCGTGGGGATAGTATGGTCCCGCAAACTGAGTGAAGATATAAATGCCTTGCTGTATCCACCAAAGGGACAATGCACCATGGCAGACAGTAAAATCTTGCCCCATGTTTTATTCCCAAAAGTCCATTGTTTGCAATAAATTTCTCCTTTCAAAATAGTTACTTTACAAATCTGGGCACAATACTTCCAAGTGAGAGAGAGGACAAATATCCTTTTGCAGCTTGTTTTCAGTATAGCATCCTGATTTCTCTCTTGCTTGGTAATAATCTCCTAAAGAACCTTGCTGGCTGTATATTCCAGGGAAATGTGATTCATGTGTGTCTGCCGCAGTCATTATTTTTAGAACAGGTAACTACATTTTGATTTCTGATCTCAGAAGCTTTTGAAAGATTTCAGGATAGTGTAAAGCCAACAAAAGATGAGGCCTTTCACATTCCCCAGGGAGTTGACTTCTTTTTCATCCCATTTGGTTCAGAGGATGCTTGCATATTGTCATCATCTGCCAGTCCTCCATTGTCTTAAGAGAATTTCAGTATATTTTTAAGAGAAAAATGAATAATTTTATTTTTTTTAAAGAAAACACATCCTCGTAACAGTGTGTAGAAAACCAGTGTACTCTATGCCATTTATGTCCAATGACGTCCAGCATGAAGGATTAAAGATTGAAGTGTAATTTAACCAATTTCTAAAAATCAAGCATTGGATTTTAAGGGGCATTGTTTTTCCTTGTTCCTCCAAGGAAGAAGAGGTTATGGGGATGGACTGAAGGTTAATCTGGAGTATTGGCAGGGCCTGGTGGACAGGCGTCAGCAAAGTGATGGGGGCTGTGTTTACAAAGTGGGGTGGAGAGGTGGGGAAACGTTTGACTCTGTGAAGGAGGTCTCCAATGGGCACAGAGGCCCTCAAAGGAAGATTCCCCTCTTATTCGACACCAGCCTGCGGAATAGAACTTGCCGGGCTTCCCACTTTCATGGGTATCATGCTACTGTAGGTAAAATAGTGGCTGGCGTAAGATGATGCACTTGAATGGTCATTTAAATGGCAGGAGGGCCACATGCTGCATTTTTAGAACCACCCCCGCCCATCTTCAAACTCAGTGTCCATTAAATCTAGCTCCAAGGCTTTTTTGCCAAGCAGTTTATAGCAAGTATTAGATAAGAATGGTTTAGACAAGACAAATAAAATGTTTCTGTTACACAGGCCCCATCTATTGGCAATCAGTAGAATACTACACATCTTTTGAAAATACAGTAACAAGTAGGATAAACAATGTAATTCAAGATTTTTGAATGAAATGCTCAGTTTTAAAAATAAATAGACCTTTCTTAAAGTTACAAAGCCAACATACAGAGTGGACAGAGCAAGCCCTTAACCCATCTCCTCACTTCCTTCAAAAAACAATTCAAATTCAAAGTGAATCCAATTCATGGTCCACACGAGCAACATACAAGATCAGGCTGACAAGAAAAGGCCTTGTACCAGAATGTAATGCAATTTGAATGAACAGCCTAAAGAATTCTTGCTATATTCCTCCCATTTTCAAAATAATACACATGCCTCCTCGACAGCCTTTTTAACCATGTTCTCTAACTTGCATTCTGCTGCTGCTCAGGTCTGACCCTCACCATCCAGCTGTTTTGGGATGCTTTGCTTTGTTAGAGGTGCCAAACAATGTATGTTGCTGAGGATAATTTGGATTGTGTGGAGATATGAGGAAAGGGGCAGGGCTTGATGTGTTGAATTACTTGTTCTTCTTTTATGATTTCTCGTACTCGTATGATTTTCCTTACTGTGTGAGAATTGTGTGCAATCACTGCTGCCTCAGCGCCAGGGACCTGGATTCGATCCTGACTTGAATCTGCATGTTCTCCCCGTGTCTGCATGGATTTCCTCTGGGTGCTCCGTTTCCTCCCACAGCCCGAAAGACGTGTTGGTTACATGCATTGGCCATGCTAAATTCTCCCTCAGTATACCTGAAAAGGCATCAGAGTGTGACAAGTAGGCAAATTTCACTGTAACTTCATTGCAGTGTTAATGTAAGCCTACTTATGCTTCTAATAAATAAATTTTAAACTTTTTAGCTAAAGCAAAGTTAGGTTAAAGCAGTTAAATTATTCTAATCATTCAGTGCATAAATTGCATTGCAAAACATGGTGCTCAATCATAAAGAACTTGAAGGCTCCAAATTCAATCTTTAAGCTATACTGAGTTATCAGTTTTCAGTCAAGATGATGGTGAAGGTGCTACATGTTGGGTCCAGTACACTTGGACTAAGAAAAGAAAACATTAACCGGACTTCCAATTTGTGATCAATATCAGAGACCTGAGCTTTTGAATACCTGGTGGAAACAAGATGTTGTTTAACGTTAACCCTCCCACTGTGACTGAAAGGCCTGCCAACACTCCTGTGTAAGCTCACACTTGAAGGATGTGAGTGCCTGTGGAACAATATACTTCATGAGTCACTTTAAGGAGAGAAAATTAGGAAAACAAAATTCAGTGCTATGGACTGAGTTAATGTAAATTCCATCCTCATTGACTGAGCTCAGGGCATTTAAAAAATACATTTTATCAAAACAAAATGAAACCTGTAGATCCAACAGATTCAGTATAGACTAAACCAGGTTATTAATAAATTGAAAATAAACTTCAATTTTGCCAAATGCAGAAACATAGAGATATTGTACTCAGCAGAAAGGAAATCACTGTTTTGCTAATGCCAATCTCACTGTGGACATGCAGTAACTGTAATTTCTGATTGTATTACTGTGTTTTTCTTAAAGATTCCTCGGTTTGTAACAGTGCCCCAGGATCTGGCCCCAGCTCTCCCAACAATAACTCCAGTGGCTTGTCAACAGAGAATGGATTATCTAATTCACATGCTGAGGTAAGGCATCAGTTTTTTATATCACTGCTCATTGTACTTTCCCCTGCTCTCCCCTCTTGAGTTCTAACACTCTCTTCAGATCCTCTTGCACTCTTTCTTGTCTTTCATTCTTGACTTTTCTGTTAAATCCTTTTGGCACCAACATCAGCGGAAGAAAATTCCTGGGGAATAATTTACACAACTTGGAAATACAGCTTGATAGAAACCAGCTGAGATTTCAGGTGTGCTGTCAGAGTTCTTTGAGTGACTCATCCTCTTGATGTTTGAAAACCCCCTTGGTCTTTGCTGTGCCGTTTCCAGTTGCGTGTTCCATACAGTTATGCTTAGGTCCCCAACAGGGATTTTGATGACAACCACTATGTGATATTTTTGCTAAAAAGCATAGATAATCTTCTAACATATTTTTCTAGTCAAGTATATACTTAACCTACTGGGGATTTTTCACATGAAAAAAATAAATATTATTAGTCAATTAGTTACTGCGACTGTGAAGTGAAGTGGATTAACGTACTATCCTCTGGGATTTAAGTTTGAATCAAATCCAGATTGATAGGATGAAAGCTTTCTTCCTTTGAAGCTGGAAAAGTCTTTCTTTTGGCCAGTCTTTTGGGTTGGTGGGTTATCAGTCATGCAAGTGGCTTTTTGAAAATTTCTGTTTGCTATTTCAAGCATAGCTCTAACTGTATTCCAAAAGGGGCATGCTTATAATATCAGTTGTGGGGGTTTGGGATGGGTGGTAGGGAATGAGAGTGTTCTGAGAAAAATGGGTGGTAGAGATAATTCCCTGTTTATTAACAGGTCCTCTGCAGCATCTGAGTATTGTGTAACACTGCTCAGGCATTCCTGTTGGATTATGGAGAGGATTCTGCTTTATTTTATTATTTATTCATTTATTAGTCACAAGAAGGCTTGTATTAACACTGCAGTGAAGTTACTGGGAAAATTTCCTAATCGTCACACTCTGGCACCTGTTCAGGTACACTGAGGGAGAATTTAGCATGGCCAATTCACCTAATCTGCACATGTTTTGGACTGTGGGTGGAAACCAGAGCCCTCAGATAAAACCCCCACAGACAAGGAGAGGATCTGTAAGCTCCACACAATTAGTTCCCCAAGCCAGGAATCAAGCTCATCAAGCCCAGATCCCTGGCGCTGTGAGACAGCAGTGTAACCACTGTGCCACTCTCCCCACCCTTTCAATATATTCCTGGATCCTTGCTGAATGTTGCCTGCAGATTTTGCACAGTCTCCCAAAAGCTTTCACACTGTCAGCCATAGTTTGCTTCGCTGAGCCCATCAGGCACCCTCAAAGCTGCAGACCTCTGCTCAGTAATACGGAAAGGGACACCTAATGCATCTTCTGTCTTAGTATTACACAATATAATGCCTGCTAAGCAACAACACCTGCGAAACATCATATTGATACACAGACTGCCACGTGGAGCCAAATCACTTAAGGTTCTATCACTTTATCACCCTTTACAAGTATATATCCCTTTAGCTCCACTGTATAATTAATTTCCTAAAACCTGTTAGACAATAGAACAATGAGGCAAACCAAACTATTTTTTAAGCATTGTGCTCCATATACATAAAACATAACTGGTACTATGTTGAAAGTTATAAAGTGATCAGAGTTCTCTTGATCTTCTCAAGCAGCTTGAACTTCAAGATGGTGGTTTATCACATCATCAGTGCACGTACCTCAGTGAAGTTACAGCCTTAACCATTGCCTGCAACCCATTAGCCTATATATGCATCTAAAACTTGTAGAAAATCACTTTCCCAGATGTTACATGACGGAAAGTGTGTGTTTGAAGCACTGTAGATTAAAGTCAGTAATTACCATCCATTCTTTAACTCATTATAAGCCACAAGAGTGTTTCCTCATCAAGTATGACAAGAAGTATGACCGAAACAAGTCAATGAATTCAGAAATTTTGTACTGTTGCCTCAATTCCCTAATTCTCCTACAATAATTATGAAAACTATTTTTGTCTGATGTTATGTGATAAAAACAGAGACACATTTTCAAAGTTTAAAAACTTGTACAGCTTTGAAAAAGAACACTTGAGATGTTAGAGAACTTTAAAGTAACATAAATTGATTAATCTTGGCATATATGTTGCAAGCAACTGTGTCTCAAGAGACTGGTTTGTTTGTCTCTTAGCCATTCAAGTTATTTACTTAATTCACTTACTCGTCTAATGAAATAAGAAAATAAGCTTAAAACATAGATATTAATGTACTGTTGGTTCAGTAGTACTGAAAGCTGTAGTACATGTATCCTGATAAATCCAGGCATTCCCCGTGTTAGTTGACAATCAATATTATGACACCTTTGTTTTCAGTGACCTGTTTATTGGCGCAGTCTCTGTGACATATTGTTTCATGTCAGAATGCTCCCATAAAGGCTCAGTGGGAGGTTCTGTTTTGA
Source organism: Sphyrna mokarran (assembly GCA_024679065.1). NCBI lineage: Eukaryota > Metazoa > Chordata > Chondrichthyes > Carcharhiniformes > Carcharhinidae > Sphyrna > Sphyrna mokarran. The sequence continues at coordinate 82,260,126 of JAGIQG010000002.1, forward strand.
GCAAAAACACTCAGTGTTATTTTTCATGTTAAGAATCTGCCGAAGCCTGCAAAAGAAACAGCGTGGTATTCATGGATTGCTTTTTTATGTTTCTTTTACCCAAGATAATTGATATCTCAGAACCTAAAGGTCTCAAAAGCGGAGGTGACAAATTATTACAATTCTGTCAGGCCAGGACCCGTGTGCCATTTCACTCATGGAGGTGGCTCTTTTATTTGAGTCACAGATGCTTTTTTGTTTGGGAAGTAAGCAATGATTGTTGCTATACTGCTACACTAGGTGTTCTTTTACATCCAAGTTTCTCCCCTGCGGTCAGAGTCATGTTACAGCTGGGAGTCCCCAAGAAGCCACAAAATGAAAGGGAAACTGTGTAACCTTCTTTTGTGCTTGAGTGCCGTGAGGGAGATATGTGACAGAAATTGAGCTAACTGGGAAAAAATTCAGATCAACTATTCCACCCTCTACAGCTAGAATTTCTGCTACTTTTGTTTTCAAAAAGGAAGTGTAGTTGGAACTGATTTCTACTCAATGTAGCCATGATGGAACATTGTGAAAGTTTGACCAGTTACAAATGCGTAAATTGGTGATGTTATTGGCAGCACACAGTTCAGAAAGCGGCACAAATCCAGCAGCAGTTTTGTACAGAATTTTATCCCTTCAGTTTGGGTTATAACTCTTGGAACTAAGTGCAATAACTAATGCTCCATTTTTGCAGCACAGTACTCAAGGAATGTGATGTGTCAGAGATGCAGTCCTTTGAATGAGCCTTGAAACTGAAGATTGCTCTGCTTCTTCCAGGGTTCCCAGTAAATGTTAAATATCATAGAACAATATTCAGAAAGCAACAGGTAGAACTTTTCTTCTTGACGTTTCACCCTAAACCAAAATCAGTAAATACAGATATAAAACTAGAAACCACTAAAAATATTTAGCAGGTTGTGTAGCATACGTAGAGAGGGAATGAGGGCTTCAATGACCTGAAGACAATGACCTAAATTTTGCAATATGGAGGAGGCCTCTGACTCAACTTGAATCACTGATGCATAATGGAACCTGAGGAAGTTCCAACATCTGCAATAATTACATGGGAAGTTTAAAGCTCCAATTGCCATTTTTTATCTTGCTTGGATCGCTACATTATCCCAATGACAAAACCATAGAGACTGTTTGCACAATACTTAGCCTATTTTCCTTTACATAGTGTGATGGTACTATGTTATTTTGATGTATTTTATGTTTCTGTCGGCTGCTTTAAGAGGCAGTATTTTGTTACAAGAGTCAATTTGTCTGGGAAAACACAGAACTCAAAAGATGAGAATGCTGGATAATATCTGAGTTTAGCTTGGACTGTGTTACTTTGTAGAGGTAATGGACCTTTTGTTATATTCCCCTGGGATTTTAGACAAAGTGGGTAGAGTCATGTACCTTTATGATTAGGTTGATTTACAGGGACAGAGTCATGTGGTATTGGGAGGAACTAAGCTTGCAGGAAAGAACAGTTTCATTTTCATTTTAAAATGAGGGGCAGTTGCTGCCTGTGGCTAATGGAAAAAATAAGTGTCTTTTTCTCTCTCTGGAGGCTTTCTGAAAGTTCTAAGACTGGTACCCAGTCAAAGCATCTATGTTTTTATTTTGCTAACTAATTTCAAAGAGCAGTTTAAGACTATAAGAGGGATATTGCTTGATGTGTAGGATAGGTAGATTGGCCAAGTTAAATTGCTCTTTAGTGTTAGGGGGATTAGCAGGGCAAATACATAAGGTTACAGCATAGGGCCTGGGTGGGATGGATGTCAGTGTACTATTGGGATTCTATGATGTAGGATTTTGTATTTGGAAAACTTGAGACATTTATGAGAAACAGTATAAAGGTAAATGTAGTTTTTTGGTCTTATTTAGTAAAATAACCTATAATTTCAAAACATGAAAAGAGCACTCTATGAAAAATAACGAATGATGCAAGAACTTAATTCATGCAAAACTTTGGAGCATTTGAACTCAGTCCTGACCATAAGAAATAGGAGGAATTATTCTCATCCCGATTCTCCTGTCTTTTCCCAATAATCTCTGATTTCCTGATTAATCAAGAACCTATCTACCTTGGTCTTAAAGACACTTAATGACCCCTAGCCTCCATAGCTTTCTGTGGCAAAAAATTCCACAGATTCATCATGCTCTGGTTGTAACTAGTGTTCATTTGCTGTTTTATGTTTCTGTGATAAAAATGTCATGCTTTTGCTTTCTTTTTGTCACCATTCATACAAGGTTTAAAAACTAGATTCAGTCTCAAAACTGTAGCACATGTTGTTTTTGTTTCAAACGCCAGAATAAATGTTATGTCTATAACAAGTATCTGAGGCTATTCCATTCAAATATAAGCATGTCATGTCTTTCTTTGATATATGTGATTGGCACCTCTATATGAGTTACATGTTTAAATTACTTTTGCCCAATTGGGAAGTCCATTTAAAAACCATTAACAAGATAAATATAGACTAGAGAGGCTCTATGGAAGATCAACAGTGAACAGGCACTCACACTAGAGTACAGTGGACATAACTGCTTGTTCCTTTTTATCATTCTGTGCAAGAATAATTAAGACTGTGATTATTGTTACCTGCAGCATGTCAAAGTTACTATTCATTTTCAATTTAAAATTTAAAGCCTGTTGTCAGTTTATAGCCTAGGCCAGGGATTGTAGAGTGCTTAATCTTTTGCCACATGAAGTCAAGCAAGATCGCATACAATATATGTGCAAGTTGTCAACTAAAATACAAAGGGTCTTCTGTTCACCCCTACGTTATAGCAATATTGTTTCAGAGGGAGTAGGAGTTCACTGGAGAGAGTGGTCTAAGGCACTAACTTCAGTGAAAAACAATCAGAACACATTTGCATTGTGTTATATACTGCATTTAATCTTGTAAATGGTTGCAAAAAGAATTGAATGGAATAAGAATATGTATTTGGCAAACAGTGTTTATGTACATTACAAGAAGCCTACTAGAATTAATATAACTTCCTAAAATACTCGATTATACATGGTAATCTCCAATGGCTGCAATGTCTTAAAGAATTTATGTATTTCTCAATATGTCACTGTGTATACCCATTAATTCTTCCATAATAAAAAAACAGGGCTGAAAATTTGCAGCAGACCGGACAGCATCAGTGAGGAAAAACAGAGTTAGCATTTCACCAGAACCGAATTCTGTGTGTACTAAGTTTATTTATTAGTGTCAGAAGTTGGCTTACATTCACACTGCAACAAAGTTACTGTGAAAATACTCTAGTTGCCACACTCTGGTGCCTATTCAGGTGCACTCATGGAGAATTTAGCATGGGTAATGCACCTAACCAGCACATCTTTTGGAATGCAGGAGAAAACCAGAGCATCCAGAAGGAACTGATGCAACACAGAGAATGTGTGGACTCTGCACAGACAGTGACCCGAGCCAGAATTGAACACAGATCACTGGTGTTATGAGGTAGCAGTGTTAATCACTGTGCCACAATGCCACCCATTTAATTCCAGACTTACATGATTGAAAGCTTACTTTTTTCTCCCATTTCAATGACATTTTCAAAACTTAATGACCTCTGTCCAAGTAATATACCTGATTTGGGGTTCCATCATTGTTTGTTTGTGTATTTCTTTTTCAGATTATCTGCCAGAGTTCCCCAGACACCATCTGTTTACAAATAAATTGAGGAGAAAATTGATTCCATAGTATATCCTTGCAACCTCCATTTAGTTAGTCTTGTCTGCTTACCTTTGCCTTAATACAGCTGTATTGACGTTCTATGGGGCATTTGCACTGGCTGGAATATGGTTGTAGCATGCAATATGATATCACACCATTCCTGAGCATCAGAAGACAGTTTGTTCCAGGTTTTATCAAAATCGGGACAAAATTCCAGCAAAACTGGTTGATACAGAATTATCTATTCAACATAATTTATTCAAGTTTCCCAGTTTGCACTTTGCAAGACTCAAGATAAATGATGAAAATTTAAGCAAGTGGAAAGCCATATTTAAATTTCTCACATAATGCATGAGCATATAAAAACTTGCATGAAGGGTTCCACTTCTGAGTGAGCTAAAAAGTATTTGGCAATAATAAACAGTTATTATAGCTTCTAGTTACCTCTTACAACTTTTTCCGTAATTAAAAACTAAAAGCCCAGGGAAAAGCGAATGAGAATCTATAATTCACAATCTATGATTCCCTAAGCACATTATCAAAAATCAGTCATTAGACCAAAAATATTTGTACACAGAGAAAATGTATGCATGCCTCGGGGGGATTTGCAGCCTGTACCTGATTTGGGGTTCCACCATTGTTTGTTTGTGTATTTCTTTTTCAGATTATCCGCCAGAGTTCCCCAGATGCCATCTATTTACAAATAAATTGAGGAGAAAATTGATTCCATAGTATATTCTTGCAATCTCCATTTAGTTAGTTTTGCTTGCTTACCTTTGTCTTAATACAGCTGTACTGAAGTTCTATAGGGTATTTGCACCGGCTGGAATATGGTTGTAGCATGCAATATGATATCATGCCACCCCTAAGCATGAGAACAGAGTCTCTTTAACACTGTGGTTAACCTTTATGAATCTGCACTCTAGGAGTGCATTTTTTTTAAACTTGCCCTGACTAATTTAAATTCTTATTGTGCCTCATAAATATCCTGTGCAACAGCAACAATGTAAACTTGTTTGTCTGGCTATTTTGCTGGAATCAAGATCCCTACTTTAAGATATTGATTTGAGGATCCTATGTCAATACAAGCCAGAAATGCTTGTTTATTAATCATGCATCTAGTGCAGAGATTCAATGATGATTGAAGCTTTTACAAGATAAGGCTTTGAGACATCTCAACTACCATCTATATGGAGGCCTTATTTCCTGGGTGCTAAGGATTATTTGGTGGGTTCTGGAAGGTATGTCCAATCCTTACCCTGGATTTTCTGTCCTTTACTATTGCCAGGTGAAGGCTATTGTTAGTCACTATTTACAAAGGCATGGATGAATTAAGAGCACAGATTTCTTAGGAGGAGATTGATTCTATCTGACTAGGTTGAATGCTTTTTTTGAGGCAGTAAATGTGTGATTAAAGATTTTGCATAAGATACAATTGGTTGCATGACAGATTGAGGATGAAAGCTGTAGGCTGAAAGAAGTTGTTGCAATACGTGGTTAGGTTAATAACTGATAAAAGAGACAGTAAAAATGCTGGCTACACTTAAAGTCAAGTCACTAGGACCAGATAGGATGAATCTGAAGATGCTGAGGGAAGTAAAAGTTCACAATGTAGAGGTCCTGGCATAATCTTCTAATCCTCAATAGAAATGGAGGACTGGAGAATTACAAATGTTACATCCTTAAGTTATATAAGGAAATATCTTTTAAACAGTCATTGAGTCATACGGCCCTTCGGCCCAACGTGTCCATGCCGCACTTTTTTTAAACCCCTAAGCTAATTCCAATTGCCTGCATTTAGTCCATATCTCTCTATATCCACCTTATCCATGTAACTGTCTAAATGTTTTTTTAAAAGACAGAATTGTTCCCACCTCTACTACGACCTCTGGCAGGTTGTTCAAGATTCTCAGCACCCTCTGTGTGAAAAAATTGCCCATCTGGACAATTTTGTATCTCTCCCCTCTCACCTTAAACCTATGCCCTCTAGTTTTGGACTCCCCGATCTTTGGAAAAAGATATTGACTATCTAGCTGATCTATGTCCTCATTATTTTATATACCTCTATAAGATCACGCCACAGTCTTTATGCACCAGGGAAAAATGTCCCAGTCTGTCCAGCCTCTTCTTGTAACTCAAAAACTATCAAGTCCTGGTAACAAACTAGTAAATTTCTTCTGCACTCTTTCTAGTTAAATAATATCCTTTCTATAATAGGGTGACCAAATCTATACATAATACTCCAGTGAGTGATTAAATCTGGAATTCATTGCCTGATAATGTGGTGGAAGCAAATTCAATCATGTGTGGGGGTTAAGGGGATGGTGCCGGGGTGGGATTATGTTTGTGCAGAGGATAAGGATAAACCAGCATCTCCAGACCAGGCAGTTTAACCTAGGTGGCGGGAAATCATAATACTGAACAAAATTAACAATCACTTGGACAAATGTGGATTAATTGACGAAATTCAGTATGAATTTGTTTAGCTAACTTTGAAATAGCATAACGAGTTGATGAGAGCAATGTGGTTGATGTGATGTGCATGGACTTTCAAAAGGTGCTTGATATAATGCCATTCAATGGGCTTGTCAGCAAAGCTGAACTCATAGAATAAAAGGGATGGTATCAATTGAGGGTATGAAAATTGATAAGTCCCCTGGGCCAGATGGATTTACCCTAGGATTCTCTGGGAGGCTAGAGAGGAGATTGCAGAGCCTTTGGCTTTGATCTTCATGTCGTCGTTAGCTACAGGTATAGTGCCGGAAGACTGGAGGATGGCAAATGTTGTCCCTCTTTTCAAAAAGGGGAGTAGGGACCATCCTGGAAATTATAGACCGGTGAGCCTGACTTCTGTTGTGGGCAAGGTCTTGGAAAGAATTATAAGGGATAGGATTTATAAGCATCTAGAGAGAAATAAATTGATTAGGGATAGTCAGCACGGTTTTGTGAAGGGTAGGTCGTGCCTCACAAACCTTATTGAGTTTTTTGAGGAGGTGACCAAAGAGGTAGATAAGGGTAAGGCAGTTGATGTAGTGTATATGGATTTTAGCAAAGCGTTTGATAAGGTTCCCCATGGTAGGCTACTGCAGAAAGTGCAGATGCATGGGATTGAAGGTGATTTAGCAGTTTGGATTAGGAATTGGCTAGCTGATAGAAGACAGAGGGTGGTGGTTGATGGGAAATATTCAACCTGGAGTGCAGTTACAAGTGGTGTACCTCAAGGATCTGTTTTAGGGCCACTGCTGCTTGTCATTTTTATAAATGACCTAGATGAGGGTGTAGAGGGTTGGATTAGTAAATTTGCTGACGATACCAAAGTGGGGGGAGTTGTAGACAGCGAGGATGGATGTTACAGTTTGCAGAGGGACATAGATAGGTTGCAGAGCTGGGCCGTGAGGTGGCAAATGGAATTCAATACGGATAAGTGTGAGGTGATTCACTTTGGTAGGAATAACAGGCATATGAAATATAGGGCTAATGGAAGGACCCTTAATAGTGTTGTCGAGCAGAGGGATCTTGGGGTACAAGTACATAGCTCTTTGAAAGTTGGCACCCAGGTTGATAAAGTTGTTAAGAAGGCGTACGGTGTGTTAGCTTTTATTGGTAGAGGGATTGAATTTAGGAGCCGTGAGGTTATGTTACAACTGTACAAAACTCTGGTGCGGCCGCACTTGGAGTATTGCGTACAGTTCTGGTCGCCGCATTATAAGAAAGATGTGGAAGCATTGGAAAGGGTGCAGAGGAGGTTTACCAGGATGTTGCCTGGTATGGTGGGAAGGCCTTATGAGGAAAGGCTGAGGGACCTGAGGTTATTTTCATTAGAGAGAAGAAGGTTACGCGGTGACCTAATTGAGGCGTATAAGATGATCAATGGATTGGATAGGGTGGATAGTGAGAGCCTTTTTCCTCGGATGGTGATGACCAACACGAGGGGACATAACTTTAAATTAAGAGGTGGTAGTTATAGGACGGATGTCAGAGGCAGTTTCTTTACACAGAGGGTGGTGAGGGCATGGAATGCCCTGCCTGCAGCAGTTGTGGACTCGCCTATTTTGGGGGCATTCAAATGTTCGGTGGATAGGCATATGGATGATATTGAAATAGTTTAGGTTAGAGGGTCCACTGGCCGGCGCAACATCGAGGGCCGAAGAGCCTGTACTGCGCTGTAATGTTCTATGGTGAATTTGAGGTTGGCTGAGTGACAGAATAGAGCTGAACAGTTGTTTTTCAGGCCACCGGAAAATATCAATGATCTGACCAGATGGGCAGAAAAATGGCAAATGCAATTCAATCTGGGGACAAGTACAGTAATGCATTTAGGGAAGACAAACAAGACTGGAGTTATTTTCTCTGGAGGCTGAGGGAACATTTAATTGAAGTGTATAAAGTGATGAGGGGCCTAGAATAATTGGATATGGAGGACAATTTCTCTTAGCAGAAAAGTCAATTGACAGAAGGATTAGAGAGGAGTTGAGGATAATTTATTTTTCACCCAGTGGGGGTTAAGAACTCACTGCCTGAGAGTGGCAGAAGCAGACACCCTCATCACGTTTAAAATTACTTGGATATGTCTCTGAAGTGCTGTCACCTACAAAGTTACTAACCAAGAGTTGGAAAACAAAATTAAACTGGAATATTCTTTTTTTGGTTAGCACAGATACAACGTGCTAAATAGCCTTGTCCTGTGCTTAACTAACTGTTCTACGTTTCTCTGTTCAATGCCCAGGTTAAAAAAAGTCAAAAATCCATCCAGAGAAATCTACATTTAAAATAATTGGACAACTTTATTTTAATATGCATTTGGTGCCCTGTAATCTGTCCATCATGTGAACCTGTTCTGTTGTCCTCACGTCTTACTGGCATTCCCTTCTTGATAAACGTTATAATTCCTGTAAAAATAGCTTGAAAACAAATGCATTGGAAACAAAATGGTCAGCATCTGGCTTTAGACCGCTACTATCTCCCATTCCGTTGGATCACCATTGTATACCTTAAACCAAGTCTTAAACAGTATCACGTTTAAGTACTGAGGAATGTATGTGATGAGTCAATTCTGACAGTTCTTCTTCTTACCAGCAGTTGCTGCCACATCACAGGATTCTGAATTGGAACGGATCAATGAATGCACTAAATCTCTACACGTCACCATCTTTACCCAACATTACTCTGGGTCTCCCAGCACCAGCTGCCTCATCTGCCTCCTCCCACGTAAACGTATGTAATAATTATAGGCCAAAGGATTACTTAATCTCTTTAATCTGTAGTGTTGGTTGAAGTACATAAATAATCCTATATGACCCACAGCAATGTGGTCAGCCATTATAGTCCTGTTTTCATACTTTAAACAAAAATTTCAGTTCTGGTATGAGGCCACAGAGTAATGGGATCCATGCCAGTGGTTCCACACACAGCTAAGATCTTAATCTCAGTTGGAAGAATTACCAAGTGGAGACCAGGTGCTTGCCCACAGGGCTTGAGAGAGAATAATTCCTGGGCTGGTGTCATGGCTGATTCAAAGAAAACCATTGGAGGCCTGGGAACAGACTTGCTCTTTAAAATGAACAACTTGTTGTATTAGAAATAATCCGGGAAATGATATCTTTTTTTAACTAAATGTGTTTTTAGCCCCTTCACTGCAAAGACAAATTTCCAAAGTATTTTGGACTCGGTCAGACTTCTGAGATGATAGAAGTTTGTAAGATTTTGATGGGTATAGATAGAGTGAATGCAAGCAGATTTGTCCACTGAGGCTAGGGGAGAAAAAAAACCCTTGAGGTTTCTAGGGGCATAGGTTAAGGGTGAAAGGAGAAAAGTTTGAATGGGATATTAGGGGGGCTTCTTCATACAGACAGTGGTAAGAGTGTAGAATGAGCTGCCGGATATAGTGGTAAATGCGGGGTCACTTTTGACATTTAAGAAAAGCTTGGACAGGTACATGGATAAGAGGAGTGTGGAGGGATAAGCTCCAAGTGCAGGTCAGTGGGACTTGGCAAAAAATGATTCAGCACAGGCAACAAGAGCCAAAAGACCTGTTTCTGAGCTGTAATTTTCCATGGTTCTATGGATCTATAGAAAGTAGTTGCAAGGTCTCTTTTGGTTGCTTGTCTTCAACCTGCAGCGCTCCTCCCCCCACCCCCCTCTCCCCTACCACGATAAAGAATTATTCAGATAACGGAAGTGATATTGTTCTTCATAGTACCTGTAACTTACTCAGTTCCCAGATACAGCAATGAGGAAATATGGTGAGGCCTTCATCCACAACACAATCCTAAAATTTCCTGGTGCTCAAAGGGCATCCTACTGGACTAGGTGCAGTATCACGATGGTCAGGAAGAAGACATTTCCATCCTCTTATCTCTCTTGTCGGCTGCTCTGTCAACTTTCATCTGCACCCCAAGGACGAGAGTGATCCTGGTGGGGGAGGGGGGAGAGTGCTGCAGGTTGAAGACAAGCAACCAAAAGAGATCTTGCAACTACTTTCTACAGATCAATAGAACCATAGAAAATTACAGCTCAGAAACGGGCCTTTTGGCTCTTGTTGCCTGTGCCGAATCATTTTTTGCCGAGTCCCACTGACCTGCACTTGGAGCTTACCCCTCCACACCCCTCTTATCCATGTACCTGTCCAAGCTTTTCTTAAATGTCAAAAGTGACCCTGCATTTCCACTATATCCAGCAACTCATTCCACATCTCACCACTGTCTGTATGAAGAAGCCCCCCTAATATTCCATTTAAACTTATCTCCTTTCACCCTTAACCCATGATCCTAGAAACCCCGAGGGTTTTTTTTTCTCCCCTAGCCTCAGTGGAAAAAGCATGCTTGCATTCACTCTATCTATACCCATCAAAATCTTATACACCTCTATTAAATCTCCCCTTATTCTTCTACGCTCCAGGGAATAAAGTCTTAACCTATTCAATCTCTCTCTGTAATTCAACTTCTCAAGTCCCGGCAACATCTTTGATAACCTTCTCTGCATTCTTTCAACCTTATTTACATCATTCCTGTAACTAGGTGACCAAAACTGTATACAATACTCTAAATTCGGCCTTGCCAATGCCTTATGTAACCTTACCATAACATTCCAACTTTTATACTCGATACTCTGATTTATAAAGGCCAATTTCCTTAGTATGCTTTCAGCCGCTCTACAGTTTTCTGCCTGCTTTATGATGCAATGGCATACAAGGCAGGAACCTGCCCTAGAAGTACATTCAGGCCAGTCAAAATAGCCCAGGGCAGGAAATTTAAATTTTCCTACCTTACACAGGTATAAAATATTTCAGGGATGTTGTGGCTATCAGATGTCCAACAAGGAAGTGAATATTGAAAATCCTCCCTCGTTTCTTTTTCTACATCTTTATGCTATTTATTTTTCTCCCTTGGTCCAATCAGAAATTCCATCTTCCAGTTCCAATCCTCTTACATTGATCTAATACATGTAACAACAAATCAAATCAAAGGGTGAAAATCAAGAATAAAAATAGATAATGCTGGAAATACCCAACAGGTCAGTAACATCTGTGGAGAGAAACACATTTAACATTTCAAGTCAATGACCCCCTTATCAGAATTAAGGAAAGGCTTTGAACAAGTGAAAGGGAGGAGGTGGAGGAAGGAACAAAGGGGAAAGGCTGTCATGGGATCACAGGACAGGAGGGATTAAATGACAAATGTTTAATGGTGCTAAACCAAAAAAAGAGCGGTAATGGGTGTAATAAAGAGACAAAAGCTATGTCCAGTTCAGATGAATGAGTCCAAACACTGACTTGTAATTTCCAGTCAATGTGTGGGTCTCCACTAAAACCAGAACACAACCACGTAAAGGAGATGGTGTCCTGGGGGTGGATCAGGAGTGGAGGGGTGTTGAGGATGAAGCAACATTCCAGCCATTCTGGAACCCCTATCCTGGTAATCACCGCAGCTGTCAGGTCATAGTTGCAGCTGCTGATCATTCAGTGGAGGGCTTGTTCCCTAGCAATAATGGCTTGGTCATTGAGGTGGAGTGAGCAGGATGGGGTCATTGGGTGTCCTGTCATGGCCTACAAACAGATAAATACTTCTTTTGGATCTAGTGAGAAGAGGCATATCAGCATTTTCGATGGCGAATATGATTCCACTTTGGGACATGGAAATGATCAGACTCCAAAGATTTCATAAAGTTAGTGGGAACAGTTCTCCCAAAGAAACTCTAAGTGCCAAATTCACGTAAAAACTGGAATAACTCCCGTTAGTTTTTTAGAATTTTTGGGGGAATTTTCAGAATGAATCCCTAACACTCTGTGCATTACAGAGTGCCTCAGAAAAGTTCATGTAGAAAATCCAGGTGTGGGGCCTATTCTTTCTGGAGAGACCAGCAGCATAGCACTCAGCAGGCCTCTGTGCATGCATCAATCTGTCAGAGCAGAGACCTGTGCATGTAAAGTAACCCTGCATTGTCAGCTTCCCAATGCCCCTCCAAGCTGCCAACCTCTAATCACTTAGCTCCTGGATGTGTCCGGGCCAGCCCTGATCTCTCTGACCGTCACCACCCCCCCCCCCCCCCCCCCCCCCCCCCGCCCCCCACAACCGCCCCCCAGCAGCCCGCCAATCCCGATGGCAAGCCCTAATCAACCCCTTTCCCCCCTCTGCCACCCATCCTGACTACAGAATGCCCCTATTGGCAGTGTCCTGATGCCCCTTGGGTACTGCCAGGGTATCAGGCAGGCAATGCTCAAGGGCATCACCCCTCACCCTGAACCTTCTGGGAGCCTTCATGGCCTCTGTTCCCTGCAGCGGGGTTGACTGCCAGCCCCTCGTTAGTGGGGAGTTGTTGTAATCCCCACTGGAGTGAGCCACTTCTGGCAAGGATGAAGGTGGTGGGGAAAAGTGAGTGGCTAGTGGTCCTGGAGACTTCAGTCAATTTCAATATTTTCATCAGTTCCGCGCTGATTTCCGGTGCACAGCTGATGAAGCCAGAAATCGTGGCCCCAGAAACGCACAGAGGCTGTGACGCCCTTAGAGGAGCCTGCTAAATGATGCTTGAGCAGAGTGGTGGACTAGGAAAATAGCCCCCAACATTTCCTGCAGTGTTTAGTGCAGCTCCTTGAAAAGGAGCTACTGAAGACTGCAGATTCCTTTCATTCCCTCCTGTCCCATCATGACTTTGAGATTGCATCTGTAGTATCCCAGGAAATTGTAATGCACAGGATGTGCCTGTATTGACCTGGACATCAGTTGCCTTAGTGCAATGAGATAAAGTCACACTATTATATATATTTCAACCAGCACAGGAGATTACCAAATGGTGTTGATCTGATCCAATTGCTGAAACTGCAGCCCAAGAATTTTCAGGCTCTCTGTTAAATAGAAACACTTTTGACTTTTCAGTACAAATTACTGAATATATTTGGATATTGTGTGTGTGTTTGGAGAAATGGAACCCTCTCTACATATATAAAAGTGCCCTGGTCCCAAAGGATTATTCATGGGCTATCCACTGGTACTTATATGGGCCAATACAGTGGATGCTCCATCTAGCCTTGCAAGAGAGATTGGCTAATTATTATTCAGCCAGAGTTCCTTCTGGGCCAGAAGCAAACACAAATTTCATCAGCTTTGATGCTGAAAGAAGCCTGAAGTCACATGGTAATTACTTCTGTTTGGGAATGATTGCCTCAGTTGGCATATGGTTTGTGGCTATCAAAAAGCCCCAAATGGTTTTGCCATCAGGTTTTTAAAGGCGAAATTCTGAAGGGAGCCCGAGAACGCACATTCTTCCCCCAGCTTGTTTACATGATAGAGGATTTTGGGGGATAGGGGGGATGAACAGTTGGGGATCTAAAAGACATTATTACACTGGCAAAGAAAAACAAACTCTGTGAAGCTATGTTCAAGATATAAATTGCAATTTAAATATTAATTTTAAAACAAACATTTTATTATAGGCCTCAACAACAAACCAAAATACCGATAGACATGCCATTCAGGGAATGAATCAAGGAACAGCCCTTACTGGACAGTTCAGAGGAAGCATTCCCTTATCTGCTTACATGCCACCTGCTCCTTTTGACGGGAAGGTTAACAGCACTCATCATGCCCTACTACAGCACGTACTTCTGATGGAACAAGCTCGAAAACAGAGTACCCTCACAACTGGTGAGTTGAATTTGTAACTGAAATTTTGGATTCTAACTGAAAGTTTGTACTTTGCTGAGATTATATTCATGTGTGAATTAATTTTACACAAGGGACTTCTGCGCAAGTTGGAATCATTTATTTCATTCGGAATTAATATGTTTCAAAACTGTCACCTGCCAGTGATATTTCTACCCTTTAACTTGCTTTAATGAAATGCTAAAGCTATTGTTTATAAATAGGTTTAGGATTTTTTAAAATACAGAGTGCAGAGTAAGATCTTCCCTATTTTCTTTCCGAGATAATTTATGGACTACATGAAGGGCAGGATTCTCTAGTCTCGCCTGCCCTGGAACTGGAAATTCCCACTCAAGGTCAATGGGTCATTTGCTTGTCTGTTGAATTACCTGTCCCGCTCTCAATGATTCTTAGCAGAGGTGGGACTGGAAGATTTAGGCCGAAATGAGCCTATGAGCTTTACTATTGAAAGTTCTGCACAGCCTTACAGCCAATAAGATTTATTTGAAAATATCACAAGCTCTCCCATTAGAGATTTCAACTGAAGGTGAGAATCCGACCATAATAAAACATGGCTTGATCAAAAGCTGATATTTAACATGCATTGGACAAGGGAGAGAGAAAGGCTTTGTCCAAATGTTTTCCAAGATATGGACCTGGAAATCAGTCCTAACATCTTTAACCTCTCAATTTCAATAGATTATTTTTCACTCATGGTATGGAAGCCCCCACGATATATTTATACCCTTCCTCTATAAACACATCGCTCAAATTAAAGCTATGGTGGTAGTGAGTATTTGTAGAACAGCTTTAAGTACTCAAGCCTGCATTTGGTTCTATCCAAACTTTTTTTTAAGTGATTACTGTCATTAAATAATCTGAAACTAACTGAAAAAACTGTCTCTATAAATACTGGTTCAAACAAAGATTTGACATCAGTTTTTAATTTTTGTTTTGGCATCACTGGATATAAGATCAAAGTATTATTTTCTTTAAAGCACCAGTCTGAAGAAATGAATTGAAATGCTCTCTTACGTGCACACTGTCAATCAATAATGTAATGTGCAACGGACTTCTTTCATGGAAGAGTTGCCAAAGTGTTTAATATGGAAATAATCTTGCTGTAGTCATGGAATTCACTAATCAGATACAGTATGTCCCTCCTGTTGATAGATTTTGATATATTTGTTTCTAATAGTGGCATAGCCATCTTTCCACTATCTAGCTAATCTTTAAGAAGAACAGCGAACAGAATCTGTGGAGAAAGGTTGCAAATCAGCTCTTCAGGACTCAAATGATGGTGCAAAATAATTGGATTTAAACGGCTTGGTTTTGTAGTGATAATAATTGTAAAGTGAACAATGTGCATTTTTTTTTTAAATGGAGAAATTGGACAACATCTGGCAGCTACACAATTGCAATTACATACTGGAATCCAAAAGGTGTTTTTTGAAATGCTGCACTCTCCCAAAAACTGCACAAAAATATCATTTTGATTGTTTGATTTAAGAATTAAATGTGTTGCATGGCTTGCAGTTCCTGTGCATACCTCATAAATAAGGACTAAATACATAATAAAAGTTAGGGTTATCTATTCCGCTCAAAGTATCCTTTTAACAATGCGATAAGACTTGATTATAGCCAAATAAACTCTCTGACACTGAATATTAACCCTCCAACTGTGAAGTCTCATTTCCTTAGTATTTACTATAGTTTTTTTTCATATATTTTCTTTTACTTTTCTCTCACTTTTTCTCTCTATTCAATATTTCTTTACTTTATTTCGCCTTCTAATATTGAATTCAGTAATTTGTAGTAATCTTACTAAGGCCAGTCTTCCAACACCAATCACCATTTATTTACAGTGAGATTTAAACGCTGTTCAACAGCAACAGAGTTCAAAGCAGTCCTGTGCTTTTCGACTGCCAGCCTGAGTGGAGCCTGCTGGTTTAAACCTCTCAATGCTCCTTCCCTATTGGGTGAACCCCCATTCTTCTAATAGGTGAGCTCATATTCAATGAAGCGCATGGGGAGATCAATTAATGATCCCCTCAAATCTGTTTCTTCCCCTGCAGTCCTACCACAGGAATGGGGCAGGGAGTGTGAGGTTACTGTCTTATCCACTGCTTAGCAATCGGTGTGGGGTCACCTGGAAACAAGACTGGATCGGGGGTGTGAAACAGATGGGAAACCTTCACTTTCAAAGAGAACGACATAAAGCCACTGACTCTGGCTCTACTTGATACCTCACTTCAATAGGGGCAGCAGTCTCTTCTGTTTCCATATCGGAGTCTGTATCTTCAACACCCAGAGGGGCTGGTGTGGGGTTTGTTCAGTACTTCATTTCTGTTTTCTCAAGTGACAATTCTTATTTCACTGTCATTTGTATTTTGTCAGTTTGATCTATGTGCCTTTCCAGAGAGAGGAGGGTCAACTATTTACCATATCATGCCAATTTATGAACAGGTTTAATTGTTAGTAATGTGTGGGGCCTTATCTTGGAAATCAAAATAAAACTCTATGTACAGCTTGAACAGCGGTGGCAGTAGAAAATGGGCAGCAGGGAACACAGAGAGGACCTGATGAAATTAGTTAACACTATTAAAGGAAGGTAGAAATACTTGTATAAATGCAGCTGCGAAGTACAAAGTTGCAGATTGTTAATATGTGCCCAGATACCCAGTGCTGAATTTGCAAAATAGGGTGGACGTGAGGCCTGGGTTGGGATGCTGTTTTGGAAAGTCAGTGCAGATCGATGGGCCAAATCGCCTTTTCTGCACTATAAAATTCTATGGTTCTATGTAAAATCCATGAAATAGATAACAGGTGGGACAGAGTTAACCCTTCACTCTCACTTCTGCAAGAAAAGTACAATTTCCATCGAAATGGTTGTTAGGCTTGAATGGATAAATCCACATTTTTTTATGCTGGGATTCAACATAGAGAACCATACTACGGTTCTCAGTATGAGATTCTGGAAGACTCCCTGATTTGTCTGGAAATGGTCATATTAATAGTTTCATATTTTGGTTGCCTTCCATCATTTAATAAACCATATGTTTTTTTGCTCCTCCATATTTGTGAGGAGTACATTGGAGCTTTGGCAGATTTTTAAAAGCAGCCGTAGAGGTCATTGTTGCAAAAGTAAGCCATGGAATCAAACAAATTGTCCAATGCAATGCTGGGTGAGCAGCTAGCACAAAGGAAGGGTCATTGAGGAGCCATGACCTTTGAGGATTGATCTGTGGATTATTTGACAGGGGTATCAATTGAGACAGGCCTGAAAGGGAATTGCAATGGACAGCATTGGGGATGTTGCAGCCTCAACACATGTACAGTCATCGGGTGGGGTCCTCCCCTGATCATCTACACACTATCACATTTCTCCAGTTGATGACTCCGAAAGAACATGGCACTCACCCTTGTAGAGCAGAGAAGACCATTGATGCACTACAGCCAAGTTCTCCAGATGACCCTATGGCTGCTGACATCCCCTGTGACCTCTGTCCTGGATTGCCAATTAAGTAGTGAGGTCACTTCCTTTAGTCCCTGAAGAAGAAGACTTCTTACATTGTTTGAACAACTGATAGGGAATCATGCAAAAAGTAGGACTGGAATTATGAGTTTCTGAACACTTTTTGCCCTAAGGAATTTGCATGTGGGGAGAAGGCAATTCCCGGGGATATTTGTTATGAAAGTATTTCCATTACTTATTGTGAATTGAAGTGATATATAAATAAAAGTTGGATTCTAAACCCTGAATTCAATTTGGTTCTCCGATATGGAAGAATCTGACTTGTATGATATCATATCCGGGCTACTATTAACTAAATCATTGTGCTGGATTTTAGGTGTGGCTTCACTTCATGCTCATTCTTCATTGGGAGCAGCGGGGGACAGATTATCACCGACGCTCAGAGCTGCAAACAAGTTGCCACGTCATAGGCCACTTAATCGAACACACTCTGCGCCACTCCCGCAAAGCACACAGGCCTTGGCACAACTGGTTGTTCAACAGCAGCACCAACAGTTCCTGGAAAAACAGAAGCAGTACCAGCAGCAGATACAGTTGACCAAGGTCAGTGCTTCTTTTGTGTCAACAGTCAGTGGCAATTGACGTTTAAAATGTACACGTCTATGGCAACTCACTGAACACATCCTTCTTTACTGAAGCTTGAACTCATTAAACTTAGTGTCTCTGAAACCAGCAGTTTGTATTGAAATACCATTCTTATTTTTCAAGTAAAAATAGAAATTTCTGGTGGTGCACAGCATCTGTGAGAAAAGAAACAGAATTAATTTTTGGAATTTAGTGCACTCCCTCTGCACTTATGCTGCCCCTCCCGCCACCCAGAAGCAGATTGAGGGGCACAGGTGCAGCTGTATCTTGGAGTTGTGAGCCCACCATCATCTTCAGTCCTCAGAATTCTCCTGTTTGAGAATCGTCTTTCCCCTGAGTGGCCAATTGAAGCCCTTAAGTAGCCACTTAAAGGCCTCAACCTGCCACCCCTGGTATTGTATTAATGGCAGAAATGCCACATCATGTGGGCAAACCACCTCATATAGACTGGCAGGCAAGCATGTAACCTAACAGAGAAGTCCTTTCTTTTGGAGACCTTTTGCCCAATGGAGGGAGTTGAAGGTGGCAAGGGCTGTCCTTGCAGGAAGACACCTCTGTCCTCCACACTGACCACAACCCATCCCTGCCAGAATACCTGAATGGCCTTGGTTTTTTGAGACCCCAGTGTCGATCCTTTTCCTGGGGTATATTGAAGTACTAGCATTGGCCACTGCTTCCAGTTGTGCTGTTGAGTCTGAAGAGTTGTTGGCTTTTGACTGACCAACACCTCTTAGGAGTGGGGCATCCACCCTGGAGCACTCAGAAACCCAGACAACAAGCAACAATGATTGGCTTTTAATCACAGCAAGGCTCCTGCAGGTGGTCACAATGAAGTTGGTATCACTGTCCAGACTGTGAATGGGCCCCTACCACCACGACTAAAATTCCATCCAGTGTTTCTTGTGGTTCATGTTTTATCAGAATGATACTTAATATGCTGGAAACTGATCTGCCTACCAGCGATTTATGATTCTCCTTCAATTATTTAACTCATACATACATACACAACATATACATACACAACAAGTTGTAAATGGGAAGTACTCTACATAATATTTTATCTGTGAGTTATATACTTTGCATACATAGAATCCCAACATTGCAGAAATAAGCTATGCAGCCCATTGAGTCTGCACCGACTCTCTGAAAGGGTATTCCACCCATGCTCTCAACTCCATCCTATTTCCAAAACACTGCGCATTTACCATGGCCAATCCATTTAGCCTGTACATCTGTGGGAGGGAAGTGGAGTACTCAGAAGAAACCCATGTAGACACAGAGAATATTCAAACTCTGCACAGTCACCCAAGGCCGGAATTGAACCTGCAACCACTGTGCCACCTCACATAATGAACCAAGTCGGATCAAAGAGCTACTATTTTTCTGTTTGAAACAACAATGTGACAACTTTGTTCCTTTAAAAGGTGTCCTGATGAAAACATAATTTCTTCCAATTAAATATTGAGAAGACCAAAGCTATTGTCCTCACACCACTCTCTGCATCATCCTTCCACTCCATACTTCTGACAAATTTTGTTTCCCCACAATCAATTTTATTCTGCTCTCTGGCCACTGTCACAGACCATACTAGGTTGTTTGCAATACCACAGTCTTGTTTAATGCTTAGCTAAACTTCTATCCTTATAACCAACATTCTTTCACAAGGACTGAGAACATCCAACTCCAAAATATTATCCATCAATGCCCCATCTTAGCTCATCTGCTGCTGAAATTCTTATCTATTTCCAGGCTTCATTGTTGCAATTCTCTTGTGACAGTACCCTATCCTCTACCCTGCTAAAACTTTGTATTACTTAGATCTGCAGAAACCTTTTCTCACCCATTACCCCTGTGCTTTAGATGTGCATTGGACCCTGGTTCATCAATTTCCCAAATTTGAAATGCCCATTCTTTTGCCTTCATTGTTTCCTCTATAACCTCCTTTGGCCCTACAATGCTCTGACAACTACAATTCTCCTGCTCTACTTTCATCCAAGTGTTGAATTTTCAGTCATCTAGATCTGAAGTTCTGAAACAAATTTAACCTTTTTCCCCATGTCTCCTCCTCTAACACCCTTATTCAAACCTATATTTTGATCAACATTTTTGCCACCTTTCCTAATATATTCTTCTTTGATTTGCCAGAAGCCCCTTTGCAGATTGTATTTCTGTGGATCATTCCTTTTTAAATCTGTTATATAAATGTCTTGCCGCTCATCACAGTCAGTGCACTGAATGTAGGACATTTCAGGCCCTTTTTTGCTCAACTAATCTCTGAATAAATTCAAAGGCATTTGCTGTGTTTAAAACATCATTAAAAACACTTTCAGTCACCTTTTGTTGTTGTTGTTACTCATGAACTATTGATTTGCACACCAGCCTTTTGAGTTGCTGTTTGTCTTCACTGCTGCTAGATTTTTACAGGAGGGTTAGGATTTTAAAAGATATGTTGAACTACTCATTGATACCGACATAAAAACGTTATTCTCTGCGTGACACTTTCACAGGCCCTGTGTTCTCGGGCCAGAGAGTAGGATATGTCTCCCACCTGCTGAGGCAGACAGGTATTACTTTCTTTGATGTGCTTTCTACTGAGACTCATGCAGTCCTTCAGTGGCTCATTTAGTTGCATTCCTTCTCTCTCTCTCTGAAACCACTGTGGCTTAGAGAGCCCTGTAAATTATGTCCATTTTAATTTCCTGAATTGAAGCAGTTGTACAAGAAAAATGGAAATTGTTGCAGGCTTATAACAGTAAATTTCACTCGTGTGCAAAAGGCAATGGAGTTCTTTGCCCATTAACTTTTGTTTGATGAAATGCTATAAATAAAGTGACAGGATCAGGTTTTATATCTTCATCCTTAATGGTTCGCATGACCAGCGCTACACTATCACTGTGGAACTCTAACATCTGCAACTGTAAGAAAGTCATTTTTTTTTTCAAAATATTATTCTACAACAACAGCACCTTCTATTGAGACTTTATCTAATTAAATGTTCCAGGGCACTTCGGTGGAGCATTCTGAAATCAGATTTAATATTGAGTCACATAAGGAGATGTTAAGGCAGTTGACCAAAAGCTGGTTCAGAAGTAGGTTTTAACAAGCATCTTATAGGACCAAAGCGTGGTGGAGGAGTTTAGGAAGGAATTTCTGGAGTTCAATGCCCAGGTCGCTGAGGGCATGGCGATCAATGGTGGAGCAATTAAAATCAAGGAAGTTTGGACGACAACATTAGAGGACAACAGATCTCTTGGAGGGTGTGAAGTTGAAGGAGATTAGAGCGGGGGCGGCGGGGGTGGGGGGGGATGGGGATTGGAAAATTAAGATGAGAATTTTGAAATATAAGGAGCAGAATTTTACCTTTTCCCCATCCAGCCTCAAAGTGGGTGCTGAGAAGAGGAGAATGTAAAGTTGATAGAAACACCCTTGGAAACCAGTCCACCCAAATTTGGACAAAATTTCACACTTGGGCTGGCATGGCCTCAGATGGGAAACATACCCTTTCACTTAATAAGGCCACTTAAGAGCCTTATCCCGCCACCCTAAAAAAGTGAGGTGGTGCAGGTTGGTTGGGAAAGTGAAAATAAAAATTTTCATCATCTTGGGCAGTACAGGGAGATGGCGATTTGGGGGTAGGGGGGCCTTAGTCTGAAGGCCATTCAGAATTACCTCCTTCCCCCAGATATTGGGAACTCTGGGACCCCTTTCTCCACCACTACCCTCCCTTCCTGCAGCCTACCCCTCAACATTACAATCACCCCACCTCCCAACCTCCTAAGGTGTTCCTTGCCCTTGCACCCAGGGACTCCAAAAACTTATGTTTGCAACAGTCCCAGGTTGTAATTCAAAGCAGAGCATTGCAGTTCTAAGCCCCTTGCATGCCCCCCCCCCCACCACCATTTCCTTCACATCCATGCACTCAGTATACATGATGTACGGACCCAGTAAACCATGTAATAACAAAGGCAAGTGTTTAAAATACTTACGAACAAAAATAAAAAAAACAATTTTCACTTTAATAAAAGTGCCAATCAAACGCAGCCATTCATGGTATCAGTAACAGCAGGTTTTCCCTTCACAACTTATAATCTTGTCCAAATAAACATGCAGACAATGAAACACCACACCGAAGAAAAAATAATTTATTATAAACTCAAAGATATGGCAACAGCAAAGACCTGGCTTAAGGAAGGGCAGGACTGGGTATTCAATATTCCTGTGAACGAGGTGTTGGTTGGGAAAGTGAGGAGGGGTCGCAATATTAGTTAACAAGAGCATTGCAGTGCTGGAGAAAGACAATGTCCCAGAGGACACAATCAATTTGGCTCAAGCTAAGGCACAAAAAGGATTGAATTTACATTGCTCAGTAAAGTCTATAGGCCACCAACTAATAGGAAGGATAGAAAGGAACAAGTCTACAGGGAAATTACAGAGAGGTACAAAACAATATGGAGTGGTTATAATGGGGGACTTTAATTACCCAAATTTAGACTGGGATAGTGGTAGTATAAAGGGCAGTGAAGGGCAAGAGTTCCTAGATTTTGTTCAGGAGAATTTTACACAGCAGTACATATACTGTCTAATAAGAAAGGAAGCAATGCTTGACCTGGTTCTTGGGAATGGGTTGGGCCAAGCAGATCAAGTCCAAAAGATGTGCTGGTTAGGTGCGTTGACATACTAAATTTTCCTTCAATGTACCCGAATAGTCACTGAAGTGTGGCAACTAGGGAATTTTCACAGTAACTTCATTACAGTGTTAATGTAAGCTTACTTATGGCACTAATAAATAAACTTTAAACTTTAATCAAGTGTCAGTGGGAGACAGTTCGAAGACAATAATCATTATATTATAAAATATAGGATGGTGGTAGAAAAGAACAATGGGCAATCCAGAGTACAAATAATTAACTATGGGAGAGTTCAATGGGGCAAGAACAGAGCTTGGCTGGATAGACTGGCACCAAAATTGGTGGGAAGCTGAACGATGGACTACCATCAAAACAGAAATAGTTCATGCACAGTCAAGGTATATTCCCTCAAAATGGGAAAGGTAGTGCAAAGAAATCTAGAGCTCTCTGAATGAAAGAGGAGAATGAAATTATGTAAAAAAAGTGAATTAGTGATAGGTGTTATATAGACAATTGAAAACCAGGCTAAGTACTGAAGTTTCAGAGGGGACATGAAAAAGCAAATAAGAGAAGCGATGAGAGATTATGAACAAAGATTGACAACCAAAATAAAGGGGAGTCCCAAAGTCTTCAGAAGGCATATAAATCTTCAACGATCAATCAGTAACAAGTATGATTGTCCACCTAAGAAACTCTGTCACTGGTCATGAGTTCTCGGGTCCTTGCGGGGCAGATGAATCTGATCCTAGAATTGCATCCTCGGCCACACATTTGACAGTTGAAATGGAGAGGTAGGATTGGACTTGAGATTGCTGGTATTTCTTTCTCTGGCTCCTTTACTGGATACCCCTCCTTACGTATAAATAATGATAAGATGGTAAAAGGCAGAGTAAGGGTTATTTAGGATCTTGAAAAGAATTTAAACGTGGAAGCCAGGGGCATGGCTGAGGTGTTAAATAACTAACTTGTATCTGTCTTTACTAATGGAGCAGGTGCTACTCAGGCATGATGATAAAGGAAGAAACTCTGTCATTCCAAGGATTTGAAGTTGATAAGGAAGAGGTATTGGATAAAATGTCAGTACTTAAATTTGACAAGGCATGAGAAATGGGTGAAATGCATCCAAGAATATTAAAGGATATTAAATACTCTGTTAACACCACTGGTGCTTGCCTTCCAATGCCAACACCAATCCCCATGCCAATTTAATGCCAACTCGTGTCAGTCTACTCACAAGCTTTGGTCTTCATGGTCTTCGTGATAACTGATCGAATTTGAACCATCAGCTAATCTCAGAATCCACGTTGAGACAAAATAAAATAAAGGTTTCAACTCCTATCACAGTATTCATGAAACCCTATTCAAAACTTTTAAATCCCCTCAGGTGCTTAATCCCTTATGAAAACAAACCCCTTTTGATAATCCCACAAATATAGTTAATCATGTAATGAATTCATTGAGCTGTCAATCAAAGTAAACCTAGATCATCTCTGCTGAGATAATTGTAACTTTTGTAATACATCACAAAGACATGATAATCCTTGGGGAAATGTCAAGAAACAACTATTGTAATTGCTAGAATAGCACTATGTTAACTCATACTGACATTAGTAATTTTATTTTTATTTTTAAAGTATTGGGGAATTAAATAGTTTCCCATCATGACTGTTCCACTGATTCTGTTCACACTTCAGGAGCATTTATATCTATTCTAAAAATTTGTGACACCCTCACTCCAAGTTGTGACTCTTGATACTATGAAACTGGGGTCCATTTGAGCTCAGCACTGAGTTCAAATCATCTTGCTGAGTTTCCCTCATATGGGTCACATCTTGCCCCTTTTCCTATCAGTGAAAATGGGATGTGTTATCAATGGGGCAGAACCTCCAAATTTTTAAAACTCTGCGGAGTCTCCACACCTTGACAAAATTCCAGCCCTAGATGTTTGAAAGTTCTTCAGCCTTGTTGTTTGCATTTGTGCTCTAATTTACTCATTCTTTGAAAGCTATCTAATCACTCACGCTCCATTGTTCTTTCTCCAGTGTTTTGTAAAGATTTCCTTTCTAAGAATATGTTAAACTCCCTTCCAAAAGTTACTATTGAATCTGTTTCTGCCACCCTCTCAGGTAATGTATTCCAGATCACAACAACTCTCTGTATGAAATAAGTTATCCTTATGTTGCCTTTAGTTCATTTGCCAATTTCTTTCACTCGGTGTCCTTAGGTTACCAACCCATTCTTATTAGTAGATAGCATTTCTTCTTATTAAGTTTATCAAAACCCCATATGATATTTCCTCTTTGGTATTATCCTTGTAAAGTCTCTACTTTGTTCTCCTGCTTAAGTCACTGCTTAGGATCTACTAATTTGACCTAATTGTTAATTCTATCAGTTGATATTAAGTGCATGCAGGCATTGATCAAATAGTTACTTGAGCACATTAAAGAGACACTTTGATCTTATGACATTTACTGTGGTAATGCCCCTTCCAGACCAAAAATTCCAAGTTCAAGTCCCACTTCAGGACTTGATGGCCATTGAAGGCATCTTCTTAACATAGCCTTTTTAACACAGTTTGATTGTCAGCCTGTAAATTCTTCCAATATGCCTGCTGCAGGTCAGAGTGTTTCCTGGTCAGCCATGCTGCATGGGGTAGTGGAAAATTAACATTTTTACTTTGCTAAGTATAATCATGGACCAAACCAATTGAAGTCCATGGTTGCCAATGCTCTCTTATGGTATGATACCTGAAGGAGAAGGAGAATAATAGATGAATGGATATTAACTGATGAAAATGGAGTGGAATCAGGAGATATATACCTGCAATATTTTATAGTGTGAAACAAATAAAATACTGACTGAATCTGGATTCTTCTTTCCTCCAACCAGCTATCAGCTATTAGTTATAGCTCTAATAACTCCTTATGTGACTGCTGTTGTTATAAAACCCTTCTACATATTAGTGCTCAGAACTGGACCTAATACTCCCACTGAGACCAAACCAGTATTTTATGGAGGGCTATCGTTACGAACTTATTTTCCTGTTCTATGCATCTACTTATACGTCAAGGATTTGTGTTTTGTTAGCTGCTTTATCATTTTGGCTCTAAGACAATAATGACCATCTCTTATGTTTGTTGATTTTTAAAATTCCTCAGTAAAATGATTTTTTTTTAAAAAAGAGGAAAATAATTGAATTACTTTTGAAACTGATGTAAATTTAGATATATGGGGTAAATTTTGTGGCCTGTGTCCTTAATTTTAACAAACATTACCAGTCCATTGATCCTTGTGCCCACACAAAAATTCCTAGTGCATGTTCCTGTTGGAGAAAGCTGAAATTCATAAGATTCACCATGTAGAATTTGTATTTACCATTTACCAATGTGTGTGAAAATATTTACCTTATTTTGTGTGGCAATGTGGATGAATTACTGTGATGTTTAAATTAAAGGAGTGTTTTTTTTGTTACAGACACTTTCCAAACCCCTCGAGCAGCTTCAACAGCCTGAAAATCACCCTGAGGAGACGGAAGACGAGCTCTGCCAACAGCAGACTATACAGAAAGATGAGGGGCCTCCCTGTGGTAGCAGCAAGAGCAACATCAATGGCGCCTATGAGAGAGCAACAGCAGAACTTCAGCCAAATGTTGTACAGGTGAAACAGGAGCCACCAGACAGTGATAATGAAATCCAGTTCAAACAGAGCGATCCTGAGGAGAATACAAATTATTTTCACCAAGTAAGTAAAAGACTACATAATCCATTAATATTCATAAAGAAGCCAGACAAAACCTGCAGCCTGAATGAATGCTATCAGTAACAGTGACAAGTATGATCACTAAAATTTTAAACTTACTGAATTATATGGAGCTATGTTTGTTAGCTTCATATCTTCACACATACGTTTTTACTTTTTGAAGAGGTATTGAAAGGATTAGTAAGCTGATTACCAACCTGTCAAATCACATCATAAAAGCTCCTTTCATGGCCAATAGGATTGGAGTGGAATGTGAAGTTGTAACTATTGACTGAGAGGTAGGGCATAACATAGTGAGCCACAAGACCTCCCTGTTGTTAGAATGATCCACCTCATTACATGTTGCTTTGTTAAACCAAATTGAATTGTCATTGCTTGTAGGTGACATCTTACAAAACAGTGATATTTGTTGAAGTTAAGGTCCTAGGTCAGCCACATTTTATATTACCTCAACCCTGAGGGTTCTGGAATCATGTTGAACATGTGCACTGGTCAGAGTGAAGTGTGGTGATGATTAGTGCAGAATAGGATATGGAAACAGTTGTCACTCTAGACCAGACTTATGGTTAAACTATATTGACAACTGGTGTGCAGCAGCTTAATCAATGGAGATAGAACATTCTTGTCTTGGTACAATAAGTTAAGGCTTATAGTGTACTGTTTACGTTTACAACAGTGATTTGGCATGGTGCTGCTAGAAGTATTTTTCCAGTGTTGTTCTTTCCCCCTGCTCCCCCAATTAAATTCACTAAGTAACTAGTATCCTTTCTCAGCTGCCTAATGTTTTCTAATGTTCTTTCCTTCTTGGTCTGTTGAAGCCTCTGTTTTACCCTTGTGATTATTTTTGCTTTTTTGTTCCGTTCACCATGTGGTTCACAATGGTCCCCATCACTTGCAGTGAATCAAGTGGTGGAATTAGAGATGCTGCTGATAATTGATGATAATGATTTCAAATAGACCTCGGCATAAATTGGGCCAAATCCACCTTAGTAGGCAATGGATAAGATTTTCTGGCTGGTCCCATTGAATGCAACCCTCCAGCATGGGTTTCCCGGTGACAGAGGTGGATACAATGGGAAACCCTATTGACAGCAGCAAGGCTGGAAGATCCTGCTGCTGGCCAATGAGGGGCTATCTCCACCATCAAAAAATATGTTGCGGAGAAAACAGAAAATCCTGCCCAATGATTAATACCATAAAAACTAAAAGAAAATAGCACTTTTATATCAACTGACAAGGTAACAGGTCCCATCAGATAATAGTATTATAAAGTGGACCTGATCTTTGCAACACACTCTCAAATACACACGCATGCAGAATTCTATACTATATAGTAGGAAGTTATTTATTGGCCAAAGTAAAATTCAATTTTCAAAGGTAAAAAATAGAGAATTCAAATTCAAAGAATTTGAGTTCTTTGTGGTGCGTGTGGCTACTCTACAGACCTTGAAATTCCAGCAGTTGAAGCTCATGTAAAATACAATTACTGGGAAAATGTGTTTTTAAAACTGTTATCCATATTTTCCAGAAGTTATTTTTGTATCTGAGGTTTCGCTTGATGGGAATTCTCTATCTTAGTGTTGGATTTCAAGCTGTTGTACAGATAGATTCTTGAAACTTGGGACAAAAGGGGAAAGGAAAACTATTACAATCCGATTGGCAGGTTTCTCCAAGTCTATTGCTTTGCAACTTACATGTTGTAATAAAAGACATTTCAAAAATGGTTATTCTAGCCATATGGTCTTTCGCCCCATAAGATTTCAAAATTATTTGCATAGATCATGTCTGGAGAGACAATGGTATTGTTTAACGGCTGAGGTGATTAGATTGTGTAATGTCCCAGCCGTTAATTCCTGAATGATCCATTACCCATCTTAGTAAGATGGGAAGACCTTTCGTCTCCATTTGCAATGCAGTTTATAGAAATGCAAATATGTGCTCCAGTATAGTTCCAGTATCGAAATAGTTATTGAGCTCAATGGATGTAAAATGACTGTCGAGGCATATCTTTCTTATTTCTTACATGGCGGCATAATGAGGGGGACAATGGTTAGCACTGCTGCTTCACAGCACCAGAGACCCTGGGTTTGATTCCCGACTTGGGTCTCTGTCAGTATAGAGTTTGCATGTTTTCTCCATGTCTGTGGGTTTCCTCCGGGTGCTTCAGTGTCCATCCACAGCCCAAAAGACATGCAGGTTAGGTGCATTGACCCACATAGGCTCTGGAATGTAGCGACTAAGGGAATTTCACAGTAACTTCATTGCAGTGTTAATGTAAACCTTACTTGTGACTAATAAATAAACTTTAACTTAACTTTAACTTAACTTACTCTAACGTTGGAACCTTCCAGAAAACTGCTCAACAGGTAACATCATCAGGTGATGTGGTAGCCATCTTAAGTCAGTGTGCTTGCTAGCTTTTTAAAAGTTCTTTTTAAACTACTCAATATATGTCTGATAAGACAAAGAAATTAAAAATTAATGTCACTCAACACAACTCACACCAGACTGGGTAGGGACCAGAATCCTTGGACAGACTTGGGATGAAAGCAAGCACAATTTATTACACTTTTTTCTGTCAAAATAACTGCATAAAAAGCAATAGAATTTGAATAAACAGTCACCTATTTGGAGAACACATTATCTTAATGTCCCAAAAATATGGCGAGTAAGTTCATGCCACTGGCCTTCTCTGTTCACCAAAATTTAAAATTGAATACAAATGCAATTAATTTTGTTGGACATTTAAATGTAAAACTGATACCAAAAACCTTTGGATTTAGTAACTGTTGATGGACAGTAAAGTTTACCTGGAAAATTGCCAGATTAAAATCATATACATTTTTTGAAATACAGAAAAACCCCAGTTATAGTCAAAATACTTCAGGTGTTACTTTGCAATATAAAGCTGATATTATAAACCATAATGAACTGTCTTCTGTCATTTTCCAATATAAGTGCCACAAAGAAATGATCAATGTCTTCAACTATGGCTCTGACAATAATGTAAATTTATTTGGCCAATTCCTCTCCTGGATATCAAATATTTATTCTGCTATGATGAGACCTGAGATTTTAACCTTTGTATCTGATGTTTATTGTTACCTTACAGTTAAAATATATTCAAATTAACATTTTGTGCTGTTTTGGAGGTTTTATGTCAGATATCTTCTTGGGTTTAGCATCGATAGTGATTTCTGTGGGGTAACCTTGAATCACTTCAGGATTATGATCTTTTTTGCACAAAATCTGGGTAAACTAGAGGTCAAAGCAGAACGTTTTTTGGCTTACAAGAAATTGCATGTTCCAGAATCACAGTACTGGCTGTTAGTTTTCAATTCTGGCAAACTGCTTGAGCAAGTTGGGATTTGTATTGTACACAGAAAATGTCACATCTTGAAATTCTACAAAATAGATCAACAACTGTCTCACTCAAAAGGTTACTTGTTGGAGACTGTAAGAATTCCAAAGAGCATATTAATTCCTTGAAAACTACTTCTAGTTTTACTGTTTTCCAGTTATCTTTTGTTTTAGTGACCTACTTTTTTTTGGCCTCTGTGTTATTTTGTTCACAAGTAAATATCTTGAAGTTTCTTTAACCTCATGTATGTTGTTCTGGGGTTGAAGGTGTCAAATGCAGAAGATGAGTAGTTCTCATTCTCTCCCATGAATAATTTACCATGAATCGGGGTAATTGTTATACTTGTGTGTGCTATTGTGTACAAGGTAGTGAACAAGGATGCATGTTTTTATTTATTAAAAAGTCAAGTTTTCTGATGGAAATTGCTATCCAGTTGTGAACATGAGAGCAAATGTTTGAAAAAAGTCTAAACTGTGATGTTTTATTTTTATTGAGATTACCAAATCATTCAAGAATCAAACCTGATCCCATTTCACAGTGTGTTTTTTAACATCCATTATTGTGTTATTGCACCCTTAACCAATTGAATGGCACTTTTTAAGTGCTTCTATAGATATACTTCTTGGGGTCAAAGGGAGCAAGAGTCATGGGAGGGGGAGAGGTGGGATCAGGATATTGAATTTGATGATCAGCCATGATCAAAATGAATCTGGAATGGGCTTGAAGGGCCAAATGGCCTATTTCAATTATCTATGTACGTAAAATGAATGCCAAGAAAGTCTGAAATATGTCTGACCTAAAATTGCGTTGGGCCATTTCTCCAGCATCCTCTGCAGGAGCCTCAACCTGGAGTTAGATCTATTACATTTGTAAATGAGAAGACTGAGAACACCAGGTTAAAGTCCAACATGTTTATCTGGTAGCACAAGGTTTTGGAGCGCTGCTCCTTCATCAGGTCATTACCTGATGAAGAAGCAGCACTCTGGACGCTCGTATTACCAAATAAACCTGTTGGACTTTTACCTGGTGTTGTGAGGCTTCTTACTGTACCTACCTCTATCCAACATCAGCATCTCCACATCATATATGAATGAGAATTCTAGTTTACCTTCCTTACAAAAATTGATGTACGATGAGTAAGGTAGGAATCTTTAGCTCCAGCAGTATCCTGAACATATGGTTCTCTTGGCTCTATGCTAAATGATTACTTAACCATCTTTTCCATTTCTACATTCAGGCCAGCATTGGTAAATGTTAATAAGGCAGGTGGAAGATTGATGTCTTTAATAGAAACGAGGGAGTAGCCTCTTGTCAAAGTAAAGTCATTGTGACCATCAGTAACAATGGCTCACCTCAAACTTTTGCCCTGGATAGAAATAGGTAATCTTACTCTAATCTCAGCAATGTTTTGTGTGGTGTCACCAAAGCGCATATGTTAAGCCCAGATCTCACATCTGGATTTATACTCATCCTGAAGTTTATGAAATGTCATTTCGTTTTTTTTTTACAAAACCTGCTCTATACTTCCACAGGAGAAATGTCTTGTCAGGGTAGCTGAAGGAATTCTAGCAGTAAATTCTGTGAGAGGATTATGCTAGGCACGTCAGAAAGATGAAAGGTTGGTGTCAGTATGGGTATTTAATTCAATGAATTTGTCAAACTGAAACTGACGGTATCTTTGGAGTTTCTTATTTCTTTACATCAGACAGTCATTTCTGAAAAGGAAAATTATAACCCAAAAATGTGTGCTATGTTATTATTACTCAAACCTCAGACAACTATACACTGAGATATTTGCGTGCAGTAAATATTTCAAATTCTGGGCCGGTCTCTGTTTTTCAAATCTAAAAATATGCATGCTTCAGCAAAGCACAGCAATGATGAACTATAGTGAAAGCATGCTTGTGTGGAAAATTAAATGTCACAGCAGATCCAAGCAATTTTCTGTTAAAGTTAATTTACTGTTCATCATTTATCTGGAAGTTTATTGAATATTAATTAATGTGTTTGACTTCCAAAAGGCAAAAGTTCTTGCTTTATTTTTGAGTTAATATTGATAATAGTGTTTTTAATAATTATTTTCCTCTAAAAATATGTAATATAGCTTTTGAAAATCCCACCAATTTAATATTTAAGCCACAGAGGAAGCATTTAATATAAACTTAAATACTTGGGCAAAATAAAGGCACACAACTCAAATGAATTTTTCTTGGATGTATTTTTCCCCATCGTTTTCTGTATCTTCTCAAAGAGCTGATTCATAATGTGATATAGTTCCACAGGTGTCAATCATTCTTTGGTATTTGTAAGTGGCCACTGCTCATGTGGACCTGGATAGTGAGATTGAGCAGGAATTGGATTATGGGAAGCATTATGTTAAGGCAGTCCATGTCTTCATTTGATAAAGTAGTAAATACTTGCATTTACCTTTCAAGGCCTCAGGATATCTTAAAGCACACTACAGCTAATTAAGTACTTTAAAATGCAGTCACTGTTGTTGCAGGGAACACATCCAGGCATACATTTTTTCTAGCCATACTATGAGATAAGGATCCAAATGTCAGCAGCTTTTTACCGCTTTCTGGTCTAAGGGAATCTCCATTTTCATTCCAGCTGAGATAATTAAATCAGCATGCACCTGATGCAACATGGTCTGGTTGCATTGCTGACATTAAGTTCTGAATGACCAATAATTTTCTTCAGATTGTCACGGTAAAGCAGAGGCCATTCTTTTTCTCAAATACACTTCCTTAGTATTCCATCACCCTGTTCCCTGACTGCATGCAGGTTTAATGTGCCTGCATGCTATTTTACTCTGAGCTGAGCTTCAAAACCAACATTACAGCTATCATCTTGACTAATTTCCAATTCTGCAACATCAGCTGCCTCTGTACCATGTTAGCCCTGTTGTCTTTGAAAACTCTAATTATTTCTTTATAATCTCCACTCTTGAGCACTCAAATGTTTTCCAAGTTTAGACACTCACAAGTTACACTTAACTATTAGTTCTTAGCTCAGCAACTTGATTGATCAGCCCTGATCTTTTCTGATTCTGGCCATTGTATTAATTCCCCTTCTTTTGTGCTACCTTCAGCTGCATAACCTTTAGTCATTTTGGTTCCACACTCTGAAATGTTCTCCAAATACTCTGTCCTCTTTCAACCAGGCCTTCAAAATTAATCTCTTATCTATCTCCATTGTTTAGCACTTGATTATTTGCACAGTTGTGAGGCATCTCTAGTATTTTATCTTATTAGAAGTGTTAGAGATATAAAGGGAGTTTTAAGGGATTTAATGTATTGGTAAACATTAGAAATAAGGTATTACTTCAATGAGTTTAATTTAGTGTTTCTGTTTCTGGAAGGATTAAAAACTGTTATTAGATTCATGCTGGGCAAAGGTGGTAGTACGTGTAGGAGTTTGTTACGTTCCAACTCTTTTGCTACAGTCCTTCGAGAGTCCCATGGCATGAAAAATAAATAATAGGAGCAATCATTGCTTAGCAACTGGAGGCCCTTTTAAGAGAAAAGAAAACGCTTTTTAAGTTTTAATTTTAGCTGAATTTATTGGCAGTTTGAGACAGGACATTGGGGTGTGAACTCTTAATTCTGCCAGGAGAAGTGTACAGGACAAGGGATTTGCAAAGATATAAGCTTCCTGAGGAATAAGTTACAGTCCATATAACCAGGGAACTGAGACAGAAATAATGTTGATGATGATTGGAGTCAAAAGACAGAGACCAAGGTATTATTCAGAAGAAATCAGTGAAGAATAAAGAAAGGGTTCTGAGTTAAAGGGATAGTTGCAGTAGCTCAGATTTGAAGTGGGACAACAGACACCAAAGGTAAATCAAATATCTAATGCCATTTTAATACATTCTGGGAAAGAAGAATTAAAGCAATTGTGAACAGTTTGTATGTAGTCAATGCAAAGAAATCCTAAAGGGTTGATATAAAACCTGAACTGGATTTGTTGTTAAAGGTTGAGTGGAAGATTTTTTTTAAGAGTAGTTTGTAAAACCTGGACTGGAGTTCAGAATGAAAACCACTATTGGAAAGCATTATTGTGAGAGAAGATTTTAAAGCATATTTTTGGGAATGAAATTTAAAAAAATCTCATGTGACAATCATCTGAAGAGATTGAGGAAAAATCCAATAAAGCTAGCCAGAATTCTTCAATTATTCATGAACCACTGTGTGTTACCAATACGAACGGAGAATTTGGCGTTCAGACAAAGCTCCGTCCATAGCATTGGCACCAGAAACTTCTAGCTGTGGATGAGGTTGGAAAATCCTGTCCACTGATTTGGTTTCAGAGTCGAGTGAATGTGTTTGGCCACAGTCATCTTGTGTGCTTAAAAAGTATTTTGTGTTAACGGTTCCATCATAGCTTAAGATGTATTTTGTAATCCGTGTTTATCTTAAAATCTGTGTGCAATTGTCAAGCTAAGGAGGAAGTAAAGGAGTATTGTTTCATAATCCATTTTTTTCATGTTTAATAAGTGTTTTACCTTGTTAAAATTAATTAGTAGTTTCATGACTCTCTTTCTCCCCCTTTTATTAAAAAAAGTAAAAATTATGGTGGGGGGGATCTTATCTTTTGTCCCACCAGCCAATAGATGGGGCAAGATGGTAAGATCAAGAGAGAAGCAAAAAATCAGGTTCATACTCGATTTCTCACCTATCACGGTCTTGCCAGCCCCAGATATCCAGTGCCAGGGCTTACTTGCCTCAGTGGCCTTGCCGGTGAAGGTGTGTGATTTTCTGGGGATGGGTTTGTGGTGATTTGCTGTGGAGGCCAACAATCCTCGGGGGGACTGGGGGAATCTTGGCTGTGATGCTCAGCAATTGTGGGGCTGGTGCTTTCCTAAGGGGAAGGTGACTGACAGATCTTTGTTCTATTGTACAAAACAGAGAGATCTGTACATGTGCAATTGCGCAATCTACTGTGAACTGCTGGCTTTCCAGTGAGTTTAGGATCTGCCCACCACCTCCTCCCCCCACTAACCTCCTCCATTGCCAGTGGGAAACAGATGTAGAATTTTTTTTCTGAGTAGCATATGATTGGACTTATGGGCTACCCCCCAAAAAAAGAACCTGAAATTCTCCCATTTTCTCACTTGTTTGGGATTTTGAATTCCTTTGGTAAGATTGTCACCTTGGTCTTTTGAGCCAAGGCTCGATTTGGGATTTTCCCATCCAATTATATCAACTGGGATCGTAACAAAAGTGATATAAAAGTGCAGTTTGTTGTCACCCCATTCACGTACATGCTGGATTCACTGTTTGCTGGAAAAAGCATGCTTAGCTACTAGCACAAAAATATCAACATTCGTAGAACTTGTATTGTCCAGAAGATAAATGATTAGAGGAAATTGCAGGGTGAACAGTTGATGATTTGGTGCCTTTTTACTGTCAATTAGATATGAAAAATTGTGCAGCTGAAATGGAGAGTTGTTAAAGTGAAATTTGACCAAGCTCCTAATGTTGTGCTTTAGCAATGGGATTATTCCACTCAGCTAAGCAGGAAATACCTTATAGAAACAGGAAGTAAAAATGATTCATGCAGTGGTGAATGAAGGAAATTCAAGACATGGAAGACTAGAGGGCAGGGAATAATGCTTCACTATGAGAGTTTTACTCAGCGATAGCAGGAATGCATTTCTTTGAATAAGGTTGAGTTAGGAAACTGCTGAGACTTACCAAACAAGGCATGGATCTGGCTTAATATTCTCATTCTGCTGAAGTGCCTTATAAGTAATAAGGGTGTAGATTATATTTGGTATATTCACAAAAAATAAAGAACATAAAATGTACACTCTTGAACTCTTGTAATCTAATTAGCCAGAGGGCCAATAGAAATCTGCTTCAGATATTGTATATTAGTGTTAATTTTGTGTTTTATGTGAGGTTGACTGAACTTCAAGTCAATGTAAAAGAAACCTCTCTTTCTAAAGAGAAGTTTACCTTTCCTCACATTATTGTTATGCTAATTCTGGAGGATCAGATGGCATAAACTGAATATTCTGGATATGTTTCCCCCTTTGTAGCATATGTGCAAGTTACGTATCTGTATTTTACTCTCCTAATGTCCAGATTTTCTATTCTACATCACACAACATGGCAAAAAATGGCAAACACAGTTAGTAAAAAGAGCCATACAAGCATGTTATCTTGCTGCATAGTTATAATGCACTCCATTGTTGAACAATGAGTGGCCTGAATTTTTGCAATGACAGAATACCTCCATCATTGCAACAATGGTGGAAGAGGCTGAAATGCGGAAATCCTGCACCAAATGTGGCATCTATCATTTTCATAGGGGCAGATTGTATTTCATGCCTTTCATGGAGTAAGCAGTCCATAAATCAGCAGCTACCTCAACTTGTGTCTGAGTTTGCTGACCTAGCAGTGCGAGACAAGGACTGGGTTTTTCCAGCCCCGTCATGGGAGAATTCACTGCAGAAGATTCAGCCAAACATCCACTGACTTTCCATTGGTGATTCTAGTAGTGGAGGGGAGAATGGGAAAGTGAGGGGGATGGAGGAGAAAGAGGACGGGGGAGTGGGGGGATGGGAGGGAATCCCATATGGAGGGTAGACATGGTAATAGCAGGTCTGAACTTTGCAGATTTATTTGGATAGGTAGGGAGGTATCATTTAAAAAGGCACAGGGACACCTTTGTAGTTTACTCTACTGTTGCACTGGAAGTGGCAAATATTCAATAGCAAATGTCTGGCTTTAACCTGAGGGAATTGTTTTAACTAAGCTGACTTATGCAGCCCGGAAGGACTGTGTGAGAACAGTGCATTGAATTTTTGCCAAGGAAGGTACAAGATAAGTGGAGAACTCTCACATAGGTTTCATAGAAGCAAGTCAATGTGAGCAGGCAGTGGCGAGGAGGAGGGCACAAGGTCAGGAGAAAGGTGCAGCACTGCGCACACCAGGAAAAAGGAGTGGAAAGACAACCAAATATTACTTTGTTGGGAGGATATACTAGCCATAGATGTCATAACTCAATAGTTGTGAAGGGGTCCTTGATATATGTTATGTGATTCAGCATTAACTCAGATGATCTACTCTTGACCCTCAAGCCTTGCCAGGTGCTGTAAAGGTAACTTTGGCTCTCAATTTTTATTTTTTTGGCTCTTTCCAGGGCTCAGTAGGATATTTGTCTATTATATCCTAGTCAGCAGCGCAGTTCAATAACTGATGCCCTGTTTGTTTGCTTGTAGGAGCACAATTTCGGTTCCAAAGAAAAGTCATATTGGACTCAAAACATAAACTTTCTGTCTCTATAGATGCTTTGCAGCATTTTACTTCAGATCTCCAGCATCTATTATAATTTGTTTTTACTTGGTTTCCCTGTTGATTTGGCATCTCGGACACAGAGAGCACTATGCTGTTTATCCAATTAGCAGGGTTTAATGTGACTGTGAGTTTGATGCACAATCACATTAAAGTGGATGTAATCCTCTCCATAATAACAATGGCATCAACATATTACAAATACAACATTCACACCAAAGCCAGGCCTGCAAATGAGTGCGCCAATTTGTTAATAATCAAGCAATGCCTACAATGCTAAGAGTGACATGTCTTTAGACTTTAATCCTCCACATGCGCCAATGTACATGCAGATAAAGTAGAATGAGGCTACAGCTGTGTTCCATGTATCAATTTATGCAACATCTATTCCAGCCAATATTCCACTTTGAGGTGGGTGCCATATCTAACATTCCAGGCTTCCATAAATCCTGACTACCCTCACAAAGCACATAATCTACCATCTGGAATGTATAGGCTGCCAAAGTGGTGGGCACAGCAGAAAAACAACATTCCTTGGAGCATGCAATGCATCTCAAGCTGCGTTACCTATGCCTAGATCAAAGATGTACGGGATGACTGCCTTGTACTCAACACTCATTCTTGAGATGCACTTGCTAGACATCTGCTTATGGAGTCTGATCAATGAGCGCCCTTTAAGGCCAAGCGTGAATGAACAATGATGCAAGTAGCCTCCGGGTCTTTGAGCCTTTAAACTCTGCAATCTTTTATGAAGGACCAGGGAAATAGGAACCATTCCCCTGCCTCAAAAATCTGGCCAGACCTTTGCTCTTGATGATATTAATGTGAGATTGAGTGCAGCTTGCTACCTTTTAGCATCACTGGTAAGAAAGTCTTTCATTATATAAACATTTTTGTTGAGTTTTGTAGTGTACAAAAACACAACACAACACAACAAAACACCTGTGAGTGTCTGCACATATATTCAAAAGGTGAAAATATGTACATACTTTTCAAAACTTGAAAAGTGTAACCACAATAAACCAGGTGAGATGCTGCCCAAGGCTCATGCATATTCTTCTAAAGTGTCCTTTGTGTTGCTTTGGAAGAGGTGGATGCAGGCTGCTCACTTTTTGGTCTATCCAGCAATGAGGAGGTTGATGGCCAGTCTCATTCTGCAATTACCTCTTGTAGTACTCCTTTCGGACTGCAGCTTTCAAATTGACAGCCATGGTCACTGACAACTGTCAATCAAAAGAATCCTCTGTTAAATGGGTTGGGGAGGTTGAAGGAAATGAAAGCACTTTGAAGCTCTCAGTACCTTGACTCTACAGTCCTGGATTGGTCTTCAAGAGATTGATAGGCTGGCTGAATGTGCCGTGCATGCCACACCAGTGGCTTGACATATGCACTACGTACCTCCAATGTGCTTATTACATCTGAGTTGGTAGAATGTGAGCTAAACAGATGTGATGCTGCCTCCGCAGACACCTCTTGCTCCTCTTGATTCCCTAGGGATAATCTAGCCCAGGGACTGGGAGAGAGATTGGGGGAGGGGGATGGTGGTGGGGGAGGAGGTGAGGGAAATGAGCTGAGAGCTTGTATGAGACACAAACTGAGTTCAATTACAATCTATCATATTATGAAGGCACCCTTTTGTGCACTCTATCCTTGCACTGCACTTATGATCCAACCTTTATGCCAATGTTTCTTTGTGCTCAATGGACTGACGCCAAGCGCTCCACCATTACCACCATGTTCTAAGGTGATTTTTCACAATGCTATTATCACCTGTGATCAGCAATTGTCTATAACTTATAGACAGCTCTTCAGATCCCTGGCAACCACCATAGCCACAGAGTTCAGTCTGGTTGTGGCTAGTCTGGGTCATCTTTCTTCACCCTCTTCAACTGCGTAAATGGCATAAATTTATGTTTGCTTTATATAAAATGTGTGTAGGGATTATTCTCTAACATGTATGTGCTTCTCATGCTCATTTACAGGTGTACTGTGCACACCTATATGTGTGACTTACACGTATAATTCTCGGTGGTGTAGCAGAGCAACGTGCCAGGTCTTGTATCTTATTTGCATCATGCAGATTTGATTCCTTACCCTAACCTTGTGTGGATGATTCAAGTTATCCGCCTTGCTTGAATGTAGCAGATCACTGAACCTTTTCTAATACTGTGTCCAACATCTGTGATGCTTTGCCGCTTCACTCACTGCAGCAGAAATTTCAAGCCAGGTCTCCTTTGTAATGATTGGAGGATTGTGATATATCAGCCAGCAGGGTGCAGCACTTTCCTCTCTTCTGTGCCTTGCCAATTAATATTTGGAGGTCCTGACCTGTGTGCCTTTGGGTAGCTGGATCCATTTCTTCCCCAGCATCTCCTCTGTGGAACACCCTATCAGGACAGTTGTGAAACCAAAGTGTCATGGGCCTTGCATCTTACAATGCTCTCATTCATTTTTGTGTGCTTACATCCACAAACCGTTTTCAACATATGATCAATGAGTACTTTTAAAGTGTGGTAGAGGAAATGGGTCTGCATAAATGCTTGGTGCCATGGATGTTTTTGCTGTCACTCCAAGGTAGCATGCTGTGCTTTGCAACCGCTGACAGCACTACTGGCTTCCTCCTCCTTAGTTGCACTCTTTTGCCATGACAGCATGCAGATGTGAGAATACTGTTCAACTGTTTTCTAATCCTGAATAGATGTGTTACCTCAGCCACCTTAGAACATTATCCAGCACAATATTTAAGCTGTTGAATAATTTCGAGAACTATATTAGAAATATGTTCAGAGTTCAAGTGATTACCTGGCATTAACCAGTTCCTAGAGCAGTAAACAGCTCAAGCTTAGGCAGGCAAGAGGTTGTTTAATTAAAATATGGACATCAGGATTGAAAAATGAGAAGGCTGTAAACAGTTTGAGGAAAAAAGCTTAATACGTATTACTTCTTCAACCTGAAGTGTATTAGCTTTTATTGGAGTTTGAAGCAATTAATGGCAACCGCACCCTTTTGCAGAGAGGGGCTCACTTAAATTCCTGAGGAAAACTACAACATTCCAGACCACTGCACCACTGTGAGATGTTTTAAATTACTAAATTAAATGTCATCTGGGGAGCAGTTCCTGAGAAGGGAAACTGATTTATCAGACATCCACCTATATATTATTCCATATAACACTTAACGCACTAAATAAACAGGAATTGCATTCAGCTGACATAGTAATGCTAGGACAAGTATTTTGAGGGCTACCCGAGGAGGCTTTTACAGAAGGATTGTAGCCCAAAGCACCGGGCGACATCCGTCAGAAAACTGTGGGAGCATTTCTGTGTTTCATACTGAAGTAGCAAAGTTATAAAGACACATTCTGTGAACCTATCTTTCATTAGGTCTTTCTGCTCCACATTAACTATTTCAATAAATTAAAATAGTTATATTTTATCCAATGCAAATGTTGTTACAATGGATACATTAATGGAATGTAGGTTAATTTTAAGTAAATCAAAAACTAGTGCATCAGGGCATTAGAGAAGGTTTGGAAGTACTGAAGAAAGTAACCACAGTGAGATTGAAAGGATATCACCATCTGTTGCAGAGAGTGAGGACATGTAGTGAGGTGAGTGATGGAGATGGGATTGCCAGGAAAGTGGCAAATTGGAAGGACTAAGAGCAAATAGAAATGTGCAATGACTTAAACACAATGGTAATGGAAGAAATAGATGATTGACAGGTGGAGAAGGGTGATCAACCGATACTGTTGCGACTCCGAATAGAATGAAAGAAGAGAAATAGAATTTTAAGAAAACACAAGTGATTATTTTCTAAACACATGATGGAATATAGGACTGGATAAGATTTAAAATGCAAACTAATAATGTCTAATTTAACTATACTTGAATTCCCAATGTTTACTTTTAATCAGTAACTGCACAGTAATTTATGATAATATATTACCAGGATAATAATTCAGTACTCAATGTTTATCGCATATCTACTTTAATTTTAAAATAATTTCCATTAATTGTCTCTTATCAAGCACTAAAATTTACTTATTATAATATATGAAAGAATGCATATTTCCCTATATTGTTTTACAACTCAGAAATTACTCCTTTATCAGACCTTCTTCCCAATGGTGTGATGTTAGATTTTTACAATAATCACAAACACAGACTCTCAATGCCATCATTTCAGCTTCAGTTAGGATTATCTCCTCTTGTGAAATCAAAAATGAAATTGCTTCCTTAAAAAGTCGTAAAGCAGATGTTGTCTTGAAATCCCAAGTATTTTGTTAACTTTATTAATTCATTTACTTCAATTCATTAAGTAAATGCAGGGAAAGCACATTGTAAAATTAACCACTGAAAATCAAGGGTGTTGGCCCTTGAATGTGTTTGATAATCCACACAGCTGTTTGTTGTCCCATTTATATATTAGACATGTGTTGCAGCCCCAACTAGTGGAATGCCACTATTTATTCTGCCTGCATTGGTCTTTAGCGATGTTTTCATTTCTTTGAGAGTGCTACATTGTAAATGGATGGGAACAACAAAGTTCCACTTTTATCTTGGAGTTTCAGCTGACACTAAACTACATAAGCTTCATTCTCATGCTATATTTTAACCTATTACTGGATCCAAACCACATACGTGTGCTCTTCAAATATATTAATGTCTAACAAGACTCAAAGATACAGCTTGGAGGAGATGAATAAAGCTTTGAAGTCTAATGAGAACTGCTGTGTTCTCTCTTACTTTTTTTAACATATCTCTTAATACATCTGATTTGTGACTGGGCTAAAATGGACACAGTGCCCAATTTCTTGGCACTAGATGTACTTTTATAATGTTAAAATAGCATTTGTAGCACATATATACCTTTATGAGACAAATTTGTGTTAGATGCTATACCCATGTAGACCATAGTCCATCTGTGGTGAATGTCCCTGAGAGCATGCAAAACAGGCACATCATGATGTCAGTCAGTATGCAGCACTGATTTGACACCAATGATACCATTTTGGAACTCATTGTTGCAGCTATCAACTTTCCTTAACACAGCTGAACATGCTTCAACAGCAGGACTTCGCCAAATTTTATTTAAGGGATTATCAATACTTGCAGGTTTGTTGCTAGCTGATTTCTACTAGCTACTGCTATGATTCCAGACATGGACCTTCTCCAGTGATGTTACAAGTTGTAAAAGTCTTTAGGATTGCTGTAGCAGATGCTGATCGAGGTTTCACTTCGGCAATCTTAGCAATCAGTTGGAGCACAGTTTGCTAGACTG
Source organism: Sphyrna mokarran (assembly GCA_024679065.1). Classification (NCBI taxonomy): domain Eukaryota; kingdom Metazoa; phylum Chordata; class Chondrichthyes; order Carcharhiniformes; family Carcharhinidae; genus Sphyrna; species Sphyrna mokarran. The sequence goes on from JAGIQG010000002.1 coordinate 82,302,418, forward strand.
TTCAAGACAATGTGCCACTCTTTAAGTTTTTGTTATTGTCACAGGTACTCTTACAGTGGGTAGCACAGTGATTAGCACTGCTGCCTCGCAGCGCCAGGGATCCGTGTTCAATTCCAACCTTAGGTTATTGTGTGTGGAGTTTACATGTTCTCCATGTGTTTGAGTTGGTTTCCTCCAGGTGTTCCAGTTTCCTCCCACAGTCCAAAGATGTGCAGATTAGGTTGATTGGCCATGCTAAATTGCCCTTTAGTGACATTAGCAGGATAAATGAGAATTACAGGAATAGAGTCTGAGTAAGATTGTGGTCTTACTCAATGGGCTGAATGATCTTCTTCTGTACTGTAGAGGTTCTGTGATTCTAGATTTACACTGCAATGATGTTACTGTGAAAATCCCCTAGTTGTCACACTCTGGCACCTGTTTGGGTACACTGAGGGAATATAGCCAATGCACTTAATCAGCATGTCTTTCAGACTGCAGGAGGAAATTAGAGCATGCATCTGTTTGCGCAGTATCGTCCGTAACCCTGATGACAGTCAGCCTCGAATGCACAGCAACATTTGAGCATCCATTGCAGCACTGTGAATTCCTGCTGGAAGCTGCTTGAGCTATAGTGGAAGTGCAATGTTAGCATTAGGGAATTCATCACATTTGGGTCTGCAAACATGCTGCTGGAGTTGTTTGCCACTTGCATGCTGGAATGCTGGGGATCGGGTGAGGAGATGTGTGGTGTTCCAATCTGCACATTATTTGCGCCAAGTGCCAAACTGGTGCTGAACTCCTCCATACTCCTTCTGTTGACTGCGTACTTCCTTAGAGGCTTCCCGTTGCTCCATCAAAGTCCCCACTTAAGTCCCCTGCAGCATTACCTATGTGCTCCTCACTAAGCTGGCACTTTTTCTATTCTTTCCTCTAGTCCTGGCTGCAAATTACTCATGTCTGGTATTTGTTTCTACTTTAGAACATGGGAGCGAGAAGCTGTCACTGTCTTTTGATTGTATAGGTAGAGGGTCTCCATTCCCCAGTCAGTACAGTAAATCTCTTCTTTCCACCACTTTTGTAGAGGTTGACATTACATTATCTAAAAATATTGGAACTCCAAAATCTCTCTTCACTCTTTTCAGGTCAGAGTCTCTTCAATCACATATGTCACCACCCGCTCCAACCACAAATGTACCAGCTCTGTAAGAGATGCAGGCTTGCTTTAAGCGATGTAAGTTAGCATTCAGTGGTTTAGCCATTCACAATATTAATCTCTGCCAATGCATCCAGCTAATGGACAGTACAGTTGGTGCTGGCTGGACACACATCATTCAGATGGGCAGGCCGCATGGAGTCAGCATGCTGCTTGCATTTTAATCAACAGGTGTGAGTTAATCACACATCATTATCCCATGCGCATTTTCTAATGCTGTCCAAATTAGTCCCACAGTTATACTGGAGAATAAGAGTCATCTCAGGCAAATTTCAGTGAGTCTATTGACAGAAAATAAAGATGCTATTCCTGCCATTATCTGCACCCATGCCACTTCATTCGTTTGATTTATAGATTTGTTTGTGGAGATAATCTTTTGCTCTGGCACAAACAATTATTCAATAATAATGATATCAGGTAAACGCTGCTGTCATCAAATGAGCAGTTTATTCATCAGCAGTTAGTGTCACTGAGGTTAAAGAATAATTGCAGTATTGGATTGTAACTTCCTCAGACTGCCAATCAGTGACCACTTACTGGCACCAAATTTCTCCCTTGCCTGTTGCATCTGACCTTCTGACTCTGACTGAGTGAGATCCACACAGAGCGGCTTTCTCCAAAACTCACAATCAAAGTCTAAGAAAGTGGAATGAGGATAACGTGCCTTTTTTTTTGCTGCAATACTGTCATAAGTAGATATGTTTAAAATGGCAAAGCTTTTTTTCCTGAAGTAGTAATAGTAACTTGCAGTCTTTTATTTGGAACCAGTGGCCATCCTGTGTTACCAATGTTTGAGCCTCTCGATTGCAGTCCTGTAAAGGAAACGCAAATCCTGCTTCTTCATAAACTCACTTTATTTTCTGATTCAACTCCACATGTACATCAGCACCCAGTGCCACTTGTAACCCCTTTATATATCCCAGTGAGTACTATTAAACAATTAACATGCAAATTGGGCCTAAAGTGGAAGGTTGCAGGTAACCCATTCCTAACATAAAGACCCAGTTAAATAAGGGCAAGCCAGGAAGAAAAGTGGATAGGTTTTGGGGGTTGGGGAATCAGAGGTCGGGGGTGGGGAACGTGGGGGGGGGAGAAAGGACATTGAAGAGTGAGGGGATTTGGCTTTGGGAGGTCAGACATCAGGGATTGGGAGTTCAGACATTGGGTTTTGTACATCAGGAGGTGGAAGTGGTTAGAGATTGGAGGGGGGGTGAAATCAAGTGTTGGATGGTGAGGATTTGGGATTATGGTGGGCTTGGGCCAGAGGTACATACTGTTTCCTTTTTGGGATTTGGCCTGGATGGGGATGGGAAGATGTCCAACTGAGTTGGGAGATTGGGTTGGTGGGGCAAGTGGGTCCAGCCAAATTGGGGAGGTAAGCTGGATTTTAGGTGGTCCAGTAAAGTCAGGGAGTCAAGCTGAGTTGGCTGTGTTGGGATATGGATTGCATAGGGGATGGAGGGAAGGACTCCCATTTGGGTAGGATTTCAAGGGTTTGGGGGGAGGGAGGACGGCGGGTATGGGAAATACCATGCTGGGATCCATTTTGGTGTTTAATAAAGTTCCCCAGAAGATTATTTAATTAAGAAAATTTAACTATTTTCAGCGTAACTGCTCCTGTAATCCTGGCAGAACCAGCAATTTAAATCATATTTTTGGATTGTTCTCAATGCAGCTCAATTGTCTTTGGGAAGTTCATGTTTCTGGATACTTGATGTGCCAACACTTATCTGGAAAGATCTGAGAGGGATTCTCCACTGCATTTTTTGTGTAGCCCCAAACTCCATGCTAGGGATTCTGGAGGTTACGACCGATTATGTATTACACAGAAACAAGTAAAACTTTTCATCAAAATTTGAAAACGTTTAGAATTCAGAAATTTTAGCCATTAGTTTTTTTTTAAATTAGCTGTTTCTTTTTTTTCCTGATAATTTTCACCTGTTCTTCCTCTGGAGTTGACTTCTTGCTTTGAAAAGTTATTCCACAGGAACCAGGAACTGATCCCTGTGGCACTATTCATAAAGGAACCAGTATATTTATTATCAAGAGGGTGGAGGAAGAAGTGTCTTAACCAAACCAATCTCTTTCATATTCACCAATTTGCAGCAAGAGTTAACAGACAACATTCTCAACTGGGAACCCTGTCCAAATTCCTTCTCCTGAATGTAGGAATATTGAGATGGGCATAATGCAATCAATGCCTGGTTAACAGTAAGGACAGAATCTCATCCTCCTGCCCTAAGTTCCATTACAAGCTCAGAAAGTTGGAATAATTCTGCTGCAGAAGGGACAACTTTTACCCATAATCATGCGTTCTCTGCCTTGTTAGTTATGTATGTGTACAATTCACATTAAGTTTTGTGGCAGGACAGATTGAAAGTCAGATGCTCTGCCATCATTTGCGGGCACCATATTGAACAGGAGAGGTCTTCACCAATGGTTCCTGGACATTGGGAGTTGGATGAACAGGAGAAGGTGACAAACAGCATCTCCGCACTGCCGCAATTTATTCCTGGAACATCTCAAGAACATTTAGGAAAGGCAGGACATCCTCTTTCCCAGGAATGGCTGCAGGACACCCAAGTGCCAGTGAGGGAGGAAGTGACTAGAGCCAGACGGCCACCCTACAGTGTAGGAAACAGATGATCTCCTCTGTACTGATGGTTATGTGAATTTCTCCTTCTAACTCACATCACCATTCTCATTTTGTTATTCTGGCATGGGATGTGAGCATTACTGACAAGACCAGCATTTCTCTTGCCCCTCCTTAAATAGCCTTCAGAAGGTGGTGTGCTGTTGTCTTACTGGGCCACTGCAGTCCATATGCTATTATCAGGCAACTGCATGATTTTCACCCAGCCACAGTGAAACCACAGCTATGGGGATGGAGTGCAGGGCAACTTGCAGGTGCTGCTGTTCCCATGCACCTGTCAGCCCTGTGCTCCATCACTCTAAGGTGTCTCACAGCACCAGGTTAAAGACAAACAGGTTTATTTAAATAAACCTGTTGGACTTTAACCTGGTGTTGTGAGACTTCTTACTGTCTTTATCCCAGTCCAACCCTGGCATCTCCACATAAGACTCCATCACTCTACCCATGGTTGTGCTTCTGCAGTGGCTATGCAAAAGGGAGAAGTGGCACTTCCCATACCTTTTTGGTGCCCCTTTTCCTTGAGGAGTCAAAGAGGAGTCACATAGTGGGAGGAGCAATGTTAGATTTCCCCAGGGGCACCTACCCAGGAATCTCTTTAGGTGTCGAGGTGCTCCTAATCCTCTCTCTGTGACCCCATCTGCTCCATTAGCCCCATCTGCTCAGGCTGAAGTGGGTGGACCTGCTCCTGACCAGGAGGCCCAAAACAGCCAGGACCATCTAGAAGATGCCTGATAAGTCATCACAGTAAACAGGGCATAGTAATTAGCAGGCTGCTTCCATCTCTGCTGCAGATGTCAGCAATGCATATAAATGTAGTGGTAGAATAAGGAAAATAAAGAATTAACATGGTAGTAATCTGTACAATCATTGTATATAGTTAATATATATTAGCTTGTACTATGCAATAACATTCTACTTGCCTTCAAATTCCCTTGAGGCTCTCCATACAATGTTGTTACGGTGTTAATGGTTGTGGGTTTTAACCAATAAAGATGTGGTTTGTAGACGTAACAGTAACAGATTTATTCTAGGATATCCTCCCTATACAGAGTAGAAACAGGAAATATAACAGCAGCCTCTGCAAACCCTAATGACATAACTGTGAAATGATATGATCGGCTCTTAAAGCAATCTGCAACTACTTAAATATGTAACACTATGGAGACAACTTGTTATAATGGAAAACTAACCACATGAGGATGAAACTAATGAGAATGGAAATTTGCAGATATGGCTTGGCTGCTATTCACCAACATGCCCCTTGAAAGCATTCCCCTTCCTTCGTCTCGCTTCTTCTTTCCTAAATCACCCTGGATCAAATAGTCAATAGCTGTGAGTGAACAGAAGGTGTACATTTTCCTGGGACATCATTGTCTTAACAACCCTCTGGACCAGACTTGCTGCCATGTGACCTTCACCAGACAGTGTGGATTTGCAAAGAAAAATGTTTTTATCCAGTCCTCACATGAATATCAGGGGTTCCCTTTTGTTGTTCAGTTGTGATGACCTTCAGCTTCATTCACCTGAGCAGACCTTCCTCCAGTAATGTTTTGCACTTGGACATCAAGGATATTGCTGGCTTCTTAGTCTGAAGCTGGCTTTGCCTCAGGATGGTGTGCATTCACTTCAAACAGTCTCTATCACCATTTGTCTTCTCCCTGTCAATTGACAACACCTCCTCCTCAATATCACCACTCCCAATGTCACCTTCACTCTCCCTTTGATAATCCTTGAGCCATCTTCCCATCACTCTGAACACTACCGTGGTCAATTTGGACACCCTTTCCCTCCCTGATGAGCCCACACCAGATACCATTCCTATTCCTACCCTGATCCTCTCCACTTGCTTAATCTGTGCCACCATCTACTTCTCTCTCAATGATCCCCAACCCATGAAAACTATATCCACCATACTGATACCCTGACCCTACAACCTTACTGCATCCTGCTTTCCTCTCTGTCACTCCACATCCTCAATTCTGGCCCCAGGATTTCAATGTTGACTTAACCAATGCTGCCCCTTCCCCCAAAACACACTATCCACATCCCTCCGCCTCTCCCTCCTCCTTACCTTTCATAACTTTCGTGCATCTCCCAATCTCATCCATACTTCTTCCTCTCACTCTCTCCCAACCCTCAAAACACCCTTCTACTTGTATTTTCCAAATAGACGCTTAACGTATCTCTTTCACCCCCACACCGCCATTTCCTCTCCTCCAGATGTCCCCTAATCTATGTTTTTATGTGCACTATGCCTGTGATTAGCTTCAGTGGTGCAGCCAGCATCAAATGCTATAAACATCTCTCTAACTATGTGCATGCCACATATATGCAGTCAGGTGAAAACATAAAGTAAATTTCCACAGGCGGAGGGGAAGATTTGAAGGGGGCACAGGATTCCAGTTTTAACAAGATGCAAAATGGGTACTCACTGAACTTCAGCAGGAAAATCAACCCATCATGAACATCAGGAGGGCAGGATACTCAACTCATTCCCCAAAGTCAGTAAATGTATCCCCATATATCCTCCCCTTCGCCACCCCAACTCAGCACAAATCCCACCAATGGCAGGAGGGGTAGACTCTGCCCAAAGCAGACTGCAGATCAAACATGGGAACCCACTGGTTTTTATGGCTCAGCTGCTCACTAACTTAACTGACTGAATCACAGGGGAGCTGTAAATGTTATTTAATATAATTTTCTGTAGTCATTCCTTTTTACTGGAATGCTCAACTGAGTTTTTGTCCTATGGCAGTATTCTGTGAATTCCTTGTAATGCGATATGTCAGGGAATTGAATCTACATCAGTTCTAACGAGGTCATTCTAAAATCAACTCAAGCTAAAACACATTCTCATGCTGAAAGACTTGAGGCAATAAGATTGTAAAAATTGTTGAATCTATTAATTAATGAAAAGCATTTCTTCAAAAGGAGCCAATCTATTATTCTAAATTATTGATTATTGTTGTCTAACAGCAGTTTGCTAGAGACATTTTGGATACATCTTCACAGATAACAGACCTTCTTACTAAAAAGAAATGTCCCTTGCTGGGGATTATAACAGAATTGCTGATATTGATGATATTTCAATTGATTGGAATTGATGATTTTCCAATTATAATTGTATCATTTACAAATTAAAATTGTACTTTTCTCTATACTAATGACAAGAGGAAATGCATGTCCAGCTATTCTAACAAGGTTACTGTTAGATTACATATGCACATTGATGCTGACCTCTTCTCAGTAACCCATGTTCCAATGACACATGTAAGATTGGTATCTTAGTAAGACCAGCTAAATAAACAGAAACTTAGGAGAGATGAAGGTAAATTATCTTCTTTCAAAAATGATGAAATGGCCTGCTTCTCGGATCTATAACACGTAAAAAACCTTATAACTGAACTTCATTGTCAAGTTAGCATGGTAATATTATACCATACACTCTGTAGTTTGTAGCAACTGTGGTGGATTACAGTTCAGATTCTTCCAACACTTTTTTCTGATTGACCACTTTTCTACAGTTTCTGTAATTTCTTCATATCTAAAATCTGCATCTATGCTTACTGCCTTGTGAAGTAAAAAAAGAAATGCAGATTAAAGATTTACATTGATTACAATTGGTCAATTACCAACAAATATCCAAATATGTACAGTCTATCAGATGGTGGAAAAGATCATGTACTGGACTATATTTGTCCAGTACAAATATACTTTTTTTACCCTTACAGGGTAAAATTGCTGTCTAGTTCATTTATTCTTAAACAATAGGCAGAAGCAAAATTGAGGATTATTGAGTACAGCATATGTAGTAATTTCTAATATATGAAACCAAAATATCTGCTGAAAGAACCAATTGCTCCCCATTACTTCTGACAGTCTTAAAGATTCATTGTGGGAACTACTGAAGCCCCGTATGCATGTATTGTGTCTGCTATAAACAGGCAAATTAATTAATTCCTGCAATTTTAGATAAGGTCAGTGCTTATCATTTTCTTTTTTCTCCGTGCCCTAACAGCTAACCCGCCACCCCCTCCACCTCCCCATCCTGGCAACATAACATGCAGCGAAAGATCAGGCCCAGTAAACTGATTCCCCTGGAAGGTTCATCAGAGATCTTGCAATTTAAATTGAAAGATCCTTTCAATTTAACGATGCTGCTGTGGGGAATTATTTCCACAAAATGTGAAAGATAGTGATCATCAACATCTAAATTCACAATCACCAAATATCGGACTGCAGAGTAATTAGTATTGTTGTCCCACAGTGTTAGAGGCCGGGGTTTGATTCCAGCCTTGAGTGACTGTGCAAACTCCGCACATTCTCCCAGCACCTATGTGGGTTTCCACTGGATGCTGTGATTTTCTCCCACAGTCCAAAGATGTGCAGGTCAGGTATTTTGGCTGCATGAAATTGCCCTTCAACAATCATAGAATCTCTACAGTGCAGAAGGAGGCCATTTGGCCCGCCGAGTCTGCATTGACTCTGACAGAACATCCTAACCAAGCCCTTTCCCTGTAACTCCACATATTTACCCTGGTAATCCACTTAACCTCACATCTTAGCACACTAAGAAGCAATTTAGCATGGTCAATCTGCCTAACCTGCACATCTTTGGACCAGATTAGATGGATCAGCTATGGCAAATGCGTGGGGTTACAGGGATGGACTGGCAAGAGTCAGGGGTGAGCCTGAGTAAAATGCTCTTTCAGAGAGTCAATCCAAGCTGATTGGTCTCCTTCTGCATTATAGGGATTCTGTAACTATCATTTTAGTGAATAGATGCAGGTGATTTTTTTTAATAGTATACCATAAAAATGGCTGCAATTGGTGAAATAAATGTAAAAACTTAGAGAATCTCTTGTTTCAGAATAATTGCTTCAGATACAGCCTCCTTTTCACTCACAGCTGTACGGTACTTTAATCCTTCTTTGCTCCAAACCTAACCAACGTTTTGAGAATATTTTATTTCCAAACTATCTAAACTCCTCTGCGAAGAAAGGATTTACTGTTACACTTCCTGTGTGGTCATGCATATGGATAAGATGTTTCCTGCCATTTAATTTAATTACATGATTCACGTGCCAGCCTGCAGGCATGTCAGGAAAGCATCTACCTCCAGAGCTCATTATGAAAGATGAAGGAAAGGCAATTCTTTACCCACTATCTAGTTTCCTCATGATAGTTATGCCAAAGATTTTCAAATGTTTCTGTGTCAGAACTCCCAAGCGAGCAGAAATCTGCAGTATAGAAATCTGGTGATGCTTTTTCCATTTTCCAAGAGTAAAACTGGGCATCATAATCATTACATGATAAAATCCCTACTGTGCAGAAAGAGGCCATTCGGCCCATTGAATCTGCATCAACTCCAACAGAGTACCTGACTCAAGCCGTTTCCCCCACCCTATCCCTGTAACCATACACATTTATCATGGCCAACCCATCTAACCCACTCAACTGTGGACGCTAAGGGGCAAGTTAGTGTGGCCAGCCCCACTGACCTGCACATCTTTGGACTGTGGGAGGAAACAGAGCACCTGAAGGGAACCCATGTAAACATGGGAAAAATGTTTTAACTCCTCACAGATGGAAATATGTGCACATATTCTGAGCCAGAAGCGTTCCATCCACCAGAATGGCTGATGTGTCAAAACAGGCAATCAGAGATCACATCTGGAATTTACATGTGCTAATAAAGGGACTTTTACATATTTAATGCCTGCTAAATACTGAGGTGGCATGGCTACCTTCAAGATGTTGCATTTAATGATAAGTACCCATTGCCTTGACCATCTTTTCTCCCAAAGATCCTGCGGGCAGAAAAGGCTGGAAAATCTCAGCCCATTTTAGAGTACCTAATATGTGAAGTTGAACAAAACATTTTGATGGGACAAATAACGTTTCTTATGTTATTCAGCATAACCATATAATACTGAATAGAATGGTTTGTATTTAGAACAATGATTTCCCACAATGTGGAAAATATATATTCCTTCTTAAAATCAGATAAGTATCTCTTTTCTAACCAGGAGTCGCATTCCAATATCTTGTAGCAACTCCCTGTCTATTGTACCAGATGGGTGATTTTTCTTTAGAATGTAAAATGCACACATTTTTCTCATCTAAGCAATCCAACAAAGCCCAGCTTTTAGACCCTGAGGCCTAAGTGTTAAGGTACAGAAGGTATGATTAGATCCATAGAAGGTGTCCTTGGTACCGGGTGCATTAAGGAATGCCCTCTGAAACCTGGATTGTATTCCATATAATGGCAATCAGATTGTCTTCACTTTCTGTACTTTATACTCAAAGCCAAAACTATCCACAAAAGAAGTTCAGGAAGTACTGTCTCAATGCTGATGTTCTTCTGGCTGGAAATTAAAGTGGTGAAGAGAGGGTTTTGGTGAAAAAGCTGGTAGGAGTTTGGAGTCCAAAGTGGGTGTCAGAGTATCTTCATGTTACTCCGGGGTCGCTCTACAAAGGAAAGTTTAACACTTAAAATTTGTACACTCTTTAGTGGAGAAGCAGGTAAATAGAAAAGCTCTTACAAGAGAAGACATCAAATGTTTGAAATATGAGGGAGTGTCAAATTTGTTGTCAATAAGATGTTTTTGTCCCTAACAAAGACCTGAATTTAGCTACAGTGGAAGAGGCAAGACAAAGGTCCTGAAAGCAGGACGTATCTAACCTTGGATATTTGAAAGATCCCTAGACAATATGCAAGACTTTTCCGGCAATTAATTAGTTTCTGTTGACACTCCCAAGAGGTGCCATTCAGTGGAAGGACCAGCAGCTCTCTGTCCCAGCAGTGCTGTTATTTCACCAAACGGAGAGAACGTAACCATGATCTCACCTTCATAATGAGCTGAGTGAGGTTTGGTGCCACTGGTGACAGTCAGGTAAATCCTGGCAGAGTGCAGATGGAGTGTTACCATGGAGGTGGCTGTTGCTGCCAGTGGGCTCCTCTGTGTGCCAAAGAACTCCCAGTTGGGAGGGGCACACATTAACAAGGACAGTTATTCTATGCAGCAGAGGGCCTACTTGCCTTTGATGGTGGCAGGAGAAAGCTTTGAATTGGTCACTTAAGCATTGTCCATTGGGTAGGAGAACCGTTGCCATCTTTCCAGCTGATTTTAACATTCCATAGCAGTAGGAAGGTAACAGGGCCTCCATTTCCCACCTTCCTTTTTGTACGTGTCCTGCCTCCCAGCCCATTCCTGGAAGCCTGTAAGTTCCAGTCTAATGTGAGCAAAAGGGCCAGGAATTTTCAGTCCTGTCTGGAGTTGAGATTTTCATGGCTCTCCAAACTTCCTATTTCTATGTGTGATGGGTCCTGCTGCAGGCAGGACCGGAAAATCCCTTTCAATGATTGGGTACAAGGTAGGGAATAGCTGCACCAAAAAGCATTGTCCTCCAAATTTTAGACTTTGTAATTCTGCAGAAGAGTTATATGTCAAACAGACAGCAGCTGCTAAATCTATTATCAAAAGAGAATCATGATGTCAGAATACATTTGATAGATTTTGTTTTTAAGTTACCAATATTGTCAATTGGTGCAACATAATTTTCTCTTTGTGATGGGGCAGAACCCTCTCAAGCACTCTTGGGAATTACGCTGAAGGAGTTTATTTGGAGATGCAAGTGGGAAGTGTCGATGCCAGGTGGATTCCATCTACAATATTTGAGGTGACCTTTTAATGCTCATTCCGTCCATGCATAAAGAAGAAGAATACAAGAGACCTGCTTCTTCCCAAGGCCAAATCTACAGTCGTAAAACCTAAACTAAAAATGGTGGAATTTTCCAGCCATTTCCGCCAGTGGCATCTTCTGGTCCCACCAACAACAGGTTGCTGTCAGTGCAATCAGAAGATTTGTGTCAATAACAGGAAAGCCCATTGACAGGGGTCAGTAAAAGGGGCAGAGCATAAAGACATGAGACTGCACCAGCAAATAGGGAAAGTAAGGAAAATGATGCAAAAAAATAATGACAGGCTTGTTATTTGATTCACATTGGCAGTATCTTTTGGTCATGCGGACTATCCACCCCCGCCATGGATAACCAGTGGTGAGTGATGCATTCAATGGGAAATCCCATTAACAACATCGGAACTAGACAATCTCATTACCAGCCACTGGTGGACTGCCTCAGCAGCTGTGAAATATAAAAATCCCACTTGTGGCTGCAAGTTAACCTAGGCTTGGAACTGAATAACCAAAGGTGGCATTATGGCTCAATGGTTAGCACTGCTGCCTTACAGTGGCAGGGACCTGGGTTCAATTCCAGTTTCAGATGATTGTCTGTGTGCAGTTTCCATCTTTAGATCTCACCAAGGCAGATGGCAGAATTTGAATTCCATAAAAATCTGGATATAAAAGCCAAAATGATGACCGTGAAATGATGGTCAATCGATGTTAAAAAAAAACCATCAGGTTCACTAATGTCCTTTAGGAAATGAAATCTGCTATCCTTACCTTGTTCAGTTCCACAGCAAAGTGGTTGGCTCTCAAATGCTGTTTGCAATAGTGGGCAGTTGGGGATGGGCAATCAATGCTGTCCCAGCCAGCAACACTCACATTATGTAAAATGTTACAAATCTCTGAAAACAGAATTAGCTAAATTAGACTGGTAAAATGGGTTAAAAGGTATATGTAGATAAACTATTAGAAGGTTGAAGAATTTATTTCATTTAAAACATCATTTCATTTAGAAAAGCACTGCGCTTGTACAGTTATTTTATTTTTTCCCCTGATGAGAACTGTCCAAAAGAACCTAACTCCAGTGTATTCATTAGATCTTATGAGAAAACCTGATTCATTTAACCTTGTTTCACTTAAAGTCACACTTTTCAGGAGCACAACTAGTGAAGAATTACTGTATAGAGCAAAAAAATGGGTATTTGAATCAAAACTGCAAATTAGCCGTGACCTTATTGAATGGCGAAATACACTTGAATTACTAAATGACTTTCTCCGCTTCCTATGTTCCTTTATTTAGTCCCAGCTGGGGAAAATGCACTATCCAGTGCCTGGGAAAATAATCCAAAGGTGGGTCTTGATGCTTTCCAATATTTCTCCATAAGTCAACCCAGGTACTGCCGAAAAATACAATCAAACATAAGCAATTCCAAACGTTTGCTTTAATCCCAATTGTTCTCATGGTTTCATTTATTTCAAAAGTTAGGTCAAATATTTTGCCCCAATAGCTTATTCAAAAGCTGTGTATAAAATTATGATGATATAGATAGAATGAATGCAAGCAGGCTTTTTCATTGAGGCTAGGGGAGAAAAATGCTAGAGGACATGGTGGGGGAAAAGTTTAAAGGGAATATTGGTGGCGGGGGTGGGGGGGTTCTTCACACAGAGTGGTGGAAGTGTGGAATGAGCTGCCAAGTGAAGTGGTGAAAGCAGGCTCACTTTTAACATTTAAGGAAAACTTGGACAAGTACATGGATGAGAGGAGTGTGGAGGGATATGGTCCAGATGCAGGTCAGTGGGACTAGGCAGAAAAATGGTTTGGCACAGCCAAGAAGGGCCAAAAGGCCTCATTCTGTTCTGTAATGTTCTATAGTTTCTATGATTTCTATAAAAATGAAAATAGGAGCTGTATGAAATGATATTAATCATGTGTTTCTGAAGATCGAATTCACTCCTACTGAACAAATAATGCAAATTGGGTAGTTACTTAAACAGAGGTGTGGCGGCTTGTCAGAGATTTTGGCTGCAAGTTGTTTTCTTAATACAATTTGGCAAGAATATATTTATTGGGGACACAGACCCAATGCCAACTTTATGATACTAGGGTCTGGAAAATGATCCAAATGTTTAACTTCTGCAAAATTTTCCAGAGACAAATTAATGAGAGGGAATCTGTCCAAAGCCTTATTGTTAACTTGGAGTCATATTCATGGATCATTAAAATGCAGACATTGTTTAAGATTTTTCTCATGGAGCCATATAGCTCAAACCCATGGCAAAAGAATAAATGAATTAAGAATGGGAAGTTGAAGGTAAGTGTTAAGTATTAGAGACTGAAAGCAGTGTGTGATGTGGTCTTTTTACTCTCTGCTATGGAAACATTTTGTGGCTTGGAAAAATGGGCCGCCTCTAATTGGCACTGAATTAATGATGATTTTAGCATTATTTTCCTTTAATTTCTTGGCGGTCCTTACTCAGTTAGGTGCCATGCAGGAAACTCTATTATATTTGTCAATTAAGCTGGCATTGGCAAGCATTCGGATATATCCCATATGGAAAACATTTTATGTAAACATTCATGAATAAATGCAATATGCATATTTTTGGATGAAATTGAGAAACTGGTTGAAATATGAAGGGGAAACATGTTAAAAAATGTTCAGTCTGTCATGTGTTTGTTTCAGACTTGAGGCCCAATTTTAAAAAAAAGAATGCTTCATGAAAAGTGATCCAATTTGTGGGCGAGATTCTCCAATCTCATCCATGCCCAACCCGCTGCAAGTGAGAACAGAAAACTTAGAATTCCAGTCACTTTCAGTAGCATGAAAGAATTTCAGCCATGAAATGAGGACAGAGATATTTGGTGAAAGTTGTACCATAACTTTTGTGCAAAAGCTCAGAGAAAGGGAACAATCAAAATATTTGCTGTATGGCTTTATAGCAATGCTGTACCATTTACATTACAGCAGACATTGATTTTTAAAATACATTTTTAAAATTTTGTTCATGGTTTGTGAGCATAATGGCAAGGCTAGCAATTATTGCTCATTCCTAATTACCCTTGAAGAGGTGGTACTGAGCCATTGTCTTGGTCTGCAGCAATGCTGTTAGAGACAAAGTTCCAGGATTTTAACCAATTACATTGAAGGAATGGTAATTTGATCCAAATCAAAATGGTGTGTGGCTTGGAAGGAAACCTGAAGATGGTAATATTCCTCTGTGTTGCTGTCCTTGTTCTTCCATGTAGTAAAGATTTGGAAGATGTTGTTGAAGAAACTTGGATGGTGTACACTGCAGCTACTGTATATCAGCGGTGCAGGGAGTAAGTGTGTAACGTGGTACAGCGGTTAGCACTGCAGCCTCACAATGCCAAGGATTCAGGTGCAATTCTGGTCTTGGATGACTGTGTGGAGTTTGTATGCTCTCCTCATTAGTTACTTCAGTTTTTAGGCAGTTGCAAATGGATGCACAATCATTAGCTCACATCTCCAGTCCAGATCTTCTAATGGAAGGAAGCTTGTTGATGAAATAGCTGAGATGGTTGGGCTGAGGACACCATCCTGAGGAGCTCCTGCAGTGATGGGTAGCCCTGGGGCTGTGATGATTGGCCTCCAACAACTAAGGTGGGATTCCAACCAATGGACTTTTCTGATTCCCGGTTATTGCAGTTGTGTTTGCTTTTTAATATCACACTCAGTCAAATGCTGCCTTGATGCCTAGGACTGTCACTTTCACCCACCTCTGGAAGTCAACTCTTTTATCCATGTTTGGACCAAGGTTGTAATTTGGCACAAGCCAGGTAGCCGAGGGGAGCCCAATTGGACAACGGTGAGCCAAATGTGGCTGAGCAAGTGCCACCATTAATGACGCCTTCCATCATTTTGTTAATGAAAAGAATGAACTCATGGGTGATCATTAGCTGGATGGGTTCATCCTGTTTTTGACGTGTAAAACATGGATTATTTTCCACATTGTCAAATAGCTGCCAATGTTGCAACATCTAAGGCAAAGAAATTATTGATTCAGGGCAAGTCATTTACTGTGTCTAATTTTTGGACAATTTTGGGTTTCATTTGACCTTCAAATCCAATTGCAAATAAATGCCATGTAAGCTCCAATTCATTTATGAGTTCTGCAGTCTGATTTCTAAAGCACATCCTACTAGTTTGCTTTCCCATTAAAAATGACGCATGCTTATGTTGCAAACAGTATGTGGTGAAACTTTACCTGGAATGCAACACACAATGAGCAATGACAAATTAGCTGTCAATGGAAAAGATCAGGTGGTTACTGATAACTTTAAAATAAATGACCCAATGTTTATGTGAAAATAACAAATATCAGTGTTCATATAGCATTATATGCTATAATGTTTTAGGCAGTGGGTAGTTGGACTATGGCGTGAAGGAAATACCTGCGTGACAATTAGGCCAATTTTTATTATTCTCCCTTGCTAGAAAAGAGGAGCGATGCTGCATTCAAAGTGTATTCTGTCTGAACAGCAACTCTGCTTCTGAATGAGGTGCGCCTAACATTAAAATGGCCTAGTTATACACTTGGAAAACGCTCAGGCTCTGGATAACTTTGTGATGCGAGTCAGCTACGATCCAGAGAAGTGAGCCAGTTCTCAACCTCTGAACAACTATGCTCGCTGCAGTGTGAAATTAGTATTTTTTTAATTAAATTAATCATGTTAAATTAAACATTGACAATTTTATGTAACTATACGACTCAAATTTTTTTTCTGGGCCTCTTCTGGCTCTGAATCCTGTTCCTGCCTAAGTTGGCCTAGCTGAAAAAGCAGCCTTTCTTCCCCTATCAGACCTCAGGTTGAAGTTATATACCCACTCCCAGTAATACACAAAGGCCAAGATTTTCCACTCCTGTTCACAACAGGTTCATCAGCAGGAGCAAAAAAAATTGCAAAGAACTGCAAAGTCACATTTTACATCAGCATAAACATGTGATATGATTGTCCCCTCTCCCACAACTCCTTTCCCTTCCTTCCCCTCTTTTTTTCTTGCCCTCCCCCCTTCTTCCCCTCCCTCTCCCCTCTCTCCCCCCTTCTATTTGTTCAGGTACACTGAGGGAGAATTTATCATGGCCTATGCCATCATGTTTTTCAGACTGTGGGAGAAAACTGGAGCACCCAGAGGAAACCCACTCAGACATGGGGAGAACCCGAACAGGCGCTAATGTGTGGCGACTAGGGGATTTTCACAGTAACTTCGTTGCAGTGTGAATGAAGCCTACTTGTGACACCAATAAATAAACTTTAAATTATAGCAGCATTGACTTGGTGGGACTATCTAATTATTCAAAATGATGACATCTGATGGGATGGTGCATTAAGTAACATGGGTAGAGTGGTGGGTAGAAGAAGTAATGAGAAGATGACAAGCTAAGTGTAGTCACTGCCAGAGTCCTGGGATTGATCTCCCTGGCTACCTGCTCCTATTCCTTTCTTAGGATTTGCTTTTGAAATCTCTTGGCTTCCTATAGAGATATTGGGCACAATGTAATGCAATGTCTTGGGATGGAAGTGTTTGGGTTGGGACCTCACTGTTTCCCTCCTCCACCTAACTAAGTGCAGGAAGGGAAGGCTTAAGAATTGCCAGTAGTGATGTCAATTATGGTATAAATATTGGCAAGAGCTCCATGGATAATTCCCCTGTTTTTTTGATATAGTTCCATGGGATAAGGGGAGAGCACCAAGGCCATTAAGGGTGGAATTTGCAAGCAGTAGGGGGGGAATGCAAGCAATAGGTCTGCAGTGGAGGAGGGGGAAGGGAGGGCAGAGAGTCCCAGATGATTGTGTTAGGGGAGAAAGGGAAGCATAGAGAGCTCCCAATACTTCCATGATGGTTGTGTGGGTAATTAGCATTTATCAAGGTGTCCTTTAAAGATGGCACCCTGATTTCAGTGGAGCTGGCCTTGCTGGTTCTATCAGATTCCACTCCACCAGAGTGATGGCATAAACCCACTCACTCTTTTCTGGGCCTGAAAACCTGGACTAATGATTAAGCTGTGCTTGGAGAGCCACACATCGGTTTTCAGTCAGAGCCTAACACTTTGGAAAATTCTGCCTATTGTATTTGACAGGCCATGTTGACATAAGCTTTTACTTTTCGAGTCACAAGATGTCTGCCACATATGTCACTTTTCATTGCATTACCCTTTCACCTATATCATGCCTCTGTAGCATGCCACCTGCCTAATGTGTAAGGATAAGAAACGTAAAAAAAAGTTATTTTAAAAAAATAAACCATATTATTATGAAGAATAACAGACATCTGGCTGTGAGCTTAAGGCTATAATTGAATCTCAAGGCTTTTCTGAAGTTCACAAATGATTCGAGCTTCACTCATGCAGTTTAAAATCACATAATTCAAATTACTGCCATGTAATGCATTGCTGGCCACCCTTATTTCCTATTTAACTAATAAACATGATGTCGCAATGCCGGCATTGGACTGGCATAGCCACAGGAGGAAGTCTCACAACACCAGGTTAAAGTCCAACAGGTTTATTTGGTATCACCATCTTTCAGAGTGCTTTCCCTTCATCAAGTAAGTGGAGAATTGGGTTCACAAACACAACATATATAAATACAAACTCAATTACAAAATAATGGTTGGAATGTGAGTGTTAACAAGTAATCAAGTCTTGACACAGCAGACAGAGTAACCTCATTGTACTTCTCTGGAGCGGGTAGTTACGACATTTTCTTCAGAGCCTTCAACATGTCATTGATGAAGAGAAACATCTTGCTGAGGCCATACCCACACCCCCACTACTTGCCTTCAAACAACTGCACAACCTCAAATAGACCACTATCCATTGAAAGCTACCCAATCTTAAGGAGAACGGTGACTATGACACCACACAACTCTGCCACAGCAACTTCTGCAAGACATGCCGGATCATTGACACAGATCTCTCATGAGAACACCATCAACCAGGACTCTTGTGACTCAGCCAACATTGTCTACCTGGTATGCTGCAGGAAAGAATGTCCCAAGGCATGGGACATTGGCGAGACCATGCAGGCTCTACGACAACTGATAGATGAACACTGCTGAGCAATCACCAGGCAGGAGTGTTCTCTTCCTGTCATGAAACAATTCAGCGGTCATGGGCATTCCTTCAAGACGGCCTTCCAGATACATGAGAATGCAAAACCATCAAGCAGAAACTGACAGCCAAGTTCCACATACGTAATGATGGCCTCAACTAGTATCTTGGGTTCATGCCACATTGCTTGTGACCCCCATTTCGTACCTGGGCTTGCAAAATCTCACTAACTGTCCTGACTTGAGACAATTCACAGCTCTCTAACCTGTGCTTAACCTTCTCTTCACTCGCATTGTCCGTAACTGTAAAGAATTGATTATCTGTTAAGACTCACATTCCAACCATTATCTTGTAATTGAATTTGTGTCTATATATACCCTGTTTGTGAGTCCAATTCTCCACTCAACTGATGATGAGGCAGTGCTCCGAAAGCTTGTGATACCAAATAAACCTGTTGTACTTTAACCTGGTGTTGTGAGACTTCTTACTGTAACTAATAAACATTGTATATTAATCACAAGATGGAGAAGTTTTGGAGTGTTTCACCTTTTTTTGATTTCTGTTGCATACAATCAAACTAATTTATTATTTGTTGGCTGGTTGAACACTGTAGAATAATTATGGGCATGATTTTGCACCCGTATTCACCCTGAGCTCAAACATCAACATTGGCACAAAATCTCCCAAGAATTGGTAAGTAAGATATTTGCCAACAGGATTTTCCCTGACCCTTGCTGATGATGTGACAAAACTCACCCCCAATAAAGAGGGGAACTAGATCAGCATATCAGAAATTTGTCTTCAGCAGGGCCAGAAAATTCCACTGGCGTGAATGGCCAGAATTCTGCCCACTGAGCCCGATCCAGGTCTAATTGTCCCTGCTCCTGGGATTTTTGACCCTCAAGTGCAGTAGAAATCTGGCAAGAATCACTGCTGGTCTCCACAAACTACCAGATGTGCACTGTCGGGGTACCAGGGACAGTGACAAGGGGGGCGGGGGCATGATGGGAGTGAAACCTGAAGGGACTGTAGCCTGAGGGGCCTAGGAACGAGGAGGGGCATGAAGGGGGGGAGAGGTTATGAAGAGAGTCATGTAGGGGGACTCACTGGGAGGGCCACAATGCTGACAATATTTGTTGGGAGGCAAGTGGGAAAACAACCATTCAATGAGGAGAGTGTGGGGTCCTTGATTTCAATTTGAAATCAGGATGCCTTTTAAAATGGCACTTGATCTCTGAAGTCAGACTTACTGGTGTGTTTAGGCCCCTCTACTCTGAGACCCAGTGCAAAATTTACCACTCTCCCAAAAAAATGACTAATTGTGAGAAAACTGCGATCAGATTACCAGTACAAATCCTCCAGTTTTTCTTATCCGAAATGACAGAGTGCCAGAGAATCTGGAGAGAAAACTGGGCTGTACAGCTGGAGAGCTATTTGCCAGTTTTCCCACATCAGCCAGCACTCTGTGCATTGAATACAAGATTCCACCCCAAGTGACAGATTTGGGTGGCAGGGTGGCACAGTGGTTCACTCTGCTGTCTCTCAGTTCCAGGGACCTGGATTCAATTCCAGCCTCGGGGGCATGTCTGTGTAGAGTTTGCACATTCTTCTTGTGTGTCTACGGTTTCTTCTGGGTGCTCTGGTTTCTTCCCACAATACCAAGACATATAGGTAAGGTTGATTGGCCATGCTAAATTGCCTCTTAGCATCCCACGATATATAGATTAGGGGATTAGCAGGCTAAAAACATGGGGTTTTGAGGCAAGCCTGGGTAACATTCGGTACAGACTCAATGGGCAAATGGCTGCCTCCTGTACTGTAGGGATTCTATAAAAAAAATAAAATTATAACCACTTGTGACAATATTTGTCTGTGTTTGATTGGGGCTTCTGATTTTATTGGTGAAAACATTTTAATTTGATCTATTTGAAAGAAGCATGAGATAGCTTTGAAATACATGATTTCAACTTTATAAAGTTTATGATACAATTGAAATCTGCATGGAATACAAAGTGTTATGAACTGCTGAGCCAGTGCGGATACAACTGCTATTTTGTCCAAAGGTCTTAATGGAAATATTTGGCCTTCACTTTCAGGCCTGTGGTCCTGGGTAAGTCAGCAAAAATTTGAGTTTAGATGGTACTAGTTTTCACGAACAATGGAAACATTGAATATTGAAAACTGGAAGTGATCTTTGAAGATATTGGTACAAACCATTTACAAACTTATCTGAAAATTTTTGTCTACTATTTAAGCAGATGTATTAAGCCAATTTGGTTATATTAAAAACATTTTTTTATTCTAGAAATGTATCAAGAAACACGTGTTATTTAAATGTGGGAATAGTAGCAAAACCTTCGCAGAAGAGTCAATTTTTGACAAAACCCAATAAACGAGTCATTAATTATTATGACTTTGAGATGAATTGGTTAAATAAAATCAGACAACTTGTGCCATATTCCACTGTTATCAGAAAACTGTGTGATAACCTGTAACATTTTTCCAAACATAAACTTTCAAGCAGTTATTGGATAGGCATATGGAGCACACCAGAATGATAGGGAGTCGGTTAGCTTGATCTTGGATCCAGACATAGCTCGGCACGACATTGAGAGCCAAAGGGCCTCTACTGTGCTATACTGTTCTATGTTCTATAAAGGCTGGGTCACTGCCACTGCTGGCCTGTTGACCATTTTTTCCTTCAAATTGTTATTTATTAGAGGGTGGCTTTCCATTCTATCTTGAAGTCATTGATACTGGAGTATAGTTCCAAGATTTTTTTTCAGTTATGTGATATGGGCATGACTGGTTAGGCCAGCATTGATTGCCCATCCCTAGATGCCCTTCCGAAGGTGCTGATAAGCTGCCTTCTTAAACTGCAGCAGTGCCTGAGGTATATGTGCACACACAGTACTGTTAGAAAGAAAATGTCAGGGTTTTGACCCAGCTTCAGTGAAGGAACAGAAATGTGTTCCACGTCAGGATGCTGAGTGACCGGGAGGGGAACCTCTAGTTGGTATGCTCCCAGATATCAGCTGCTCTTGTCCTTCTCGATGGTTGTGGGTTTAGGCAGTGCTGCCTAAGGAAACTTGATGAATTCCTGTAGGAGCTATCCCCTAGCGAGCACGAGGGGACACAGCTTTAAATTAAGGGGTGATAGTTATAGGACGGATATCAGAGGTAGGTTCTTTATCCAAAGGGTGGTTCGGGAGTGGAATGCCCTGCCTGCAGCAGTTGTAGATGCGCCAAGTTTGGTGGCGTTTAAGAGGTTAGTTGATAAGTATATGGAAGAGAAGGGAATGGTTTAGTTTGGAGGGGCATTGCTTTTTATATTGGTCGGCGCAACATCGAAGGCTGAAGGGCCTGTTCTGTGCTGTAATGTTCTATGTTCTATCAATGGTACACACAGCTGCCGCTCTATGTTGGTGGTAGATGGATTGAATGTCTTTGGAAGGGGTAGCAATCAACTGGGCTGTTTTGGCTTGGGTGGTGGTGTTCTTCTTGAGTGTTGTTGGAGCTGCACCCATCCAGGCAATTGG
The DNA here is from genome assembly GCA_024679065.1 of Sphyrna mokarran. Taxonomy (NCBI): domain Eukaryota; kingdom Metazoa; phylum Chordata; class Chondrichthyes; order Carcharhiniformes; family Carcharhinidae; genus Sphyrna; species Sphyrna mokarran. Next base: position 82,324,571 of record JAGIQG010000002.1, read on the forward strand.
AGATTATTCCATTACACTCTTGACTTGTGTCTTGTCGATTGTGCTCCGGCTTTGGGGAGTCAGGAGGTAAGTTACTCACCACAGGAATCCTAGTTTCTGATCTGCTCTTGCAGCCACTTCAGTCCAGTTCAGTTTCTTGTCAGTGGTAACCCACGGTGTTTTTAAATTCAACCAAAGGATCTGGTAAAGAAAATGAGGCATAGTTTAAAATGGGTTACTGATTAGTGTTGGCCATCTTGGACCACCAAACTGATGGAAGGTATCATTGACAAAGCTATGAATGATCCAGCACTTACCCAATAATGATCTGTTTCCTGATGCTCAGTTTAAGTTCCATCACTCAGCTCTTCACACCATTACAGCCCTAGTTCAAACATAGACTCCAAAGATGAGATATAAAGGTGAGGTATGTGTGATTGTCCTAGGCATCAAGGCAGCATTTGAAGGATTGTGGCATCCAGCAGCCAAGATATAATTGATGTCAATAGAAATGCAGGGGAGGGGGTAAGTTCTCCAATAATTGGAGTCATACTTGGCACAAAGGAAGATGGCTGTGGTGGTTGGAGGTCAATTACCTCACCCCAGGACACCGTTGCAGCAGTTCCTCAGAGCAATGTTCTGATGCCCAACAATCTTAAACTGCTTCATCAATTATTTTCTTTCAAATTTAAGGTCAGTTTGAGATATGCCTTAACATCAACCTACCTCTTTGACTAAGCTTTGGACATCTGACCTAATATTTCCTCATATGGCTTAGCGTTATTTTGTGTTAAAGCACCTGTGAAAGGCTTTGGGATGCTGTATTACATTGAAGGCACTCGATATGTTACTGCTATTGTTTGGAAGGTGCTGCTGAAGGAGTCTTGGCGAGTTGCTGCAGTGCATTTTGTAGCTAGTACACATTGTTGCCACAGTGTGTCAGTGGTGAAGGCAGTGAAAATTTACAGTGATGGATAAACTGCTGATCAAGTGGGCTATTTTCCCCTGGGAGGTGTGAAACTCCTTGATTGCTGGAGCTGCGCTCTTCCAGATGAGTGGAGAATATTCCATCACACTCTTGGTTTGTGCCCAAGATAGAACATAGAACATAGAACATTACAGCACAGAACAGGCCCTTCGGCCTTCGATGTTGTGCCGACCAATATAAAAAGCAATGCCCCTCCAAACTAAACCATTCCCTTCTCTTCCATATACTTATCAACTAACCTCTTAAACGCCACCAAACTTGGCGCATCTACAACTGCTGCAGGCAGGGCCTTCCACTCCCAAACCACCCTTTGGGTAAAGAACCTACCTCTGATATCCGTCCTATAACTATCACCCCTTAATTTAAAGCTGTGTCCCCTCGTGCTAGCTTTCTCCATCCTAGGAAAAAGGTATCACTGTCCACCCTATCTAAACCTCTAATCATCTTATATGTTTCAATAAGGTCTCCTCTTAGCCGCCTTCTTTCTAACGAAAACAACCTCAAATCCCTCAGCCTCTCTTCATAAGACCTGCCCTCCATACCAGGCAACATCCTGGTAAACCTCCTCTGTACCCTCTCCAATGCCTCCACATCTTTCTTATAATGCGAGGACCAGAACTGCACACAATACTCCAAGTGCGGCCGCACTAGAGTTTTGTACAGTTGCAACATGACGTTGCGGCTCCGAAGTTCAATCCCCCTACCAATAAAAGCTAAGACTCCATATGCCTTCTTAACAACCTTCTCGACTTGACTGCCTACTTTCAGCGATCTATGCACATACACCAAGATCCCTCTGTTCATCAACGCTATTGAGAATCCTACCATTAGCCCTATACTCTACACATTTATTATTCCTGCCATAGTGCATTACCTCACACTTTTCCACATTAAACTCCATTTGCCACCTCTCGGCCCAGATCTGCAACTTGTCCAAGTCTCTCTGCAAACTATAACACCCCTCTTCACTATCTACCACTCCACCGACTTAGTGTCATCTGCAAATTTACTAATCCATCCTTCAATACCCTCATCCAGATCATTTATAAAAATTACAAACAGCAGGGGCCCCCAAAACAGACCCCTGAGGTACACCACTTGTCACCGAACTCCACGATGAATATCTCCCATCAACCACCACCCTCTGTCTTCTATCTGCTAGCCAATTCCTAACCCAATTAGCTAAATCACCCTCTATCCCATACATCTGCATTTTCTGCAGAAGTCTTCATGGGCCACCTTATCAAACGCCTTACTAAAGTCCATATATACCACATCAACCGCCTTACCCCCATCCACCTCTTTAGTCACTTTTTCAAAAAAATCAATGAGGTTAGTAAGGCACGACCTACCCTTCACAAAACCATGCTGACTATCCCCAATCAATTCATTTCTCTCTAAATAACTATAAATCCTATCCCTAATAATTCTCTCCAATACTCTGCCCACAACAGAAGTAAGACTCACTGGCCTATAATTCCCTGGAAGGTCTCTCTTCCCCTTCTTGAACAATGGGACCACATTCGCTATCCTCCAGTCCTCCGGAACCACACCGTAACCAACGAGGACCTGAAGATCAGAGCCAGAGGCTCTGCAATCTCCTCTCTTGCCTCCCAGAGAATCCTAGGGAAATCCCGTCCGGCCCAGGGGACTTATCCAACTTCAAACCCTCGAGAATATCTAGCACATCCTCCCTATCTACTTCGATACCTTCCAGTTTGCTACCTTGTACCTCAGTGTTCTCCATAACTACATTTACATCACCCTGCGTGAATACCGAAGAGAAATATTTATTCAGTGCCTCTCCAATCTCTTCAGATGGCAGACAGGCTTTGAGATGATAAGCTGAAACAAAGTCAGGCAATTCTAAGAAAGTGGAAATAAACACTCTTAGTGACGGTATGTATATGAGGTTGGGAGTTTACCTCGGCATCAAGTGCCAAGGTTGTGAACAGACTGATTTAATTTCAGACATTTATCAGGGAGAAGAATGGAGTTCATAACTAGAAATAGAGTTTGGAGAGGGAACCAAGGCAATGGTCAGGACTTTACATACTGGAAAGTTCAGTCCAATGCTTCAATATATTTAATTGGAGGTGTAATAATCTCACCAAGGTCAGTCTTCTATCATAACACTCTTTATTTACAATATTCATAGCTCTTCTGCAGCTACAGTGCACAGATCAAACCCTGGGATCTTTCAGCTGCTGGCCTGAGTGGAGCAAGCTGGTTTTAAATTCCCACTACTCCTTCTCTATTGGGGGGGGGCTTTCATTCTCATAATAGTGGACTTCATAGTCTATGACACTCATGGAAAAATTAGTGATAATCTCCTGTGGCCATTGTAACAGGAGGAAATTTTTGTTCATTCAGTACAGGGAGTTGGATTAGTGGTCTAATGACTTAGCAAAAATGGAAGATTTAGGGCGGGTGGTGGGTATCATCAGCGTACATGTGTAAACTAACACTGGAAACACCAGGAGTAATAGTACGGGAGCAGCAAGAGAAGCTATTGGAAACTATATTTGTGACCTTTTCATCTTAGAAAACTAAGTGCAGTAGACATAAAGGAATGCAGCCACTTGCAAGTCGCATATTATCCTGGCTTGGAAAAAATATATCACTGTTCTTTCACTGTTGTTGGGGCAAGATCCTGGAACTCTTTCACATACAGCACTGTGGGTTGTATCTTTACTGCATGGATTGTAGCTCTTCAAGAATGTGTCATTGGCAATTAGTAATGGACAATAATGGTTGATTTTGAAAGCAATGCTCATATTCCATGAAGGAATAAAATAACTGCAACCAATTTTAGCCTTTCAGTCATATACGCAGAATCAAAGAATTCCTACAATGCAGAAGGAAGCGATTTGGCCCATCGAGTCTGCACCAACAACAATCCCACCCTGGCCCTATCCCCAGAACCCCATATATTTACCCTGCTAATCCCTCTAACCTATGCATCCCAGGATATTAAGGGGCAATTTAGCACACCAATCAACCTAACCCACACATCTTTGGACTTGTGGGAGGAAACCAGAGTACCCCAGAGGAAACCCATGCAGACAAGGGGAGAATATGCAAGCACCACACAGACAGGGACTGAAGCTGAGAATTGAACCCAGGTCCCTGGAGTTGTGAGGCAGCAATAGTAACCACTATGACACCACGACGCTCACCTGCTGGAGAAGCTCCACAAAGTGCATTATTCCAGCCACATTATTGGCTTTTCACTTCACGGTCAAAGATTGTGTGCAGAACTCCAGAATACTTTCTCAAGACAGGAAAAGAAGACAAAAAGAAACAACATCCATTGTTCAGGCATTCTGCATTCCACCAAGCTAACATTAGGAATACAATAAATTTGTTCTGTGGTTCTCTCCACTGAAGCACTCCTACAGCCCATGAGCAAGCCGTCCTTTACACTTTGTGTATTATAAGATTTTATTTTATTCTAGAGACATGACTTTGAGCTAGACATCATACTGGAATATGTACTTTTGTTCAAATATAAATACAAAATTTATTCAATCTGACCCATTCTGACTACTTTTCCTTCAGAGCATATAATAAGGCTTTAGCTTAAGTTAAAGAGGTTGCTTTAATCAATTTTCATGTATATTTGTTTGTGTAAAGGGCATTCATGTTCACTTTTATCCCCGATTGAATTCCCTATTTTTGTTCATCCTGGGGCCAAGGGTGAGGTCAATGGGATAAAGTAAAGGTCAAATCTGATAAATTTAAGAATAAGATTAAAACAATCAAGTATTGCTTGATAAGAAAGAAAGTGATTATTGTCAAAATGAATCATCAACTATCCATGGTAATGTTAAACACGCTATCGAACTGATTAATTTTGCTTTTTAACTTTAATGAGATAAAGGGTGAAGAGAAGGAGCACCTCCTGTGTTCAAAGAGTATCAAGTGGGTCAGATCTGGTTTAACTCAACATTTGATTGGTGTGTTTGTCAGTTGATGCACAGCTACCATCTCAGCTTGATTAATGAGGCAACGTTTAGGGTGACTGGATGGCAAACTTGGCCTCCCCTCAGCAGGAGAGGGCATCAATAACTAAACCAATCCCCTCCCTGATCTACTTGAATATCACCACGCATTGATTAAGATGCTATTAACTTCCTAGCTGGGTCCTGCACTTTGTTCTCTTTGATTGTCCTTCTTGATCTTGACTTCAAATAGTTAGGTTTCTGGAGCAAAACTATCACAGAAAGTGGAGTCAGCAATTTTATTTGTTTTGCAAGTTTGGCATAGAATCAAAAAAAACTTATTTGCATGTTGGGGAAAGAAAAAAATGGAACTATGTGGTTCAACAGAAAATTGAATTGAGTAACAACAGAATGATGCGTAGTTGTTAAATACAAATCTTAGTATGCTTTATTTCATAAATTATGACCGTATTTCAGCACATTACTAATGTATAGTGTTGAGCAATTTAGTATGCATACTGTAGTCTTCAAACAAACATGATCTGTTATAAAGTTTAGTTGGGATGACTGGTTTCTTTCCTAAATGAATTACATGTGTAATGACTTGAATAAAATATTTTGCTCAAATGTTTGAGATATTGTAATAAATGTTTTTAGTTTAGTAATGAAAGCAACTTGGTAATCCTAGGTCTTTGTTGAATGAAACAGAAATCATCTGTGAATGTAAGAATTTATTTTCAGTAGAGAGAGACCAAAGGGAAAGATCATTGTTGATTAATAATTACTTGGATGTCAAAAATAATATGAACATCTATAAGTTAGATGAGAGATGAAAGTGATATTACGGAACAGATGACAGTGCAAGAATGTACTTTTAAGCAACTGTTTGTTGATGATAAAAGGAGGATAAAACTGGATATTCTTTCACTCATTTCTTGGGTATGAAATAGAAGCACCAGGTCATTTAGCAAGATTTTATCATGGGTCCCAAGTGCAATTCACATCATGTTTGTTTGGTCAGTTGTCCTTGATGTCCACCTTAAACAGTCTCCAAAGGCATGCACCTGGCGAACAGGCACCCTAGGGGAGCTCAGGTGAGTGGTGCAGCACTTGGAGGGGAGAGGGTCATGCCCATGAACTTCCCAGGTATTACTTGGGAATTATCTACGCACTATCCTGGATAGTGCCATACGATGCCTAGGCAGCCAGGAATGCCTGAGTGAATTTGTTTTCTCACTGCACCATAGGATGATCTTTAAAAATGGCACCCCTGATCCTCGAATTCCTAAGTTCCTGGCGAGACTGGTGAATCAAAGGCTGCCCTGTCAGAAATATGTAAGAATTTAGCAACACCAATTTATAATCCAACCGATTTATTTGATAGTAAAAACGCGAGCTTTCAACACTCTGTGTCTTCCTCAGGCAAATGCAGTGTTCTGGTCTGCAATAGCACACATCAGCACAGACAGTCAGAGATTGCTGATTAGAATGCGAATCCTAACATCTAACCTGCTATTGAAGTGTTAAAGTGGCGAACAATGTGTGTGAAGGGAATCCTGAGCATTGTTGGAGAATTGTGTGTTTTCTCCAGACAGCACAGTAAGTGAGGTTTTTTGCTAACCCAGGCAAGTTACGGGGGTTACAGATAGTGTGTCATGAAGCCAAGATCCCTGTTAAGACCGTCCTCATGTGTGCGGAGCTTGGCTATCAGTCTCTGTCTCAGCGACTCTGCGCTGTCGTGTATCACGAAAGCCCCCTTGAAGAACATTTACCCGCAGGTCGGAGGCCGAATGCCCATGACTGCTGAAGTGTTCGCCCACAGGAAGGGAACTGTTTTGCCTGGTGATTGTTGAGCGATGCTCATTCATCCGCTGTCGTAGTGTCTGCATGGTCTCCCCAATATACCATGCTTCGGGACATCCTTTCTTGCAACGTATTAGGTAGACAACGTTGGCCGAGTTGCAAGTGTATGTACCGTGTACCTGGTGAATGGTATCCTCACGTTTGATGATGTCGTCCATGTCTATGATCCGGCATGTCTTGCAGAGGTTGCTGTGGCAGGGTTTGTCTGAAATATACCATGGACTTGACAAAAAGTCCCAGGTTAAATAACAGAGGAAGCACCATTGCCATTGACAACTTCAATCCTAATTTCCTGACCAACATCAAGCCTTTGCTGATATCTGGGAAAATCCAAGATTTACTGCCTGTTAAGTGTCCCGATCCAAAATTAGTCACAGGCTGAGTGGAAAATGCACTGGTATGATCTGCTTTTCTTTCTTTTCTTTATGCAGCCTAACTTTTCATCTTGCTTCATATGGACCTAGGGATGCGCTGGCTTCCCAGAACTATTGTGATCACTGTTGATCTGCTCTTGCTTCCTTTCTCCTGAGAGCTTTGCTGCTTAACAGATACTGAAACTTTTTCTGAAAACATAGGGCATAAAATGTTGACAAAACTGCAACATGCTACTTTCTGTTTTTTTCTATTCCCATTTTCAATTGCTCAGCTGAGGGAATAAGTTACTAAAATTCTGCCTTCCTTTAAGTTGCTAAGAAATTTCATGGTGATAGCTTCTGCCTCCCAAGTTTTGCTTCAAATCCACAACCAAACTTTTGCTTTTGCTTGCGGCCTTCCTCTAACAGATTACCCAATGTTAAAAATTTAAGGGCCAATTTTAACTCGGCCCAGCTGGCGGAAACAGAGCAGGTGAGAGTTAAAATTGCATACATGGCCTCCAGTTCTTCCTCCACCTTTTTGGCTGCAAATCAGGCACCTAATCCAGGCAAGCAGAGTCTTAATTAAGTGTTGCATTCTGGTATATTACAGCAGACCCTATTACATTTTGATGTATGGATCCCCTGACCAGTCTCAGACCCATCAGCAAAATCTAATGGCATTGGTGAGAACTCAACAGTGTAGTTCTTAGCTGATCCTCACTGGGGTCCAAGGAGAGGCAAATTTTCATCAATACTTTGGATGCTAAAGAAGCTCCAAAACAGTTAAAATGATTTTGAGCTGTAATAAAAGCAGAAAATGCTGGAACCACTGAATATGTCAGATAAATCTGTGGCAAGAGGAACTGATTTCTAAGTTATAACTTTCAACATAACCAGATCAAAATCAGAATTGTAAACTGCACTGCTGGCTTAGCCTGTGTGCAATGCAGGACACCATTTTATTGAAAGAATTGATGTTTATGTTAGTAACTTCTGCCTCGAGGATTATTAATCCTTCAGCCATTAAATTGCCCGCTCTAAAGTTTTAGTTTATTATTTATTAGTCACAAATAAGTTTACATTAACACTGCAATGAAGTTGCATGAAAATCCCCTCGTCACCACACTCCGGCACCTGTTCGGGTACACTGAGGGAAAATTCAGCATGGCCAATGCACCTAACCAGCGCATCTTTCAGACTGAGAGGGGAAACCGGAGCACTCAGAAGAAATCCATGCAGACATGGGGAGAATGTGCAGACTCTGCACATACCCAAGCCGGTATTGAAGCAGAGCTTCTGGCACTGAGAGGCAGCAGTGCTAATCACTGTGCCACCATATATTGTTCATTAATGAGATTTTGTGCAATTCTGTCAGATAACGCTTTAGTCAAGTACATCTCATAACATTGGCTGGTTTAACAGGAGTGAACAATTCTTTGCTGAGCATTTCGAGCACTATTTAAAAGCATGCTCAGTTTTCAATGGTTATTTTTATTTGGGTTTGATTGCATTTGACGAAGATTCACAGAGTTTTTTTGTACCATTTTGACAAAAGTTACCAACATTCTATCAACATTTTTTGCAGAAAGTTTCCTCAGGATTTCACCTATATATGTATGTGTGTGTGTATATGTATATACACATCATTTGACACCATAAAAATCCACCAAGAGAAAATAGCAACTGGGTTTGGCCATTTTGCTAGGAGCAACCCTTGCTCTCGATGAGTAGTTGGAAGTAGATATGAGGCCAACTATAGAATCATGCAATCCCTACAGTGCAGAAGGAGGCCATTTGGCCCATCAGGCCTGCACCCCACCCATGGCCCTATTCGCATAATCCCATGTATTTACCCTGCAATTTCTCCCTGACACTAAGGGACAATTTAGCATGGCCAATCAATCTAATCTGCACATATTTGAACTATGGGAGGAAGCTGAAGCATCTGGAGGAAACTCCTACAGACACAGGGGGATGTGCAAACTCCACACATAGTCTCCCAGGCCGGAATCGAACCCAGATCCCTGGTGGTGTGAAGTAGCAGTGCTAACCACTGTGCCACCGTGCTAGAAGAGAGAAGTACAGGAGGACAAGAAGGGCTTTCAGCAAGAGGTCTTAATCCATCTATGGTCTTCAGAGAGTGTTAAGCCAACATTCCTGTGACCCAAAACCAGTGCATGTGAAGGCTGTGTTTTAACAAGGAAGTTTTCTTGGAAATCTATGTTTTCATGGAAGATTCAAATATTCTAGCAAATACAGTATCGCCTGTGACAGTCATGGTCATAGTGGTATAATTTTGATGTTACTGAAACTATCCAGGCTGTCACAGATGATATAAGTCACACTTTTGCATAGGGGAGATTGCTGTGGCCCTAAATACCCTGAGAAATAACTCACTCAGCATTACTAGGGACAGCCAGAAATAGTGATCTAGAATTCAACCAGATTGCAGGAAGCTATTGACTTTATTCATGTGCTCTTGAAAGTCGCTGTTTCCCATGTGGCAGAGCAAGAAACCCAGTTGAGACTGGTGTGAAACTCATTTGCATCACTCTAAAGGAATGCAGATGAAAGCCCAATCACTCACAACCAGTAGGTGTAAACGTTGGGGCAAAACACATCTGACCAGTGCAAGGGCTGTCTGCAGAGTTTGGAATGGAGGCCATGCACAAACTTGGACTCTGGAACACTGCAGCAATGGGTTGGGAGGAGCATTTAAAGGTGGACTTTCCAGAATCAGCATCCTGGAGGGGGTCAATTATCTAGCCTCTGAATATTCTTGGAGATGCATCTTCATTTTCAAGAAGTACATCTTCTTTCTTCAATACAGAGTGAGTAACATGATGCCTTTTCAATATGGTGCCTGGATAGATGGTGGACAACACACCATCAGGCCTGCCCCACCACAGAAAAGGGCGCAATACCTCTAGATGTATAATTAAGGTCAAATACAGAAGGTTTTGCATATTTTTCCACCAGCCTTTGCAGCAGGAAACTCACCACATTTCCGTCCTGCCATGAAACCTAATCCAAGGATGACAGAATTCCATTTGATTTTGAAGAATTTCTATTACAGTTTTTGGAAATTGAACAGTTGTCACAGTAAGAGCAACACTGATGAATCAAGCACATTTTCAAATCCTCTCAAAAATGATTTTCATGCCCATAAACTCAATTCTGGAAGAAACCCTTTAATTTTTCTCTCCTCTCCCCCCACTCATCACCCCCTGCCCAATCACCTTCACCGTCCCACTCCCCCCATCATTTTTCTCCATTTCCTAACTAGCCCAAAGGTACGAGTCAGCTGTAGTGCTTGAACTGTTGGCCCAGTTGAGATTAACTAACAACGCAAATCATGAATTGAACCGATGGTTGTCTTAACTTGTATCATTGCACATGATGCATTTCCCACTTCAATATCACAAGATACAAAATCTACTTTTAAATAGTCTGAAGTTCTGTGACGTGAGATAAAAATAAGAGCTACAGTGAGAAATTTCGAATACAAAATGTAATTAAATTCATTATCGTTGTATCACATACCTACCAGGATAATAGACGGCGAGCTAGATGGACCTTGGACTTTGCTCGTCTAGCAATTCCTAACTAGACTTGCATTTCTTGAATTTTCACAGCTTAACTGTTAAATATCCAATGGGACCTGATGACCCCAAGAGTAACCCCAGTCAGGTCACCAAATGGGAAAAATGTCTGTCATGTGCTGCACTCGCATATATTCTGTAAATGACATTCATATCACAGATCTGCTCAGAAATGTATTTGCATTCAACTTGAAATTTTTTATTTGTTCACAAATCATTTTTATATGTACTACAAAAATCAGACAATGTTTTTAATTATTCACATTGTACTAATGCTCCCAAACTATTAAATTTACCAAATCTGAAATGTAGGGTAGAGTGTCTTTGGACCTCTTAGGAATAAAGGATATTTGATTAAATTGACTGCTTAGTTAATGAAAATTTAATTAAGTCATTTATCTGTCGAGATCAGTGCTGTTTTCTTTTAATAGTGTCTCACTTTTCTTCAGCGGCAAACTTCAAAATGTTCTCTGGAATTCCATGGCTAAATGAGTTATCCTTTGCCATATATCTAACGTAAATAGCCCAAGGTACTTCTGAAATGGAATCATAATGTCAAAAATTTCTTTGAAAGTTTTGCCACACTTTGCTAATATTGTATTTCTTTAATCGCTGTTCTTTATGTGTTCGCCTGACCTTGTTACACTGGGCAGAAAACATGCTACATCATCAAAGTCCTTCACCCCTGAGAGAGTGAATAGCCCTTTTGGAGACTTCCTGCTTCTGACAGCTGAAAGGAATTACTATAAACACTGTTTGCTGTCTTGCGGGCACTGTGCTGTCCGATTGTTGTGACTCTTCTTTATAGGGGTTGTAGTGGTCAGTAATTGCTTAACATTAGGAGAATGCCTCATTTAGAGATAATTGATTTATTTTGAGAGAGGCCACAAAAACGGCCTCATAATCAATAGATCATTTTGTCAAAACATGTCTAACTTCCTGATCTAAAAAAAAACTAACAACAAAGCTCATGTCTATGTTAAATGTGGGAAAGAAAGAAGGGTTACTGGATTACTTGTGGGAATGGGACATATAATATGAAGGATAAAGTCTGCATCCTCACTGTAAATCAAGTTGTATATAATCAGTACCATCAGAATATGAATCTCTGGAAGCTCATTCACTACCACAGAAAAGCTACCTTTGACTTATCTGTGATGTGTATATTTTACATGGGCAGTGTACTCAAAGTAGCTTGGTATAACATGCCACCTTTTGAAATAAATGTTTACAAAGTGACTAGAACTTCAAAAGAAGATCAGTTAGGATGACAATTCATCTCAAGATAAGGGAAGACATTCTGAACAATTGCTTAATATTCTACCATCTCCCTGTTTGTACAAGATAGAGTAGACAGAGATAACCTGTTTCCCCTAACGTAGAGGTCTATTACCAAAGGTCACAGATTTAAAGTGATCAGTAGAAAGATTGGCAGTCACTGACAATGAGAAATATAGAAACTAGTAGCAAAAGTAGGCCATTCGTCCCTTCAAGCCTGCTCAATCATTCATTTGGATCAAGACTCATTATCAAATGCAATAACCTGATCCTTCCCTCTCCCCCTTCCTCCCATATCCCTTGATCCCCTTAGCCCCAAGAACTATGTCTAATTCCTTCTTGAAATCAGAACAAAGTTTTGGCCTCAACGACATTCTGTGGTAATGAATTCCACACATTCACTTTTTCCTCACCTCAGTTCTAAAAAGTTTACCTCTTATCCTCAAACTATGACTCCTATTTCTGGATTCTCCCCCCATTAGGAACAGTTTTGTTGGATCTACCCTGTCTAATCCTGTTAGAATTTTGTAAGTTTCTATGACATCTCCTCTCACTCTTCTAAACTCCAATGAATATAACCTAACCCACTCAGTCCCCCCTCAAATGTCCTGCAATTCTAGGAATCAGCCTGGTAAATCTTCACTGTACTTCCTCTATAGTAAGGACATCCTTCCTCAGATAAGGACACCAAAACTGCACACAATACTCAAAGTGTGGCCCGATACAATTGCAGCAAAACATTCCTATCCCTATACTTAAATCCTTCTGCTATGAAACCCAGTATACCATTTGTCTTTATTGCCTGCTATACCTGTGTGCTTACTTTCAGGGACTGATGCACGAGAACACCAACATTTTACTGAGTATTCATCTCTCTCAATTCACACCCATTTAAGTAACAATCTGTCTTCCCATTACTGCTACTTAAGTGGACATTTATCCACATTATACTCCATCTGTCATGCAGATGCTCACACACAGTCTATCCAAATCACATGGAAACATCTTTGCATCCTTCTCATATCTCAGCCTCCCACCCAACTTTGTATTATCTGCAAATTTGGAGATAATACATTCAATTCCTTCTTCAAAATAAATATATGATGTGAACAGTTGTTGTCCAAGACAGATTCCTGTGGAATTCCACTTGTCAGTGACTGCCAATCAGAAAAAGACCCTACTTAAGTTTAACATAACTTCCGTCCTTTAGAATTATATCCCTTTAGAGATGAGCCCTGTGTTTTGTTTTGTTACTCTTTTTTCCAATTTTACTGTTGCAAACACTGAAAAAAAATGAGAATATGAAAGAAGTGAAGTGCCATCATAAAGCAAGTTCCTTTCAAGAGAACAGTATGCTCATACTTTTGGGCCAAGTTGTGTTCTAGAACAAACTAGCAGCAGCCAGCTTACCACCATTGAAAATAGCAGCAAGTATCTTTGACATGAAAATTGGACCTCAATATATCCATTTTATACAAGTAAAGTGGATATGCTTTGTGACAATTTCTGAATAATAATTCTTGCCCAAAGATTGCCAACAAAGTAATGACCCTCATTATTCACTGGACAGCACGATGGCACCGTGGTTAGCACTGCTGCCTCACAGCGCCAGGGACCTGGGTTTGATTCCAGCCTTGAGTGACTGTATATATGGAGTTTGCTCATTTTCTACTTGTTTGCTTGGGTTTTCTCCAGATGTTCCAGTTTTCTCACATTTCAAATATATGTGGGTTAGGTTTATTGACCATGATAAATTGCACCCATAGTGTCCAAAACAGTGTTGTTTAGATGGATTAGCCATGGTAATGCACAGGGTTACATGTATAGGGTGATGGGAGGGAAGAAGTTGGCTTGCTAAGATGCTCTTTCAGAAAATTAGTGCAGATTCAATGGGCCAAAGGCCTCCTGCACTGTAGGAAATGACTCAGGTAATTTTTTCAGGGATCTCTAGTGGTCATCTAATATAGATATTAGGCCACTTACATGTGGAAATGGGAAACCAAATATCTCTTTTAAACCTCTTTTTTTTCAGAATAGATTTCACAGTAGAACAACTGCTGGAGCAATTTTTATAAATAAATGTTTCAAATACTACTATGGAGGCAGAAATATTGACACAATATCTCAATGGCCTCCCTTTCTACATTGCCTTATTGCCCACAATAAGTGCTGCCATCTCCATATTAATGAGCCCTGAAGTCCAATTTAAGACCAGCTTCAGACCCCATTTGGAGCTTGCATTTCAAATTCATAGAACATAGAACATTACAGCACAGTACAAGCTCCTTGGCCCTCAATGTTGTGCCGAGCTATGTTCAATCCCAAGATCAAACTATTCCCTCCCTATAATTCTGGAGTGGTCCATGTGCCTGTCCAATAACCATTTGAAAGTTCATAAAGTGTCTGACTCCACTTTCACAGCAGGCAGTCTATTCCACACTCCAACCACTCTCTGCGTGAAGAATGTACCTCAGACATCCTTCCTATATCTCCCACCATAAACCTTAGTGTTAGTCTCACTTGATGAAGAAGCAGCACTCTGAAAGCTAGTGGCTTTTGCTACCAAATAAACCTGTTGGACTTTAACCTGATGTTGTGAGACTTCTTACTGTCTTTACCCCAGTCCAACACCAGCAGCTCCACATCATGACTATGCTGGAACACCACAGCAGTGGGTGGGGGGAGCACTTACAGGTGAATCTTCCAAATTAGGTGTCCTGGAAATAGCCCATCTTCCAGCCTCAGATGTTCCTGGAGACTGATCTTCTTTCTCAAGAGGCTCGTCTTCCAGCGCTCCAAGACATCTATCTTCATTTTTATAGGCCCATCTTTGTTCACTAGTGCATCAGGGATATTTGGCCCCTTTCAATATGGTACCTGTAACAGACAATGTGCTATTAGGATACCCTCAATACTAAATACAGCACAGAACTCTTAGATGCATAATTAATGAGATCTGCACCTGAAGATATGACATATTTTCCCTCTGGCCCGCAGCGGAAAACATTTCACACCTCCAACCCTATCACAGTACTTAGTCCCAGATGGGAAAATTCCACCCATGGTCCTAATTAAAATGGTGGAGAGTGGAATTTCAAATGACTATATTAAGCCTTATTTTGAGGCCTGTGTGCTGCCCCAGACACACAATAAAAAAAGGGGCGCAAACAATGTCATGATCAATGCAATCGTTATATGTTATTTTATATCACAATCAATATCTTAATAGCTTCAGAGGCAGTGGGAAACTGCTAACAAGAGGCTGATGCTCCACCTACAGTATTCAAACTGATCTCACTTTGCAATCACTTGCTTTCACTAAATCAGAATTTAAGATAAGATTGGGTCTACGATTGTGGAGCATTAAAGAAACAAAAGGGCAGAATATTACCATAATTTCTCTGGCCTTTGGGCTCGTACAGGAAACTGGCATAAAATTCTCCAGCTCCACTGACCAGGTTTCTCTCCAGAATTTCAACTTCTTAGTCATAAAAACATGAGTGGGGGCTGATTTACACCATCATTCTGGCAAGGTGGAGATACTTAAAGCCACAAGACCCACTCCACAGAGAGCACAGCATCTTTTATAAAGGGCACAGCAATCAGAACAAAAAGTTAATTCTCTCCCTGCCTGCCCTAATCATGAAGATATTGGGGACTCTTAGTCCATCCCCAATAGTCATTGCTTTCATTGCCATTGCTACCATCCCACAATCTTCACTGGCATTCCAATCTCCTTACATTGCATGTTCATTTCCACAACACACGTGAATAAACCTCTTTCCACCATTGGGATATTGTGTCAATATTTCTGCCTCCATAGTAGTATTTGAAACATTTATTTATAAAAATTGCTCCAGCAGTTGTTCTACTGTGAAATCTATTCTGAAAAAAAAGAGGTTTAAAAGAGATATTTGGTTTCTCATTTCCACATGTAAGTGGCCTAATATCTATATTAGATGACCACTAGAGATCCCTGAAAAAATTACCTGAGTCATTTCCTACAGTGCAGGAGGCCTTTGGCCCATTGAATCTGCACTAATTTTCTGAAAGAGCATCCCTCTCCCTTCTGTCTCCCTCTCCCTTCACCTTCCTGCTCCCCCTGCTCCCTGAAGCTCCCACTTGTGGCTGTCCTGATACAGGTTGGCACTGCCAACTTGGTGATGCTAACTTGTGCTGGGGGCAATGCCAGGTCAGTGACCGGCCATGTCCTCTTCCCCAGGGCAGTACTTTCCTCTGCATTCCCCAGGGATCCCCTTGTTTCTTTTTTGTCCAGACCTGCTGTGAACCTCGCTAATATGGCGTCACATTGGTGAGATATAAATAATTAGTGAGGGGGGAAATCATGTGGCCTATTAATCTTATTTAAATTTATTAAAATATATTTGAGATTACCAACTTTTATGGGCGTGAACATCGTGAGGTTGCTAGTGAGGACTGGGAAAATCAGGTAACGCAATCTCTCCAGAGAGAAAGCAATTCCCAATTCTCTCCCTATTTTGTGCCCGCATCAGCAATCCCACAGAGTCCAGCTCAAATTTCTGCCCACTGATAATAGAGGCAGGAGTAAGCTATTTGCTCCTAATAGGCTTTTTCTCCATTCAGTATGATAATGGTTAATCCTTGATTTCTACACACGTTGCTGTGTTCTCCCTATTTCCTAGATACCTTTAGACTCCAGAAATCTAAGTCCTTTTTAAATATCGGTATCAATAGGCATGGTGAAGGATCTCTGTCGGTTTTCATTGGATATTTTGAGATGCATGGTGATCTTTGAAATGAGCTGTTTTCAAAAGCAGAGGTATTAAAATTACCTAACTAAGGCTCAGAATACCACTGTGGATACCTTGAAACAGCATCAAAGTTAATTTGGCAGTGTCTTCACTTGTGATGATGTAGAGAGATTCAAAGTTTTATCATCCTGTTTGATGAACTATGATTGATACGATCTCAAGCAAAAGCTAAACTGATGGGCCACTTTGTAAATTCCAAATGGAGAAACTGAAAGAGCAGCGAGTTAATGAGAAATCCTAAATGAAATTATAGCTACAATTCTCACCAACTTCTATAGATGCACCATAGAAAGTATTCTTCCTGCTTTATCACACTGTGGTATGGCTCCTGCTCTGCCTAAGAACTGCAAGAAACTACGAAGCCCAGTCCATTACTCAAACCAGCCTCCCATCCACTGACTCTATCTACACTTCCAACTGCCTTAGAGAAACAGCCAGTATAATTAAGGACCCCACGCACTCGAGACATTCTCTCTTCCACTTCTTCCATCAGGAAAAAGATACAAAAGTCTGAGATCACGTACCAACTGACTCAAAAACAATTTCTTCCCTGTTGCATCAGACTTTTGAATGGACCTACCTTGCATTAAATTGATCTTTCTCTACACCCTAGCTATGACTGTAACACTACATTCTGCTCTCCTTTTCTTCCCTATGTACGGTATGCTTCGTCTGTATAGCGCACAAAAAAAAATACTTTTCATGGTATACTAACACGTGTGACGATAGTAAATCAAATCAAGAAAGCTAAATGTAGCATCCCAATGAGGTTAAAATGATTTGTTGGATTTTACTTCACTATTTGGTGTCCCTGTACAGCTCATGCTATTGGCTTCCCAGAATATTCAAGTGATTTGCTTTGTGCAGATCAACAGTATATAAAAGAAGATGAACTCCAATGAGGATGGGATCATCTGGGTCATTTCAGCAAGCAGAACACACATATCTAACATGATTGCAGGAAACCTGCAAAGTACCAATGTTGCCTGTGACACATCAAGGGCAGCAGAGCAGAATAATTACTTTAAGAGACAACGTACATTTTGTTCAATTGCCTTTAAAAACAGTCAGGCCCAGTAAAAAAAAAAATCTGTACAAAGCAAGCACTGGTGTTCGAGTCATCTCAAACTTTATAAGGAAAGTTGACTGCAGCCAAACAAGGCACCTTTGGTGTGAGTGATTTAATCTAGTTTCAGTAGGATTTTTTCACTACTGTTTCTGTCACATTATTAACCTTCTGGTAGCTGTCAGATAGCAGATTAAATAGACTTTTTTTTTAAAAAAAGCTCATAGTTTCCAGATGTCAAATGAAATTTGTCATGAGAGTTAAACTTGCCAATCTACTGGTAAATTTGAATCTTGATGTGTAAATTAACAACATATTTCACACTAGAATCTGAAATGTTCTGTTCACAGTAAAATGCATTAACTCTTTTGAGCATTATTTTAGAAAGTTACAAGAATAGGCTTCAGAATTCATTTCATGAGCACTGCACTATTACGCTATGTTTTATTTGAATAATATTATAATATTCAAACATTAAATTGACAAACAATGATTGGTGAAAACAGACAAAAGGGGGCAGCATTTTCTGGCTATGGCACAGTAGTTTCCCCCACAGTGGACATACCAAGCCAGCCAAAAGTCCATTAACTTGAGCGGCACCAAAAATCTGGCATGGGGTGTGGGGGACACGGGCAGAGGAAGTCCAACCATGATACGAGAGAAACAAGACACATTCAGTAGCTGATGTTCGATGTGAATTTCACTATATTATAATTAGCATACATATCTGGGAATTTCCAAAACATAGATCTGAAAGTCTATCAGCCATGATATGTGAAACTTTTTGACATAAATATTTCTTTGAGTAATGAAATCAGGGCCAAGCTGATAGATGTTTAAACTGTCTGGGTAAAATTGGTGCACGTGGGAGATTAAAGAAGCAAAACATGTTGGAGTGATGGCAATTTGGTTGGTATCTGCTGACTTCTGCATTTAACCCTCATACAGTTATTAGCATGCAGGAAATTCCTGTGTTATAGGTACATATGTGCTTAACATTTGCTAAAAATCAATTGAAAGGATTTTTCAATTAATTTTTTTGACTGTCTGATCTTCAAGATAAAAAGGCAAGGGAATGGCAGAAAAAGATAGGACAATCTGACTGGTTGGATTTTCTTTAAATACTGAGATCTGACAGCAGTTTCTTTACCCAAGATGCCATAGACAGAATACAGCAAAAAATTGCCAGGCTGATTCCTGGGATGGCAGTCTCATTTGAGAAAAGTCGGTTACAATTATATTCACCGAAGTTTAGAAAATTTCATAGAAATGTGTGAAATTCTAACAGGATTGACAGTGTAGATTCAGAAAGAATATTTCCAACTGGGGGATTGGGGAGTGCAGAACTAACTTGGGGATAAGGTGTAAACCATATAGGACTGAGAGGAGGAGAAATTTCTTCACCCAGAGGGTGGTGAATGTTTATAATTCACTACTACAGAAAGTAGTTGAGGCCAAAACATTGTGTGATTCCAAGAATAAATTAGGTATAACTCTTGGGGCTAAAGGGATCAAGGGATATAGAGGGCAATACAGGATCAGGATATTGAATTTAATGATCAGCCTTGATCAAAATGAATGGCGTGGCAGGCACGAAGGATTGAGTGGCCTATTCCTGCTTCTAGTTTCTATAAATGGCTTTTGCTCGCAGGATTTATTCTGAAAGCTTTCATTGCTCTGTTAGTGATTTCTTAGATTTTGACAATCGTACCTGTTATGTTTGACTTTTTTTTAACCTTTGAGCTGCACTTTCCAGGTGCAGGCTGACCCAATAAAATGGGAGCAACCAATGCAAGCCTCTCCTCTGTCATCTCCCCCCCATCCCCCTAGTGGATTTCTGATGAACATAAGAACATAAGCAATAGAACATAGAATATTACAGCACAGAACAGGCCCTTCGGCCTTCGATGTTGCGCTGACCAATATAAAAAGCAATGCCCCTCCAAACTAAACCATTCCCTTCTCTTCCATATACTTATCAACTAACCTCTTAAACGCACCAAACTTGGCGCATCTACAACTGCTGCAGGCAGGGCATTCCACTCCCGAACCACCCTTTGGGTAAAGAACCTACTCTGATATCCGTCCTATAACTATCACCCCTTAATTTAAAGCTGTGTCCCCTCGTGCTAGCTTTCTCCATCCTAGGAAAAAGGCTATCACTGTCCACCCTATCTAAACCTCTAATCATCTTATATGTTTCAATAAGGTCTCCTCTTAGCCGCCTTCTTTCTAACGAAAACAATCTCAAATCCCTCAGCCTCTCTTCATAAGACCTGCCCTCCATACAGGCAACATCCTGGTAAACCTCCTCTGTACCCTCTCCAATGCCTCCACATCTTTCTTATAATGTGGGGACCAGAACTGCACACAATACTCCAAGTGCGGCCGCACTAGAGTTTTTGTACAGTTGCAACATGACGTTGCGGCTCCGAAATTCAATCCCCCTACCAATAAAAGCCAAGACTCCATATGCCTCCTTAACAACCTTCTCGACTTGACTGCCTACTTTCAGGGATCTATGCACATACACACCAAGATCCCTCTGTTCATCTAGACTACTAAG
This sequence comes from Sphyrna mokarran, assembly GCA_024679065.1. NCBI lineage: Eukaryota > Metazoa > Chordata > Chondrichthyes > Carcharhiniformes > Carcharhinidae > Sphyrna > Sphyrna mokarran. The sequence goes on from JAGIQG010000002.1 coordinate 82,345,006, forward strand.
AATCCTACCATTTGCCCTATACTCTACCCATTTATTATTTCTGCCATAGTGCATTACCTCACACTTTTCCACATTAAACTTCATTTGCCACCTCTCGGCCCAGCTCTGCAACTTGTCTAAGTCCCTCTGCAAACTATAACACCCCTCTTCACTATCTACCACTCCACCGACTTTAGTGTCATCTGCAAATTTCCTAATCCATCCTTCAATACCCTCCTCCAGATCATTTATAAAAATTACAAACAGCAGGGGCCCCAAAACAGACCCCTGAGGTACACCACTTGTCACCAAACTCCACGATGAATATCTCCCATCAACCATCACCCTCTGTCTTCTATCTGCTAGCCAATTCCTAACCCAATTAGCTAAATCACCCTCTACCCATACATCTGCATTTTCTGCAGAAGTCTTCCATGGGCCACCTTATCAAACGCCTTACTAAAGTCCATATATACTACATCAACCGCCTTACCCCCATCCACCTCTTTGAGTTTTTTGAAAAAGTGACCAATGAGGTTAGTAAGGCACGAGCTACCCTTCACAAAACCATGCTGACTATCCCCAATCAATTCATTTCTCTCTAAATAACTATAAATCCTATCCCTAATAATTCTATCCAATACTTTGCCCACAACAGAAGTAAGACTCACTGGCCTATAATTCCCTGGAAGGTCTCTCTTCCCCTTCTTGAACAACGGGACCACATTCGCTATCCTCCAGTCCTCCGGAAGCACACCCGTAACCAACGACAACCTGAAGATCAGAGCCAGAGGCTCTGCAATCTCCTCTCTTGCCTCCCAGAGAATCCTAGGGTAAATCCCGTCCGACCCAGGGGACTTATCCAACTTCAAACCCTCGAGAATATCTAGCACATCCTCCCTATCTACTTCGATACTTTCTAGTTTGCTACCCTGTACCTCAGTGTTCTCCATAACTACATTTACATCACCCTGCGTGAATACCGAAGAGAAATATGTATTCAGTACCTCTCCAATCTCCTCAGGCTCCACGCACAACTTCCCACTGCTGTCTATGACTGGCCCTAATCTTGCCCTAACCAATCTTCTATTCTTAACATATCTAAAGAAAGCTTTAGTATTCTCCCTAATCCTATCAGCCAAAGTCTTCTCGTGTCCTCTCTTCGCTCTCCTCAATTCACTCTTTAGCTCCTTCCTGGCTAATCTATAGCTATCCATTGCACTAACCGAGCCTTCAAGCCTCGTCCTGACATAAGCCTCCTTTTTCCTTTTAACCAGCGAATCAACTTTTTTTCGTACACCAAGGTTCCCTTACTCGACCATTTCCTCCTTGCCTGACAGGGACATACTTATCAAGGACTCGCAGCAGCTGCTCCTTGAATAAGCTCCACATTCCAGATGTTCCCAGTCCCTGTAGTTTCCTAGTCCAATCTATGCACCCTAATTCTTTCCTGATGGCCTCATAATTACCCTTCCCCCAGCTATAACTACTGCCCCCAGCTTCATGCCTATCCCTGTCCATCACTAAGGTGAACGTAACCGAATTGTGGTCACTATCACCAAAATGTTCACTACCTTCCAAGCCTAACACCTGGTCTGGCTCATTGCCCAGCACCAAATCCAATGTAGCCTCACCTCTAGTTGGCCTATCTACATACTGAGTCAAACAACCTTCCTGCACACTTTGTACGAAAACTGACCCCTCTAACGAGCTAGAGCTATAGCTATTCCAATCAATATTAGTAAGGTTAAAGTCCCCCATAACAATTACCCTATTACTTTCACTCCTGACCAGAATTGACTTTGCAATCCTTTCCTCAACCTCTCTAGAACTTGTAGGAGGTCTATAAAAGACTCCCAACAGGGTGACCTCTCCTTTCCTGTTTCTAATCTCAGCCCATACTACCTCAACAGACAAGTCCTAATCAAACTTCTTTTCTGTCACTGTGATACAGTCTTTGACTAATAATGCCACTCCTCCCCCCCTTCTACCTCCTTCTCTACTCAGACTAAAGCATTTGAACCCCGGAACCTGCAACATCCATTCTTGTCCCTGCTCTACCCAAGTCTCTGAAATGGCCACAACATCGAAGTTCCAGGTACTGGTCCAAGCTGCAAGTTCCTCCCCTTATTGCGAATACTCCTTGCATTAAAGTATACGCATTTCAAACCATGCCCTACCCCACCCGTATGCTGCTGTGTTTTACAGCTTTACTCTATGACCCTCTTACTCTCATCCCTCTTAGCACCCCAACTACTTAGGATCCCAACCCCCCCCCCGAATCAGTTTAAAGCCCCCTGCATAGCCTTAGCAAATTTTCCCCCCAAGATATTAGTTCCCCTCTGGTTCAGGTGTAGACCATCTCTCTTGTAGAGGTCCCACCTATCCCAGAATGAGTCCTAATTGTTCAGGAACCTGAACCCCTCCCTCCTGCACCATCCCCGCAGCCACGAGTTCAAACATTCCCTCTCTCTATTCTTCTCCAAACTATCCCTTGGCACAGGCAAGAGTCCGGAGATAACCACTCTGCCAGTTTTGGCCCTAAGCTTCCACCCCAACTCCATAAATTTCTGTTTAACATCCCCTTCCCTCGTCCTTCCTATATCATGTGTCCCTACATGAACTATGACTTGGGGCTGACTCCCCTCTCCCTCAATTGACTCAATAGGAGCATGAGTAGGCTATCTAGCTCCTTGAGCCTGTCCCAACAGTCAATAAGATCATGGCTGATCTGATAGTGGTTCAGTTCCACTTACCTGCCTGCTCGCCATAACCCTTAATTCTCTTTACGTTAAAAATCTATCTATCTGTAACTTAAACACATTTAACGAGATAGTCTCTACTGCTTCAATGGGCAGAAAATTCCAAAGATTCACTATCTTCTGGGAGAAGTAGTTCCTCCTCAACTGTGTTCTAAATTGACTCCCCCATATTTTGAGCCTAAGCCTTCTAGTTCTTGTTTCCATTCCAAGTGGAAATAACCTCACTGCTCCTAGCCTATCTAGCCCCCATTATCTTATATATCTTTATAAGATTTCCTCTCAGCCTTTTAAATTCTAATGAGTACAGGCTCAGTCTATTCAATCTCTCTTCATAAGCTAACCCTCTCATCTCCGGAATCAACCTGGTAAACTTTCTCTGCATCCCTCTAAAGCTAATATATCATTTCTTAAATAAGGGAACCAAAATTGTACGCAGTACTCTAGGTTTACCAATACCTTGTACAATTGCAGCAAGACCTCCCTGCTGTGATACTCCATCCCTCTTGCGATAAAGGCCAACATTCCATTTGCCTTCTTGATCATCTGCTGCACCTGCAAACTGAGTTTTTGAGATTCATGCACAAGGATCCCCACGTCTCTCTGCACAGTAGCATGTTGTCATTTTTCACCATTTAAATAATAGTCCATTTTACTATTATTCCTTCCAAAGTGGATAACCTCACACTTGCCAACTTTATACTCCATCTGCCACTCGCTTAGCCGATCCAAATCTCTCTGCAGACTTTCTGTGTCCTCCATGCAATTTGCTTTCCCACTCATCTTTGTCTCATCCGGAAACTTTGTTATCCTATACTCGAGCCCCTTCTCCAGATTGTCTATGTATATGGTAAACAGTTGAGGCCCCAGCATCTATCCATGCAGCACACCACTAGTCATCGACTTGCAACTGGAAAAGCATCCATTTATTCTGACTCTCTGCTTTCTTGTAAATAGCCAATCCTCAATCCATGTCAATTCCGTGTACCTTTATCTTATGCAGCAGCCTTAGTGAGGCATCTTATCAAATGCCTTCTGAAAATCTAAATGTACCACATCCACCTGTTCCCCTGTCAACCACACTTGTTATATCTTCATAAAAATCCAGTAAATTCGTCAAACGTGACTTTTCCTTCATGAACCCACGCTGCGTCTGCTTGATTGAACCATTCTTTTCCAAGTGTCTTGCTATCTCTTCCTTAATGAATGAAAGAAACAGCAATGAGGTGCTGTCGTCATTTAGTCTTACCATTCCATTTCAATGCATGGACTTTGAGCCTTTATTTTCAAATTCTAATTTAATTTTGTGCATTTCTCTGTCACATTCTGTTCTTTCTCTTTCAAATTCAAGGCTGCAATTTTTTGAGATCCTGATTAGCCCACTAATTTGTTCCAGTCCCTGTACAGACTCCCCACAAGTTAAATGGGAAGAAAACTACAGGAAAAGTCTTTATTTCTTTAGAAGTAACTTTTCCAGTAACAGACCAATTGAAATCAATATAATTCACAGATTATTTAAGAGTTGAGGAAATTTGAAATAAAAAGGCAAATTTCACCTGAAGTAGTCGTTAAAACAAATATATACCTGGGATTGCTTCCTGCACAAATATGGAAGATTGTCCAATCTCTCTATGGCTGAGACTCTCCTGTTCCACTGCTGTGAATTAAGATTTGGTTGAGCATCATATTCTCTATCCTCGCCAGTGTACGAGACTGGAAATTTCCAGCTGTTGAAACATAAGGTGAGATTTTCTGGTCCCACCTGTTGCAGGAATCATCATGGGCAAGATGGAAAATTTGATGGGCCAGCAAAAAGTCAGTTGACTTTGAGCAGGACTTTCCAGTTCTGAGGGGGCCGGGACTGGAAAATCTGGCCCGTAGCCTCAACTCTATTTTTAAAAGCCTTGTTTTCAACCCATGGTCTGTTCTGAAACTGTCAAACAGAAAACTGGTCTACTTGGAGAGAAACCTGCTTGGGGGGTTTTCCTTTACACAAATTCTCAGTGTGTTTTAAACAGCCAAACAGAGAGCACAGACTGGCCCAACACACTGTGTTAACTTTCTGTTTACACTTTGCTTCTTAGCTGCTCATAACTGTGGCAACCTCAAATCACATGGGCATTTCTCAGAACCTAATGATGTAATAATGAAGAAGACTTTTTTTCAGAATAGCCCCCAGTCCACTTAGTCTTAAAGAGACATCACACAAAAAATAAAAACATACTTTCCAAAGCACATGGATTATCACCATCTGTAATCTTTGAAATTTTCTACTTCTGAGAGCAGTAAAGGCTGAGTGATAAAATATATTCAAGACTGAGTTAGACAAATGTTTAAACAAAAGGACATCAAGTGATATGGGGGACACACAGGAGACTGAAGCTAAAGTCATGATCTTGTTGAATAGCAATCAATCTTAAGGACGAAATGACCTATTTTTATATTCTATGTTCTTATCCCTCTGGGAATACATTGTTCCTGCGTGCCCTTATAGTCTGCAGTTTGATGTACAGGGATGCTTCAGGGAACTATTGAAAATCTTCCCTCACTGAGACTACATCACTTAAGTTGATGTCTCACTATTGCTAGTTGTAGAATGTTTCCTTTCTATCCCTTGCTGGGTCCCTTTACATACTGAGGCTTCAACACTCAGGTGCAAGTTGTGATCATGCCTGCCAACTCAGATTGATCATGCAACCTGGAAGTGGGATACTAATGCTGAGTTAAAGACCCACAGGGAAACCACTTCATTTCCTTTTGGGTTGCTGGCCTGTTGTCGGTCTCCCCCACTGCGGGTGGGCACAAATAAAGCCCAATGAATCAAGGATACTTGGTCCCATAATTGAGGAGACTGTACTTTTTTTTCATCCAATTATCCTGAGCAATTGGATTGCCTTTGTGTAATGATATCACTTGATTAGAATCATAGAATCATGCAGTGCAGAAGATGCCCTTCAGCCTATCGAGTTTGCATCAACACAATAGAAACACCTGAACTCCTCCTTAATCCCATCTGCCATCACTTGGCCCTTAGCCCTGAACGTTATGACATGCCAAGTTCTCATGCAGGTACTTTTTAAAGGATGTGAGGCAATCCATCACTATCATCCTCACAAGTAGTGCACTCCAGACTGTCACCACCATCTGGGTGAAAAAATATTACGTGATATAATTGGAATTTCTCTTACAAGATGGGAATAATGTTAACTTTTGGGTAATTGTATAAAATGGACAATGACAGATTGACCACCCATTATTCACTCCTTTTGTTTCCTTTGAAGTTAAAGCTTAAAATTAGCCCAAATATTTCACTAGATAGAGGTTTAATATCACTGTTAGTTTTTAGTTATAATGGGTGGAATTTTCCAACCCCACCCACCACCAGGATTGTCCATCCCACTGGAAGTCATTGGATCTTTAGCAGGCCTGCTGCATCCCCCACGGCCGATCTCACCATGACAAGACCAGACAATCTCAGCCAATGTTTGGAAAAGCTTGCTTTGTGATTGCTGTTTGGAGCATGCCAATATCTAAGTATTAATACCAACCAATAACCTGTCTATGACTCTTAAAATTTAGATTGTAACTGTTTATTGTTTTTATTATATTGCAATTGAGTCCAGTCCAGTTCTCTCACACACATACTTTCCAGTAATTAGCAATGATCCTTGTTTGTGCAATTTAATAATGTTTTAAATATTACTGAGTTTATAAATGCTTCTTGATGAGAAACAGACATGTGTCCTGAAAGTAGGAACACCGTCTGATTTTTTTTTTCTTCTTCTCGTTAATCCAATGGTGCCAGCTGCATTCAGTTACCTCAGCACAACCAAAGATGAAGCTTGGGCCTTGCTGTCCTGTTTGGTTCAGTTCCAGCACCACACAACATGAGACATATTCTCACTGAGCAATTGAGGCAGCAGTCATACTTCTTTTAAATGGGGAAGTTGAATGTTATGGATTACTGGCCTTAGGCATCTAAAAGATATAGCCTGAACATTTATTTGAAATTGGTGTTTGTGCTGATACATCACGGCTCAGTAAGTCACTCTTGCCTTTTGAATCTTAGAATCATAGAATCCTACAGTGAAGAAAGAGGCCCTTTGGCCCATTGAGTCTGCACCAAACACAATCCCACCCAGGCCCTATTCCCATATCCCTACATATTTTATCCACTAATCCCTCTAACCTACACATCCCAGGACACTAAGGTGCAATTTTTTTTTTAATAGGGCCAATCAACCTAATCACACATCTTTGGACTGTGGGAGGAAACCAGGATACCTGGAGGTAACCATGCAGACACGAGGAGAATATGCAAACTCTACACAAACAGTGACCTGAGCCAGGAATCAAACCCAGGTCCCTGGAGCTGTGAAGCAGCAATGCTAACTACTGTGTTACCATGCCGATTAATAGCATATCAGATATGTGAAATTCATTGGCTTCAATACGGTACAAAATTATCCCTGATTCTGAACAATGACTGCAAAACAAGTTGAGATAAGAGAAAGCTCACATGAACCATGTGCCACCATAGGTAAACTGAGGACAATGACTAATTGAAAGACATTGGGACTGGACACCATCTTGGCAACCAAGTTTCTTTTCTTATTGCTTCACTCCTTTATAACCTAATTGTGTATGGCAGAGCAGTAAAATCGACTCTTGACGAAAGTATGCAAGAATTATTGGATTTTTACAGTAACTTCTGGAATTCATTGCTCCTGGTGCAATATGCTTTGTGTAATATAAAGTTATAACAATTTACAAGCAAATTAATTCCCTTCAAAAGCTGTTATTGATTTATCTTAATCACGTGCTCTACAGATCTGTTTCATGAAATTTGTAAACAAAGATTATACTAGCACCATCTTGGAATAAGAAATCATCTAATTCAACATTGTTCATGAATTCAATCTTATTGGAAGTATCATTCCAGCTTTAACATTTTCATCAGTATGAATGGTGATTATATATATTAAAGTCTATGCCAAAACCTAATGACTTTTTTTTATTGAATGAGAAGTGCTCTATATTACGCATTCTTGGCACTTTCATAGAGTGAAGTGCATGCTTAAATGGGTAAATTAATAGTATATAATAAATTTAAAATTAATGTATAAATGGACGAAAGAGTTTATGTAGCTGTGAAGTACTCTAATCATGCAATACACTTCAAGCTTCTGTTGGCATGATGTTTGGTTTCCCTCTACTTCAGGATATGATATCTTTCTATATAAATCTATTTTCAATTTCAACTTACATTAGTCCTATTGTACTGCTTCTGGCTCTGTGATTGGGAGGACAAGGCTCCATAGGATTAGGATTACCTGATTTTATAAACTGAGCTCCAAAAGAGAAAAGCATATCTCTGAGTGAAAAAAACTTAAATTCTTAGACTACATTCAATCAAATAGCAGCATATTAATGTCCTGCATTATTAAAGAGGATTCGAACTGTGATAAATTTTCAATTTATAACATGACAGCCAATGTGTCATAATGTTAAGTTTTAATGTTGACATTTCTGTGAATTATCTGAACATTCCTTTTTTTATATACAATTTAGATGTCACACAGCCATATTATATTTGATACAAAGAGTACCGTCTCAAAAAAATAAATCAGGAGAAGCAAGCCATTTCCCATGCTAAATGGCTGTAGTGACTGACAGTGTGAGAACATCTGTTGAAGGGATTTATCGACCAGGCCTGAGGTCTTCACTGTGTTTATTATGGTTCTGACCGAATGAACTTAATTTGTTGACATGTTTCTCCAAGTGTCTTATTTGATCCCTCTCACATTTCTTCCTACTGTGTTGTTTCCATGGTAACAGCAGCTCCTGGATCATCAGCGTGTCCACCAACTTCGACTGTACCAAGCTCAGATGGCTATGGTTGGCATGACAGGATTAGACAAACACAAGCCTGTTTCCAGGACACAGTCATCTCCTGCTGCTTCCACATTGCCACATTCTTCCACGGACCATCCTAGCAGACACGTCTATACCACTGGTAGGAGCCCCAAAGGAATTCTTTAATAGACGCTCTCAATTCAGTATGCTTAGGAGCTCAACAAATTCCAATGCTGTAATTGCCACAAATTGCACTTTTGTTACACTTCTGTTATTTCTGGTTTTATTTGTTGTTTGATGTCACGTAAATCCTCAATTATTTGCAGTCAGTGATCAGCCGACTCATCAGTCCTACTTTGCTCTACATTCATTTTTTTTTAATCTTACCTGCACGTTGACCAACCAATTTCAAATTAAAAGCGGCCTGAAACTCATTCTATCAGAGTACTACTGCCACTACATACTAGGGGCAATTCTCCCAAAAATAATTCTAAATGCCAAATTTATGAAAAAACTGGAGTAAATCCTGCTGTTATTTTTTTTCAGCGGGAATTTCAAAATGAATCTCCCACACTCTGTACATCACAGAGAGCCCTAGCATAAATCACACTGAAAGTCAATGGTCGGGGCTTATTCCAGCTAGAGAGACCAGCAGCATAGTGCTGAGCAGGACACTGCGCGTGCACTAATCTGTCACTGCCGAGATCTATTTTGCTGATCTCCTGATCGCAAGCTAGCTCAATTGCTGGCCAGGCCCTCAACCCCTCATCACTGGCCATACAATCCCCACCCCCTCCACCCCGCGCGGCCTAATTGTTGGCCCCCCAAATATGTCTGGGCCAGTCTCGACACACCCCCTCCCAATGTCAGTTCCCCCACCGGCAGTCCTGACAGCCCCTAGCAGGCTGAAACCACCCCAGCTCAATACCCAGTCCCCATCATTGGTCTCCCTCTCTCTATCACTCAGCCCGAGTGCAAAGTAGTAACAGGACCCTCACTGATCTTTCCCAGAGGCCCCGTTCTCCATTAAGCCCTGCCTCCTTGGCATTACCTGATGCCTGGAGATTTCAGTCTTGGGCCCAGTAGTGATGTTAAAAAATTAGAATTTGTATTTATTCAGCTCCATATCAATTCCTGGCATGGAGCTGATGGTATCAGAAATCTACCTGCCAGAGACTCGTGGAGACCATAGCGCCCAGTGGGAGCCCGTGAAATGGCCTCCATTTGAGTCTCCTGGACCAATGTTCTACGAAAGCAGTGCAGGAGGGAGAATTGCCTCTATTGTATTTGACTATGCAGGTTCTGTTCTACACTAGAGGGCTGCAGCTCAACGAAGTACTGTTGCTTTATACTTTAACTAGTTTCTAGTCGAGCAAGTCATTCACCTACTGTACTTGTATCACTGGTTAATCTCTTTATACTTGTGCTTTCGCTCTTTTTCTCCCCCATTAAGTTTAGCTGATACAGAGAATATTAGCATATGGAAAGAAACTTAAGTTGCAAATTCAGCTCATAAGGAACACTGCTTTCTTCAAGATAGCAAAGCAAAAGTATAAAATAGAAGAATAAAGATTGGATAGCTGCATATTGACAAAATTGTAATAGAAAACTCTCTGGCCACATTACCTGGAACCAATAGTCATGTAGAAAATCATAACCTAAACTACACTGACGAATTTATCAGCAATTTATGGGGAAAGAAAAAGACAAGTGGTTTTTATGTCATGTTGTTTTGAAAGATTAAACAGAATAGGTTCACATTAAGTGAGATATAAATAAATTAAAAGATCACTTTAACTTAATTCAAACAATGTCAATAATTGCAATAACGGCTGAATGGGGAAATCCATCAAATCTGCAGTCATTTTGCTAGAAGGCATTCATGGGTATTTTTTTAAAAAAGGCATGTTACTTTTTAAAACCTGCCTTTTTGTTTTGTATTTTGCATTTAAAACTGCAAAAGTTATTCTCTGCAACCTTCCAGCAATTAATATTTTAAAATACAGTTAAAGAAATGTACAGAAATTAGAAAATGCACAACTCTGTATTCAGAAAATAAACAGCAAGTTGTAATTTTGCTCTACATTTGCTTTTGGAGCTCTGTCCTTAAAAGGCTATTAAAGGAATAGCATTTGTATGATTTGCTGATTTTCTAAACTAACTGACAAGGAACTTTTTACAGTTTTTAATCTTACATAACTTCTTGAGTTCAATTTAATATTTGCTGCAGCACTGTACTTTTTGTCACGACTAAAAATTATGTCAAGCTGTTATAGAAATTCACAGTCTAATATTAAGTTGCATTGAATTTGTGTACTGTAAAACATTCTGTTGGACCAATGTAGTGCTCACAAACATTTGATGTAAGTGATAAATTAGTCACAAACTTATGGCTAAATGTGTTATTCACTATAAAGAAGAGGAAAGCTTCCATTGAGGGGCTTCTCTATTCTTATGGACTCCTTTTTGAAGTCTTAAAATAACAAAAAAGTGCTTTTAAGTTTGAGAGAGGACGACAACCTCCAGCTTTATTTTCTGGATTTATGGTGAGGTGGAAATGTCTAAAATAAGAATAAAACATTTTAGAAATGGTGCCAACGTTAATAACTTGTTCCAGAGGCATTGCCTATCCTGTTATTGCTGCTTATGAGCAGTCAGTGATTTCATTTCATTTGCAGTTAACATCGGAGTTTGTTCTTTTGCTGTCATACTTTACATGGGGCAAAGTTTCTATAGCAGCTTTCCTGACCTCATGCCAAAACTTGGGTAAAAGAATGGCAGAAACTCTGGAGAAATGTTGCACATAGTTAAATCATGGCCAATTACACTTCTCTGAAATCTTTGTGAATCAAGTTATAGGGGGTGTCCTGGATAATCCCACAGAAATTAGACCCCAGTGTATATAGACCTAAAATACTCAGCAACAAATCAGCATCTCAATTAAGACATACAGCTTCAAGTAGAAAACCTTGGAATTCTCAATTTCCTTTTTATAGATACATACTTGTAATCTCTTTCCAACAGTTCTACATTTCCATTATTTACATGCTTTTCTTTGCATTTCTGATGTAAATTTGTGGACCATATTTTTGCACCAATGCTAGCAATTGGTAGGAATTGTGAGTGGAGAGGGGATGGGATTTTGTGAAGAAGACGGAATGACATGCTTCAAACTGACAAATGGGGATTAAATTGTGTCCAAGGGATCTGATGCGTGGAATATTTCATCAGTTGAGGCAATAAGCAAACCAAAGTTGATAAATTACTTTTATTCTTTGCTCTTTTAGATAATGTCAAACATTAAAAGAAGTCTGTATTATTTTAAAATGTAAAATTTTTATTTTTTCTTTTTTTAATAACAGCTACTGGCTGCTAGCTTTAGAGTTCTAATAAGTGATGTATATTTTAACCACTTTGCTGCAGAAGTCGTAAGAATTCAAGCAAATTGTAATGATGTGTTGAAAAATTAATAAAAATTTAAATCCTTAATATACGTATTTTTTTTTATTTGTGTTATTCCCACAATCTTAAATACAGCATTCAAATTGCAATGTAATCAATTTCAAGGTAACTTGCGTTTTGAAAATTTTGTAAAATTGTATAAGGGTGAAAGTGTCAGATCTTGCAGTATTTTTTCTTAGAAATATGAAATAATGTTTTGGATTTATTAAAATGATACAGTACCTTAAATCCTTCTGCTGATCCTATAGCAGGATTGGTTCATCCAGCAGGAATTGGGAGCATGCAGTTGCTTATGGAAAATGTAAACCAAAACACATTTGACTTGTAACTGATTAATAATTCTTTAGTAGGTTTCTAATTCATTATTGACAACCAAACATCCTTTTCAGTAAAGGTCCTCAACAAAATATAATTATTTAATAACCACAGTGAATCTGTATCTTGCTAACAAGTATTTTGTCCAATGGAGGTTATACATTGGGCAGATTGAAAACGCAGCAATCTGTTCTTTCCTGACTCCCATTCTACCTAGCATTTATATTGGAACATTTGCAAGCAAAGGGCTCTACATATCATTTCTCTCATTCTTAATTTTGGCTTTTTATGTGGAGTGGCCTCAAAACAAGAACAATTTAAAAAATTTCTGCATGGCATTTATTCCTCTATTAAATTGTCCGTAGCATGAAGTGACTCTGTTAAGTCTTGATTATCAGCTAATGAAATAGCTCTCTCACATTGGTAATGCAAAAATACACTGACAGTCATTCTCATTCACCTATCCTGTCCAATCATTCTGTCGACAGTTCACTAGTAGACAGAGGCCATTCTATTTGTCGGAGAGAGGCTGTCATGGTGAACAAAAAACTGCAGCATATCAGGGAGGCCCCACAGGACAACGGGTATTACCTGAGGGCTGTTTTCACAAAGCTTTTTCCAATCTGTTAAATTGCAGCTTTCTGTTATTTTCTTGCCTATTGGTGAACTTTTCTGCAAATGCATTACAAATGACTAATTGCTGACAAATGACTGAAAATGGTGTTTTAGCAAGTCAGTAAAATTCTTGTTAGCAGGAACTCGGTTTGACCAATAAAGTTATCTACCTCAACCGTAAGGAAATAACACATCCCAAACATGTTAGGAACTGTATTTAAGATAATGATATGTACAAATCCTCTTAAAACTACATAAACAATAAAAATGATGTCAGCTTTATTGAAGATCTGGTAAAAATTCAGTCACCCTGAAGAAAACCCCATGAGGCAGAAACATTAGAGTTTGCAGTATTGTTGCAAGTACCTTGAGAGACCTGGAAGAGTATTAAAAACAGTGTCAAATAAACATAATGATACAGGCTCTGCTATTTGCAGGGAGGGAGTTGGGAAACATATGGGGAAGTTGGGGTAGTCCAGAAATGCTGGAAACATGGAATTTAATGAATCCTGGGAACCCTGATTGTGTCTAATAATTTCAAATGATTCCCAATGATAGAGCATCATCTAAACATTACAATCCCAGCTCATGCAGATTACTTGGATGCTACAAACCTATTGAGGTTAAACTGAAATAGATGCATTCATTTCGGGCTGGGATCAAGTTTCACATTTCTGCTATTTTAATCCCACTCTAGACCTTCTCCTTTCCATGTGAGGAGCAGGCAAGAGGATGTGGGGGTATTAATATTAACCCCATAGAAACATAAATTGAATGGATTATTTCTTTAGCTGAACAGACTCAAGAAACTGAGCCACCTCCAGTTTGAGTTTAACATAAGCTAGCACAGAAACCCAATGGGGCAAAATATAAATGCAAACCACAGTAAAGTGATGAATGGCATTTGGAGTACTCTTGATAACTAGTTATCTTGTTGCTGGTTTTTGATTCCAGTAAGATTGAGCTCTGAATGTCATTTTTTAACCTAATTATTTTTAGATCCATGTGCTTCTTTTAATAACTATTGAGTTATCTATGTATAATGGGAGATTTAGATCTTTTTGTTGATTGCGACATAAATGTAGCAACATTTTGGATTATCAAGCCAAACATTTGCATGTTTTATTTGCATCTGACTTCTGTAGATGAAAGAGACTATCTGAAAGGTAGGTGTTTCTTGCAACTATGTTTTGATGTTGTATCGATATTTTTATGCAACTCATCTGGTTTATTTGATGTATATGGCAGCCCAGTGGGTAAGATACCACTTGAGACTTTAAGTTGATATCACCAGTTTCTTTTCCTAAAGTTGCCTAGCTCATTAAGGCTTTTGTTTTCATGGTAGTTAGTTCTATGTAGATGACATATATATTTCTAGAAATATCTGAAACTGTCTCTATCAACCTGTTTGTATCCATGTTTTCTGTTGGATGTAATAACATTCTCACAAGTCATTCAATTTATTCTTGGACACAGCCTACCAAAAGTACTAAAGATAACCATACAGTATACTATCATACTGCAATTATCAGAAACATTGAAATAGTTGGAATATCCTGATGGTGGTATTATTACAATTTCAGATTAGTTCAGATTTTTTTCTTCTTCATGAAGGTTTTGAGATAGTGAGAGCTACAGGGTTTTAAGTTTGTATTTCCTTCTGAAAATTAGTATTTCTTTATTCCTGTTTATTCCATTGGCAAGTTTGTAACCCAAATAAATCTTGTTTATTTTATAAAGCATCAGCAACAGTGCTATTTGAAACATAAATTTAAACAATGCATGACTAAATTATCTTTAATAAACATAAGGTGTATGTTTACATAATAATAAAATTCTACTTACCACTGCAGCAAAGTGAAAAATCTTCACCCAAATTATTCTAAATTGGTCTTCTTTTATGTTGGGACATTTTTTTGCAACATGAATACAATGCTTAATATTATCCACTCTTTATCCCTTTGCTATTCTCTTACTGCAGGAGTAGTCTATGACACCACCATGCTTAAACACCAGTGCATCTGTGGTAACCATAGCAATCACCCTGAGCATGCTGGGAGGATACAGAGCATCTGGTCAAGGTTTCAGGAAACGGGAATGCTCAGCACTTGTGAGGTGAGGTGGAGTATAAGAAATCACTCATTTACATGTCATGGGACCGTGACCTTGAACTATGGACTAGTAGACATAAATTTCAAAAACTACTTCCAGACACTGAATAAACATTTCAAAAGTTAAGTGATGAAACTTTCTGGCAAATTCTGCAATTATTTAATATTAATTATTTGCACTGACATGCAATATCCAATGAATGTTAATATTCATGGGTCTCAAAGGAAAACTCATATATGTTTCAACCATATATTTCAATTAATAGTAGATTGTTGAGAATCATTTCAATGCATAAAGAAAGCTAGTGTTGCATTTACATATTGAACATCATGAATACAATTAATAAAAAGTGCATTCTTTACCAGACTCTCAATTATGAGTTCTTGTGTGTTACGTGGAATTATATATGAAGGTAATTTTACACTGACGTAATATGGAAGCAAAATCACCAAGAATACAACAAATAGCTGATTCAATTTACAGCCAGCAATACAAATTCAAATTAGAATTTACAAAGGTGTTCCTGAATGGGTACAGAAATTTAAACATGATAAAATAATTGTAGCTCAGACATCAATTTCTCAGTGAAGGTTTGAATCAGACACCAAAGTCAATTGGTTTGAATGCTGGCATTCAATTTCAGTATTTGATGCAGTCAAAAAATGAAATATTTCATTGGTCTGACTTTAATATATTTAAGGATTAAAAACAAACACAACTTATTGTTTTTGCTGATTGGTCAGTTATGTTACTAAGATAATGAGTAAATATTAAAATTGCTTTATCATTCCTGTGATATTAACTCTAAAGACTGTTACAAAAGTAAAAATTTTGATCCTGTGATTTTTTTTCTCAATATTTGTTTAATAAGTGTCCAGGAAAGTAATTATTTTATACAATAAATAATGACAATGTTAGATCTGTCTGTTTTCAGAGCATTCATATGCTATGCTTCTGGTCTCTAACTCTGTTATGAATTAGATGGAAGAGTCTCACTGTTTTAACTTCATTTTTTATGGATGAGGGTGTCACCGGCAATATTTATTGCCCATTTTTATTTGCCCTTGGGAAGCATGCTAATGTTTATTTTTATTGAAATGGGCAAAATCTTTTGCTCTCTTTAGTGGCAGTGTTTAGTTGGCATTTAATTTGCCAGGGCAATGGTAGGCGAGCCCTCCAGCTTCCTCCCACATCCAATATAATTAGATCCAGGGTGGGAAGGTGGGTTTTCCCACCACACTACCAGCTGAGGCCCATAAGTTGACAATTATTTATCACTTAAGTGCCTCATCCTACTGCCACTAATATTAAACCAACTGCAGGTGGACTTGTTAGCAAGTGGGGGAGAATGACAAACTTGTGTGGACTGCTTGTTGTAAACTCCTGCAAAGGCATAGTACCTGGGATTAGGAAGGGGGGCCCACTAAATGCCATACCCTGCCCTTATGGTTGACCTATCTTACACTCACTTTTCCCCTCCTATTCCACGATCCCCAAATTATGAACCCGCCCACTAATACTTACCTCTGGCTGGGTCATATCATGCTCATAAGCCTACAGTGGCTGTCATTCCAGCAGGAGCCACAAGTCTCTGATTGACTGACAGCTGGACCTCCGTGCCCCTTGAGTCCTGATCCTTTAGAAAAGCCCACCTCATTGAAGACAATGCAAGTGTCTTACCAAGTTTCCAGCAGGCAGATGTGGTCCATGTTTGCCCCAAAAAATCTTTATTGTAAGATGATGTTGAGGACCCAACTTAACTTAAACAGACCATCATTTCCTTCAGTTTTTCCATCTGAATTTTTTTGCCTGTTAGCATATTTATAAACATCTTTCTGATAACAGTAATCTGTGCAATACCCAGCGAAGTTATAACATGAGTCTGTGATTGCAAGTTGGTAATGGCTTGCATTATTGAGATATATTGGGAAGTACATTTTCTCACCTCCTATTCCAACAGATAGGTTTTTTTTGTGCTCTACTGAGTTGCAATGTTGACTTAGAAAAGTTGCCCAAAACATGGCCCATAACTTCTGGGTTCCCCAGCATCTATTTTGCGGGATAGCTCAATGATGTGCTGGCAAATCTTTCCAGGAAGTTCCCATGTAAAGGTTTTCTGGCAATTACCCAGAACTGCTAACCTCTTCTGAACAATTGCATGGGGCTGGGAACCATCTGATAGAAGAGATTTAAATCACTAACTATGGATGATTCTGATAGTTTTGCCTTGATAATTATTCTAAAAGAGTTAGAAGGCAAAAAGTCCCTTCTAGCTCCAAGAACTATTTTTCCTTCTCACTCTTTCAGAGTCAGTATCAAAGCAGCCAGACCCCAGACTCACAAAACACGTTTTCCCTCACTACACCACTTTGGCTCCAAACCACACACTCCCTGCACCACCACGCCTCTCCCAGCTTGAACACCCTTTCTGATCCAACCCCCGCCCCATGACTCTGGTCCAAAAACCCCTCCCTCTCCATTCTGGGACCCTTTCCCTGCTCTGACCTATCTTTTACCCTCTCCCATCCGGTCTGCCCCACCATTTACCACTGAAACTTTGTCCCTTTAATCATCCTTTTAAATCAACTACAGCTATAAAAGGGGATATGACTGAACATTCTGCATCCCCGTTACTCTGCACTGATTACACTTCACAGCTTTGAGTGAGTAAGGTTGAGTGAGACACGAATTGTGCAATTGCAGTGAAGATGATCTTGCCACTCTGCGGAAGTCCTGGGCCCGTGTGTTTACCCTATTAGGCCCTAATAAATATATTTTTTAGGCTAAATGCCTCATTTAGACTGGTAACCTGGGAATTGAAATTCTCTGCCTGCCAATTTGGCAAACAATGCACTTCCAGGAAAGATCTTCCTCAAAATAAAAAACTACATAATCTGGCGAAGGGCCAATTTCAACTGGTGAGAATGGATCTTGCCTGGATGAATCAGAATCAAAATTAACAGAGCAAACTGTAATGGGACAGCAGGAAAATAGTTTGGGTCGTATCAAAGTACATTCCCATAAAATGTAAAACAAGGAAGGCCAGAAATTCATGGAAGACAGAAATGTTAGACAGTTAAGATAAAACAAAATAAAGAGAACATATATCAGTTGGATAATACATTTGAAAACGAAACTAATTTTAGAAAATTCAAATGGGAAGTGAAAAGGAATACAAGAAGTAAAGATAGAATGTGAGATAAGACTGTCAACTAACATGAAAGGGAACCCAAATTTTCCATAGAGATACATATTGTAAAAGGTAGGTAAATGTAGGGCTGAAATGAATCAGGGACCATAAAAGGGAGTCATGGTTCATGACTGTGGCAGTTGTCCCTTTAAGGAATCAGCGATGGGGAACTGCCATTGCTAGGAACAGAAGATCCTGCTGGTGGGAATGGCTGGAAAATTCCACCATAAATATATCAATAATATGTTAAATTAAATTACTTTCAAAAGCAATTGAGAATAAATTTAAGTTCAGGCAATAGTGGAAATGGAAAATACTGGATCAACCAGCCATGACGACCTTGATACATTTTGTGTTAATTGATTTCAATGAAAGGTAATCAAGCAAATGGGTAACCAATTTGACACCACCTAACTTACACCATCAGCCAAAGTTCAAGTTATCCCTTTGAGATGTGAATGCATGATTAACTCTGTGTCTATGAGCTTTGACAAAGCACATCTTTTAATTCTTTCATTTATCCTGATGCGCAGTCTGTAAAAACGTGATATAGGAGTAAAAAATTTGTACTATGATTTGGAAGATTCCTGGTTAAATTTTGGGACAAAGTGCCAGGTAAAATCATGAAAATCCTCGATGGAAAGAAGCAATTGGAGGCAGCCAGAGTAGAACCGAGCTGTCACTTTGGCAATTTGGTTAGTGAGTGGGTTTTGGACCCGACAATTGCAAAGACATTGTAGAGGATGATTGCAATATGATTAGATTTATAGATGACACACTCAGTTCTTTGACACAGAATTTCAATTTTGTCATTGTTGAACTGCAAAATACCGATAAAGAGCTTGATGAAGCCTCGGAAAGAATCCTTATTGTTGAGAATGTACGTTCTTTAGTTGAGACCTGCTTTCAATCCTTGAACAATCAGCTAAATGGTATGTCAGGTATCCTGATTAATCAGGAGAGCCGGGACCAAAGGAGAAGTCTCCATGTGACTGAGTTTCCAGAAGGAGCTGAGAGGAAACTCCTAGCTAAATGTTTGAGAACTAGCTACCACTTTGTGGTGGTTGTCTCTTTAAGGATCAATCTGCAGACTAAGAGCTACCTGACCTGAGGAGCCAATCAGGGATCAGGGTGGAGGGCCAGCATGGTAGGGATGGACTCTAGTACTCAGAATCATTGCATGAGCTGATTGAAACCTCTGTATAATTTAACTTATAAATAAACAAATTGCATTTTCCCTAAACTGGTGAACTAGCATCTTTACATTTGACAACAAAGATGAAATAAGCAATCCTCAGACTGAGAGTATCCAGTTCCCACTGCAATTGAATGAAGTAGAGAAAAGGAATGAGTATTTACCAAGACACTCCTCTCTGGTCAGAAAGATCTACTTGACTTCTCCACAGAGGAATGGACACAATATGTAGAGTGCTTTCAGTATTATTTCCAAGTCAATGAAATAAAGGAGGAGGTGAAGCGCAAGGCAATTCTACCAAGTACATATGGAACCTAAACTTATTATCTGATTCGCAGCTTCACAATCCCAAACATGCCCAACTCCAAATCATTCAGTGTGCTGATGGAATTGGTGAAGTCACATTTCAAGCCTAAACTAGTGGTTACACACGAGAGATTCATGTTTAACGCAAGGAGAAAAGCCCTAGGTGAAACAATTGCAACTTGTATCACTAAGTTGAAACAGCTATCAGAATATTGGGATTTTTTTTTAAGAGCAACACAGCACGGGAAACAGGCCCTTCGGCCCAACGAGCCCGCGCCGCCATCATAACTATATAGTAGCAATTCCATTATCCTATTATAAATTTAGGCTATTCCTAATATGGAAGACTCTCACTATAGGGACAATTTGTTTCCCAATCAGCCTAAGAGCGAATTTTTGGGTTGTGGGAGGAAACCGGAGTGCCCGGAGAAAACCCACGCAACCACGGGGAGAACGCGCAAACTCCTGCAGACACCAGCCCAATTCCAAGTGTCTGCACAGCCACATCGATAGTCTCTGAGCTGTCATGGTGCCCTTCAGATGGTCCACATAAAGCACTCATTTATGACATGAAGTACCAGGCAACCCATGAATCAACATCCAAGAGCTGTCCTCGCACCACCTGCATGCATGCTCTTTGTTGGTCAAGTGTGGACCGAATTACCTGTGGAAAAAAAGCCGTAGTTAAACAGTCCTACTATATCCCTCTATCTGCATACCGCTCATGTGGCTTTTTGGCACACCTTCAATGATATGTTAAAGGATAGATTAGTCTGCAGGATGAATGACAAGGTGATTCAATGGAGATTCCTTGCAGAGGTTGAAATAAATTTTAAAGAGCAATGGAGACAATGCAAACAATGGAAAGTATTTAAAAATTTGCACAAGAATTACAGAGCACACAAAATGGCACCATTCAACAGTTCAGGCAGAAACCTACAATCAACAATGGCAGGAAAACTGAAGAAGTAGCTACAAGGCAGGAACAAGTTTAGTCACAAATAAAACAAGAATATTTGGAAGAGACAGTTGATTAGCAAAGTTTGAAGCAGAATGTTACTGTTGAGATGGTAACCACTGCTCTGAATCCTACAGATATACGGATGTTGAGTGTTTTATTGTCAAAGGGGAGGCCACTTAAGGCATAGGTACAGCAGCAAGTCTACCAAGTGGCCTGTTAAATAATGCATCATCAGTATATAATGTGGAAGAGTCTAGCACCAACAATTTAAATATTCACTTAATGTTTAATATAGAAGCAGGCAAGATAGCCCTTATTACAGTAATGCTTTTGGTAAATAGGAAGCCTCTTAAGATTGAAGTTGATACCAGAACATTAGCTCCTGTGATAAGCATACATATCAGTACTTGAGAGGAGGAGTTCAACCATTTAATTAAGACAGTGCTGTGGCCAAGTTAACAACTTATACAGGAGAAGCAATGGACACTCCAAAGGTACTTGTAAGCAGTGGGCAACAGCTTGCCTAAGTTCTAGTGATTATAGAGACAGACACAAAGCCAAGTCTTCTTGGCCGCAGTTGGTTGAAGAAAATCAAGTTAAATTGGATCAAGATTTTTGAAGTGCGGGTAGAAGAACTGCTTGAACTGATGGAGGAATATGAGAGCATCTTCGAGTGTGAATTAGCCAAAATAAAAGCTCTGCAAGTGAAGGTGTTTGTGGACCCAGAGGCAACTCTTTGATTCTTTAGGGTAAGACCAGTACGATATGCTTTGACAGAAAGTAGAAACCATAGTTCCCATATTGTGTGCGGACCAGACCCATCTACATTTATGGTGATTACAAGTTAACAGTTAATCTGGTGCCAAATTGGATAAATATTCATTCTCAAAGATTAAAGATCTGTATGTAAAGTTGGAAGGATGTCAACCTTTTATAAAGCTGGACATGAGTCACAAATATCAACAACTTGAATTAGAGAATGCTTCCTGAGGTAATATCACAATAAACACACATAACGATTGTTCGAATACACATGTCTGTCATTTGGCATATCTTCAGCATATGCCATTTTCTGGAAGACAATGGAGAGTCTGCTGCAGAGGCTGCCATGAGTTGTGGTATACCTTGATGATCTCATAACCAGATCAAAGAAATCGAACATCTAGCAAACTTAGATGAGTTGCTGAAGGTACTTCAAGAAGTTGGAGTTCACCTCAAGAAGGAGAAATGTACTTTTCAAGCCAGATGTAATCTACCTGGGATAGTGTGTAGATACATAAGGATTACACATCAGGGAAGACAAAGTCAAGACCGTAAAGGAGACACCAATCCCCCAAAACACACCTGAACTCAAGTTATTTTTGGGAATGATAAATTGCTGTGCGTATTTTTTTGTATCAAAATTGTCAACGTTATTGGCCCCTTCACATACTCTGCCAAAGAAAATCAGTTGGTCTTGCAAGACTCCTCTGAAACAAGCTTTCAACAGATTAGAACATTTGCTGCATTCTTCAAACTTGTTGACATATTTTGACCCATCTAAGAAATTGGTGTTGACCTGTGATACTTCTCCATATGGTGTTGGTACAATGTTGTCCCATGACATGGATGCTGGATCTGAAAGGCTAATAAACTATGTCTCAGGAGCTCTCTCAGAGGCCAAAAAAGGCTACTCACAAATTGGGAAACGATTATCAATAGTTTTTGATGTCAAGAAATTCCTCCAGTTCTTGTATGGTAGGCACTTTACCATCATTTCTCTTGAGTCTTTTTAAAGAAGACAAGGCTATTCCACCCATTGCATTGGCAAGAATTCACCATTGAGCATTATTTCTGCCCATCTATGAACATACATCCAAGCACCCTGGAACACACATAGCAAATTTGGATGCACTTAGCAGCCTACCTTTACAGCAAAGTGTTACAGGTACTCCAGTATCATGGTAAATTGTCATGGCATTGAATTTTTGAACACATTGTCAATGTCAGCAAAGCAAATCATAGACTGGACTAGTCGGGATTTACCTCTATCCAAAATGAGACATAACTTACAGGTTGAGACAATGTGCCAATTTCTGAAGAAATTGAAGTATTTGTTTCCTGCAATGATGAATTGAATTGCCAGTGTGACCTCCACTCTAGGGAGCAAAAATCGTCATCCCTGTGCCAGGCAAAGAGCCACTTCTAATGAAATGACATAGTGTTCATCTGGACATCTTAAAGATAAAGATGCTTGCCAAAAGTTATATGTGGTGTTCTGGTATTAATGTCGACATCAAGAGCCTAGACAAGTAATCTGAACAGGGCCAGTTGCAACAAAGGTTGCCTGCTGCAGCCTGACTGTACCCTTGGCAATTGCTGGCTATGTTGCTCCATTCATGGGCACAACGTTTCTGCTCATTGTTGATGCATAGCAAGTGGACAGATATTTTTGAGGTGAAGTCTCCTACATTGCATGCTACCATTGAAAGATTCTGGCCAGGATTCTCTCAGCTCGCTGCACTACTCAAGCAGCACAGCAGCCTGGGGGACATCAGCAGCGGTCATTTCATGGGATTCATGTTGGATGCCCGGGTCTCCGCATGTTCCCAGGCCATGTTCCTGATCGTAATCTGCTCCACACCAGCCATCAGCAAGGAGCTGATTATTATATTGGAATCAGCTTTTCAATATGATTAGCAGGCCCGGAACAGTTTTCTCCAGCCTGCTAACATCTCTCTCCAGAGTGCTTCCCTCCAGCACCATTTACAACTATTGAGGAACAGGCACTTGACTTCGCTGGAGGGAACAGAGGCCATTGAGGCTCCCCAAGGGTGGCTAGAGATAAGGGATAAGATGCGATGCCTTTGAGTAATGCCAGCCTAGCATTGCCATCTTAACACCCTGGCACTGCCCACTGGGCCGTGTCAAGTGGGCAGGCCAGATGGGGCAGCAGCTTTTGGGTGAGTGATCATGGTGGGAGAAACCTGCTGCCTCTCTACAAGAGGATTGGTGGGAGAGGAAGAGCTGTCAGGGCTGGCCTTTGGTGGGGGAAGTTGTTTAATGTTACCCGGGGGTGGGTTGGGGGTCTCAGGCGTGGTAGAGGGGGTGCAGAGATCGAGGTTTGCCTGGGGAGATCCGGGAGGCCAACAATCGGGAGGTGGCGATGGGAAGGGCTTGGAGGGCCAGCGATCAGGGGAGTTGTGGGGCTGGCCATCAATTGGAGACCATCTATCGGGAGGCAAGTAAGGAAGGCCACTGCGCATGTGCTGATCTCTGCACTGACTGATCAGCACATGTGCAGCAGTCTCTCAGTGTTAGGCTACTACCCTCTTGTACAGGAATACATTCCACCCCCTACTCTTCAGAGTGCATGCCATTGAGGCACCTGCTGTGCTCAGAGTATCAGAGATTCACTCTGCTCAGTACGTTTTAAAAAAGTGTGGGAATTACTCCCATAGTTCCCCACTTTGGAAACTTAGATTTTTTTTGAGAGAATCCCAATCGATACCAATGTTTCCTACACTCATCTGAAATCACCATGTCTGACAATGCTGTCAGTATTCACAATGCTGAGTTTCAGAACTTCACTCCAGCCAATGGTATAAAGCTTTACCACTCAACATCTAATGGACCAGCTGGGTGTCCAACCAAAACTTAGTTCTAGTTTAAAGAAGCAGGAGGAACCTTGGAGATCAGAATCTCATGTTTCCTTCTGGGCTACCAAACCACTCCACACGTAGCAACGGGAGCTCTGCCAGCAGAGTTGTTAATGAACCGTCATCAAGACCAAATTTGCCAGGGAGCATAGAGGACAGCCAAAGCAGTCAGAAGGCAAATCATGAATCATGTCAGTCAACACAGTCATTTATGGTGAATGACACTGCGAAAATTTGGGTTGAGATGATTCCCTGGAATTGTTGTCTCTAAAACTGGATCCTTGTTTTATCTAGTGTGCATAGGAAGAAAAATTGTCTGAAAGCGCATAGATCATTTGCGCAAAAGAGAGATGCTGCAGCAGCCAGTTTTGACACCAGGAAAGAAAGTGCCATTATCAAATGTTGCTGACTGTTTTAGTGCTGAACTACCTGGTCCCCCTGTGGCAGGCACAACCGATGTCTCCATGAAAACACAGAACTGCAACACCTGTGCCTGAAGAGACATCTGTCATTGTGGTTTTGGCTGGCAGCAATTCTGTGAAAGTGCCTCAGGCAAAGCAGTTACACTACTCCACAAGGATCTGGAAATCCCCTGAAAGATTTGATGCATGATTGACTGAATTCACATACTAAGTATTGAATCATGGGTGACTGTAATTGAGTATTGACATTCGTATGAAGGGAGGTTGAGGGCAAAGATGTGGTGATTGCCTCTTTAAGGATCTATCTGCAGAGTGAAGGTCAGATAAGGCAATTGGGGAGCAGGGTGAGGGAATCACCCGAGTAAGCATGTGCTTCTGTACTCGACTCATCTCAGGAGCTGGTTGCAGCCACAAGGCTGAAAGTCTCTGTGTGATTGTGACCAGTAAATAAATAAGTTGTGTTTTTTACAAACCAGTGAACAGGCATCTTTTCAATGACTGAGGTATTAAATTAGCACTTTGCATATGTCTCTACCAATAAAGCTGTCTTAGTCATAGCCAAAGTGATTGTTGTTGAAACACTGTATCAGAGGTATTAAATTGGGCCGATTGCTGCTTCACAATGCAGGGACCTAAGTTCAATTCCAGTTTTCAGTCACTGTCTGTGCGGAGTTTTTGCATTCTTCTTGTATCTGCATGGGTTTCCTTCGGGTGCTCCAGTTTCCTCCCACAGTCCAAAGATGTGCAGGTTAGGTGGATTGGTCATATTAAATTGTTCCTTAGTGTCCAAAGATGTGTAGGTTAAATGATTAACCGTGGTAAATGTGCAGATCTATGGGGTTACTTCTATGGAGTGGCAATCAGTGTCAAAATGCCATTTCGCTCCTAGTTTCTCACCTGAAGATTCTGTTCATCTTTTCTCACCCAACTTCTGACTCTGGGTGAGAACTATCCAGTGCAGTGTAGTCCTGAAGCTTTCTGACAGGGGCTATAGAGTTGAAGCAAGGAGACGACACCCATTTTTGTTAGGAAAAGGCCAGACTAAAGCAAAAAGAAGTGATTTAAATTCCTCTGACTTTTTCTCTATAAATATTGCTGCAGGACAGTTGGAAGTATTCCAAGTTTGCAATTTAAGTTATATTTTTAGATGATCACCAGTGCAGGGCAATTGCCCATTGGACATTTGAACTTCCAGGCAATTGCCTGCAATCCTTAGCAAAGAACTCTCGGGTGGATGGTAGGAGGGATTCCCCAGAATACTACCTTGGAGCTTGCAAGGTAGCCAATAATTTAGGACAAAATTAACAGTTGCTTGGACAAATGAGATTAATTTGGAAAAGTCAACATGCATTTGTTAAGGGACAAATTATGTTTGACTAATCTGACTGAGTTGTATAATAAGGCAACAGAGGGAGCTGACCAGAGTACATGGAACTCTAAATGAACATTTGATTGTGTGCCACATAACAAATGTATCGGCAATGTTAAGACCCATGGAATAAATAGGGCTGGCAATTTGGATACAAAGTCGACTGAGTGACAGGGAACAGAGAATAGTGGCGAACAGTCATTTATTAGAATAGAGGAAGGTAGATAATGGTGTTCTGAAGTGTTGGTGTTCGGATCACTGTGTTTCCTGACATACACTGATTGATGCTTGGGTGTACAAGGCAACGTCAAAATTTGCAGATGACACAAAACTTGGAAGTATTGTAAATTGTAAGGAATTTAGTGATACACTTCAAGAAGCCTAAGGCAGAATTCTCCTAACTCCCTGCAGTTTAATGGTGGAAACAGCGAGAGGGTGTGGCAGGAGGACCTAAAATCAGTTTCATGCTGGCATAAATTTACAGCACAATTCTCTGGCTGGTATCCACTATGTCAGGTCAGAAAACTCAACAGAGGCCTGAGTGAACCCCATTGGTATGTGACTGAAAGTCTGAACCGAACCTCCCCTGCAACATTAGATTCTCTGCGATGCTGGTGGGAATACATGCCGACATGAAACATGTTCATACAATGCAACCTGCAAATATCAGGACTCATCTGAGCAATGCCTGGGGCTGCCTCTGGAGTTCAGGATGGAGGTCCTTGCAACACCAGACACCAGAACACCACAGCAGTAAGTCAGGGAGCATCTATAGATGGATCTTCCAGATTGGGTGTCCTGGAGATTGCCCCTTTTCCAGCCTCAGAATATTCCAGGCGATCCACTTTCTTTCTCACGACATCTAAGTTCCACTCTCCAAATGTTATCAGGGATCGATCTTAATTTTCAAGAGGTCCACCTTTCTTCCTTAATAGAAGGTCAGTAAAGTTGGGCACCTTTTCAATATGGCACCAGAATACAAAAGTGGATTACATGCCGTCCAGGCCTTCCACATCACTGAGTGCACCGTGAAACATCAGGTTGGAGCCGGAAGATTTGACATGTTTGACCATCAGCCACTGCAGTGGAAAACACCTCCAGCCATGGGACTTATTCTTAAAATGGAAAAATTCCTTCCCTAGGCAATGTGGTGGAAATGCTGACAAGTGACAGATCATGCTGGGATGTGTGCATTGCATTGATCCATTTTTTGTAGGAATACTATGGAGAGATCATACAAAATGAAGGAGACAATTCTAAGGCGGGGTCAGAGAAACCTAGGGATAAATGTACACAAATCCTTGCAAGTGGCAGGACAAGTTGGGAAAGGCTTTAATAAAGTATACAGGTTTCTGGACTTTATAAATAGTGGCATCAAGTACAAATGCAAAGGAGGTTGTGGTAAACCTGTATAAACACTGCTTTGGCTTCAATTGGAGTATTGTTTCTAGTTCTGGAATTCAGACTCGAAGAAGGACGTGAAGGCTTTAGAGAGGATACAGAAAAGATTCATGAGAATAATTCCAGGGATGAAACACTTCAGTTAGCGAAAAGGTTTGATGAACTTGGGATTGATTGCTGTGCAGAAGAGAAAGTTGAGAGGAGATTTTATGCAGGTGTTCAAAATCATGTCGGGTCTGGACCAAATAGACAGGGGAAAACTGTTCCTACTGGAAGAGGTTTAAGAACTGGAGAGTATCAATTCAAGGTGATTGGCAAAAAAAAAACTGCAACATGAGCAGCTTGTGGTTAGGATCTAGAATGCACTGCTTGGGTATGGTGGAAGCAGATTCAACTGCGGCTTTTGAAATACAATTGGACAATTATTTGAAGAGAAAAAGTTTTTAGGGCCATGGGGAAAGGCAAGGCTCTAGTTCTGATAAGTTACTCTGACAGAGAACTAGCAAAGACACAATGGACCAAATGAGCCCAAAATGCTGTCACCATTCTATGCTTCTCTGCTTCTTTATTTTGCATCCCAAAATGAGACATGACAAAATCCAATGACCCAGCATCTCTTGTTCACCCACCTTATAACACCAACAATCACTCCAACTGCACCCCCCCATACCCTGCCAAAGCATTATATGATGGAGTCCGAATTCATAACAAAGGGCATAGCCTGAATCTGTCTTGCCTGTTGGGAAGCCAACAGAGTCAGGTGGAACACTAGTTCAATACCACACTCGATTTTACTCTTTATTGATTTCAGTTGAGTGTGATAGTGGGCAAGATGTAAAGCAAGTGTTTGCATAATAATATCTTTACAAAAAAATGCATGGGTTTCTTGCCTCATGTATTAGGTTACAATTACCATCAGTATGTGTTATTCAGTTTAGTCTTTCATGTTGTGTGGCATGATGGCACAATGGTTAGCACTGCTGCCTCACAGCGCCAGGAACCTGGATTCAGTTCCTGGATTGGGTCACTGTCTGTGTGGAGTTTGCACATTCTCCCCATGTCTGCAAGGGTTTCCTCCAGGTGCTCTAGTTTCCTCCCACAGTTCAAAAGATATGCAGGTTAAATTGATTGGCCATGTTAAATCATCCCTTAGTGTCAGGGGAATCAGGAAGGTAAATTTGTGCAGTTACATGAATAGGGCCTGGATGGGATTGTTATCAGTGCAGTCTTGGGGCAAATGGCCTCCTTCTTCACTGTAGATTCTATAATTCCATATTGAAAATAAATGTCATGCTCACCCTGCGCAACCTAGTTGTTGTGATTGACAATATGTCATAATATGATTAAAACATAACATGGCCATTTGCTAGAAAATGGCAGGCAGCTTTTGTGATATTAGATTAATTTATAGGTCAAGGTGTCTTTAATAATGTTGTCTGTAAGAGTGATAATTGTAAATAAGATTATACAGGTTTCTGAGTGACTATGCTTTATTGCTTTCTTCCTTTAGCGAATCCAAGGTCGAAAAGCCACCTTGGAGGAGATACAGATGGTTCACTCTGAATATCATTCGCTGCTGTTTGGTACCAACATCTTCAACAGGCAAAAACTGGACACAAGAAAGCTGTTAGGTTCGTAGAGACTTTTCAACTGACAAAGCACATAATATACATCTGTCAGCTTAAAGCCCTCAGCAAGAATTGTGGCAAATTGTTACTTTTCCCAACTTTTTATCCAAATTTTCATTGTTCTTTTATAATATGTTGCCATTTTGGTCTACGGTATAAGTTCCAGCAAAATGTGTGCTCATCCTGTTCAGCCAGCACCTGAAGCTTGAAGATTCTCCCCTTGTAGGTATCTAGAACAATCCATGCAGAGGGTCTTCAGAAGGTTGGCAGTGGGATAGAGTTTATTTGTGAGTTCAGGGCACCTGCTATCCACTTAAAATTAAAATTCTAAGCCTTTGTCAGATCCTTTTCTGAGAAACCTCCAATGGTCCTTTTAAGGATCGCTGTTCGGGCCACTCAACATCTGGGTCAAATATGTGATGCATGCTTAACAGGATCCTAGTCAAGTGACAAGTATTGTTGCGATATGAAAATGGGATGGTAATTGACTTGATGCTATTTTCAGATCACGCTGTCCCATCTGGTCCGAGTGGAGTGGATGAAAATGTTCACCTTAAAATACTGTAAAAATCTATAGTCAAGTTCCTTGTCTTTTCATTATTTTTATGACCCGATTGTTACAATAGTACTGCAGTTGACATATTAGATCAGCTGTCTAACAGATTTTGCTGCAGACTGACAAGATGTGTACTTTCATAATTCTTTCCTGGATGTATATTTATGACTTTCTTTAATACAAGACTTGAAAAAAACAGGGTCACTGAAGGAACAGCAAAGGAAGTGTGTGGAATGATGCAAGGCATGAGGTAATCTAGTTAAAAGAAAATAACCCAAATGGATTACCAATGTCCGTCAGAGAAAGGAACCTGCCATTCTGACCCGGTTTGGCCTATACATAATGCCAGTCCCACACCGTGTGATCGTCCCCTAATGCCCTTCAAGTAACCAATGCTGGACAACAAATGCTGCCTTGATTACATTGTCCAAATTCTTAGAACAAAGTATTTTTGTATAATTTAGTTAAGCAATAAGGAGTGAGAAAGGCAGATTTTATTATTTAATTTTAGAAATCCAGTTGGAAGGCCCAAGTGTAAGGTGTAGGTACATGTCAAAATTGAAAATTGTAGAGAAAAGATTAGGGGCAGGAATTTCCACTTCCTTCCCCTGCAATGGCAGAGATAGCATGCTATTGGCTGGTGGCAGCAACTTACAGTCTTGCCACAGTGTTCACACTTTTCAGGACCGAGGAACCTGTGATGGGGGCTTACTGTCAGCAGAACCAGAACTTCCTGCTGGCAGGAACGACTGAAAAATCCTGCCCAAGGTAAATCCATAATATATTAAATACTTCCAAAAGCAATTGAGGATAGTTATAATTTAAGGCCATAGTGGAAATGGGGAATATTGGAATCACCAAGCCATTAAACAGCTTGACAAATTTTCCTGTTAATTTTAATGAAAGGAACTTGTAGGGTCTATTCATTCATATGAATAGACAAGGCAATAGCACTTGGTGCAAATTTTAAAATGGTTTTCTTTTATTGAACAGAACTTAAGAAATTTAATATGACAGAGGCAGTAAAAAGAAAAGCTTACTTGGAGACTGGTTTCTAAGCAAGCGAATCGCTATACTGTACTGGACTGAATTGGTTCTCGAAAACAAACTGAAAACTGAACACACAGTTACAATCTATATTTCAATTCTTATCTCATTATTGTGAATGTCCTTTGCAGGCTCTCTCTGTCTAGAGATGTACATATTATTCTGTCTAGAGAAACAAGTCTTGTAACTGCTGCTGTTTGTCTGCTGTGTACTCTTCAGGAATGCAGTCAATTTCTAGCTAATCCAGCATGCCTTCTGAGTTTTAAAATGTAGTCATGTTAGCTTTAAAATGTTGTCAAGTTAGCAGTGTTAGTTAACCCATATAGTCTAGTATTTAAGTATAATTGCATAGGCAGACATATCTTAAAATTAAGTCTTTGCATTGACTGAAGCAAACTCAAGTGACCAAATGGCCTACTCTTGCTCCTAGTTCTTATGTTCTAAGCATACATAGGATCTCTTAGAAATCAAGTGTCAAGTCTAATGGATGGCCATCTTTTAATCATTTTATTTATCCTGATGCACAGCTCATAAGTAACTGATTTTGGAGTAAAAACTCCATCTGATATCCCTGGAAGATTTCTGGTTTGATATTGGGAGAAAGTGCTGAATAAAGTCATGAAAATCCTTGAATGGAAAGAAGCAGTTGGAGGTAGCCAGAGTGAACTGAGCCCTCATTATGGCAAATTGCTCAATGAGTGGGCTCTCAAGTTGGCAACATTAAAGCCATTGTAGATGATGACTATCAGTATGATAAAGTTGTAGATGACGAACTTGGCCTTTTGCCACAGAATTTCAGCGCTTATATTGCTGAATGGCAGACTATCAATAAGAAGCAAGCTTGATGAAGTAGAAGAAAGAAACCTTATTGTCAAGGATGCAGCATCCTTAGTTCAGATCCACTTTCAATCCTTGGAAAATCAGCTAAATGATATGTCAGATACCCTGCTTAATCTGGGGAGCTGCGACTGAGAAGGAGTGTCCATGTGACTGGCTTTCCAGTGGCAGTTGAAGGTGTGCTCTTAGCTAAATTTTTGAGAATTCGCTGCTATGTTATGGTGATTGTCCCTTCAAGGATCAATCTGCAGAGTAAAGATCACATGACCTGGGGAGGAGAATGGGGATCACCACCATGGTAAGCATGGACTTCTGTACTCAGAATCATTGAGGGAGTTGATTGCAGCCACGAGGCTACAAGCCTCTGTGCAGTTTAACCTGTAAATAAATGAGTTGTGTTTTCTCTAAACTGGTGCACCAACATCTTTACACACATTTTCTTTATCTTGACACAAAAGCTGGCATACTCATCTTGAAGGAGCACATTGTATTGTGTTTTTGAGGTTTGACCCCTGGCTGGTAGTCACGTAGTTTGATAGCTTCAGTCATGAAAGTTTTGATGAAGCTGGAAAGAGTTTGCCATGATTTATCCAGCAACCCTGAGGGTGACATCTGACATATCCAAAAGATTGTTCAACAATCCTACTAAAGCTTTGGCCTTTCTAAAATCACGGAGAACAATAATTTGGATCATAATCTGCAGTTCATCACTAATTCTGTTCTTTACCCTTTATCATTCTCATTCCTTTTTGTAATGTTATTTATCATGTCAATAGGGGTGATTTAGTGTATAAGCACTGATGTGAATTTTGCTTGTTATCCTTTGAAAACCAGGTATTTGTTTATAATTAAATGCATCCCTCAGCATGTTCCTGTAATTATTCCAGATTTAAGGCAAAGATTTGATTCTCATAATACCAGGAGTGAAAGCTGGCATGGAGGACTACCTGCATTGATTGCAGCCCTGTGTCAAAATTGAATCCTAGTGGTTTAATAGTTTTAAAAAGCTTGGAGAGTATGTTGGGTAAGTTGTATAGCATTAGGGCTATGTAATATTTATTTGTTTTCTCTTGTACAATCTTTGCATTTTCATGGCTAATATGAGTAGCACAATTGCAGAGAGATGGGTGGATGGCGGAAATTTCAGGTATGACCCAAGTCCTCACAACTGGTGAGGAAAACCCCTTACAACTGTTAGTGTCACATAGTTCTGTTGTCTTGAAGTCAAATAATCTCTTACAGACCCCTGAAAGGTACAGACAGAGCACATGTCCTGGGAAAGGACATGTTTTGGATCAATGGTGCCCCAATATAGCTGGGGATGGGAAATATGCTTTGGTGCATGTCTTAAGTGTGGTGCAAGAATCTTTTTCTATCTGTGTCAAATCCTATTTCTTCACTGAATAATCAATGGCAGTAGCTACTTGGAATATCCTGGAATTAAGTTATATGGTTCTGTCTCTAGTATCCTGCAAGCAAGGGTGTCCACTGTTACACTATGTACTCATGAATTTGTCTTATTATCCTGTTTTCCCTCAATCTCTGAAAGACCACTTCACTGTAACTTTTGAAGATGCCGTATGTAATGAATAATGAATGATCTAAATTTTCTGTGAGTATGTAGAAAAATAATTATGCTGCACCATTACCAATCCTTGAGGGTCTGTTGCATTGTTTGTTAAAAATAGGAAAAAGTTCCAATGAAAATACATATTTAAAAAATTATCCCTTCAAACTGTTTTATGTGAGCAGCTGCACATTTATTTTGTTCCTCAAGAATCACCTGAGCGTCCATTATTACAGTTGCTTTGCAGGGTTCTTGGATCTATATTGACTCTCTGGCTGTATTTTCCTCCATTATGCCACCCACAATTGGACATGATAATGATAGTTAATGAGGCAAATTCAGAATTTGGGCAGACTACAATGTTTCTGCCATGGCCTCTAGTGCTAGAATCATCAAGGAAAGAGTCATGGATTTCTGAATTCAAAGTGTTAAGCCTCTTAAGTTTATACACGCAAAAGGACAAAATCTAGAAATAACCTCTTGACTAACTCTGTAGGGCCTCAAACACCTATGCTTTAGATGTCAGATCAGACTGATATCAAAAATAATTTTCTACTTTCACACTTTAGGACACTTCAGTTTTCTTTGAAGCCTCTCCATCTCTTCAGATGCTGCAGGTCTTGCTATGTTGGTTTGATCCTGGTGTTGGTAATTTTGCTGTGAGCTCACATTAAATATTTAACCAGTTTGCTCAGGAAAGTTGGTCCAACAAAGTGATGGTTCTAATTTCTATCTTGCAGTTAAAATGCCAATCAAAGGAAAGTCTACCCCTGTGTTATCATAAGTCAGCACTTTTAAGCAAAGAAGGGAGAAAATTTTAATTTTAAATTCCAATGCAGGGTGATCTTGGGACATAAACCAGTGTGTAATAGGCATCTGTGAAATGAACAGAAAATATTCCACATTAGCTCAACCTTGAAATGAACATCTTGTAAGATTGTGCAGACATGAATGTTTTCTGTACTCCGTGCTGTTTCACCAAGTTTCCTCTGTTTATGACATGGAACTTGGCTTCTAAACTGTAAAGAATGCAATTCTGAACTCGCAATAATTAAGACTCTACTTACTTTTTTCCTTCTTCATCTAGGATTTGTCACGCAAAATTTCTTCACTGCTCTCCCTTGTGGGGGTCTTGGAGTAAGTATTACTTGTGTTGCTGTTCATTCTATATGTTAGTTTGGAAAAAAAAAATTCTGTGCACTGTATTAAGTCTTAGTCAGGCTTTCATTAAAGTCTGACAGCTGGAGAATTCCCTTAACTATTCTTAAGCAAAACACTGGTTGCTCAGTGAGTCACTGAAACAATGTTCTCAAATATTTAACCCCAGATGGAAAAGACATCACTTGTGCACCCTGTGTGTGACATGTTCTGCTGTCTTTTTTACTACTCTTTACAAATATCCTCCCACATTCAACCTTAAGGAGCCTTAGCAATACAACGTTAACTCAAAAACATGTCATAAAGCTCTGCTTTCCAAAGATCCTCCCCCTCCCCCTACCCTTTAATAGAACTGGAGGCTGACCTCACCATACACCAAACAGGAAGTGGCAGTCATTGCACTGATGATTTACAAACTAGTGGAAATATTTGTCTTGTGATATATCTTACAACAGCAATAAAAAGAAAGCTCTTAGTGACTCATCCTGAAGTAAAAGATATAAAACTCTTCTGGAATTTTAAGTTTGACTTCCAGACATTCCCCCCTCCCCAAAAAATTACTACGGATAATAAAGCAGTCTATGATAAGCTGAAAAGGGATATGCTGCAGGAAATAATACAAGCCCTCAAATATGTCTTATGCAATGACGGTCCTGTGTGGAGATGGGAGGTTTAGCAAAATAGATATAAATAAATGGGAAAGCCATTGTATAGTTATGTTGCAAACTTCACATTGAAAAATTAAGAATGTGCAAGAATAATTGCAACATGTCTTCTCAACCGTTCTGTGGCTGGAATGATTCACTATTGCCACTACTCTAGCAATTTACGACCATTTCAACTCGTGCCAATGCCTGTGGCTTTGAGTCCTATTAGTTGCTGGCCTGAATATTTGTGGAGTGATTGCTGATGCCAAAAATTATAACTGCCCTAATTTCTAGATTAGAGGTTGCAAACTATACTGAAGCAGAGCCCACTGCATAATTTTAAAGAGCAAATACCTTCGAAAGCCGTTGCAGCTGCAAAACAATTTGTCCAAATATGTCTTTGAAAATAGGGCTGGTATATGGAACATCTTTGCAATAGCTGCACATTGATTCAACTCTTTAAAAATAAAAAGTATGGCATGCAAGGAAAGGGCAGGGGAATGGGACTGGCTGAATTTTTCTTGCAGAGAATTGGCCTGGATCTGAACGGTTGAATGGCCTCTCTCTGTGCTGTAACTATTCTATGATGCTATGTGAGTAAACCCAGTGAATGTTGGAAATACCATGTGAACCTCCCAGCATCTGGAAAGTGAAAAGTCAGGCTGAGATTCTTTACCTGGTACTGATGGACCTGATGAAAGTTTTGAACATTTTCTATTTCTATCCCATCGTTCCACATTTTCAGATATTTCCTTGTTATTGACAACTTTTATTTAATATGAATATAGTGAGTTTAGTGTAGAAATAAAAAAGCTCCATGGATGTGTAGATGTAATTAAACTGATACATTGTTGCATATAGGAGAAAGCAGCAAACAACTGATGCTGCAGTTTAGTTTGCATGTTAGCTGATCTTGGCAATAGAAGTATCAATTCTTTTCAATAATCATAGCCTCTAATCTCCTTGACAGATGCAAATAGTGCTGCAACAAGGAACAAGCCAGATTTTATGACAATACCATCATCAGCTGCCCGGCTTCAAAAGATTGTGCAGCGTTTGTTGTCATCTATAACTTGGACCTGAAACAATCCACAATCCTCTAGGCACGCTTAGCAAAATTGATAACAGACCTTTTCCTCCATTTGCACAGCTCAGAGGAGGCAATTCAAATCATCACCAATGGCAGCAAATATTATTTTTTGACAGGGTCATAAAAATATAAAAGGGCTGGGCGCATGACACTGGATGAGAAATGAACTCTTAGGTTGGCTAGGGTTAATATATCTAGATTAGCTGCTGGCTGGGGGAATATGATGTTTGCAACCAGGATGTGATTTTATACTAGATGATTTCGTTCCTGATGCCCTGGAGAATACCCAGCACACATCAAAGAATACCAGTTGACTTGTATCATCTGAATTGGAGCAATTCACTGAAATTGTCCTAAAAGCTACAGGATGATAAGATTGGTGGAGAAATAACACTGGATCTCTTTGACAAGTGACTGGATCATTCAAATTAATTTTGACATGAACTAAGTCATTCCCGTTGCATTTTGACATAATGTCCTTACTGAGACATTTGGCTCAGAAAGATACGTTTCCGACATCCACGACTAAATCATTAATAGTAAAATCACCATCACAGGGATTCAAAGGAAAAGTTACAAAATTGTAGCCAATTTAAAAATGGATAGAACCTTGCTCAGTCTACCCCATGTCAATGATCTTGCAGTTTGAAAGTTGATGTCTTGTGGGATAGGAAAGCTGCAGCTCTGCATTACATTCATAGAATCCATAGAGTCCTCCAGTGCAAAAGGAGGCCATTCGACCCATCAAATCGGCATTGACCACAATCCCATACAGACTCTATCCCCAGAAACCCATGCTAGTGATCCTGACACTAAGGGGCAATTTAATATGGCCAATCCACCTAACCCACACTTCCTTGGACTATGGAAGCACATGGAGGAAACCCATGCAGACACGATGACAATGTGCAAACTCCACACAGACAGTGACCCAAGCCAGAAATCAAACCCAGGTCCCTGGAGCTGTGAGACAGCAGTGTTAACCATTATGCTGCCATACCACCGACAATCTTTCTTGATGGCTAATTGCATTACCGTAATGAAATGTAATGCAAGAATAGATGCAATAGATTCACTATATGCCTGTTTCTGAACTTGGCAACAAGAAATTGGCACCAATTGTAATTGGGACCAATCTTCTGAGGGTGCAAAACTCTGAAATGAAAATATTATTTTTTTAAAACTAAAACACAGCACACTTAACTTCATCAAAGCAAAATCCTGCAGGGAAAATTTAAGCTTTTTTATATAAAATTAAGCAACAACTAACTTTGCTGCTTTACTACACCATATGTCTTTTGCTCCTAATATGTGCATAAAAAGCCTTGGGATTTCCCCCATCCTGTTTGCAAAAGGATAGCAAGAGTAAGAGTAGGCCTGCTCAAGGATAATGGAGAGAAAATATGCATGGAATCATAGGAATTGGGTGAAATCCTTATTGAGTACTTTGCATTGGTGTTCATCAAGGAGAAGGGCATGACTGATGGTGAGGTCAGAGATAGGTGTGTGAACATTTTAGAGAATGTCAATATATCAAAAGAGGAAGTATTGACTATCCAAGTTTACATTAAAATAAACAAGTCCCCGGGCCTGATGGGATCTATCCCATGTTGCTACTGGAGGCAAGGAGAGACATGGCTTAGACATAAGACATCTTCACATCCTCTTTGACGACAGGAGAGGTTCCAGAGGACTGGAGAATAGCCAATGTTGTTCCCTTGTTTAAGAAAGGAAGCAGGGATAATCCAGGAAATTATAAGCTGTTGAGCCTGATGTCAGTGATCGGGAAGCTTTTGAAAAAGGCACTGAGGGACAGGATATATACAGATTTGGAGAAAAATGGACTATTTAGTGACAGACAGCATGGTTTTGTATGGGGAATGTCATGTCTCACCAACTTGATTGAGTTTTTTGAAGAGCTGACAAAAATAATTGATGAGGAAAGGGCTGTGAATGTAGTTTATATGGGCTTTAGTAAGGCAGTTGAAAAGATCCCACATGGCAGACTGGTACAAAAACTAAAAGCACATGGGATTCGGGGGGCTGGCTAGATGGATAAAGAACTGGCTTGGTTATAGAAGATAGAGTAGCGGTGGGAGAGTGTTTTTCAGTATGGAGATTTATAGCTAGTGGTGTTCCATTGGGATCAGAGCTGGGACCTCAGTTGTTCATAGTATGTATAAATGGTCTGAAGGAAAATATGTGTGATTGATTAGTAAGTTTATGGATGACACAAAGATTGGCAGAATTGCTGACAGTGCCGATGATTGTCAAAGAATACAACAGCATATAGATAGTTTGGAGTCTTGGACACAAAAATGGCAGATGGAGTTTAATCTGGACAAATGCATGGCGATGCATTTTGGAGAATCAAATTTTATGTATGAATTATATTGTAAATGGCAGAACACTTAGGAACATTAACATATGGAGAGATCTGAGCATGCAGTCTTCCGTTCCCTAAAAGTGATAACACAGGTGGCCAGGGTGATTAAGAAGGCACATAGCATGCTTCTTCATCAGCTGCGGAATTGAGGATAGTAGTTGGGAAATCATTTTGCAGCTATATAAAGCCTTGGTTAGGTCCTGTTTGGAGTATTGCATGCAGATCTAGTCACCACACAGTGGTGAGCACTGCTGCCTAACAGTGCCAGGGACTCGAGTTTGATTCGAGGCTTGGATCACTGTCTGTGTGGAGTATGCATATTCTCCCCGTGTCTGCATGGGTTTCCTTTGGATGGTCTGGTTTCCTCCTACAATCCAAAGATATGCAGGTTAGATGAACTGGTCATGCCAAGTCCTCATTCAGTGCACAAACAGGTGCTGGAATTTGACAACTAGGAAATTTTCACAGTAATGTCATTGCAATGTTAATATAAGTCTACTTGTGACTAATAAATAAACATTTAATAACACAGACATTTATCATGCAGAGGATGGTGGGTGCCTGGAGCATGCTGCTAGAGAATGTGAATAAGTATATAATAGGGAAGAGATAGAGGGATGTGAATGAGTAAGGGCAGAGGTTTTTTTTTAGCGAGAGTTTCATGATCAGTTGAAGGGCTGTTTCTGTACTTTTCTTTGTTCTTTATTCATATGTCTTGCAATCTGGGTTAAAAACTTTTATGGTGAATTTAATGATCACACTTGCCTTTGGTTACTGCTAAAGTCTACCACAATGATATTGAAATACATCAATTTAAATGCCAAAGATGATTCGCATATGGACAGAGTGATGCAATGTATTTGGACACTGAATTTTACATCGGGGTCTGAGTTTGAATCAAGTCCAGAATGGTAAGATGAAAGCTTCCTCCTCCCAGCTGCAATATTTCTACGTAAAATATGTTTGAGTAGTCTCAGCCCAATTCTCAGTGAACCCACAGCACAAATCTATCCATAATTATTGGCAATCTCACACTGCAGGGCCACAAGGATGAGTGGTATAAAAATGGAAAGCTTCTGGTATGACAGGGGTGGTTGTTTTAAAGTTATGCTTGAAGAATATTATTGGACAGCATAGACAAGGCTGATTCGAACTCTCCTATAACTCCTAGGAGAAAAAGAAACTTATAAAAAAGTTGTTTGGTAGAATAGCATTTGAGTTTTGCAGTAAAAAGATAATTTATCAACAGTATTCATCAAAGTAATTAGTAGCAACTTGTTGCTTCATTCTTCAGTGCAAAGCTTGCCCAATCTGGTTTAAATTTTCAAACAATACTTGGAAGTTAACTGTCACCATTAACTGGTGTATTCTCCATGGCAATGCCTCGACCAACCAGAATCCATCTGCCAACCAATCAGCATCATCTTCTCAAATAACATAACATTATTGTTTTCTCTAACATTCTTGAGATTGTCTTGATGAGTGCAAGAAGAAAAGATTCAGCATTACTTTAAAAAAAATTTCTTTCTTTTCACCTGTCAGGAGGATGTTTAATATGGATGCTGCAGATAGAAGAGAATTTAATTTTCCATTTCTATCACTTCGGGCTGAATTTCAGCTGAGAAGGCAGGATTCAGGAAATGGGTTCGTTTTCTGGTCATGAATCTGATGAAAAGTAGACAAAACTACTGGCTTTGGTGGAGGTGGTTGGTTAGTGAGGGGTTGGCAGTGACAGCCAGTTAGGGCCAGAAGTGCAGGAATGGAGGTGGGCACACTAGGAAAATGGGCCATCTGTGGTCCAACTTGGCAACCATTTCTGTTACTGATGATGTGGAGATGCCGGCGTTGGACTGAATGATGGCACAAAAAGAAGTTTCACGACACCAGGTTAACGTCCTAAAGCTCATGATTCCGAATCAACCTGTTGGATTTTAACCTAGTGTTGTGAGACTTCTTACATTGCTGTTACTACCATCTGAGCATGACATTAAAAACAATATCTGAATCTTCAATTGGTCAGTTGGTAGCTGGAGAACTGGAATCTGAGTTTGAGAAGGGGAATACTCATGTTATTAAAACTTCATTTCTGTGGAATTAGATTTTCTGCAAACTTTCCACTTTTTTCAATAAAATGTCATGATTTCCACAATGCCGAAACCTGTTCCTAAAAGGTTGGAGCTGTTCTGCTTTATACAGGTTCCAGTGGCTGACCAACTCCTCCCCCCCCCGCCCCCCCACCAAAACTTTAATACCTTAGTGAGTTTTTAAGGAACTGTATAATTACCTAAATTCATCTGATTTTGGATGTGAACAAGCTTACTCTCTCATTCTCCACTCCTCTCATTCCTATCCTCATGAAAATTGGGAGGGTGGAGACAGAGACAGGGTACTGTGAGACATGACATCTTTTTCTATTGCCCATCTTTGTTCTAACTCAAACCGAGCAACAAACATCCAGCCAAATGAGTTGGATTTGGTGGCTTAGGTTGCAATCTTAGTGTTGGTTTCAACTCCAGATTGAGAGTGTAGAAGTGGTATTAACAGGATATCAATCATGGGAGTTCCAGGAGTCTGATTAAGGTTGCAGGTGGATTAGAGAAGGGAGACGACCAATCAATGGGCAGAGCTGAGGTAAGAAGGCAAGTGTGAGGGTGCTTCAACATGGATGTACCCTCAGTTGCCTAGCAGAGAAGTCAAGAAATTAAGAGGCCTGAAGCTGGTACGGACATCAGGGGGGAGGGGAAGTGTCTTTGCAGGAGCAATGTTGGACAAACTGGCAGCCAAGGCAGGGAGACCACTCTGACAGTTGGTAAATAAAACTGCCAATGCAAAATAGCTCCTAAGTGGAATCTTAATTGTCTGTCCATCTGCGTGAAGCAAGAATCTCATGCTGGCCTGCACCCAGAAATTTCTACAGAGACAAGAACGCATCAGGAAAATCCCTGATACAGTTCCTCTCTTTGTTCTTGTTCCCGAGAAAATTCAGTCCTATGCATTGAGGAATCAAGAAAAAGTCCTGTGATTATAAAATGTTGCATCTTATTACCCCAGCAGACTTCATACTCAGTAAATTTACTAACAGTGCCCTCCCAAGTACCTCAGTTACTCTACCCACTTCGACAAAATATATTTAATTACAAGTCTAGACCAATGGAAAGCAAAAATATGTCACAATATTTCATGTTTTTTTATAGTTTACTAACAGGATTCTTGAAATGAAAAGTGAAGTTAACAGTGCAATCAATAGTTGCAATAGAAAACTGTAAATGAAAGACATGTGTTGATGAAAGAGTTAAATTTTGCATACTGTTTATTTCCTAGTTGAAACACAAGAAACATAGAAACCTAACAGCGCAGAAGGAGACCATTCAGCCTATCGAATCTATGCTGACAATAATCCCGGCCAAGCCTATTCCTATAATCTGCCATATTGACTAATCCCTCCTACCTACGCATCCCAGGATACTAAGGGCCAATTTAGTATGATCAATGCACCTAACCCGCACATCTTTGGACAGTGGGAGGAAACCAGTGTATCCAAAGGAAACCCTCGCAGACAGGGGGAGAATGTGAAAATTCCATAGACAATGACCCAAGATGGGAATCAAACCAGATCTCTGAAGCTATGAGGCAGGAGTGCTAATCACTGTGACATCGTGCTGCCCCCATAGTTGTGCTTGGACAGTGTGCAATTTACTGAATGCCTGTTTATGATGCACTCACCCCCATTTAAATAAAACCAACTTGATATGTCAGTGCTGTTTCTTATTGAAAAGGGACTAATGACTGTTTTCAACTCCAACCACTTTCTTATCATGTATTTTCAGGCATTGTTGGGGTATAAGATGAATCGAACCTTTCATGCAAGCATTATGTTTCCCAGCCATTGGCTAGTCTAGATACTGGTGTAAAATGGGAGCAACAAAGACAAATTTCTATTCCAGAATTCCCATACTATCACTAAGCTGAAACATTTAATAATGCTCAGATCTCACTCCTAAGGCCATCTCTAAATGACTCATCATCCCATTCAAAACCAAAATAAGAACATAAGAAATAGGAGCAGGAATAGGCCATCTAGCACCTCGAGCCTGCCCCGCCATTCAACAAGATCATGGCTGATCTGAAGTGGATCAGTTCCACTTTCCCACTTTCTCCCCCTAACCCTTAATTCCCTTGTCTGTCAGAGACTTGTCTACCCATGACTTAAATATATTCAGTGAGGTAGCCTCCACCACTTCAATGGGCAGAGGATTCTGAGACTCACCACTCTTTGAGTGAAAAAGTTCCTACTCAACTCCAATCTAAACTGCCCCCCCCCCTTATTTTGAGGCTGTGCCCTCTTTCTGCTCCCCTTTCTAAGCAGGAAGAATCTCTCTACCTCTACCCTATCTAGCCCCTTCATTATCTTATATGTCTCTATAAGATCCCCCTTCAGCCTTCTAAACTCCAAAGAGTACAGACCCAGTCTATTCAATCTCTCCTCATAGGCTAAACCCCTCATCTCCAGTATCAGACTAGTGAACCTTCTCTGCACTCCCTCCAAGGCCAATATATCCTTTTGCATATACTCATGTGATAGTAAAATCCTGTCATCATGCAGCACAGGTTAGCATATCTTTTTTTTCTTTCTCTGTAAATTCATGGAACCTAATAGTAACATTGAAATGCACCATGAATTGATGGTCAGCTGAACTCATTATTGTTTGGCATCACCGCACAGCGATTATTTCTTGTTGACTATAAATAAACTGAAAGATTTTTACTGCTGGATATGCCTCCCTTACAAATAGCAATAATAAAATATCAGTTAAACATATTCAGTGACTGTCTTATTCAATTAATTTCTGAATGGTACTTCTTTTGAAAATATGTTAGTCTTTTAACCGTAACAGCACAAAATGTGTAATCATGAGGATAAAATGACAGAAATAACAACAGTAATAAACTAAAACCTCTACTAATGGATAAAGAATACTAGTAACAAAATTGTATTTTTCGAAATGACATGTAGGCAGATATATTTAATAAGGCACAATTGAATTACTTATTAAAGCGTAATTTAAATAACCAGACTGTTTTATGTAACTAAAAATAGTGGAAGTAAAATCACACTTTTCAAGAATGCTTCTAAAATTGCTGAGTATGCTTTATGTTAGTATCTAATGTGATAAACATTCACTCGGTTTTCTTTTCAATTTCTTTGGCACTTGTATAAGAGTCATGCACATACCACAGACCCCTGGCTCATATCAAACCACTACTGTGGCTTGTGTATAATAGTCTTGCAAAGTA
The DNA here is from genome assembly GCA_024679065.1 of Sphyrna mokarran. Taxonomy (NCBI): domain Eukaryota; kingdom Metazoa; phylum Chordata; class Chondrichthyes; order Carcharhiniformes; family Carcharhinidae; genus Sphyrna; species Sphyrna mokarran. Next base: position 82,388,797 of record JAGIQG010000002.1, read on the forward strand.
AGCCAGATCCGGTCCATGCATGTGATGTTGTTTGTAATGAAGTCTAAACACAGAATGGCAGTGAGGCATGACAGGAATGTATTTCCATTGGACATGGCTGTGTATAAAAAAGCATAAGCAATCCGTGTCCAGAAGGTCCGTTCAGCTGGCCAAGAAGGAAGACTAATGTTATTGTACATTGGCTGTCATCCTGCCAGCCCTCCCTCACAGATTTGTTTCTCTTTGCTGTCTGTTTGCTCAGGTGGACAGTGACACCATTTGGAATGAGATGCACTCGTCCAGTGCTGCACGCATGGCCGTTGGCTGTGTCATTGAGATGGCTTCTAAAGTGGCCTCTGGAGAGCTAAAGGTGAGGTCCAGCAACGTTGTGTGTGGGAATTATTGAGGAAACAAGAGACAGAGAAAGTTAACTCACATAATAAGGCTTGTTCTTTGGGAATTAATTGGTTGACCGAGAAACTGCTCATCTGAAGGGTAACTGTCTACATAGTTGTAGTGCACTGTGAAATAGATAACTTGTACATCCACACTGTTGTTCTCCGACTGTTCCTTTAACTTCACTTTTCTTTGTACTAAAGTGTCTGGTATGCTTTATTTCCTGAAAATAAATATTCCCAATGCAGAAAGCCAGTGGTAAACCTTGCGAAGAGCTTTAAATTTATACAGCTCTGATCCAGCTGAAGATTACTCTGAATGGGATACAATCAATTTATGTTTTTCGAACCAAGTTCTTTTTGTTGACAGTTTATTACAACCCAAAGCAAGACATTTTAAAAATAGATAGAGCAATAGAATAGTGTACTGAATAAAAATTAAGATCCCTCTCACATTCAATGTTGTTACATTGTGGAATTTTTTAAGGGAATAAGTTTGTGATGAGCTGGTCAGTTTTGCCTGGACAGGTTAAGGGAAAAGTATATACCCTGTGTGGCTATAATTTGACAGTGAGGTCCCAGGGTACCAGCAGGAAATATACAGGTATTTTCTCTTTTTATAATGAATATTGCAGAGCGTTCTTTCAGGCTGGGGAGTAATTGTAATGTTATCACATACCTAAAAACTGTGAGAGAATGAAGATTTGAACGTGGGTTGAAAACTTCAAAAATTCCTTTTTTTTTATATATGTCATCTATTATATCCCCACCCCTTCATGTCCCAAAGACTATAAATTAAAGCAAACTGCCTGCTAAATGTTTAAACAATCCCATAGTAACCCCTACTTCAACTCAGAATTGGAGCCCTCATTCCACTGTACAATAAATCACTGACAATTTTTTTCAGGTGTACTCTTTCCTGTTCTGGGAATGCCACATTGTAATTGCTCTCTAATTTCATAATTCATCCCATTGTATCCTCCGTTGCCTTACTGCTTAAATTCAAAAATAATTCTTGCCACTTCACCCCTTGTCCTAATTAAGTGAAAAAATGTTTTGGGGGAGGGAGGATTTCTGCCCCCATTTTCGGCAGGTGACGAAGCCAGTTGGGGGAGGGAGGGAGGCGGGGAGGGTGGGTGGGAATCCAATGGAGCCTCCAAAATGGCTTTTATGCTGGCAGGATTTCCCAGTGGTATTGCCCCTGCCCCACCCTCAACCAACAACAGAATGGGGTTCCTGCTATGAAAGGTCGGGAACCCAATTACCATACATTTAAATTTAGCAGACTTCCCCACCTTATCATTTCCATCTTTTTCCCCCTTAAGTAAGGAATTCTCTCCATTGCCGGTATGTTATTGTGTCAGCAGGGTTTGTAACAGATCTAGATCAATGAGGACCTGGCAAATGGTTTCTGCCAAGGGTGCCCAGGTAAGTAGAGCCTACAGGAGGGAGACGGTCATGCCTAGGCGGTATCACGGGCAGTACCGGAAGGGGCACTTCCAATGGGGAATTCAGAGCGACAGGGGTTTCCCTCAGGGAGGGGGAGTCCCATATCTGTGGGAGTTTGTTTCTTTTCTAGGGTGAGGGGAGAGGCGGTCCTTCTTTAATTTTTTTTTGACAGGTTGGTGCCCTTTTAAAAATGGTTCTCCGATATGTGAGAATCAAAACTGGTTAGCTGGGTGGGCTCTGCATGATGTTATGGGACCCACCCTTTCCATTGTTTTTAAGTATTTGAACATTTAGTGGGAAAAGCCGGCAAGGCAGCTGAAGGGCTCACTTATTTTATAGTTTATTTATTTATTAGTCACAAGAAAGGCTAAAAAGCAAGGCCTCTAGGGTAGCAATCTCTGGACTACTCCCAGTACCAAGTGATAGTGAGGCTAGGGACAGGGAGGTTGTATAACTGAATGCATGACTAAAGAACTGATGCTGGAGGGAGGGTTTCAAATTCATGGATCACTGGGAAGTCTTCAAGAGAGGATGGCACATAAGGACAGGTGGTTACTTACTGGAAGGGCATGAGTATCCTGGCTGGGTGTTTTGCTACTGTGATTCAGGTGGGTTAAACTAGTCTGGCAGGGGGATGGGGATCAAAACAATAGGTCAATAAGCATAGAGGCTGGGGACGAGCTTGGGGCCAGGACAAGGCTTCCTAAAAGGAAGAGCATTCTGGGGGAGGAAGACCTCAGTGGGTCTGGAGGTCTGGAGTACATCTGCTTCAGTGCAAGGAGCATAATGGGCAAGACAGACAAACTTAAATCTTTAATGCTTGCACGGAACTTGGATGTGGTTGCAGTGACAGAGACTTGGTTAAAAGAAGGACAGGCCTGACAGCTGAATATTCTGGGGTATAAGTGTTTTAGGCATGACAGAGAAGGGGCTAGAAGAGGTGGGGGAGTAGCAATACTGGTTAGGGAGCATATTACAGCGATGCAGAGAATGGACAATTTAGAAGGGTCGTGTAATGAATCACTGTGGATGGAGCTCAGAAACAGGAAGGGTGCAGTCACTATGCTGTGGGTATACTACAGGCCTCCCAACAGCCCATGGGAATGGATTTGTAAGGAGATTCTGGATAGGTCCAGAAAAAATAGGGTAGTTATAGTTGGAGAATTTAATTTCCCTTGTATAGACTGGAAATCACTTAGGGCTGGGCGACTGGATAGGGAGGAATTTATAAAATGTGTACAGGAAGGTTCTTTGGAACAAACTGTTGATAGTCCAAATAGAGAAGGGGCTATATTGGACCTAGTACTGGGGAATGACCCTGGGCAAGTCGTCAAAGTTTCAGTAGTGGAACATGTGGCTAATAGTGACCACAACTCTGTAAACTTTAGGATAGTAATGGAAAAAGGTGAGTGTTGTCCTGTGGGTAAGGTGCTGAATTGGGGGAAGGCTAATTACAGCTGGGTTAGGCAGGATTTAATGGCTGTTGATTGAGAGAGGCTGTTCGAGGGTAAATACACATCTGGCATATGGGAGTCTTTAAAGGTGCAGTTGATAAGGCTGCAGGACAGACATGTGCCTGTAAAAAGGAAGGATAGGGAAGGTAAAATTCAAGGATAAGCAGGGAAATCATGGGTCTAATAAAAAAAAAGAGGCATACATAAGGTCCAAGCAGCTAAAAACAGATGGAGCACTGGAGGAATACAGAGAGCTCAAACAGGGAATTAGAAGGGCAAAAAGGGGTCACAAAATGTCCTTGGCAGACAGGATTAAGGAGAATCCTAAGGCATTTTATACATACGTTAGGAACAAGAAGGTTGTCAGGGAATGGATCAGACCCGCTCAGGGACAAAGGAGGGGAATTATGCTCAGAACCCAAAGAAGTAGGTAAGATCCTAAATGAATATTTTGCATCTGGACTCACAAAGGAGAGGGGCATGTTGACTAGTGTTGACCCATTAGAAAAAATCTCAATTACAAGAGAGGAAATGTTAGGTTTTTTATTAAGACAATCAAATCCCCAGGGCCTGATGGCATCTATCCTAAACTGCTCAGGGAGACAAGGGATGAAATTGCTGGGCCTCTAACAGAAATCTTTGTCTCTTCACTGGACACAGGTGAGGTCCCAGAGGATTGGAGGATAGCAAATGTGGTCCCGTTATTTAAGAAGGGTAGCAAAAATAACCTGGGTAATTATAGTGAACTTGACATCTGTGGTCGGGAAATTGTTGGAAAAGATTCTTAGAGATAGGATATATGCACATTTAGAATGGAACAGTCTCATTAGCAATAGACAGCATGGTTTTGTGAGAGGGAGGTCATGCCTCACAAACTTGGTTGAGTTTTTTGAGAAGTGACAAAACGATTGACGAGGGAAGGGCTATGGATGTTGTCTATATGGATTTAGTAAAGCATTTGACAAGGTCCCTCATGGCAGGCTAGTGCAAAAGGTTAAATCTCGCGGGATAAAAGGTGAGGTTGGGAATATGGGTTGACAGTGAGTTGGCATGGAGGCTATAAAATTCCATGGTTGGCGAATGATTTGGTTTTGTGTTGACATGCTGGCAAGGGAAATGGGTGAGTGATCAGTAGTGAGGACTGGAAAGCTCTGGATGTATCCAAACAATGAAGTCCCAGAGAGATTCAATGGCTCTTTTAATCATCAAGTTTCCCCAATGGCAGTCTCTGACCTGTGTCTGGGGAGTGGCATGCCTGACTGCACCTTACATTAGCCTCCCAGGACTGAAAATAATGGGTGAATTTGGGGTAGCTTTAAGCTACCAGCTTTGGTAGCAAAAATATAACTATGAAGTCCAAGATGCCATATATTTTTCTAAATAATCTTTCAATGTCTTGAGTTATATGTGTCATAAATTCCTATCCTCCTTCCTATTGCACACGGCAAAAATGTCTGTGGAAAACAACACCTGCTGCCCTGTAGCCATTTAATGATTATTAAGAGGCTGGAGTTAGGACTTCTGCCAATCTGGATTGGGAAATCCCATCTCAGAGAACTGGCAGCCAATCAGAGGCCGGCATATTTCCAGTTCAGACAGTGCCACCAGCAGTAGAGTGCTACAATATACCTTAAAGGTATGGCACTAGAAGGGAAGCATAGCAAGTGATCCAGTCTTAATTTCACTTTTGCCTTGAGCAGAGCACACACACTCACACAATTCTAATATCTTCAAGTTTTATTCTTAAGTTAATTGTTTTTATGTGCCTAGTTTTAATAACTGAACCCACAATGTGTTTACTCAATCCCTAATGTGCAATTGATATCTTTTGTCTTGTGCAGTAAATGAGTCCATAAGATGATAATATTATAAACTATTATATCATTATAATAACATGACATGGTGATCAGCACTCGTCAGACATGTAGCAGCAAGATTAAATACAGGTGTGGCATGATGAACAACCTTTGATCATGCTATATGGCATGGGGTGACCTTCAACATTCTGGTCAGACCACAACAAAGTCACAGCATTGAAAAATGCTAAAAACACAGTGTGGTGTCTGCAAGGAAAGACTTTGAAAACTCAGCACAAGCTAGTCCTAATGAGTTGATAAGCAGATGGATTTTTTGCAATGAGATTGCAGCACGTAGCCTGTCAATTCTCTGAGTGTGACAATGCATTGAGAAGACTAAAGTGGGGCTAGCATTCTAACAATACCCCTTTGACCTCCTTTCTTTTTGATACTGGGTTGAGTGTTTCTGTAGATGCTTCCATGCGCTTTTTAAAAACTAAATTCCCAATTGCTAGGTGAGTGACCAGAGTGTGAAACGGGACGAAAGTGAGCGAGTGAGCATCAAATAAAACAAAATCATAAATTTTGGGTCAGAAAAGGTTGCTATTATAAAGGGCAGCTTTGAGAATTGCTGAATAATACAACTGAATAAAAAACAAAGACACATTAGTCCATGGTGCATTCCTGACACAACTCATCTTCATACGTTTAGTTTTTAAAAAGCGCATGGAAGCATCTACAGAAACACTCAACCCAGTATCAAAAAGAAAGGAGGTCAAAGGGGTATTGTTAGAATGCCCATTAAATTTCTCAATTCGAATTGGGTTGCAATTATCCAAATTCAAAATGCTGAAGCAGCTACAAAGCTATGTATTCTTCATCAAGTGTGTCTGAAGCAGAAAACAAGCCATTAAAAATTCACCTAGCAATTGGGAATGAATGTCTATATAGGCTGAACGTATCAGAACTAACAGAAGAAGAGGTAAAGCATCCCCAAAAAATATGAACTACATTGGAAAACCAGTTCAGAAGCAAGTTAAACTTTCGTATTCATCAGCATACAGAATCCATAGATCATTTGGTCAGCAGTTGCAGAGAAAAGAACATGAGATGATTGCCAAACCTGAATTTCATGATGCTGTGTACAATGAAACAAAGAACAGCGAATGCATATTTTACATTATCAGTCTTGTGAAAAACATAGATGTCACCAAACCATCCAAAGTGTTTGCCATAGTTCAAATTAGCTGTCTAAGAAAGTTTGTAGCAATTTATTATTCGCCAAGATTAGGCAAGCAGGGGCGAGCGCCAACATATAACCTCGGCAGTGCTAGCAGACAAAACTGTGGAGTTGATGTTCTTATCCACTATCATGGAAGCATTCCAGACTATCTCACGTCAAAGGGCTATTCAAAGATAGACATAAATGTAATGTGATCTTCACGGATCGATAAAGCTTATAGGTCCTAAGTGCAATACTGATTACGAAAACACTTACACCCAAACCTAGCAAGATATGTAGAAAGTGTGACTTTCTGCATGCACCAAGAAAATTCCTAGCTTTCCTTCAATTCTGCAAGGCATGTCTCAAAAAGGAACAGGGGCATTGGCAGTGCATTCGAAGAATGGCTGATGCAGCTACAAAGAGGCATGCACTGATTTAGACAGATCATACACAATATGTATCTTCAAGCAAGAAGAATGACCAGCCGGTATCCCATCAGAAACATGAACATAAGATGATTGACAAACCTGACTGAAGATGATGTGCCCAATGAGACAAAGAATAGTGAATGCACATTTTAACCATCAGTCTTGTGGAAAACATAGATGTCATCAAACATCCAAAGTGTTTGCCATTGTTCAAATTAGTTGCTCGAAGAAAGTTTGTAACCAGTTATCAATAGCCAAGATTGACACAGGGACGAGTGCCAACACACTACCTCTGTAAATTCTGAAAGACGTGTCTCCATAGATGTAGAAGGCCATGGTGAATTTGCTACTGTGAAGCCTTTAGCATACAATAGTTCACTAGTTCCATAGATTGGATCCATAGTCCTGGGTTGGAATTCTCCCAACCATCTATGGTGGGTTTGGTGGTGGGAAGGCACAGAGAAACTGGCAACGCCCGCTGGCATAAAATTCCATTCAATTTATCCAGCGGCAGGTCAGTGAATGATGGGTCAGTAATTTTGGCATGTGACACAAATTCTGTTTGCATCTCGTGAATGCTCAGTAAGACAGCTGCATGCCAATATCTCATCAGACCTTCCAATCTTGTATCATACTAGTGAGAAATCACATTGGCGTCAAACCCAATTGCTAAAGAGTAACATGCACAGAATAGTCCTCAAATTACTAGAGATTTGGTGGTGGGTGCAAAAAGGCCTCTTTGCTATAGTGCAGCATTGCTGCTGATGCATTGTACATACCCTGTGCGGGAAGACATCTCCATGTCAAGCTGGTTCTCATGGACAGCTGGATCCCAATAAGATAGCATGGAAAGCTCATGAACAAGGGGGCAAAAGGGACATCATAAAGTTTACTGGAAGGAGATACATGAAGGCTCCAAATATGGCTCCAAGTGGGGCATGAGTGTTTTACAGGTGATTGGCTCAGGGGAAGGTTATTGAATCAAGGAACAGACTTCTCCTTGAGGCTGCTGGCCTTTTCCCTCTAGGTTGCTGACTTGCTACATGAACTGGTGAAGACAGGTGAGGTGGTGAGAGTGAAAGGAATATGCTGGACTGATATTTAGATGTGATGCTGTGACCACTAAACCCGACCATCTGTTCATGGGTGACAGTGGATGAATCAGCTGACGCCTCACCAGGTAAGTCAGTGAGGAACTCATCTGAGCATTATTAATGATGTCCATAATCTGGCATGGGATCTTGGCCAGCATGAGATGCACATCTGGAGGCTCCCATTACCACTCTTCATCTCAAAATGGGAGGATCGCCCCGTTGGATGCAAGTAGGATTAATCTTCCTTGGTGTCACAGATGTTCTACAATGTGGAAAGTAAAGGCTAAGCACTTGCACGTTAACCAAAATGTTATGAACTCACATGACTAACAATCCATGAAATGAATCAGACATCACAAGGAAGATCAATCTCAGGAACAACCCTTACCATCTCAGTTCGTGACCTAAAATTGAAATATCCAGAATGCTTCAACAAAATCGTCACTGTAAGGCAATTATTGAGAAAGAATGTGCTTTCCTGTGGCACAAAGACCATCAAATTCTCTTGACTAGACATATTTGAGCAATTTTCCTTCTTGCTGGGTAGATGCCAGTGTTTGTATTTGTACTGAAATCTTCAGTAATAAACCAGAATATTGCTGGTGGCCTTTGCAATATTCTGTGCCTTCAACCATTCCTTATTTTTTTCCAAAAATATACTTTACTCATAAAAATCTCAAATAAACCATTGCAAATCTACATGTCTATGAATTACAAACAGTGCAGAATTAAAACTTTTTTACAGTTCTATGCATATTACAGTCATAACATTTCAGTACTCAAAACTATATACATGCCTCAAAAATTAATGTGTGCCGTTATTGCTCAGATTGGCACAGAGTTACACAGGTCGAGGGTATTCTGCAGTTCCCAAGCCCTTGGTCTGTCTCCTTTAGAAGGTCTTATAGTGTGGCCTTTCCCATTGTGTCAACCATTCCTTAATATCTTTTTTTTTGCAACTTTAATCCAATCCAATCAAATCAAATTAAAGCCAATTCAGAGTCCCAACAAGTAGGGACATTCCCGATCCAAACTGACAAAACAGGTCTCTCACCACCTGTCTTGGGCTTGATCTATATGATCCAAGCTGATTGGAGTAGGTATAGCTCTCCCTCCAAGGCTTGATATAACTTGCATCTTAGCCAAAAGGCCTAGATGCTGCTTTAAAAAATTGCTTCAAATGAAGCTGAAATTTAACCTAATGACTTCAATCAAGTGCAGCATGTTGATATTACAGCGAACAGATACTGCGCTTGACCTTAGCCAAAAGGCCACAAAAGCCATTCCTTAATATTTTTTTCCAAAAATATACTTTATTCATAAAAAATTTCAAATAGACCATTGCAAAATTACATGTCTTGAATTGCAAAAAGAGTGCAGAATTCAAACTTTCATATAGTTCTATACAAAATGCAGTCATATCATTTCAAAACTTGCAAACTACATACATAACCCAAAAACTGCCATGTGCTGCCATTGCTCAGACCGGCACACAGCAACCACCTTTTCCCAAAAAATATACTTTATCCATAGAAAACTCAAATAAACCTCACAAAATTACATGTCTTTGAATTGCAAAATGGTGCAGAACCAAAAATTTTTAAAATTCCACACAAATTAATATCTTGTAAATCAAATTGGTTGAAGATTGGCATTAGTGATGCTGGGAACCTCAGGAGGAGGCCAAGATGAATCATCCACTCAACATATCTGGCTGAAGATTGCTGCAAATATTTCCCTTCTGTCATTTACATAGATATGCAGTACTCCATCAGTATTGAGGATATTTGTAGAAATTTCTCCTTCAGTCAGTTGTTTAATGACCAACTTACCACTTTTGTGGCAGGCTGATGGTGGGTGTGTTTTTTTGCTGATCTATGGGAGGAAGTTCATTTGCATATATTATCATGTGCTTTAAAAAGGCAATTCACAAGAATCACATAGCCATTCCCAATCTTCCTCATGTGTGAGTTGGGTCCCCATACATCACAGATACTGATAATCAGCACAAAGTTAGTATGATTTAAAACACTTTCGGGTGTAAGTATAGTATAGTTGTCAGCCTCACATTGGAGGTGAGTGCAATGTTCAAATTTTACCTAAAACAATGATGTTCTAGATTTTCACCAATGCTAATAAGATACTTCCCTAGAAGTAATGGCTCTAAGATTATTCTGTCCACTGTCTTTCTGCATTCTCTGATTAGGCATCTCCTGCAAGGTTTAAAAGCGACCAGCAGTGGTGTATGGGATGGGAAACAGAGACACATGGGAACAATGGGCAGTGATGGGTTGGGAAAGAGACATGGAGGACAATGTGATACGTGAGAGGTGGGGAATTCGATGGCAGGCAAAGTAGAGACTAAAGGTGAGGAAGCCTAATATTAAATATTGAAATGCAGACACAGTAGAGGGTGGAATTGGAAAGGAACTGGAGGAGGGGATTACATACGGTACCTTGTAGAGCCAGGTTCTGTTTGGTCAAGAATAATGTCAGGTTTTTCATAGATTTAGTAAGATTTCTATCTGAGCCTATGGGAACTAAAGAGTTTGAGCATTGTACTAATATTTGCCTGTAGATTTCAAGTGCTCTGTCAGCCTTTTGCAAATATTGCATTTAGTTTGCTTCTTAGCTGAAACATTGTACACTATATATTGTAGTATGGTAATTGGGAAAGGTAGGAATTATTAAAATCTGTACAAATCCCTTAATTATCCTGAGGTTATTGAGCATTATTTTTTCAATATTATCTACAACTTGATAGCGACAAACTGAATGTAACTATGGAGCTGATAAAGCATTTGCATAACTTTTCACAGTGAATTGTGGTTCTGAATCAGTGCCAGCTGGAGTCTAGATTTTACTAGTTTTATTGATTCAATGCATTCCAGTAAGAACCACATTTTTTAAATACATTTTTGCCTTCTCCCCCTCCCGCAACAGCCCCTTCCTACCACTGACTGTAGTAATCATTGTCCATTCCATTGTCCATTCCTAATACTTGTATGAACTTCTCTAAAAGCAATTTCTATATGTGTGATATGAGGTGAATCACTGATTGATCTGCCTGTGGGACTTGTTGAATATGAGTTCCCCTGGTAACAGTCAGTAGCCTGCCCAGTTGGAGCCCACTACCTGAGGCTTTTATAAAGCAGGCTAAGACTGAGCCTACTGAACTGTAATCCCCCAGACAGGGACTAGTGTGTGTACACCACAGAAATGGTTTAATTTGTATTCTGCAATGAACTTTGTTCCTTTCCAGTTGGATTCCCGAATTATTGCATACGCAAGCACACGTTTCATTTGTATGCAATACCTAAAGTTCACACACATACACACATCATAGATATGGACAGGATGTTTTCACCAGTAGGAAAAAATAGAAACAGGGAGCACAACCTCATGCTAAAGGATTGATCCTTTAAAACAGAGATGAGGAATTTCTTCAGCCAGAGTGGTAAACCTGTGGAACTATTTGCCGCAGAAGGCTGTGGAGGCCAGGTCATTGAGTGTCTTTAAAACAAAGATAGATAGGTTCTTGATTAATAAAGGGTCAGGGGTAATGGGGAAATGGTAGGAGAATGGGGATGAGAAAAATATCAGCCATGATTGAATGGCAGAGCAGACTTTGTGCACCAAGTGGCCTAACTCTGCTCCTATGTCTTATAGTCTTATGCTCTTATATACAGATGTGTGCACAAAATGACAGATTTTATGAAAAAAATCTATAAAATATTACAGTGGCCTAATACCATTTAAGCTAGCTGTATGACATTGACTTGGTAAAAGGAGTTTTGCATTGAGTGTAGCAATAGATTTCTCGTCTGTCTGTCCAATGGGATTCTATTTGAAACATTATTTTGCTTTAATTAATAATACATAGGCAAAGCTTTACAAGCCATGAGAAACCAGGTCTTTTTCATAGAAGATGCAAACGATTGTCTTAATCATCACTTACATCATAGCGTTTTGTCTGAAAGGTTTCACGAACAAGTGCCACAATACGTCAATTGGAATAAAAATCTTCCATATCAAATATTTCCCTCCTTTTTACAAGGAGTGTTTTTAATCTGAAAACCTATGTTCACAGACAAATGTATTATGTATTCACATAATTCATTCCCTTACTTCAACAAATTTATAGCAAATAATTATAGATTTTTATTAAATGAATGCAACTCACTAATTACTCAGGTGATCATCCTTTCAATGTAAATCAGACTTGCGAATATTAACAGGTAGCCCAATACTGGGAGAATCTCAGCTGTATCTAACCCTGAATGTCAATACATATAAGTCTCAGTAGGAAGCATGGTCCTGAACTCTTACACCAAAACTTCTGCCCTTGCTTAGTTTTGGTACCACTGAAAGTAAATGGAGTTTTGACTTGAACAGCAGATTGTCCATTCTCATTTCAATGGGCCAAGCGCAGATGAGATCTGAGAATCTGGCTCTTACTTTCTCTCTTCCATTATATGTGATTAATTAATGACATTAGCTGCAAATACAAATTAACTTACCATTTGAATGCTGATGCCTTCTATTTTTATCTTCTCAAACACTTCTTTCAACCCCATAACCTCATCCATGCCATTAAACACCCTTCTTTGACATCAACCCTTGGATGAGTCACAGTAAAACAAAAGCAAAATACAATAGCTGCTGCAAATCTGACTGGATTGCCCGTCCCTTGAATTTTATTCCATCGACTGCTTCCACTTTTTCATGCCACAACCTCTAACAGCACTTCTGGCGTATAAACTCTGCCATCTGGAACATCCTCACTATATCCTTCTACCTCTCTGCTTTTCTCTCCTTCTTTAGAAATTATCTCAATACCCAGTGCTTCACAAAAACTTTCAGTTATCTCTGCTAAACTCTCTCTTCCCCACTTCCGTATTTCCTTCCCTGTTCTTTGCACAATAAAAATCTTGAATGGTAGATTGTTCCAAAAATAGTGACCGGATTTGTTCAGTGTTCTTATTACAACAAAATCTTAAACCTGTGCATAACAAAACATATCACACACAATGCATCAAAATTAATCTTTTCTCATAATGACAGTGTTCCTTTTTTCTCCTTTGGGTGGTTCTGGTTCCTTTCAATCACATATAAAGTAATTGTTGTGTGGGAATGGGAGGTGTGGGGAGGGGGAGGGTGGTGTTAATTTTCTCCTCTAACTGGTGTGGGGATAGCAGTGTGCTAATTCTCTGGATGGCTGAGAACTTTGTAAATGCAGAATAGAAAAATGTTCTGTTTATTCCATCACGGTCAGCTCTCGATTTACATGCACTGGAACAAAAATAAATAAATGCTTCAAAGCCCACGGAAATCTGTCATTAGATTAAACCAGTATTTATTTTCTGTTTTATAGAATGGATTTGCTGTTGTCAGGCCCCCTGGCCATCATGCCGAAGAGTCCACTGCCATGTAAGTACCAGAGGCATTGCCTGTTTTAACAGCGTTGGGGTTACTGCCAGTCACCTGCATAGCTCTGGCCTCTACAGCACTCTAATTATTAACAGATGGCTGTAAAACGCAAAAGGAAAAGCTTTCTAGGTACTCCCAGAAGCAGATTTATGGCCATAGAGATCATATAGCATTTTAAAAAATGCCCCAGATCATTATTTATAACCATTTTCCTGACAGATTTGCCTTTTTATTTCTCTCTTTTCTCTATTCCACAGGGGGTTCTGTTTCTTTAATTCTGTGGCAATTACTGCCAAGTACTTGAAGCACAAGCTAAATATAGGCAAGATATTAATCGTGGACTGGGTATGTATATATAATATTCAAGGGACAATATATGGGGATATTTTATGAATGATGTGTTTTAGAAATTGCCCTTTACCAGGCATAAATGACAGTCATCTTAATTTTTTAAACAACAAGCAGGTTTCAGATTTACTCAATTTCTTAATCTCCAATTATTCAGTTGTTTGAGAACTGCTAATATTATTTTGCTCAGTATAATTAAGGAAATAACATATAGTGCTGCAGCACATTATACAAGGATATTGGGCTGCTCATGACAGTGTCATATATACCAACCTTACGCACTGTTTACAGAAGTTTATTTATTAGTGTCACAAATAGGCTTACATTTCCACTGCAGTGTAGTTACTGTGAAAGTACCCTAGTCGCCACACCCCAGCACTCATTCGGGTACACAGAGGGAGAATTTAGCATGGCCAATGCACCAAACTGTGGGAAGAAACTGGAGCACCCAGAGATAACCCATGCAGACACAGGGAGAATGTGCAGACTCCGCGCTTACAGTCACCCAAGCCAGTAATTGAACCTAGATTCCTAGTGTTGCGAGGTAGCAATGCTAACTACTGCGCACTGAACTCCTGAGCAGAGATCCATTGCCTTAGAAGAAAGTAACGTAACGTTGACCAGCTAGTTCCCCACAGGTAAAAATCAATGACTGAGTCAACACTAATTTGTGGTTGTGATACCATACTGCCATATTTCAGAATTATATCAGTGAAGGCTTGGATTTGACAGGAGCTGTAATTCTGACCCAAATGCAGCAGAAGATAAGTTGCAAAAATAAGACAATTTATAAAAGAACAACACTTTACTGCATAGTAATAGCTGTTATTGTGATACTTATTTCAAATTATATGATCAGGAAAGAGGAAAGCTTTTCATCCTTGGCTAGCATACTTTGTTGGACTAATAATGCATGACTGATTTGTCAAAAATGTGCAACAATTGATAATTGCAATAATTTCACCAAAACAGTATGTTCAAGATTTTGCCTGCTAAGTCTTTATTTGAGTGTATAAAGACTACCAACATCACAAAACCAAAGTCACCTTGGAAGGATTTCAGGTTTACCTTCTTAACATAAAAACATAGAAAATAAGAGCGGAGGAGGCCATGTGCTCCTTCGAGCCTACTTCACCATTCATTATGATCAATGAATTTAGTAGCCTGATCCTGCTTTCCACAGGGTGTTCTATCTAACCGCTTCTTGACTTATCGCGAACAACTTTGGGAAGCTCTTAGTTTTCCTATGGACTAATATCACTTAGGATTACTATTAAGATTCTAACCTGAAACAAAAAACAGCTTTGAAAGTGGTTTAACCTAAATCAACCTGAAAGCTGATCAATAAATCTGTCTCACGCATAAAGCTAAATGATAATAAAGCTACATTGTAGGAAAAGAGCTCATAGTGAATGTACACAGACTCTGAAAGCTATGCACTTTATCCGAGTCTCCTGTTCTTTCCACTTTTAAGTTTTTCCTTTTTCAAATGTTTTTTCACTTCCTTTATAAATACCATTATGAATTTTTCCTTCACCACTGTCTCTGATAAAGTTTCAATGTAACAAAGTAACAGTAAGTATAAATAATATTCTTTGCCTTCATTCCATGACTTGCATTCATTATTTACACATTGAACAGTTAGAGAGGCTTAGAGGTATCTGGAATAATGTGTGGAGTACTGCCTTCTTTCTAATAATTCACTGGCAAGTACAATAGGTTTTCTTGATTATATTATCAAACATTTCATAATGTTGAAATTGTCTATCCAGTTTCCTCTGGTTCTTCTCTGCTCTAATGAAAAGAGGCCCATATCCATAACTAAAGCCCCATATCCCTGGGATGAGTTTCGTAAATCCCTTCTGACCCCATCTGTTTTATCATGATTTGTCAAGAATTGTGAGACGATAACTCCTGTGAAAATGTAGTGACTTAAGCTCCACTTTCTGTTTTCTTTCTTGTAGACCTCTTGACTAGAGCTCATGCTGTTACATCATTGTGCATTTTGATGTTCCTCAAAAGAAACAAATGTTGGAGGTGTAAAAGACCTACAATAGCATCGCAAAATAATCTCATTGTGGATCAACTCCGCATATTACACGACACCTGATTTTCTTAAAAAAACAGTGTAAATGGGCTGTCAAGTTGCTATAGATCTATTTCGTCTATTGATATTGATCAATTTCACCTGCATGATACATTCAATACAGATATATATTATTAATAGATGAATACATGCAAAAAATACATTATTAATAGATATGCAATTAACATAAAATCAAAGAATCCCTCCAGTGCCAAAAGAGGCCATTCAGCCCTCAAGTTTGCACCAACTCTTTGAAAAAACATCCTTCCCTATCCCCGTAACCCTGAGCATTAACCATGACTAATCCACTTAATTACACACCTTTGGATACTCGGGGAAAAATTAGCATGACCAATTCACCTAACCTGCAGATCTTTAGATTGTAGAAGGAAATACAGGGAGAACGTGCAAACTGCATGCAGACAGTCAGTCACAACTGGAATCGAACGCAGATTCTTGGTGCTGCGAGGCAGCAATACTAACCACAGAGCCACCATTTCTATTTTGATTGACTTTGTGCTTATCAAATGAAATTTTGTTCCTTTGTTTGCATCAAGCATCAGTACCATGCACTTCCAGGCACCACGCAGCAGAGCAGAATCCCACCAGATATTCTATCTATTCCAATATTGGGAACAGATTTCCTTAGCTATAGATAATAGCTTAGATTTTCCAATTAGTAGGCATCTGACACCTGCTCATCATGGAGATATTCCTCTGCACCCAACTGTTCCAGCATGTGGTTGGAAAGGGAGCTCCCTGGTCTCTGGGCGCAACATGCTATGATAGGCCTGATGCAGTAGGGCACACGTGGCAACAAGTTACCTGCTGCGTGTACATGATCATCCCCAAACAACCCCAGAATCCAGCTTTCAAACTGAACAGAGAACAACAAATATGGCCATGTTTCCCTCATATTCACATGATTTGCAGCATTTGCCCATATATGGGGGCACGGTAGCATAGTGGTGAGCACTGCTGCTTCACAGCTCCAGGGACCTGGGTTCGATTCCCGGCTCAGGTCACTGTCTGTGTGGAGTTTGCACATTCTCCTCATGTCTTTTCCTCTTCCAGTCCAAAGATGTGCGGGTTAGGTTGATTGGCCGTGCTAAATTGCTCCTTAGTGTCCTAAGATGCTTAGGTTAGAGGGATTAGTAGGTAAAAATATGTAG
This sequence comes from Sphyrna mokarran, assembly GCA_024679065.1. NCBI lineage: Eukaryota > Metazoa > Chordata > Chondrichthyes > Carcharhiniformes > Carcharhinidae > Sphyrna > Sphyrna mokarran. Next base: position 82,405,653 of record JAGIQG010000002.1, read on the forward strand.
GGATAAAGATGTAGGGCCTGGGTGGAATTATGGTTGGTGCAGATTGGATGGGCTGAAGAGCCTGTTTCTGCACTATAGGGTTCTATGATTCTATGGTATAGTTAGAACTGCCCTCTAGAAACTGAAAAATGTCAGGGCATGCATATCCAAGCTAATCTCTGATTATGCCTGTCTCAAATCCACTGGAAAGACTGACAAGGCAGGATCAGAAAACTTAGATGCATTGGCCCGAACTTTCCTTTCAGGGTCAGACAAAAAAAATTACACACTTGCCTTCCTCCAATATTTCTGAACAACCTTCCAATAGAGGATCCTGCAGAATTTAATCAGTGCAGGAAACTTCCTCGTAAAAAATTGGAGAGACTCCATTGTGCATAAACCTCTTTTACAGCACTAGTTTAAATTTCCTAGAACTTCTGGAAAAGCAATGGGGAAAAGGTAAGTCAGTAAGTAGGTAGTGTGAGTGAAGAGGTATGTTGGGTGAGGTAAGTAGGTAAGGATTTAGGGGTAAGTAGAATGGATACAATTAGCGGGTAAGCGATTAGGGTGAGTAAGAGGGTCAGATGGGCATGGGGTATAGGAGTGAGGGGATGAGGGGGTAAGGGATAAGTTGGGTGACGTAAATGTGTAAGGTGGTAGGTAGGTAGGGTAGTGAGATTGGATCAGGTCATGTTGGGTCAGGAAAGAGTCGAGTGGTCTCAAGGTGTTTGGGGATGGGATTGGATAGTTGGGAGATAGTCAGTTAGGTTGTGGCTCAACAGATGAGGTTGAGAGGGAGTCAGGGAAATCATAGGGTGTGAGGAGGAGTTGAGTGGAGTGTCAGATATTGGGGTTAGTTGATCAAGTTGGGGGCGGATTTGTGGGTGGGGAGGTCCAGGGGTTTATGGGAGGAATCAAGAGAGGAATCAAACGGTAATAGTTAGTGTCAAGTAAGGGAAAGTCAGGGGAGTAGAGAACAAGGGAGTCAGAAGGTGGGGTGATGGAAAGTTAGAGGGCAATGGGGGAGCACAGTTATTTGGGGGGAGGAGATGGGATTTGATGGGTCAGTTCTAAAGTTACCCACGTGTTAGACTAAGTGTTAATCTGATTAATGTTTGCTGGTATCTTCCAGGTAAATAACTATCCGAAGTCTCAGGCTCCAACTCAGAGTTGGAGACTTTTTCAGGTGGTCTTGGGAAGTATTTTAATTGCTTATTGGCAGTTCAAAATTCCCACTCATTAAGGAGAATCTCCCAAGTCCCTGCCAGTGGGTTCAATGGTGGATGTGGGAGGAGAATATGGCAGGAAGCCCAGAAATTTGTGCTATTGTGAATATTCCATTCATACTTGCCATGGTGGGTTAGAAAACCCACCAGAGGCCAACATGAACCAGGTTTACATCCCATTTAATAGAATGCAGGTGAAGATCTGAATCCCTATGCCAGATTCTCTGCAATGTCAATAGGAAAATGCATTGCGTGAAACACATTTCAAGCAACATGATGTGCAGGTATCGGGACTAACCTGAACAATGTCAGAGGTTGCCTCTGGAATTTGGGTTGGAGGTCACCTACAAGCTAGATCCTGAAACACCATAGCAGTGGGCCGAGGGAGAATATGCAGGTGGATTTCCTGATTCAATTTCTTGGTGGGGATCCAAATTTCAACCTCAATGTTCCCAGAGATCCATTTTCATTTTCAGGTGATCCACCTTTTCTCATCAGAGTGGGTCAGTGATGTTGGGTGCCTTTTCAATATGGCATCTGGACACTTCAGCAGACTACAGACTAACCAGGCCTACCCTGCCACGTAATATGGCACAAAACACCTGGGTGCTTAATTAATGAAGTCAGGGTTGGAAGATTTGGTGTGTTTTCCAGCCAACCTCCACATGAGAAACATTCCACATTTCCACCCCCGCCATAGGACTTGGTCTCAAAATGGGAAAATTCCACTCATTATCTTGGGATTTCTGAGAGGTTTATGTCCAATCTCCAATTATCTGGAGATTGGAGATCTGGGCCAATGGGTCTAATTTCACTGCATCTGGCACCTAGAAAAAGAATATTTCCCAAACATGGCTTAGGCCATTCACGGAATATTTCCATATTTTATTTCCGCCTCCCTTGTGTTCTCTTTCAGCAGAAGTTTCTGTTCAGTTACAAATTGTGTCAAATTGTGAAAGGTTATTGCTGCATTTATCCATGAAGAACTGAGATCACACACTGCCTAAAATGTTTTCTTATGAGATACCTAGCTAATAGAATGCGTGTTCATGTTATCACTGTGCTGTGGATTTTACTCCTGATTTGAGAGATAAAAGGATCTAACTACCCCAAATATTGTGACATATTGTATATTATACCACATGTAATGGTTAACATTGCCATTCCTTTGCCTTAATAAGATATCCATTTTATTCAAAGTAGCAAATTGTGCTGCATTGTCAAAATAAGCAGGTTCAGTGATAATCATCTATGTATTTAAAGAAACTCTAGCATACACTGGTAATAGCTGCTCCCAAAACAATTACAGATAGTAGGAAGTGAGTAAGAAGGTTGTAATTTACTTGAAAGTTTCAAATAACATCATAAACCACAAGAACTATGTCCAAGTAGTTTATGGACGTCATATAAACCTGAAATTAAATTGCAGGCTTTTACTTACTCACTGGCAGCATTATTGTTTTTGATTAATACAGACTTCAATTAAAAACATGAAAATTCTATTGATGACAGAAAATCACACAGTTTGAAATATATTGTCACAACTTCAGATTTCATGATTCACCTTCTGATACAATATGGTTAAATCTAGGAATGATTAAAACCAATAATGGAATCTTTGGGCTCAAAAGTTTAAACCCCAGAATTAAATTCAAAAAAATTGTAGAATTCATTTAAATCATTGAATTGCTTGTAAATGGTTCTATTGTGTCCATTCTTTTAAGAATTGAAAATATTTATTCAAATACATGGACCGTTTATTAAGTTTTGATCTTGATAGTGTGCTGGCCAGGCTCATATGAATATTCACTGTACTTTGTGTCAGCGAATGATGCCATTCATAGAAACTTGTCTGCAGTTCCACTGGCTTATTTCCACTTGCCTATCATTCTTATCCTCAAAGGTCTCCAGTTGATTCCAATCACCCAGTCTACTGATTACAAAATCTTGTCTTTGTTTACAAGTCCCTTCATGACTTCTCACTGCCTATCACCGTAACTTCTTCCATCTTTTCACTCTATTCTCATAATCTTCTGACTCTGTCCTCTTTCCTCTTCTTATGTATTGCTATTCCCTTTCAGTTGCAACCAACCAGATCATACTTCTGTAATTCCCTTCCTTAGCCACATGATTGCTTCTTTCCCCATCTTTCAGAACTTCCTTCCCAGTATTCATATAATCTAATTCTTTGATTTCTGGTTGGCGCTCCCTTTCGACGATGTGAAGTACAAGTGGATGTTGTATTATGTTATTACAAATTGTTGCTATTGCTGACATTTACAATGTTGGATTCTGGCAATTTGTCAAAAAATAATCTGTAGCTAATTTCTGGCAACTCTGTGAAAAATGTAATTATGTTATAGTGAAAAGGCAAAATTCCATGACCGTAGCACACATCAATAACGATCTACTAGATCTGCATGAATTACTTGGAATGTACACAATTATATATGTAATGCAAGTAAAAATATACAGGCTGTTTGGATTAGTGAGCAGATTCTGGGTAGATTTGATAAACTTTTATTAACTTTAAGGAATAATGTAGATCTCCATCAAATATTTAAGCTTTGATTTAATAACAACACATATGATCTTTTTCTGCCATTATTGCACTTACATTAGGTGCAAAGGTACTAAACATTGATAAATGAATAAACTATATTTGACTGTCCTGACAGTTCACAAGGTGATGTGATAAGCTAGCCAGTGAAAAGAATGCAGAGGAAATCAAGCTTGGCATCAAATAATAATCAATCCCACCTGTAACAGGCTCAATTTTTTCTGCCAGTGATAAATCATATCATCACTATTCTGAGTCTTAATCCCTGAAAAGGGCAATGGGGGAAGTTTCATACCAAAATTTATGGCCAGTTACAAGATAAAGGATACCATCCTCAAGGCCTTTCAAAAGACCTCAATATGTTTGTAAATGTTTAGGGCCATTGGAATAATCTGATCAGTTGAAATCTTTCAAAGTTGCGGATTTTATTAGAAGAACATGCTTTTTCAACAGGCTAGAGTAATTATGCAGGGAAAGGAAAATTGCGAGCAATCTATCATCAGGAGTATGTGTAATGTGATTATGAGGAACTAGCCTAAATCTTTCAACAGCTGAGAAATCTGTAAATGGAATGAAACTTCTATTAAACTTACATTTTGCATCACTTCCTGTGTAAGTATTGTCACTTCCTTGCAGATTTGGCAGTGGTCTCTTTGAAGATTCCAACAAAGCTATACTTGTGGCAATAAATCTCACTGAGCATTACTTTTGAAAATTAAACTTCCTGTTGATTGGAAATTCGCATAATTGTTGTGCCCCACTGATTATCCTAAAAAGTACAGATTCTGTAATGTAACACTTGGCTTTCTTTAGAAGCGAATTCAAGCAGCTAATTGACCCTGAGGGATTATGAACTGTTGGCAGTTAATAAGTCATAAAATTCTTGCATAAAGTAGGATACTAGATTCTATCACCGAGACAAATAGTACAAAGAGCCAGGGTATAAATATCTAAATGTAGAAAAGAGCTGGAATTTCTCAGTGACTGCTCTTCTGGAGTCTCCAGGGCATGTTTGCTATGGTTTCCTGACTAGAGAAACAAGCTTAAAAAATGAGCACATTAAGGAGTAATTTGTTTGAAGGTTCAGGAAGTTTGTGAGGGGGAGGAGGGGGAAGGCAAAAGTGACCTTTAAGCAAGAGCTGGACATTATTACATTTGTCATTTGTTTCCTTTCACCTTTAGGATGTTCACCATGGTAACGGTACACAGCAAGCCTTTTATAATGACCCCAACGTGCTTTATATTTCCCTCCACCGTTATGATGAAGGAAACTTTTTCCCTGGTAGTGGAGCCCCAGACGAGGTAGGTTGCATTTCTCATCGGCCTCTTTTATCGTTCTGGTCTAATTGCATTGCATGATTATTCCTAATTAGTTCATTCTTCGCTGTTGCACTTTAAATTGCTGCGGATTGCAAAATTGTCCACTGGGACTGAGTCCCAGTACAGACCAAGTGCACGGCCCCAACCAATGCTTGTCAAGCATCGTCTGGTTGATTTTGGTATGTTCTTTGATGTTGGTTTCAAAGCTATGTTATCCAAAAATATATATTTTTCTTTCTTGGTGCCGTCCTATTTTCAGGTTGGAAGCGGCCCTGGTGAAGGCTTCAATGTGAATATCGCCTGGACAGGTGGTGTCAATCCCCCTATGGGAGATGTGGAATACCTTACAGCTTTCAGGTGTGTTCCCACCTGTAGTAATATTTGGTTAAGTTCAAAGCAAATGTACTCTTTTAATAGCTTCACATAGAGATCATTGGAAAAGTGTGTAAAATTTTAACTCAGAGTAAATGCGTACACATTGGATGGCTGGGGCAGAGGGCAGGAAAGGGAAAGGAGAGGTTTTAACTTTCCACCCAGTAAGAATGGGGAAGTCTGGTCACATATCGGGGTTCAGCTGTATTCTCTGGAGATTTAGCTCCACAGCAAACCTGTGCCATTACTAGTAGGTTCCCCGGCTGGAAATCAACCTGACTGATAGGCCAAACTTGGCTTCCACCTTGATGGGAGTACTGGGACAAGGTTGAAGAACCAGGTAGATTTGAACGCTCATCCAGAGTGTGAGGTGGCTCCAGTTCCTAAATTGGGCAAGGTGAGCAGAGTCTGGGAGGCATTACAGAAATGGAGGGAAGCAGCAAGAGGTCAATCACTTTGGTGATTGGAGGATGGAAGCCTTGGAAGTTGGGGTGGGAAGATTGGAGGCCTCAGCAGACATGAGATCAAGGAAAGATTGCATAACTTTGAAATAGGGTGTCTAACTGTAGTAGGGGTGGCAATTCAAGGTGCATTGAATCCGATAGGTAAGTGGAATGAGACTTACCTCCTTGATCTAACAATCCTCACCTTTCTGTAGCTGTTAGTTTTCAGAAGGTTTGGGAAACTGGGATGCACAGAGTTAGGAAATAGTGGATAAATATGATAATATGAGACATGCAGCCTCATTATAAACTTTAAATCGCCAACCTTCCTCCTGAAATTGAATGGTTGTCCTCTGCTGCCACTTCCACTCCCCCTCCCTCCCCCCCCCCCCCAGCTTGTTGAAACTGCAAGTGGGTGGATTGCAAGTAGATTGGAATTGAGATTCAGTTATTGAACATTTTAATCTCCTATGTGATACAAATCCACCAGATTTTTGGGGGCTAAAATTTCATTCTGGATTTCAGCATTGTAGCTGTTCCCTACACCATCTCCGGCACTTGACTATCTTTCTTGTTTGTCAATATTCAGAACTTGAATTAATGCTCAAAATAAAAGCAAAATTGGCTGTGACGAAGGGTTATCTAGACTTGAAACATTGGCTCTATTCTCTCCCCACAGATGCTGTCAGACCTGTTGAGACTTTCCAGCATTTTCTGTTTTTGTTTCAGTAATGAAAATGACATGTAACCAGAGCATTGTATATATAGTTTGATTACTACTCTGTCTCACTAGTGTTCTAATTTGTTGTGTAATTCAATATCCTATTGCCTCTGTTGAATGCGACATTGTTGTTTGAATATGATGAGTGTTTGGTCCATTAATTTTATCCATGGCTACTTCAATATGTTCAGATAGTGTTTATATTTCTCGTTATATCTTTCAATATTCAACACTTTACACTCATCTATGTTAAATTTCATCTGCCTCAATGTGCTACTCCTATCTTTTGTTCAGCTCATTCAGCATTTTCAGATCTTCCCTGGCAATTCAATTTGCTAGCATTTGTAAATTTAATTAATTTGCATTGGGTTTCAAAATAAAACTCACTGATGTAAATTGGAAACAGAATTGGTTCTACTAATGAGCCCTTGGGCATCCCATTTAATACTTACTCGCCTCCCCCAACTTCACTCCCTCTTCCCACCCCGTTACTCTCTTTAGAGCCTTTACCTATTGTTTCCTAAACGTCAGACAGCCTTTTATTCCAATATATGTTTTCCTCTGAATCTCCAGAGTTTTGAACTTAATTGGCAACCTTTCATGTGGAACTTTATCAAGTGTGCTTTGGAAAATTGAATATATAATGTTGTGGGGTTTACTACAGTTGACTGGGGTTGTTGCTTCGTTGAAGAAATCAAAGAGATCAGTCAGGCAGAATTCTCCCAAACAAGATGCATTGTTGAGTGCTTTTTGTTTGAGATTCAACCAAATGAAAACTAAATTGACTGTGTGGTGTCACACACAATATGCATAACATGTACAGGACCCACTGTGAAATTGTACTGGTTCATAGTACAACACTCAGTTGAACATATTATAAGTTTTTCAAGGGATTTTCTGCTAACATTCACATTAGGCAAGTTCAGTGATGGGAGAAGAAAATATCATGAGAAGGCCAACGTCGCATTTCACAGGAAGCGATAGTCCTGTCTCTCTATTAGTGATGGGTCATATAGAACAATACAGCACAAACAGGTCCTTTGGCCCACGAGTTGCGCCGATCACATCTACCAATCCACAGACCTATCTATAACCTCCTATCCTATTCATTTCCATATACTCATCCAGAAGTCTTTTAAAAGACCCCAGCGAGTTTGCCTCAACAACCTCCGACGGCAGCCGATTCCATTCACTTACCACCCTCTGAGTGAAAAACTTACCCCTATTTATTCCAAGATGTATTTTTTTTTGTCCAATAAAGCAAATAAACCCTGAGTGGTTAATTCCATTAGTGGAAGAAAGATCTTCATCAATTCATAAGATATAGGAGCAGAATTAGGCCATTTGGCCCATCGACTCCTCTCTGCCGTTCGATCATGGCTGATCAGCTCCCCATCCCTATTTTGCTGCCTTCTCCCCATAACTCTTCAAATCATTAACAATTACATTACAAGATACATTATACTGAATGTCAGCATTTGGGCATGGTGGGGCCTGGACTCCAAGAGGTGGTCAAGATGGAAGGAAAGAATGACATGAAGATACATTTAACCTGGATTTTGATCAGATCATCGCAGATAGTATGGGGTTGACCCAATGTCATCAACTGGATAGCTGGTTGACATTAATTTCAGACCCAGCAGTCTGTTGCCTCCTTTAAAACCTGGAATGCTTCAAGAATCTGCACTTTGCCTCCTCAGCTTTCCCACCTCTATATTTCCCCCTGCGGAAATCATCCAAAAATACACCATATGGGGTGAATTTTCCTGTCCCGGCTGCCACATGAAATTTTCCAATTTTGGGGCAAATGCAGACAGACAATCCCATCCCAGGTTTCACATGAGCACTGAATACGTAACACTCTCAGAACAACCAGGCTGTTTTGTGTTGTTACATTGTTTAACTCAGTTATGGACCAAGTATAATTTAACCCAGTTCAACCTTTGAAAGATTGAAGCCATCAGCCGCATTTCCCTGTAACTGAGGTTGAACCAGATTTTCCATAGGCTGGCAGTCCATAGAATACCTACAGTACAGAAGAAGGCCATTTGGCCCATTGATTCTGTACCAACCACAATTCCACCCAGGCCTATTCCCATACCCTTAAACATTTACCCTGCTAATCCTCTTGACACTAGGATCAGTTTAGCATGGTCAATTTAGCATGGCCAATCAACCTAACCTGCACATCTTTTGGACTGTGGGAGGAAATCAGAGCACCTGGATGAAATCCACACAAACATGTCATATTTGCTAACTTTCAATGTTGGAAGCCTCATTATAAGAAATTAACATACAATTTCAAGTCCATATCCTGAATATACACCCAAGTCCAAAAGATCCATCCAAACCTTGTAATGGCAGAATGGTGTGAAGCATGTTTAGTCTCAGGAGGTATGCATCTGGTGAGCAATACTTCCAGGAAAGCTCAGAGGTGAGCCCAGTTCTCAGGGAGAGTGGATAATGCTTGGAAAGTGCCAGTTTGGTATAAGGGGAGTGCTGTGGAGCAGCCAAGGAGGGAGTGTCAGGGTATGGGTGGGTGCAATTAGGTGAAGACTGTTTCCTGGTTTGCAGCTATGTACTGGGGTGACCTTTAATATTGACAGCTGGATTATCAAGTGTCTGATTTGATGGAAAGGCCAGCAATTGTCATAGAACCCAAGGAACTCCAAGTTTGTTTTCCAAAGTACTACACTATAAGGTACAATTTTGTTTGTGGATATAATTTTGTCTTTTAAAAAGATTTAGATAGTTACATGGGTATGATGGGTGTAAAGGGATATGGACCAAATGTAGGCAATTGGGATTAGTTTAGGGATTTTAAAAAAGGGCAATATGGACAAGTTGGGCCAAAGGGCCTGTTTCCATGCTGTAAACCTCTATGACTCTATAGTTACATGATGTAGAGATGCTGGCGTTGGACTGGGATAGTAAGAACTCAGTAAGAATTTAGCAACACCAATTTTAAATCCAACCGATTTATTTGATAGTAAATTTGCGAGCTTTCGACACTTTGTGTCTTTGTCAGGCAAATGCAGTGTTCTGGTCTGCAATACCTGCTATTGCAGACCAGAATACTGCATTTGCCTGACAAAGACACAGAGTGTCGAAAGCTCGCAAATTTACTATCAAATAAATCGGTTGGATTTAAAATTGGTGCTGCTAAATTCTTACTGAGTTCTATAGCTACATGGCAGAGAAAGTTGCTATTGCCATTGGCAGCTTTAGTGCTGCATTTCCTAATCGATGTCGGCCTTTGCCGATATTGGAGGAAATCCCAACCTTTGCCAAATATCATATTATTGCTAAGCACCAATCCTTCATCTTCATAACACAAAACTATGTGTGGATGGAACAAATTAAAGGTTTGAATGCTGGTTAGTAAGGATAATGGCCAGAATTCTCTGAACTCGCCCGCAGTTGGGATTTTCTGGTCCTACTGCAGTGAAGGATGTTTTACTGATCACCAAGTTCCCTGTTTTCACTGGAAGCAGTGGCAGGGGATACGGCATCAGAGAATCCTGATTTAAAAATATAACCGGCCTGTTGTGTTCTATTTAACAAAGAAACTCTTCTTGAGAGAATATGTTGCAAGCAGTTTTAGGTTGAATGATTGACTGTGATGCTATTTAAACCATTTGAGTGTGTCATAGCCTGTTCACATTCTTCTAGTCATTTTTTTTTCTCTCTTTTATCACCATTGAACTTATCATTATGTAGGAACTGTTAGGAAGTTGGAAAATGCACCATGAGACACATAAGATAAAGTAAGAAAGCCTTATTATGGGAATTAGTCACTGGTGGTCTGATTACTCTGATACACATCCAAGCACTTGAACGACTAGTGTATTTTGATGAACTGTTATGATTAAATATTAAACATGCAATAAATTTCAGAATTATGTGTTTTCACATGCATGCAAGGATCACCTTTTGTTTATGCCTCCATTTTCGAACCTTGCTGTGAGTAAATAATCTAAGCAACATTTGTGATTGAATGTTATGCATATGTGATACTTTCACAGCAGAGAGGTGGATTGTCACCAACTGATCTTCAAGTAACTTCAGCAAAGATGGATGAAGGGTTTTTTTGTCTGTACACATGAGCATTTCAGTCATTCTGACAATTCAAGTGGTAAATATGTTAAGGTCATAAACTGAAACATCATAGCAGATGACCCATATAACTTTGATTGTAACCACTATAGGAAAGGAATATTCCTTCACGATAATGTCATCTTGTTCATTCTGGTGTAAAGTGAAGCTGTAACAGTGATTTTCTTTTCAGTACAGGTTAATAATGAAAAAAGCAAAGCCATTAGTGAGCAATGCAAGACCATTGACTTGGGCAGGACTGGAAGATCTTGCCGATGACCAATGGCTTGCCCCATCTGTCACAAGAATAAACTGCTAGGGGAAGGAGTGAAAACTCCTACCAATAATGCTCAAAATCCTAAATATGCAAATATAATGTGAGGAATTTTCTAGCCTCCCCATGGCATGTTTCCCTTGGTGGGAGAAGGCATGTTATTCACTAGTGGAGGATGTTTTGGTCCTGCCACAGTCAATAGGATTCCCTAGTGTCCCAGCAAACCAATTTCATAATGAATCTCATCTTTTTTCTGAAATCTATCCAAGATCCACTTCAATCAATGTAGCATATTTTTTTCCAGCAATGTGACCCACAACACTGGGATGCAAATTAAGTATGCTTTATAATATCCATTCTGTCAACAGATAACCATCCAGGTAGTGAAGGTGAAAATTGACTCTAAAAGATTTCAATGTGCATGTTGACAGCATTGAATAGCTTTTTGGGAACCAAAGTTACATTGTGTATTTAATACTACAGGACAATGCTTTCACATTCAGCTAGCTTATGCTGCCAATAACTTCAGGCTGTTTTTATTAAAGTTTGACATCTAAGTGGGTGTTATGTTAAGGTAGAATAAATTATCAGTAGAAAAGGTTTGTATACTTGCTCCCATTCCAACTGAACGAATGGCTGGAATATGCAGAGGAAATTTTGTCCTCAGAGCCTACAAGGTGTTATGCTTTCAAATTGTCATTGTTTTCAGTGCAAAAGTGATTATAGGCAATTTCAATAAACCTGAATTTAGTAAATGGCACATCAGATCCTGATTCTTTTTTTGAGCACATTGATTCTGTAAATCTTTTGAATTATGAGAAGTTCATTAATTGAATTGAAAATAGTAGGCTTGATTTCACCTCAGGATAGAAGTGAGGCATATGAGAACCAGTTCTTGGAATCATAGAATTTACTGTGCAGACGGAGGCCATTTGGCCCATAAGTCTGTACCGACAACAATACCACCTAGGCCCTATCCCCGTAACCTCACATATTTACCGTGCTTATCCCTCTAACTTAAACATCCCCGGACATTAAATGGTAATTTAGCATGGTCAATGCACTTAACCGGCACATCTTTGAACTATGGGAGCACCCAGAGGAAATACACACAGACACAGGGAGAATGTGCAAACTTCACACAGACAGTGACACAAGATGGGAATCAAACTCAGATCTCTGAAGGTATGAGGCAGCTTACTAACCATTGTGCTACCATGCCATCCAGTTGTGAATTGGAATACCCAGGATGGCATTGGTATGATGACCCTGTTCTTAGGCCTGACTATCAGTTTTTGAAACTGACTCCCAACCATACCTGGCAAGAATGAAAGGAATTCACAGGTATGAGTGTAACTTCAAACACCAGAAAGCTGTTGGAGGAAATCAAAAGAAAGAGATCCCACTACAAAGACAAATGAAGAGGTGGGCAACAGGATCAAAGTAGGGAATCTGGGTGACAGAGGAGGTACTGGGTTTTCTTTAGGGTAAATCCTATTTTGAATCTACAAGGAAACTTACTAAAAATAAATTGATTGGAATAAACAAGCACATGTTTTTTTTTATTCATTCATTGGATGTGAGTGTTTTTGACATGGCCAGAATTTATTGCACATCCTTAATTGCTCTTGAATGTCTTGCTAGGCCTTTTCAAGGGCAGTTAAGAATTAACTACATTGCAGTGGGCCTGGAATTACATAAAGACCAGACTGAGTAAAGTATTATGGAATCCCTACAGTGCAGAACCAGTTGGCCCATCAAGACTGCACTGACTCTCCATAAGATTATTTTATCCAACCATCGCATTGTGTGGCATTATTACTAACCACTGTGCCACCGTGCTACCCTGAAGGCAGACATTCATAAACTGTATGTGGTTTTATGACAATTGATAGTAGTTTCATGGTCACATCACTGAGAGTAGCTTGCAATTCCAGATTTATTAATTATATTTCCACATCTCCAGCAATTTCCATGACGGGATTTGAACCCATGTCCCCAGATTATTTGTTTTGGTGTTACCATTACTAGTCCAATAATATATGCCACTATATCCCCTTTAAGTCAATAAAGTGGGAAGTGAAATATTTTGGTATGCAGAACAAAGAGAGGTAATACAAAATAAAGGTGCAAATCTAAAGGAGTTGCAGGAGGTTGCAAGAAGTCGCAGAATGATCGGTGAGTATAGATGCACATATAATTGAAGTTGGCAGGACTGCTTGAAAAAGTCATTTAAAAAGCGTATATGATTCTATGTATATAAATTGAGGATTACAGTGTAAGCAAGGAAACTATGATGCATCTATAAAACATTGGCTCGACCTCAAGTGGAATATTTTGTCCAATTCAATGCACAACACTTGAGGAAGAGTATGCATGTTTTAGAGAGGGAAAGATCTATAAAAATAGTTCCAGGGATAAGGGAATTTGGTTACATGGATAGATGGGAGAACCTGGGGTTGTTCTGTTTAGAGAAGAGAATGTTATAACCCTTCAGATCTCATTCCTGTTGGACAAGCAGGGTTAAATTCAGGCCTTAAAAATTATACAGCTGCACATTGTACAATTAAAAGGAATTCTATGTTGAGAATAAATATGAAATGCAAAATATGAACAATTGGTCCTTCATGATTGCACTGTGTGACTAGACCATAAAAATAACTAGTTAAGGATGTTTTATAGGATAAACAATAAAATTAATGAAAATAATAAGGAAAATTATTTGGACAAGCATTATTATCATATTTAATTATCAGAGGCAGGGGGTAAGTGTTTTAATTAGCAGGTCCTCGGGACATTGAATGACTACAGGCTTTCTTAAACAACCACACAAACATACTGACTCGCTGCCTGCCAGCCTTAGGGTCAGGCCTAAGATGAAAAAGATAAGATAATTGGCTGTAATGAAATCCAGAAGTTTGGAGCTTTCTTAGGGCAGAGCGTGTGGAAGTGAGCTTAATTCAAACCAGTTCAACTCTGAGCCCACTCCTGTGACTTTGATATCGTTTGAAGTTATAAAAGTGTTTGGTGCACCATTAGCCTGCTGGGCTCAGCCTCCTTGGTTACCTTAATTACCAGACTTTACAGCCGACTTTACTGCACAGGAAAGGAGCCATTATATGTTTCATCAACATTGGCTGTTTTCAGATTTTAGGAAAAGCAAGGGTAAAGGTCACCGTGGAAAAAGGCAGGGGGATAAATGAACTGGTTGAAACCTTCTTTAAAAAAAACTTTTAACAAAAATTTATTGCAACCCTACACTTTCAAGTATTTTGTGTGCCATACAAAGCAACTTCACATGACAAAGCACTTCACAAGCATTACATTGACGTTATACATTGCCAACCATACATGAACTTCATCTTTCAACTTTAATTTTCAAATGTTTTTCCAAGTATGCACCTGATTACCTCATTAGTAAGTTTTCTTAGTTTATCTGTTCATGCTCACAAACATGGAGAGTGCCCGCCCTTTCCTGCTTTCCAGCAACATATGACCACTCCACTAACTTAGCCATTCTCATCCATTCTGCTCCCAGTTGATGAATTATTACCCACTGGTATGGAACATTTCTCCTTCTTATAATGTAATTGAGCTGTATGAAATCAGTGTTGAGGCATAGTGTCTGTTTTTTTGTAATTTCAACATGGAAGGGGGATCCAGCAGAATTTGCTATCATGCAGCTCCCACCAGGTTTTTCTCTTCAAGCTGCACCCAGCTGATGCTTAATGCCCAGGTGTTAAAGGAAAAAGTCCCCTCTTTTCTCTGTATCTATGGCTGCTTCATTGCCATTTATTGAAACTGTTAAATTTCTGTGTATGCTAATCCCTAATGTCTACCATAACTTTAGTATATGTGTGGTTTTCAAAGCTGTATTTTTTACATAAAGACAGTGTGATCATTCAAGTAGAATTACATTCCCATTAATACTTTTCCTACAATTCTGTAATGTTTTATTGAGCTGAATTTAATCCTGGCAGCAATGGCCTTGATGGTAAGCATAAAGGTGGAGGCAGTCCTGCTCCCACCATTTCTGACAAACAGCTCATCCATCTCTTTAACTTTTCAGCCTTCAAACATTATGAGGTGAAGCTTCCATCCTGCTTCAAGAGGGTGTGTTGCCTCATTGAGCTGCCAATCAGAGAAAAGCTACTCTGTAGCATCAGTGGGGAGCCGATGGTCTAATGGTATTATTGCTGGACTATTAATCCAGAAACTCAGCTAATCTTCTGGGGACCTGGGTTCGAGTTCTGCCACAGCAGATGGTCAATTTGAATTCAATAAAAAAACCTAGAATTAGGAAATTACTGATGACCATGAAACCATTGTCACAAAAACCCATCTGGTTCACTAGTGTCCTTTAGGGAAGGAAATTTGCCATCTTTATCTGGTCTGGGCTACATGTGACTCCAGAGCAATGTGGTTGATTCTCAACTGCCCTTGAGCAAATAGGGGTGGCAATAAATGCTGGCCAGCCAGTGATGCCCATGTCCCAAGCTTAAATTTTTAAAAATAAGCAGCGCCACAGCAATGGTGGCCACTGGTAAAACCTCAGGCTGAATCTCAGCTGTTCAGCGATGGACCCAGACCTCTGGGGACATCAGGTAGTTCCTGGCAAAGGGAGTGACATGTACGAGAGGATGGGGAGAGGGAGGCATATTGGATAGGGAAGTGGGCAAAGGTGGATATGAGGAGGGGAAACTGGCAGCAAGGACCTGGAAAGGAGGCTTGCCACCTTCATTCTTGATCAATTGGGCCAGTGGGGTGACGAATGGCAGATGGAGTTAATTTAGACAAATGCAAGGTGATGCATTTTGGTAGATTGAACCAGGACAGGACTTATTCAATTAATATTAGGACACTGGAAAGAGTTGCAGAACAAAGCGATCTAGGGGTACATGTTCATAGCTCCTTGAAAGTGGAGTCAAGGTGGACAAAGTGGCGAAGGAGGCATTTGGCATGCTTGGTTTCATCAGTCAGAACATTGAATACAGGAGTTGAGATGTCTTGTTGAAGTGTACAGAGATTGAGAAGGCCACACTTGGAATTCTGTGTGCAATTCTGGTCACCCTATTATTGAAAGGATACTATTAAACTAGAAAGAGCGCAAAAGAGATTTACTAGAATGCCTCCTGGACTTGATGGATTGAGTAATAAAGAGAGGCTGAATAGACTTGGACTTTTTTCTCTGGAGTGTAGGAGGCTGAGGGATGACCTTATAGAGGTTTATAAAATAATGAAAGGTATAGACAAAGTAAATAGTCAATATCTTTTCCCAGACGTAGGGGAGTCTAAAATTAGAGGGCATAGGTTTAAGGTAAAAGGGGAGAGATACAAGTGTCCAGAGGGGCAAATTTTTCACAAAGAAGCTGGTGAGTGCCAGGAACAAGCTACCAGAGGTAGTAGTAGAGGCCGGCACAATTTTACCTTTTAAAAAAAAAGCATTTAAGTAGTTACATGGATATGATGGGTATAGAGGGATATGGGCCAATTGCGGGCAATTGGAATTAGCTAAGGGGTTTTGAAAAAAAGGGCACCATGGACAAGTTGGGCTGAAGGGCCTGTTTCCATGCTGTAAACCTCAATGATCCTATGACTATGACTCATTGACGACCATTCTCCAGTGACAAAAATGTTATTGTTGCCTTGGAAAAGTGTTCCTCGGATTTATTATTGGAGGAAAAAAAACATGAAGCTTTCCAGGTACTTCACAGGCACATTATCAAGCAAAATCTGACACTGAATTAGATGAGGCTAGATTAGGGCAAATGACCTAAAACTTGGTCAAACAAGAAGGCTTAAAGGACGAAAGAGAGAAAACGAGATGGGGTAAATTTAAGAGTTCAGGGCCTCCAATGGTGGAGTGATAATGAACAGAAATGTGCATCAGGCCAGAATTGAAGGCATGCAGAAATCACTGCTGTCTCAACCCAGTAAAAGCCTATCACTCAAAAAAAAAAGGAAAGCAGGGTGAACCAGCCTATTACATGTGGGTTTGCCCTCCTCCCCAACCTCCCAACATTTATGTTGTGATTCGGCAATCCCACACTGAGCTTTTAATCCACCCTCAAAGATCCGAAATTTAAATTGAAGATATTGCCAGTCAGTGAGCACAGAGGTTTCAAATAGTTCAGAACATTGCAGATGCTTCCACTGTAATTTTGATGTGGGAACCATTGCTTTAGATTAAAAAATGTAGGATATCACTTCATTATTTAAGAAAGGTGAGAGAGGAAATTATAGACCAGTTAACTTAATATCTGTGATTGGGAAATCATTAAAGACCAGAAGTATAGAATGACTAAGGGGACTAGGAGGGTAAATATATGAGGTAACGGGGATAGGGACTGGGTGGGATTGCAGTAGGTGTAGACTTGATAGCTGAATGGCCTCCTTCACTGTAGGAATTCTATGATTCCAGCCGATCACAGAGAACAAGCATGGCTTTGAAACTGGGCACGCTTGATGAAGCTGATCAAATTATTCACAGAGGTGACAAAAGTGGTAAATAGCAGATGTCATTTATATAGACTTGTAGAAGGATTTATAAATCCCCTGCTTTATAAAACTGCTGGCTCAAGTTGAAGATAAATTATTGACCTGATTGGAAAATTGGCTGAGTGGCAGGGATAATGGAGTGATACACACAGAACCTGAATATGACGCATGACATCCTAAAAAGATACGTTTTGGGCCATAGCTATTCACCACATTTAATAATAACATAGGTGATGAAATGAAAAACTACATGTCCAGATTTACTACTGGTATATGATGGACGATATTGTACGCAGTGTAAAAGGAAGCATAAAATCACAACAAAATTTTAATAACTTAAATGAATAGGCAAACTGTGACAAATGGATTTTAAATGTGAGGTTAATGACTTTAGCCCTAGAAAGGATCGAGCAAGTTACTTTCTAAATAGTGGAAAGAAAGAAACAGTACTTTGAGATTCAGTGATATAGATTGTTAAAATATCATAAAGAACATAATTTAAAAGACTAATGAAGTTCTTGCCTTTATATTTAGATGAATCAAATTCAAGGGGCTAGAAGTCATGCTTCAGCTTTGGAAAGCCCTGTTAGGTCACATCTATAGCATTGGGAGTAGTTCTGGACACCACACCTTAGAAAAATCATGTTGACCTTCAAGATGTATAATGCAGACTTACTGATTGATACCTGGGTTTGGATTTTTAGGCAGAACAGGAGCAAACAGTGTTAACTAGAGTGCCATCAATCGATGTGCAAGTTCTCCATCTCCATTCTGCTGCGGGTGATTTCGCCAGAAGTGGGTTGGGGTTTTGGTGGAAGCTGAATCTGGTTTTCTAGTCAGCATCCAGAACCCCATAGGCAGTGGAGGGGATTAGGGGAGGTGGGCACTATGCTAGCTTACAGCACCCACTCCCCCGCCCTGCCCCGCCCCGCCTCAACCTGTTGCAGTGACTGCCACAAACTACCTTGTGGAGAGGTTCCCAAGCCATCTTCCACAAAGGTGGTCCATTTGCTGGATCCATTCTCCATTTAAAATCTTAAAGAAGTTGGAACAGGTGTCTCAATTTTGGTGCCTCTCTTTCCTCACTTACTTGCTACTTCCAAGCCTCCCATTTTGCAAACTTGCACATCTTCCTAAATTGGATAGTGAGCCCATCTTCTGACTGTTAATTGGTTAATTCAAGAAAAATCCCACCTGAATGCTATTCCTGGCTTCTGAAAAACACTTGAGCCTGATGGTGGGGTCCTGAAGCCTGCAGAAAATTTCATTAAATTATGAGGAGTGATTCAACAAACTAGGTTTGGTATTCACTGGAATTTAGAAGCTTAAAGAGTGATTTGTTCAAAGTTTGAAAAGATAGATAAAGAGAAATTATTTCTATCATTTGCAAAGTCTGGGACTGGGGGCACAAGCTATAAATTAGAGCCAGATTTTTCAGGGCTGTAATTAGGAAATATCTCTACATACAAAGAGTGATTGACATTTTGAAGTCGCTTTTGCAAATGCAAATTGATGCTAGATTAATTGTTCATTTTAAACTGAGATTGATAGACTTTTGTTAACCCAAGTTCTTAGAGGATATGGGCCAAAAGCACGTTTTTGGAGTTAAGTTACAGATCAGTCATAAGCACACTATATAGCAAAATAGGCTCAAGGGATTTAAGGTCTACTTCTGTTCCTACGAACAGGAATTGGTGTGAGTTGGAATATAGACAAGAAAGTTTTAGATGAGCTTAAATTTTCAGAGGCTGGATGATTGTTGGCTGGTCAGGATGGCATTGGAATAGTCAAAGGCATGGATGAGTGTTTCAGCAAAAGGTTAACTGAAAAAGGGTCAAAAATTATGACTTCATTCTTAGCTGAATCAGAAATGAATAAAATTACTAGGCACTTTTCCCATTAAGTCAGGGTCCTTTTACAAACTGTACATACTCAAGCAATGATCGATCTTCTGTAAAAGTCGACGAGCAACATTTGGTCAAAAAGTCTGAATATTTTGTACTTACCGCCTGCTCACTACTAAAGTCAAACTCGTTCTGATGCAAAGCTACATATTGATAGGATAATACAATAGTAGAGCATTGAGGTTGGCTGATCAGTTTCTCATTTCTGTGCATGTCAACATGCGACGTCAAGGCCATCACCTCACTGGTATGCATTGCATTCCTACCAAACCCATCCTTCAATATGGTATCAAGAAGGAATGCCAAATACACAGCCCAGTTCAAACCTAAAGCCACTGAGATTGCAAGAGAGGCAAATAACTGTGCAGTGGCTGGAGTATTCAAAGTATCAGAAAATAACATTAGATATTGGAGGAAACAGTCTGCATAGATAGGCAGATTGCTAAAGAGTGATGTGCACAAAGCACTCTCCAGTTTGCAAGAGAGTTCAGGGTCAGTGCAACATTACCATGGTGCTGCATTGCTCCTGATGCACTGTACATCTCTCTGCCAGAGCAGATTTCCTGCCCTCTACCTCCACGTCGAACTGGTCTTTATGATCAGCACTGTCCTGCTGGGCCCTTGCTCCCTCCTATGTCACCATCTCAGACCAGTACTGTAACTCAGGTCATCCTCTGGTGCCATACACCAATATCTGTCTGTATGGCTCATTGGTGTAGGACTCAAGCAGCCACTGCAACAAAGGTCCAAAGTTTGATTGGGGGTTGAGTGCAAAGTGAAACTAAGAATGGGGAGTTGAGGGGTAGGGTGGGAGGAGGCTGGCCTGATGAAGATAAGAAGAGGGAAATGTATAAGAGATATGCAGGCAGAGGAGAGAAGGGTGAGGTCTCACGATTGCAAGCAGAGGAATAAGCAGATGGATGAAGACAATGAAGAATGAAAGATAGAAGGAAGATTGAGGAGAGGGAAATTGGACCGCAACAAGACTGCATGAAAAGCTCACAAACAAAGGGAGTCAAAGGGATGCCAAATTGTACACTGGAAGGAGTGGCATGAAGAGTTCAGCAATATTGGGTAGAAGTCCAAGTGGTATATGGGTAGTTCATAGATGAGGAGCTGGGGGAGGGAAGTTGAATTGAGGAACAGAGTTCTTGAGGGTGTTAATCTTTTTCATTTGGGTTGCTGACATTTTGCAACATCTGGTGAAGACAGGTGGGCTGGAGAGAGTATTGGACTGGTATTTAAAGATGTGCCAGGCTAAGACGTTCAAATTCACCAGGCTGATGACAAGCAAATCAGCTGCCAGCTTGCCAGGTGACTTGGAGGGGAACTCACCTGTCTAATGAGGGCGCAAGTGCAGAATGTGATGCGGGATCCCACCAACAGGAAAGTCACCACAGGAGATACCCACTATTGCACTTTGTCTCAAAATGGGAGAATTCCACCCTTATCTTCACCCTGAAACAAGCAAGAAAATTTGGCATTGCAGATTTCAAATCAACCCAGGATGATGCACCAAGAATTTTGTATTGTGACAGTAAACCAAGATCTCACGGCATCTCTCAGCAGAACTCAATGACAAGCTTACCATAGTTCAGCTGTTTATATGCAAACATTAACAGAAGGATGGATATAGATTGGCTGTGATTGGGAAAAATAGATCAAACTCCCATGAATTTTGACATGCCAGCTTGTCAATTGGTGGGCTTAGTGGAGAGAAAACAATGTTAGTGAAGACAACTGACCAAGGAAAAAAACTGAATGAAATTGTATAAAGTTGGATATAAGACTTTTGTTTGTAATGAATTTGATCAATTTGATGAATTTTCATAAATGAATGTCTGTCTCTTTGGGGGTTGTTATTTATTTATTTAATAATAAAAATACACTTTCATTCCCTTTGCGCTAATTTATAGGCAGATTTGGTAGGAATAATTTCCGCCTTGATGATTCTGTGATTGTAAGATGATGAGTGAGAGTGGCTTCGAAATTATGATCAACCACCTACTTTTTGATGAAAAATTTTGCCTTTGAAGCTTTACTTTTACCTGAGTATATCTGGTAATTATTGCAATGTAGGTTTGTTTAAATTAATCCAAATATTGCATAAATTGAAATACAAGTGTTAAACAGCCATATATGTTATTTTACATAGGATCTAAGAGATGATATGCTAACATTTCTCCAAGAGATTATGGGCAATATCTTTTTTTAAAATTAAATTGAATAAACCTCACGAGCTCACACACGTAAGTCCTAAATGATATTGCTTTATAAATAATAGCATTCTGTTTCCACCCTCTAAGAAAGCTCCTACATGACTGCATATATTAAATAATAGTTATATCTTTAAATAATAAGCATTTGAAGCAAAACTATGTTCTTTCAGCGTTTTTAATACATGCCTCACTTCCATTGTTCTACTTGTTGGAAAACAGTTAGATTGACAAGTTCAAACACGTTACACTGGATTATATGATAAGGGTGAACTTTTTGCAGGTGAGCTGTCTCTGCTTGGCTGGTTCAGCCAGTGTTAATTATTATGAGGTGAATTCCTGCTTCAGAGAGCAGTGCCCATCAAAATGCCAGCAGTTATATCATACCAGCAGCACCATCAGGAGTGGTGGCTACAGCCAGTACTTCAACAAGAATATTAACGTGGAGTTCATCAATGGATTTGGACCACAGCTAAGTCCAAGTTCCTCCTGGGGTTGAACAAGTAAACCCTGATGAAGGGACATAATAGACAGGGCAGAGGAGGAAAACTGGCCATGAAGTTCAGCAGGGGGAGGGCTTCCAATTGGCTCCAAAGGCTCAGAAAGGAGGCCCACCTCTCTTCACAGACCATCAGCTTGATGGATCAGACCTACTGCATAGAAAATTAAGTGCAGACTCTCCTGCTGCTGAGTGACCATAGAATAAGCCACTTAGATAGCTTTAAGGGTTTTTAATTGGGTAGGTAGCCCAACACCTCCACACTGCTCATAAAATCAGAGCAGGCAAGCACGTCACCAATGGTGAAGGCCCTATTTTATTGATCCACTTGCCAGCCACCACAGGTGGCCTGTAAAATCATTCCTTTTAAACCAATCAGAAGCTGAAACTTTGAGTGAACCAGGATTGCATCTTTCAACTCATTGATATCACCTTCTGCCACCACATACAATCTGATTGCTTGTGTGAAGAATGTCAATCTGATGGAATCAGTCCCCATAAACAAAGCCCAATTTAAATCATTCTATTCAACATCCTCACCTCATGCACATGCACTTAAACAGCTTGGATGAGATTGTAAAAAAATATAAAATTTTCTATCAAAATTGTTTTTAGTATCATTCATTGTTATTGAATGCTTGACGGGAATGGCAAAATGCCTTTCTTCTTGAGAATGTTTTTAAAATGTTAAGAATTAATAAGAATAAATATGTTTCTTTGTTATGCTTGGGTTAAAGGGAAACTATTTTGTCAGCTGTTTCCTGCCACTTAAAACAGAACCAGGAAATGGTTTGTTAATAAATTGGTGTCTAACAGCAATATATATTTTGGTACAGTTTCATGTCAATAATAGTTTGGCCATTTATAGAAAGTGGCCATTCTACGTAGAGATTTAAAACAACAAAGATTCCATACAATGTATGATTACTTATCATGTGGTTTCGGTCATAAAACTAGGACTTACTTTCGTGACAACCTGAACCATTGTTTCCTCCAGCATGTTTTATTAAAGTTTTCGTCTTAAAATATGAGAAATACTCATTCTTTCACAAAATTCCTATCTATTTCAATGCACAGTGTGAGCATTAGTGCCTTTGTGTTCCTCCTGTCATAGCTACCTCAAGAATCTAATGGAATAACTATAATAGATTGAGGGCATATCAGTGAAATTTCAACTGTAAAGGCTTTATTGCCAACAGAGTAATTATATACAAGAACATCAATGTAAGACTAGGTTAAAAGCATGACTGTTCCTCTGGTTTCATGTGTTCCAACTACCAGTCCCTCCTCAACCCATGGTCTGTGTCATCCTGTCAACTGGCTCAACCACACCAGGTCATAGAATCCTCACTGGTCATGTGACCCTGGGAACATGAGTTTCCTTCAAGGGCCAAGCTACTACATTCCTTCCCCACAAAACCTAAAACACTCCTGAAGAGAAGCAGAGAACAACATACAACATTAGTAGGCACATCATAGGCTCTAATATAAAAAGGGTATCCAGAAAAACTTCTGGAAAACTCTTCAATGATTTAAACAGTCCAGAGCCTTCCTGGTTCTGTGAGGCACCTCAGTCCAGTGGCAGGCTTGTTTGTATTTAAAGAGCTAGACTTAATGGATAAGAGTGCCAGGTTCAATAATCCTGGATCCAGTGGCTCTTCAGCAGCTTCAGGCTCCAACATCTCCTCATCCATTGGCCCTCAGGCCCCATATTCTTCACTGAAAGTCCAGTAGCCAAACTTGGCAACCTTGAACTAACTCCAGGGATTGTTCTGTCCAATACTGCTGTCCTCAGAGGGCTCACGTTTCCTAAGCCTACAGCCTTATACCTCCATGATGCAGGAGATGAGTCCTATTCTGTCCACTATTTTATCAGCTACCCATACCAGGCCTGCTTCAAGTGGTGCCTCTTTATTCATTGATAACTTGTGTCTGCAATGCCTGCTCTGCCAGCACAGTTGATGCTAGGTGGTGAGATGCTGACCTCATATGTCGAATGCCATTGGACTTGAGAAATTTTTGGAATTCTTCCGCCGTGAATGATGTGCCATTGTCTGTCACCACCATTTCTGGAATGCCACAGATGACAAATATCTTCCTTAACTTGGCTGTTGTTGATTTCATCATTTGCACATCTAACCATTTGGAGTGTGCATCCATGAATATAAGAAACACATGGCCTATAAAAGGCGCAATAAAATCTAAATGTAGCCTTGCCCAGGGTTGGCTGGACCACTCCCAAGAATACACATTCACCAGTGGTAGTAAAGCCTGTTGAGCTTTGCATTTGGGCATTGGCTAACCATCTTTTCTGTTTTTTTGTCAATACCCAGCCACCATACGTAACACTGGCTGTGACCTTCATTCTATTGTAACCTGAATGAGGTTACATGCAATTCTTGTAAAAGGAATTATCTCTCTTGGAGCGGACTATAATTTCAGACTCCCCAATAACACCTTGTCTTCACAGGTTATTTCTGACCTTCTACTTTGGTAATGCTTTGACAAATCTGACTTCTCATAGCCTGACTTCTGGGTGGCTTGGTGGCACAATGGTTAGCACTGCTACCTCACAGCACCAGGAACCTGGGTTTGATTTCCCGCTTGGGTCACTATCTCTTTGGAGTTTGCACATTCTCCCTATGTCTGTGTGGGTTTCCTCCGGGGGGGGGGTGCTTCCACAATGTGCTATTTAGGTGGGTTGACTGAAGCACAGAGTGGAATATGGTGACGAGGGGAATTTCACAGTATCTTCATTGCAGTTTTAATGTAAACCTTACTTGTGACTAATAAATTTTAACCTTAACTTTAGTGTCTCCTTTGCATGATTGTCTTCTTTATCTTCTCCAGTACAGGGTCTTTTTCCATCCACAAGTTTGTATTTTACCAAAACTGGTAAGGTGTCAATGAAATGCAGAGCCAATATAACCTCTTAAAGAATGGGTAATGATGCTATTCTTTTTGGCAAAGGTATCCATCTGAGTACATCTGCATGGATATTTGTGTTGCAGGGAGATGCTGAAACATATAACTGTTGACCGCTAACAAAGAAGCCCATCTCTTCACTCTTGAATAAACAATTGGACGCAGCAGCTTACCTTCTGTAAATAGACCTAATAATGGCTTGTGGCCAACCATAAATATACTAAACATGATCCTTTTTTATCGCATAGATGACAGGCAAACTTTCCTTGTCTATTTGGGAGTATTCCTCTCCATGTTGAACAATGTTCTTGAAGCGAAGGCAATGGGCCTTTGTTCATCATCAGGTATCAGGTGGGACAAATCAGCTCCCATTCATTGTCTGAAACCTCACAGGTTACCATTAAGGGTTTGTTTGAGTTGAAAGGTACCAACAAGGCAGATGACTGCAGTACCTATTTAACTTTTGCAAAAGCTTCCTTCTGTTCTTTCCCCCATTTCCATGTTTGGTTGTTTTTTAACAGTTGGTGAACTGTGACTAAAACAGTAGAATTTTTTTTAATCTGCCGTAGTAGTTGACCATCTCCCGTATTGATTTCAGCTCGGATATGTCCTTGGACCTCCTTGGCGGCTTTAACCTTTTCTTCCAAAGGATGTAAACCTTTCAAATCAAACCTGAATCCCAAATAGGTAACTTCTTCTGATTGAAATGTACTTTTTTTCCACTTCAGCTGAACACTTGCTCCCTAAAAATGTCTTCACACTTCTAGATTTGATCTGTGTTCTCCAGGTGTCGTGTCAGTGATCACTATTTCATCCAGATCAACCACTACATTGGGGATGCCTTCCAATAGGTTCCCCATTGCACACTCTCAAATGGCACAGGCTGATGAGACTCCAAAAGGCAATCTGGCATAATGATACAATCCTTTCTGTGTGTTGATTGTCACCTGCTTTTGTTAGTCCTCATCCAACTTCAGCTGCTGATAGGTATGGCTGAGATTCAATTTAAACCTCAGCTAGTATAGCATAGAGATCTTCAGTTCTTGGTATGGGGTTCCTGTCTACTTGTGCTCCTTTATTTTCAGTTAATTTGTAATCCCTGCAAATTCTGACGGTCTGACCAGGTTTTAAAATGGGAATATGGGTGCAGCCCATTCAAGGTATTCCACTTTTTATAATACCCAAATCTTTCAGGCTCTTAAAAGCTGGATTTCCACTTGCTGATGAAGGGACAGAGAATTTAGCATGTCTAATGCACTCAACCAGCACACCTTTTGGATTGTGGGAGGAAACTGGAGAACCCAGAGGAAACCCGTACAGACTCAAGGAGAATGTGCAGACTCCACACAGGAATCAAAGCTGGGAATTGAACCTGGATCTTTGGCGCTGTGAGGCAGCAGTGCTAATCATTTGCCATCCCATAAGGCACGGATGGCCTGAAAATATTTAGGCATCACCTCTTGATCCAGATAGATTAGCTTGAGCTCCCCATATACATCTTAATTTGTCTCTGAAGACCATAGATTATTCAAATGGTAACTCCTGAAAACCTCCATCCTTCAGGTTTAAAATTTCTAGTCAGTTTAGTTGTATTTGTTTTAAACAATCTCATTCCATTAAACAGTCTGTGACCTTAGGTTACCAAGACTGGCAGTTTTGCCTTCTGGTCCTGATATGCCACTGTTATTGCTGCAACATCTAAAGTCTGCAGTGCCGCACCAGTATATGTGGACAACACAGAGCCTGTTTCACTTAGTCTAAATGGTTGGAATCCCTTTTGCAAATAATAAAATGCCTGTTCCCCTGTGACTGTGGCCATTTCTCTTGTATCCACTTCCATTTTCAATATGTTGTCATTTAACTACAAAGTTATCTCTACTGAGGGCACTTTGTTTAAGTGGACCTGGTTTAGGGTGAACTTTTCAGATCACTCGCCAGGTTCCTCATCCAGATCTTTTAAAAGAGTTAATTCAGCAGTTACTGTCTTTTCTTTCTGCACGGACGGTGCTGATTGATTTGATCTGCACCAAGCCTTGCAACGCTTGAAGTACATACGGTTCTTGACTCTACAAACTTCTTGAGACTGTTCCCCATCATGTTTAAAACACATGTCAGCTCTCAGTAATGCACTGCTTCTATCAGGCACTGATGCACCCACTTCTAGACTGTTTTACACCACAGCTGTTTCCCACCATAAACAATTTACCTCTTTCGGCATTTCTTGCAACTATAAAAGTGCCTACTCCATGCATCCAGTCATCTGGACTTGTTCGACTGCTTTTTTGAAGATGATTTTGATCAGTAATCTTTTTTGAATTATTGAGCTGTTTATACCACAGTTTATTCTGTCCCTTAATATTTCCGTTAATGTTGGCTGAATTTGCAGTGTTCTCTTCAATCTTGCCATGAAAGCTGAAATGATCTCCCTGGCTCACAGATTGCTGCATGAAATTTGTATCTCAACATAATGATCAATGGGCAGTGGGTAAAATGATTTATAATCAGTTCTAAAATCTGGTCAAACGATATTGTATCTGGATTGTCTGGCAATGTTAATGTTCTCATTAAGCTGGAGGTCTGAGGGCCATTGACACAAAATCTTTCCTCTTGTCTTCCATAGTTATTTCATTCATCACAAAGTAATATTGCAGCCTTTCTATGTATTGGCCCCAGCCGTCAACCTCTAGGTCAAATGACATGATCTTTCCTATCACAAGAATTGCAAAATGAGTGCACCTTACTTCTTCTTGGCACTCAAGTCTCCTCCCCATCTAGCTGGATACTGAAATCCCTGACCACTTGTTGCCAACGTAAAAGATTGAGGGCGACTTGGTGACGTTTCAGCTATGAAGATTTTATTGAAAACAGAGTAATTATGTACAAAAACATTAAAGTAAAACTAAGCTGTATGCAACTGCTCCTCTAGATTCCTGACTCCAATTGCCAGTCCCTCCTCAACCCATTATCTGCATCCTCCTGCTGATTGGCTCAGTTCCGGAGTGATCCATAGGGTCCACAATGCCCACATAGCTCTCAGAAAATAGCCTCCTCACCCCCTGGAAGAACCATGCTGCTATGATAAGGATGGTAAATAAATGCATAACTTACATTCATCTAGCCCCTTTTATGATCTCAGGAGGTCACAGAGGATTTTATAACCAAGTAAGTCCTGCAAAAAACAATATGATAATGACCAGGTAATTTGTTTTACTAATGTTTGCTGACTTTCTCATTTGGTGCATTTGGTGGAGGTTAACTTTAACTTCCTTCCTGATGGGCATGCATTCTGGTTGTGGATTTCTTCAGTGCTCCTCATCACATTTCTCTTCAGAAAGAAGCCTTTTTCATCTACCATCAGGGTTGGTCTCTCTTTTTGTTTTGCACTGTTCATCTGGAATTTCCCAAGGGTCTCTTCTTGTTCCCTTCTCTATCTCATTTATTTATCGTCTTTGATGCTCTCCTGAATGACCTCCCATCATCCTTGGACAGGGCCAGTGACTCTAACTACAGGACAGTTTGCAGTGACTGGATTTTAATGTCAATTTTAATATCTGAGTTTCACTTAAGTGCCGCAGACTGACTTTGTGCCTAAGTTCATCTGACACTGTACCTTTGCCTTTGTCACTTCCTGAATCAACTATTCCAACACTCACCAGGTAGCCGCCCACTTTCCATTAAAAATCAGCTCAGCCAAAACTCTGCCACCTTTATCTGTTCCATATTAACTCACACCTACTTGTCAGTTTTGCTGTTTTAGATCAGTCTGTAGAACATGCAAAAAAAACTTTTTACATGTTAAGACATGTGACAATAATAAATCAAATCAAATTTAAAAGCCTCAGCCTTATATTCAAATCTCATAACCTCATTCAACCCTCTTTTGAACTTACCTCTGACCAAATATTTAGACATAATGAATGTTATCTTACTGAGCCAGGGGCTATGGGGTGTGGATTTTAACTGCATAGTGAACCCAGAGGCAAGAATTAGCACCACAGTATGCAATCTCACCCAAGGAGTTCCTTGCCAGCCTGATTGGTAAGTTTGGCTTAGAATCACAACACTGCAGAAGGAGCTCATTTGGCTTATCGAGTCTGTACTGACCTCATCCCACCCAGGCCCTATTCCTAAAACCCCATACATTTACCCTGCTAATTCCCCTGACACTAGAGTCAATTTAGTATAGCCAATCAACTTAACTCGCACATCTTTGTACCGTGGGAGGAAACCTGAGCACTATGCAGATAAGAGGAGAAAGTATAAGCTTCACGCAGACAATGACCTGAGGCCAGAATTGAAATTAGGTCCTTGGCGCTGTGAGGCAGCAGTGCTAACTATTGTGCCACCATGCCGCTTCTGATCAAGGTGTCCAATATTGAGAGGAGGGGGCTGTTAAAGGCAGCCAGGAGTCTATCCCAGAGTCCTGCCGGGTGGTTGGCATGAATTCCAGATTCTAGAAGGAGTGAGGCCAGATGGCTTGTTGGATGGATTGTTTGAGAGGCCTGGGGTACCAGGACCTCAATGGGGAGAACACCGAGGCTTTGGAGAAGGGAGTTATCAGAGATCTGGAAGGAGCCAGGAACCTGCTTGCCTCCATTAACTGCTTGTTAAGCTCCTTGAGGAGCTTGACAACATGTTGGGTTTGGCCAGAAGGCAAATTTCAAATTGTAGATCATCAAAGTTATTTAGTGCACAGCTGTCAGGTATGATGTCAGAAGCCTCCAAGTCTTCCCTGAGGAAAAAATGTTTGGCAATAAGGGTTATTTTCTGAACTCTAGTGCGGTACTTTTTAGCTGGCTGCTTGGTCACTTCACTGTGCCATGAGGCTGCAGACCCTCTGATATCCTGTCTCTTCCATTCTGCAAGGCAGCAGCTTGTCCAGTCATGGCTACCTTCTGCCTTTGAGATTATAATTAACAGCGCCTGGCCATGATCAAATACATCTGTATTTGAAGATTACATCACCTGAGTGACGCAGTGTCGGGTCGTGCAAACTACTAAGGCATCAGTTCCTGATCTTGGTTTAAAAATCTCAGCCGAGATATCTGGCATTGCAATGCTCTTTGATCACTAAAAAGGTGTGTTTTCTGCCAATACATGTGCACACTTGTAAGTATCACCGTCATCTTTATAAGGAGCAATATGTAGAAAGATGCACACGTGGTAATCACTGGCCCTGAAATTGTAAATATTACAGTACCAAAAGCAGAATTTCTCAGATGTCCCATAGTTCTCTTTATCGCATTGGATTTCCTTAAGCCTTTCCTTATTATTTTTTCCCATTCATTTGGAAAGACCCCTTTCTTCCAATAAACTATCTTGCCATAGCTACAGATCTCAGTAGTATGGAAGGGTAATGAAGGCTGTGTTCCATCATTTGCCTGCCTGTTGGTGCATAAATGTGCTGTGCTGGGAGAAACCAGCCCTGGATTGGCTAATGGAATTGCAGCCAGCACCAGCTGGAACAGAAGCCTCTCCTCTCCTCTTCCTCCCAATTCTTGGAAACAGCGAGGAGGCTACATCCTGAGTGCCCACCCATTGCGAGGTGCTGAAAAACTGAATGAATTACTTGAGGGATCATAATCCTCCCCATCTTGACTCCCTGTTCTTCCTCCTTCCTCTAACTCTCAGACTTTCCGCTAATGGGAATGACATAGTCTCACTCCACTTTGGCTGATAAACACTTAAATTACCCTTCAGAGTTTGCGTGGAAGTGAAGCTGCAAGCATTTCACACTAAACACAAACAACGCGATTTAACTAGTCTGACACATTTTCAGATTACTATCTGGCTCAAGACTAAAAGGAAATATTGCTTCAAGCATAGGACTATTATCACATTTCTTTCCACCACCAGACTTTTAACTGGGGGACAATTTCCCTTTTCATAAATATCAACTCCATCAGGATGCTTTATTGCAAACATTTAGCTGGAATGGCAAAAGGATCAGTGGAATTTTCCCACACTGTATGGTGTAAGTATTCTCCAGTGTCAAGAATGCCATTCTTTTATTTTGCGTAGGCATTTGTTCACATGGACCTAATTCATTATATTTCCCCCCTCAAGAAAACTTCTGAGTCCACGTGATATGGAAAAAATTTGATGGAAAAGAAGTTAGTTTTTATGAGGCAAGAACTTAATGAACACTTCACACGAGAGTTCGAAGTACCTGATTACAGCAATTTGTGTTCAGCCTACGCATGGATTTGTTTGAATTTACGTTTCACATTGCACTGGAAGCCATTGTATAATTAGTCACAATGATGTTAGTGTACAGAAATTGGAGATAATTGCCTAAACATAGTTGAAGCTTTTCAAGAGAAGCCTGGCTTTTTGTTTCTGGAACTAAACTGACTTTCTCATTCTGGCATTTGTTAGCACTTATTTCATTACGAGTTCATCCACTAAGGTTGGACTTGGCATTTTGGCACCAGATCTGAAAATGTACTGAAGTTTTGCATTTTTCTTTTTATTTCTTTTCAGCTCATTAACAGCATACTGTTGGGCAGTTGCTCCAGTCATATTTTATTCTTTTATTGAAAGACTAAATCTTTCTAAATTATTCTTCTCTTAGTTTTATGGTTACCATCTCCCTTCCCACATTTGCATATCATTTGCCATTTAAGAAAATATATTTTCTATTACTATATATAGGGTATGAGTTTGCATAACAAATAGCATAATACAGTAAAAACATTGACATTTATAAGTGTTTCTATTAAGAAAGGAAGACTTTACATTTATATAGTACCTTAGATGGCCACAGGATATCCAAAGTGCTTTGTTTCTGAAGGGCCTCTTGTGATGCTTTGGGTAGCGTCCCTATCTCTGAATTGGGAGGTCTGGGTTCAAAATCTACTCCAATACTTGATGGGCACTGAAAGTATATTCATAATGTGGCCAAACAGATTGAATATCAATATGTAAGTCCTTCCAGTTTGTCTATGGCTGGCAATAGGAATAAGATCAACTGGAACCGACTGAAGGCAATGGCAAGTTACTACAGTATCTTGCCAATTATAACCAGAGAGCAGCACATGGAAGTCTATTTGGTCCCCAATGTCTCTTAAGGCATGGAACCTGAACAGAGAAGAAAGAAGTGCTTTCAAAGTGTAGCTACTGCTATAATGCATACATGACACACAGTGATGTCGATAGAACATAGAACACTACAGCACAGAACAGGCCCTTCGGCCTTCGATGTTGCGCCGACCAATATAAAAAGCAATGCCCCTCCAAACTAAACCATTCCCTTCTCTTCCATATACTTATCAACTAACCTCTTAAACGCCACCAAACTTGGCGCATCTACAACTGCTGCAGGCAGGGCATTCCACTCCCGAACCACCCTTTGGGTAAAGAACCTACCTCTGATATCCGTCCTATAACTATCACCCCTTAATTTAAAGCTGTGTCCCCTCGTGCTAGCTTTCTCCATCCTAGGAAAAAGGCTATCACTGTCCACCCTATCTAAACCTCTAATCATCTTATATGTTTCAATAAGGTCTCCTCTTAGCCGCCTTCTTTCTAACGAAAACAACCTCAAATCCCTCAGCCTCTCTTCATAAGACCTGCCCTCCATACCAGGCAACATCCTGGTAAACCTCCTCTGTACCCTCTCCAATGCCTCCACATCTTTCTTATAATGTGGGGACCAGAACTGCACACAATACTCCAAGTGCGGCCGCACTAGAGTTTTGTACATTTGCAACATGACGTTGCGGCTCCGAAATTCAATCCCCCTACCAATAAAAGCCAAGACTCCATATGCCTTCTTAACAACCTTCTCGACTTGACTGCCTACTTTCAGGGATCTATGCACATACACACCAAGATCCCTCTGTTCATCAAGACTACTAAGAATCCTACCATTAGCCCTATACTCTACACATTTATTATTTCTGCCATAGTGCATTACCTCACACTTTTCCACATTAAACTCCATTTGCCACCTCTCGGCCCAGCTCTGCAACTTGTCCAAGTCCCTCTGCAAACTATAACACCCCTCTTCACTATCTACCACTCCACCGACTTTAGTGTCATCTGCAAATTTACTAATCCATCCTTCAATACCCTCATCCAGATCATTTATAAAAATTACAAACAGCAGGGGCCCCAAAACAGACCCCTGAGGTACACCACTTGTCACCGAACTCCACGATGAATATCTCCCATCAACCACCACCCTCTGTCTTCTATCTGCTAGCCAATTCCTAACCCAATTAGCTAAATCACCCTCTATCCCATACATCTGCATTTTCTGCAGAAGTCTTCCATGGGCCACCTTATCAAACGCCTTACTAAAGTCCATATATACCACATCAACCGCCTTACCCCCATCCACCTCTTTAGTCACTTTTTCAAAAAACTCAATGAGGGTAGTAAGGCACGACCTACCCTTCACAAAACCATGCTGACTATCCCCAATCAATTCATTTCTCTCTAAATAACTATAAATCCTATCCCTAATTATTCTCTCCAATACTTTGCCCACAACAGAAGTAAGACTCACTGGCCTATAATTCCCTGGAAGGTCTCTCTTCCCCTTCTTGAACAACGGGACCACATTCGCTATCCTCCAGTCCTCCGGAACCACACCTGTAGGTGATAGGAGTAATTTTTTTGTTAGGACACTGGGGAGAACTTTCCTGCTATTTTTCACAATAGAATCTTTTCTATCTATTAACAGGGCCAGAAGACTGCACCATAGATACCACAGCATTTCCTCAGTACTGGAGGGCCAGTCTTGATTTTGTCTTCAAGGCTAAAATGTTGAGGTGGACTGGGAATTGGGAGAGGTATTAAAATTAGAATGCAAAGCATCTGGAGCAAAGCCCAATCTTCCCACTGTCAGGGAAATTCCCAACAACTGACAATGTTGGGTAATTATTTTAACTTTTGAAATGTTAGGTCTACCTTAAGTTTCAGTTACATATCATTCTGAGAATGTATTTTTTAGGGTTCTCTAACAGCGGTTTTGAGAAGTTTCTCTTTGAATATAATTGTCTAGACAATGTCAATCTTCTGGAACATATTGGCACTTTGTTCATTCTTGTAACTGTGTGGACTGCCATGCAAATGGACCCACATTGGTCCAATTGCTGCTAATTTTCACTAATCACACAGTCAAAGATAGAGAACAGAGTACTAATCAGTGAATTGATTTGCTACTTTTTCAAAAAGTGATCATGTTCTCAGTGCTGCTAAATGTACAGATTACCATAGTACTTTATGGAGGACTGATTCAGTAAGGCTGATGTGGAGATTGCTATATGTGATTAATCTGTGCTCTGTCTTTTTATGGAAACTTCATGCCACCTGTTCATTAATGATTGTAACATGAAACCTAGGGTGAAACCTTCTGGTGATAGGCTGTATGCTCTGCAGAGACTTCAGATGTGCAAGTGGCTAACACAACTAGCCTACACCGACCCTCACCCCCTTCTCCCACCCCACCCATTTTAAAGGGGAGCTGCATTCAAGCACTGAAACCGCTAGAAGAAAAATGTTTTGGCAAAGCTACAACACTGCAAATGGAGCAATTAGTTTGAGTGACTGCCTGTAGGTTTTCAGTGGTGATGCTGGAGGCCTTAGTTACTAAGGTCAAAAAAGGAAAGATACTGTGTTTCCACAGGAGATCAGAACCCCTTCAGGGCATAACATGAAGGGAGTGGGAGTATGTGGCCAGGGAGATTTATTCCTGAAGTCTGGCCCTGAGAACCTGCCTGTAATGCCAGAAAAAGTTCAATGACTTCACACAGATAGGCAAGGTCAGTGAATGCTTCTTCCAAAGATATCTATTGCGAATGCACAAGCTCACATCACACAATGCACTGGACCTTCATCATACACCATTCAGCAATCAAGACTTAGGCCTGTAAGATTGAGAAGTTTCAACTCACCCTTACACACTTCCCAGTGCTATCAGCCTCATACCCATTTCTTGCAGTTTCCACATACAGTCAGCTGTATCTAGGGTAAGCATGTCATCCCAACATACTGCAACACAATCCATATCTCCTGAAGGACAATGCGGTCCATAACAGGAGGGAAGAACAGAGAACCAGTGGAGGTCAGCGTGCTTACATCAACTGATCCATCTGGTGTTCATATCATGGGGCCAAGTATGATCAAGAACAATTATTGAGAAGATCAGGATAATTGGACTTTCTGTCTCCTTCCCCTTTTCACCCTCATGCTGTGTCTGACATGAAATGCAAGCTGCAATAGTGTGACCATTGACTTTATGATTTTCACTCCACAGCTCTCACTTTTATCCTTCCCCCTTTTGTAGTTTTGCTTTCATATAAACAAGATTTGCAAAAAAAAATGCAGCCTCAACTGAAAATCTGAAATCTTTGGTGAAAGGGCACCATCTGCCACTCATGGCCATCAGCTCAGACATAGGCATACACACACTTCCAGCAAATAGTGAGTCACCAGACATGAACGAGCTGCAGCCAGGACAACAGGAAAGGATAACTCACCAGCACCACAGTGGATAAGGTTGCAGATGAATTCTGCGATGTTTTTGACAGGCATACAAAGCAGAATGCTTGATGCATTGACAGGCCTGTTGACATTTGCAAGGAGCATTGAAGAATTTAACTCCAATTTGTTGCAGGGCCTTGCGCAAAGTTTGGAACCTATCCTTTCCAGCATGGTGGTGACCAACTCCATGAGATCACTTATAAGATCAGCTTAAAGCAGCATATGATGGTCACTGTCACAGTGTTTATTGAAGCACAGCAAAATCTATTTAATGTCTCAGAGCTGTTGTGGAGGATGGGCATATTTCCGTGCAAGCTGATACATATACGTTCAGACTGTTGTTATTATAGCTGTGGAAACCAGTGCTCAAAGGGATTCAGGATGATACATCAACCCAGCAACCCGTGCCTCAGCACATTGCTTGATTACTTGGGAGCAATATGGCAATGGTTGTGTGATGTACAAATCCTTTGTCTGCTCTCAGAATGACAGCAATCATGCTCCCATCACTGTTGCTGGAATTTTACCACCTCATCTGCCTGAGACCAATGAAGAACGCTGTTCTGTGAGCCTTGCCTGCCCCAATTCCAGGGCAGGCACATGGGCAAAATTCAGCCTCTACCAATGCCCCTGCTGTTATCACTCAGCTAGCCACTGCTGCACTATGAAGCCAGGGTGCACAGTATGGTCTGCAAGGCCATCTGCAATACCCTTCTGTGGAAAGCAATAATTTTCCACCAGTCATATTGTTGTCACTGGAGCATAACTGCATAGCAATAGTAGGTCAGGTAAAGAAAGTATAGGACAGACACTAAGAAAATACCTTAGAATGAATAACTTACTGTTGTATTATAGGAAATGATATTGGATAAATCTGTTACAAAAATATTTTTTTGCTAGCAGCTTTTATTACATGATTTTGACCAATGTAACACTGTTACATAGCAGATAGATGGAAGGTGGGGAATTATGGAGTAACTGTGATATGGGAATGGGAGAATAACAGGCTGAGTCTCATGGATGGCCTGAATTTCTCTCCGGAACTTGTGGACAAACCACCAGGTAAATCCTGGTCGGCATGCTTGTAAACCAGCTGCCATTGGTGGTCAGGCTCAAAGAGGGGGAGTTTCTTCTTCTCAGGTACTCTGCGCTCAATGCAGAAGGCCATCTGTCCTTTTTAATGACCGCTCAACACCCCCTGTGATCGTCAGGACATCAAGTCCTCCCTGACTGACCTCAGAGGTCCTGCCACTGTGATCCCACCCCTCTTACTTGCTTTTGCTGGCTCCAGTGACAATGATCAATCTGAGATCTACTTCAGTACTGCTCTTGTAGGCACTGAAGAGCTGCCAACCTCTGACTGGCTGTAGCTCTCAGAGTGGGCATCACCCTGCAAGATAAATTGTTTCAGGCGGTTCCTCCTGTAGAAGCCAGGAACCCCAGTAGCAGCCAACTACCTGACTGGGCTTTAATACCAATGGAATTCCCAGAAAAGGCTCCCCTCTGTGACTATTAAATTCCGGCCTTCGTTCAGGATGCTGATTGCTGCTCCATGGCTTTTATTATAGGTACGCTGTCCAGATGTGGTCAGATATCGGAGGGGACTCTATTGGATAGAGTCAGTGTGCCTTGCTAGCCGCCAACCAATCTCTGGTTCTTTATGATAGGCCCAATGATGGTAGGCACGAATTTGTGCAGAATTCATGTGTTATGGCTTTTGCCAGGATAATGGGCATTGGCTGAGAGCATGATCACACACCAACTTCCTCCTCATCATTTTAGCTAAGGTCAAGCCCAAGATGGGGTGCAATGCCTTATATTGTCAGCTTGGATCTTATTTGTCCCTCTTCTGGGGACTATGAATTAGATTCGATTTGAATTTAGTTTTTTGGAGCAAGCACGGGGATGATTTCAGATCTGCCCGGTCCACTCTGAGCATTGACTTTTTAAAAATTTTCTGCTGTTGGTAGACTTTAAAATTACCCTATTAATCTGTGGGACTTGTAAAGGCATCTGTGTGCGTCTATGGCCTCTGCACCTTTATGAATCTCACTTCTCTGGCAAAGCCATACGCTCGCTCCTTCTGGTCCTCTCTGATAGAAGAGGAGACATATATAAATTAATGGAATGGGTGGACAAATTGCTGGTGAAATTTAATGTCGTAAATTGTGAAGTACTTAATTTTAGTGAAAACAAAGATGTAATATAAAATAAAAGATATCATTCTAGGAGTGCAGGAATTGACACACCTGGGAGTATATATACATGAATAATTAAGATGGCAAAGTAGGTTGAGAAAGTGATTAGAAAATATATAAGATCCTAGAACTCATAGAATCCCTACAATGCTGAAGGAGGCCATACAGCCCATCAAGTCTGCATCGATTTTTATACAAGCTTTATCTCCGTAATCCCATGTATTTTACCCTCCAATTTGCCTAACCTATATCTTTGGACACGAAGCGACAATTTAGCATGTCCAATCATCCTAACCTGCACATCTTTGGACTGTGTAAAGAAATCAGAGCATCTGGAGGAAACCCATGCAGGCATGGGGAGAATATGCAAACTCGACACATTCCACCCAAGATTGGAATTGAGCTGGGTCCCTGGCACTGTAAGGCATTAATGCTAAGCACCCTGCACTGTATAAATTAGGATAAAGAATACAAAAACAAGGATGTTATGATAAACTTATAGAAAACATTGATTCAGATTCAGCTTGAGTGTTATATCCCATTTTGGAATCAGCTTCAGGAAGGACTTGATGGCATTAGAGGAAATGCAGAAAATATTCACAAGAATGATTCCAGGACTTTGGAACTTCAGTTATATAGATATATTGGAAACATTGGGGCTGTTCTCTTTGAAGGAGAAGATTGAGGGAGTATTTGATAGAGGTGTTCAGAAATATACATGGGCTGGACAGAGTAGATAGAGAGAAACTGTTCTCTCCATCTACTGTTCATTAAATATTTGAGATCCAAGGGGGCACAGATATAAGATGATTAGCAAAAGAAATGCTAGTGACAATAGGAAAACTTTTATGTAGTAAATGGTTTGGATTGTCGAATGCTTTTCTGAGAGGCAGTTTTAATAGTGACTTTAAAAAGAGAATTGGATCAGTGCCCGAGAAGTAAATATTTGCAGGGCAACAGGGAAATGATAGCAGCATGGCATTAGATGAACTGCTCTTGCAGAGAGCTATCACAGGCATGATGAATCAAATGTCTTCCTTCTGTGCTGTAATCTTTCAATATAAATCCCATTTCCTTCCATACAGGGCCTTGTTCACCTCCCGGTGATGCATGGCTGTGGTGAAATATGGCAAAGGTCACCTGCTCCCATTTAGAACGATACACTGGCATATAAATTTAGGACCATTGTGATCTTCATGACTACTGTCATCATCACACTATGTGACAGTAAGCTGGGTTATAGAAGGTGGCATAGTTCTATCGCCAATCTGCTGATGAAATGGAGGCACATTGTATGTACACTGCTCCTGGCTCATAATCCAGAGACCTAGCATAATGCTCTAGGGACCAGGGTTCAAATCCCACCATGGCAGAAGGTGGAATTTGAAATCCATAAAAACCCATAATTAAAAGTCTAATGATGACCATGAAAGTATTGTCATAACCAACCTGGTTTGCAAATGTTTTTTTAATGGAGGAATCTGCCATTCTTTGTTGGTTTTGTTTATACTAGATGTGACTCCACTGCCCTTCTGAAATGACCCAAGCAAGCCACACAGTCCAAGGGTAATTAGGAATGCTGGCCTAGCCATCGATGCCCTATGAATGAATAAAAAATGTCAAAGATCTGTTCCTTATGGTACATTTATAGCAAATCATAATGTCATTCAAGCCACAGAAGGTGGCAATTCAGCCACAAAGTCTATGGCAACTCTCTATACAACAACCCAGTCAATTCATTCCCTCGCTCTATTCCCAAGGCCTTGCAAGTTTATTTCCTTCAAATGCCTATCCAATTAATTTTCAAATTACCTCTATTTTCATAGGCCACAAGTTCCAGGACATTACCATACAGTGCTTTAAACAAGTTTTTCCTCATATCTCCTCTTGCATCTCTACACCAAAATCTTAATTTTGTGACACGGAGCCTTCACATTATCAACTTCTGAGAACAGTTTTTTTGTCAACTTTAACTAAATAAGTCATAATCTTGTACACGCCTACCAAAACTCCTTTGTTCCGAGGAGAATAACTATAATTCCTCCGATTTAACCTTGTGGCTAAAATCACTGGAGACATGTTGGTAAATCTTCTTGTCATCTTCTCAAGATGTTTATCTTAAAATGTGCAGAACTGAATGCAATGTGGACTATCCAGAACTTTACTAATGTTCAGCATCACTTCACTGCATTTGAATTGGATAAGATCTTCTACTGAGGGCCCACAATAGAAGGACTCTTCCTTCCTGCCTCAATGCTGCCAGTGCTGCATTTCCAGATCTTGTTAAAGCCCAAAAGGAACTGAAGCTAAAACTGGCTTTCTTCTAACAGACCTTCCAATTTTGCTCACCTCCTTGTCAAAGACGAACATTTTCTTAAAAATCCAGAAGTTTTGCCAAACCCCTCCACCAACATTTACACAGAATTTCCACTAGTATTGAACAAAGAACAAAGAAAATTACAACATAAATACAGGCCCTTCGGCCCTCCAAGTCTGCACTGACCATGCTGCTTGATTGAACTAAAACCCCCTACCCTTACTGGGATCATATCCTTCTATTCCCATCCTATTCATGCATTTGTCAAGATGCCACTTAAAAGTTATTATTGTATCTGCTTTCACTACTTCCACAGCAGCGTTTTCTAGGCACTCACCGCCCTCTGCATAAAAAACTTGCCTCATACATCTCCTTTAACCTATGCCCCCTAATAATTGACTTTTCAACCCTGGGAAAAAGCTTCTGACTATTCGCTCTGTCCATGCTCCTCATATCGTGTAGACTTCTATCATGTTGCTCCCCTCAACCTCCATTGTTCCAGTGAGAACAATCCAAGCTTCTCCAACCTGTCCCTATAGCTAATGCCTTCCATACCAGGCAACATCCTAACAAATCTTTTCTGTATCCTCTCCAAAGCCTCCACATCCTTCTGATAGTGTGGCGACCAGAACTGAACACTGTATTCCAAGTGCAGCCTAACTAAGGTTTCATAAAGCTGCCACACAACTTACCAATTTTTAAACTCAGTGCCCTGGCTGATGAAGGCATGCATGCCATATGTCTACTTTTTCCACTTGTGTTGTCACTCTCAGTGACCTGTGTACCTGGACACCCAGATCCCTCTGCCTATCGATACTCTTAAGGGTTCTCCATTTACTATAGATTTTGTATCTCTATTAAACCTTCAAAAATCCATTATCTCACATTTTTCTGGATTAAACTCCATCTGTCATCTCTCCGCCCAACTCTCCAACCAATCCATATCCTGCTGTAACCTCGGATGGTCCACATCGCTATCTGCATATCCACCATACTTTGTGTTGTCCACAAAATTGCTAATAAAACCAATTACATTTTCCTCAAATCATTTATATATATATCTTACAAAAGTCCCAGCACTTATCCTCGAGGAACGCCACTTGTCACAGCTCTCCATTCAAAAATGCAGCCTTCCAATGCTACCCTCTATCTTCTATGACCGAGCCAGTTTTGTATCCACTTTACCAGCTAAACTCTAATCCCATGCAACTTCAACTTTTGCACCACTCTGTGTTGAGGGACCTTGTCAAAGGCCTTACTGAAGTCCATGTAGATAACATGCAGTGCCTGACTCTCATCAATCATCTTCGTCACTTCCTCGAAAAATTTGATCAGCTTTGGTAGACACAATCTCCCCTTTACAAAACCATGTTATATCTCTCTAATATGTCCACTTATTTCCAAGTGGGACTAAATCCTGTCTCCAAGAATCCTCTCCAATAATTTCCCTGCCATTGATGTAAGGCTCACAGGCCTGTAAGTAATCTGGATTATTCTTGTTACCTTTTTTAAACAAAGGAACAGCATTAGCTATTCTCCAGTCCCCTGAGATTTCCCTTGTAGCCAGTGAGGATACAAAGATTTCTCTCAAGGCCCCAGCAATTTCCTTCCTTGCCTCTGTCAGTATTCTGGGAATTTATCTACCTTGATGTTTCTTAAGAACACCAATACCTCCTCCTTTTTGATCTCAACATGACTCAAACAATCTACACACCCCTTACCCAGACTCATCATCCACCAAGTCCTTCTCTTTGGTGAATACTGACACAAAGTACTCATTTAATACCTCACCCATTTCCTCTGGCTCCACACATAGTTTCCCTCCCCTGTCCTTGAGTAGGCCAATCCTCTCCCTGACTACCGTCTTTCTCTCACAAAAATTATCACAAAAAGAAAACCCAAAGCACCTCAACTGGAAGTCACTTTATAATTCATTTTATTAATGAAGAAAAGATGTTGTATGATATTATGTGTGCTTACGTGCCATTGTAATGTAAAGGTGCTTGGCAGAGCAAAACATTGCTGGAAAATCTCAGCAGTATTCCAGTATCTGTGGAGAGAGAATGGAGATAACATTTCAAATCTGGGTGACCCTTCATTGGAGTGCCAGATTCAGGTTCCAGCATCTGTAGTATTTTGCTTTTATCTAAAGGTTTATGTGGGACTGGAGAATAGCACTGCCCACCGTCCTCCGTTCATATAATGCATAGTATTGCATGGTAATAGATTAGCGGAACATGAAAAAAGGGCTAGTCTGCATGGAAGCAGCATGATGCTTGTCAATATTTGGGATGTGTAAATAGTCAGGCATTAACAAAGATGATTCAGCTTTAGACATAGAAGTCTCAAAAATGCCTCATTGAGATGTCAAATGAACCCCTGAGACAACATACAACATACTTCCCTCAATGATGGCATCATAATACAACATGGTACTCAGCAATAGCTCAAAATACAATAGCGATGGTGCAGGGGTGGGGATTGTCCCTCATGGAGCTAAACCCATGATTAAGATAGGGCATTAGCAGAAGGTCCAGTATGCATATCATGCACCAAATCAGCCTTCAAGGCTTTTTGATGCACCCAAGCTACATGGTTTAGCATGTGTCATGCCCTTTAAGATAGAGCTGTGCTCAAAGTGACTAAAAGCATTCCTCTGGACACTTATAAAGTTTTGGGCTTCCATAGTCCCTGCACCAAAGAAATGAAGTTGAATTTCTTAGTGCCCAACAATCTAAAAGCTTCCGCAATCCAAAGCAAATACAGTGGTAGTAATGCAATAATAATATTTTGTTGTATTTTACCAAAGGATCAGTTGCATTTCAATTCACAAACTTGATTTGACTTGACTGCACCAAATCTGAATATAAGAGAGCAAAAGAATTTCAGCATAAAAAAACTATTTTCTTTTCTGTGCATCACTAAAATAATGGTAAAAATTAATGCCTGATTGAATATCTACATTTATTGAAATAAATTTGGCTGCAAATCATATTTAAGAGCATAATAGAATAGGTAGACTCAAAGGTCAATTACTTAAGGACCAAGAAATAGTATTTGGTGCAAAAAGAGTATTTGTCTTTTCTTTACCTTTATCTTAAAATTTGTAAATCATTTTGAAAACGTGAGCATATCTGTTCCCTGACACCTGTCTCCAGGTATGCATATAAAACGAGACTAATTATCAACTGGTTTTGGCTGCAAGACCATTTGTTTCTGAAATTGCAAACAAGAAACTATTGAGGATACCTTTTAGCACCCTTAATTCCTGGTAACATGAATTCTTGATCTCAGCCATGCTACCCAGTAACTCATCATGTGTCTGTAAGAATGAGGACAAATTGATCACACCTTCTAGTCACTCTGGGCTGTGCCTGAACTAACACCATCTATTCTGCCAATCCAGAAATATATTGAAAGATCTTTGTAGCAACAAAAGACTCATGGATTTCTGGTGGATGGGTCAAGATTTGAGGCAAGTCTCAGAAATGCCTTTTGATAGTGGCAAGTAAATTTTAACAGAAATAGTAAATTATGTAAATGATAGGATAATGATGGGGTGACAAAATTCATCAGAAGTCTCATAGTCTATGCCAGCACTGAAGATGATTAACGCCATGTAATCATCTTCATACACATCCTTGTATGTGTTTCATACACATCCATGTAAAACAGATCACTTACTCATGGAGCAACTGGCTTGGTACAGCTTTATTAATTTTAGGCAGTATTTTAATGTGTGGTTTTCCTCTTGGTGCTCTGGTTTCCTCCCACAATCCAAAGTTGTCAGGTTAGATGGATTGGCCATGCTAAATTGATTTTTAACGTCCAATAATGTGTAGGTTAAGTGCATTGGCCATGGTAAATACACAGGGTTACTGGGATAGGATAGGGGGCCTAATCAAGATGTTGAGTTGATGCAAATTTGTTGGGCAGAATGGCCTTCTTCTAAACTGTAGTGATTCAATAATTCCATGATATTTTAGCACTGAATGAAACATTTTCTTTCTTTTGTGTTTTCTACTGTAGGTAAAGGAATTTATTGGCTTCCCTTCATGTAGTATTTAGTTTTGGAACTGTGTTATCTCTTACTTCTACCTCAGCACTTTCATGAGAGTCATGATGTGGAGATGTCAGTGTTGGACTGGGGTGGGCACAATAAGAAGTCTCACAACACTACATTAAAGTCATGAGCTTTCAGAGTGTGGCTCCTTCATCAAGTGAGTCGCCTGATGAAACAACAGTGCTCTGAAAGCTCATGATTCCAAATAAAGCTGTTGGACTTCAACCTGGTGTTGTGAGACTTCTTACTGCACTGTCAAAAGAAATATAATGTTTGTACTTTGGAATGTACCCATAATACCAATACATAAAATTAAAATCTTCTATGTTGTAAGATAAAATTAAAATGGCATATTGCAAGGGTAAGTAAATATGTCTGTCTGAACTGAATAAGATTATTGGTTTTGAATTTCCAATCCCTTGCCATAAGTTTGGAAGAAGATCTATAGAAATGCTAAAGAAATGGTGGGACTGATTGTCTTTGCTTCTCCAGTGATTTCGCTGATCTCTCAGTAAAATATATTGTGGCATGTTGGGCGAAACCTCATCAAAAGTAAGAAACAGAAATTTAGCTGCATCATGTGAGTTTTACAAATTCCTTAAATACCTAAGGATCCAATATGGCAGGTGTTTTTTCCACATTGGAGATGTGTTACCCTCTGTCCTGAATCAGTCTCTTCCTTAGCCCTCTGGAATCATTTAAAAGTCTCAATATTATTTTTAAACAAGGGCCAACAGTTGTTATAAGATC
The DNA here is from genome assembly GCA_024679065.1 of Sphyrna mokarran. Lineage (NCBI taxonomy): Eukaryota > Metazoa > Chordata > Chondrichthyes > Carcharhiniformes > Carcharhinidae > Sphyrna > Sphyrna mokarran. The sequence continues at coordinate 82,450,504 of JAGIQG010000002.1, forward strand.
CTTTTGTGAGACCCAGCAAATGATAAGCTCACTAAGCAACTCATGGTGCTATCAGACAAAGAATCTTCAACAGTGCTATTGAAAGTGCTCATCCACTACATGTTGTATATTTTCTGTTACACTGCTGACTTACTTTTGGGCATTTTCAGGAAAATCTTCTGACTGCTACAACTGATCTCTGATTTCTACTTCTGCTGGGGCTGCTTTTGCTTGTTTCAACAACAGTTTTACTGCAGCCATGGGTGGTGTGTTTTTGCACATGGAGGTCAAGCAGGGTGAGCCAAGAAGACAAGAGCAAGCAAAAGCAGCTCAAATAAGAAGATGGACAATGCTCAAAACAGATTTGCAAGGAACACATCACATATCGTAGTTACAATGAGGATTGGTTTTTCGACGTCTTTGTTTCATGTGGCCACTGTCCATGAATTACAAAATATACTATACAAATCAAAACTTGAAAAAAGGCACGCACTACACTGCCTGTTGCTCCTGGAATTGTCATGGGGTCATTCCGGTGTGCAGCAGGTGACATCAGTCAACACCATGATATCATGGTGAGTGAGGCATCAAGAATGGCAGTCAGCAGTTTCACTTCACTTCCGACAGATTAAAGTCACCTCTGGAATTTCCCAGCTCATACAGCCAGGAGCTTAACCAGTAAATGGCACAACCTCCAGCTGAACCCAGTCCCAACGCATCTACTCCTAACATTAATGATTGTGCAGCCCGTAGGAAAGGGCAATTTGTACACTTGCATCAAAAAACAATCAATGCCTAATCCAGGCTTACGATTATTTATTTTTAAAACTATTATTTGTATATTTGAATTCAAATCTTTCAACCCCGTCACATTGCATGACACCTCTTCATACGCTTAACTGTTCACTGTCACCTTCCTGAATGCTCCCATTATGTGTGAGTTAGTGAAAGGAAACTAGTATGAACCTGACAAAGCCAAAGGGTTAAAGCTACTGCATCATGAATTAGAATAGCTCAAACAAAGCCCCGCTTCTATCAGAAACTGCAGCTGCTCCATGTCTGATTGCTCTAGGTTGTAGCTGGACTATCTTAGGCCACCTCCACTGACCTTGAAAATAGCACTCAGAGAGTGAGTGAGTGTGTGTGTGTGTGTGTGTGTGTGTGGGGGGGGGGGGGGGGGGGAATGGGGTGGTCACTGAGGGCTGCTAAAATAAACCCACTCAAGATAATCTTGGCTTAGCACTACCGTTATGTTCGACTCTACTGTAACAGTAATGGCCATATAATCCAACCTTCTGAAAGGATCCGAGAAATTCTGGTTGCCTAAGAAGAAAATTAAAGCTTTCTTTTTCTCAAAGAGTGCTTCAAACTTGTGTTCACAAACATGAGTTTCTGCCTGTGGTTCCTTTAAATTTGCAGCTGCAAATTTAAGAACTGCAGCCACGTGTTGTTTCCTGCCCCCACTCACAGCAAGCTTCCACAGGCAGATCCTATCTGTGCCAGGAGCTCACTGCGAAAATGTAATAAGATCAACTTTGGGAGATCCTGCTGGATCAGCGCTGCATGATTTGAGCAAATGGTATGTTTGCCGCTGAGCACCTGACCATTTAGTCCCAGGATTGCAGTTACCCTGCTTTCTTGCTCATTAATGAAACTCATGACATAATGGAGCCAATTTTCCTCATATTAAACTTGGGCATAAAGAGCTTCCTGGGAGAGAACTGTAGTGGAAAAGAGACCAAAGTAAATCACATATAGGGGACTTCATTAACTTCACTGCAATGTTAATGTAAGCCTACTTGCAACTAATAAATAAACTTTGCTTTAAAAACTTCACAAGGCTCGGTCCATTTATATTAATGGGAAGAAAATTGGAAATATTTCATTGATTTATCTTGGTAATTCTGATATCCCTATCAGTAATGAAGTAAAGCCTATATATGATAAAGATGTAAATTGATCCAAAAATTATTTTCCTGCACCTGGACAATCCCTTACATGCAAGCATAATAAGTAAATTCAGCCTCAATTGGTCCTCATATTCTGTTTTCTTTTGTCCTGCCTTTTCCAGTGAATCATCTTTATCACATAGGTTTTACTTTATTACTGACGGGGATGTCAGAATCATCAAGGTTAATCATTTAGGGAATTCCTTGCTGTTGAACAATAATCTGACTTTCGAATTGTGTTTCACTGATTATTAAAGGAAGAGATGCAATGAATCTTAAGACCTGTAGATGGAGAGCTTGAGCTCTTTATAATCTGGAACATGGCTGCCTTCTGTACTGCTAGAATTTTCATGTAAGAATTTCTTAAAAAGGTTTGGGATCCAATTAATCTGCATGAAGAATATCAGTACCACATGCTTTAATATTATGAGAATAGATGCTAAGTTTCTTTTTAATGAAAATAATTCCTTACCTAATTATTGCCTCTGGTGTTGACATTGTAACCAATGCTGACACATCCTTTTTTTTAAGAAATTTTCCCCCTTCACCGAGTTCCCATAGAATTACATTTGTACCAGGCATTACTTAATAGTCATCAAGATTTTGGATATGGCCAATTGCTTAGGTTAAATGTATTACCCCTATTATTGCAAACTTGTTGTAGATCAGCTAACAAATCTGATACTTTCTTAAAATGTGTAGATAAACTTATTACCCAATAAATTGATTAAGCTACTTTGAAGGAGCTGTCTTAATGAAAAGGACATCACAAAATATTTTTGATATGGGGGAATTGCCAGAAAACCTCGTAATTTTAATTATTATGACCGCACAATTAAGTGGTAAGCACTGACTATCTCCAATAAGAGAGAATTTAAGCACACCTCCCTTTGATTTTTGATGGGATTTCCTTCATTGAACCTCGCCATGAACACCCTGGGTAGCACCATTGACCAGAAAATTAACAGGAATAGCTACAGAAATATTATGGCTCTATGAACCATCCAAACACTCTGTTATAGAGCAGGCCCCACCTCCTGACTCCACAGAGTCTTTCCACCATCTGAAAGGTATGTAGCGGAGGTGTGATGGAATACACTCTCCACTTAGTTGGATGAGTGCTGCTTCAACAACACTCAACGCTATCTAGGCCAAAGCAGTCTGCTGGATTAATATGCCTTCCAACTTCAAATATTCATTCTTTACATTGGTGTTCAGTGTCCGGAGCCTGCACCATCTATAAGATAGATACACTGCAACAACTTAACAAGGGTGCTTTGACAAACTCTGACTTCAATCACGTGAGAGATAGGACAACATCACCACTTATCAGCTCCCCTCTAAGCTACACACAATTGTCATTTGGAAATACATCAGTATTCCTTCACTGTTGCTGGGTCAAAATCATGGAACAGCCTCTCCAATGGCACAATAGGTCAACCTACAGCACATGGACTGCAACAGTTCCAAAAAATGGCTCAACACCTTCTCAAGATAATTGAGATGGGTAAAAATGCTGGCCTCAAGAGCACCCACATTGTACAAATGAATAACAATTTAAAAATTCTAACATTATGATCTGCCAGAGTTAATGTGGTCAGTGGAAGGGTTCATTTCATACATGGCACAGCAACACTTTTTACTCATCTTCAATACCCAGCTTCCCACGACTGCTGGAAACTCCACCCATCACCCACAAGTCTTGTCTCAGCCACATTTCCTCTCAGCCCCCTGACATCAGCAATGTAAAAGACAAAATTCTCCTGGTGTTTAAGGTGGTGACGGCGGGGCGGGGGGGGGCGAGTAGGGAGGTATGGATGAAGTGGGAATTATGATCCAGACTTTTTCTAATCTTTCTGCTGATCTTTGCACCAGAGATGAAGTGGGAGACCAATGGAAAACCCAATGTATGTTGCGGTGTTTTGTGGTCATTTTGTGCACTTTTATTTTGCAAATACATGAAATTATTGGAGAAAATGCCTGCTGACCTAGTTTAACTATGTTCTCCCAGGAAGTGACTCTCTGAATCAGGAGTGTATAGTCTTATAATCTTAGAATACAATCTTAGAATCCCTACAGTGCAGAAGGAGGCCATTCAGCCTAACGAGTCTGCACCAACAACAGTCCCACCCCAGGCCCTATCCGTGATCCGATTCACTCTTGTAATTCAATATACTATTGCACAGCATTTTGTGCTTGTAAACAAATGAGTAGACATTACTGTTACCTACCTATATAAAGGGTTAACCTCCCATAAAGTAATGGAAAGAATAATTTGATGTAAATATGTTGTGACAATATTGCTGGCAATAATTTCAACCTAACTGAAAAAGGATTTTCCAGATAGTTCCATAATTCTATTCTACTACTGCTTGTGGATAAAGTACATGGAAAAATAATGATAGGAAGTCACATCAGTGGGGTTGAATTCCTGTGTGCTATTTTAAGTACATTGATTAACATGCTTTTTCTCCAAGATTTCTATTTCAACACAGTTGTTAACCCACGAAAACAAATTAACCAATTGCTGTAGCGGAATAATGCACATAGGAACTTGCAACGTGTAAATGCCCCAAAGCAGAAGACATTTAAACTGCACTTGTGATAATCCTTAAAAATCAAAACTATTTAGAAAAGAATCATGAATGCAGTATGAGTGAAAGTATTTTGTTATAATTTGGGGGGCATTAAAAAGAAAATACAAAAGCTTATTTTGACTAAATAAATGCAAAATTTGTTGAAGAGTAATTTTGATCAATAGTGTTCTTCTTTAATTAACACACAGAGAATTCTAATTCACAGAAATCCTGATCACCTGAATAAGAAAATGTGAACAACACAATTATGGGAATTCTGTTTAGAATGTACTGAACTAATAAGAAACTTAACATTTTCAGGATTGTTTGCTTTGCTGCTTTTTGTACATTTCACATTTTCCTCTAATTTGTTGTTTTCTTCCTCACCAATACTGGACTAGGTGACCTGTTGTCATAAGATCACTAGTGACATTGAAATGCCATTTTTCTTTTTCTTGCTGCAGAGTATTCTGTCCATTTCCATTGACAACTGATAAAAACCATACAATGCCAAGCTGCCATCCTACATTTATTTTGCTCTTTGAAACACTGGACATAAATGCCTTGATCTTTTGAAAAGTTGCATCATGGTGGTGACGTATCAAACGTCAAAAATACCACAATTGCCCATGAAACCAGTTGCAGCTTCTATGTAGCTGCAGCTGACAACAATAAGGTTTGCTGTTGCTATCTTATCAAATAGCACTTGTTACGTCCATACTTGAAGTTGGCATCATTATTACACTAGGAGGGTGGTATCAATATTCAAGAGGAACTAATTATTTTTCAGCAGCACTGTTCCAAACACGCTAGCACTATGTTTAAGATGGGTAGCCAGCTTCCAAGTACAAGGATGGCATCATTGGTGAGATCTCCACTAAGTTCAAGTTGCAGTTCCACTTATCAAAAAAGTGCTGCCAGATTCCCTGGAATCTTGTTTGATTTATGACCTTATGTTGTCCATCTCACAGGGCTATAGGGATAGAGCAGGAGAATAGGATTGATTGAATTGCTGTATAGTGTGGTGGACTCGATGGGCCAAATGGTCACTTTCTCTGCATTAATGTCTATGCCTATCTCTCACTATATGGCACAGCCATCCACAAGATCACAACCATTTTCCATAAGGATGGTGACTAATAATTTCCATGATTCCACTTAATTTGACAAGTTTTTAAAGTGGTCCCTACCAACAAAAAGAGTTCCAACATTAACTGCAGGGTTGTTACTCTTGCCTGTGAATGTGCTGTACTGTGCAATAAGTCACAACCATTAGGGTTGTTATTATCCTTCTTCAAGCTTGGTGCTACCAACAATGAATCAGTTTGAAGTTTGCATGATGACATATAACATGCACGTGTGTCATGAACATTGAAGAAGTTATTGATCTAACTTCAAAAATAGCTGCAGCATTTGCAATCAGGCTTGTTGTTAAAACTCACTTTCTAGTCAAGTCTTCCTGGGGAGCAGTGCTCATCCTTGGAATGCCCCCACCTAGCTTCATTTACAATGCCCATAAACTAAATCAATCTGTAATTAGAAATAGTTTCCATGCTACATACGCACATCAAAGAGGACTATACTATGCATTATAAATCTGTCAAAGGTCATTCAAAGTCTGTTTAGGACCAACAGTAAAACTCAGCAGGCCAGGTTCAAGAATAAAATAACAGCTCTCAATTGGCACATATTAAAAGAACTCTATGAAACTCAATGCCTGTTAGTGCATACACTCCATGGGGATCCTTCTGCTCAGCATCATTGGAGCATGTCTGCATTGAATCTGCTTGTCTAAATTGAGTGAATCTGTAGAAGGTCCCTCAGACTAAGGATATCTTTAGCAAAGCAGGTTTTGCTTAAAACTGTCTGATGTCTGACAGATCTAAAAATGAATACTCCATCAGGTAAGATCTGACAAATTTCATTCCTGGTGTGAGGGGCTTCTCATTTCTGTCATGGATGGCAAATTAAGCAGAGCCTGCTTCCATCCATGTCTGAATTCCAGATACACATGTTATGGTGCACAAGTCTCTGTATCAGATGCATATGTTTACAAAATGACCCTTCTGTGCACTTAATCTCATGCAAACATTGCCTTTCATTAATTAACTCATAGCATCTTCCTCCAAAGTAGTTCCACCTTGCTGAACACTATACCATTAAATGGTGATTTTGGGCAGTTTACTACTCTTGAACAGCTATCTGTAGAATGTGAGAAAGAGCAAAATAAGCCTAACGATATTGGTGATTCCCACATTCTCTCGGACAATGACAGTGGAACTCTGCAAATAACTGCTTGCACATTTGTGTTGAATTTCACTCAGTAGTATCTGAAATCTAATTCAACTTGAATATGTAGAGACAAAATATCAGCCTGCTTACATCATAAACAATGAAAGTTAAGCTCAAATATCCCCCTGTGGTCTAATTGAACGTTGAAAATGTAGAATTGCATGGATTGCAGCTATATAATGACTAGGGGTGGTGGGAAGTGGGGAGAGGTTCAAAGTCCAGTGTCTGTACCTAACTCTTGAAGATATTCTCACAGGCTTACAGATATGACGTTTACTATGTCCTGCAATCATTAACCTGTTGCCTGAATTGTGATGCTAGTTTTGCATTGGTACTATTCTAAATCTACTCCTTATAAAAACAGTAATAGGGATATCAAACAAAGATCCTTTCATTTCAGGATCATTCATTTCAATGTTCTCAATTGAATAAAAAGCTGAGAGTCTGCAATTCTGCAAGGCTATCTCCAAATTGCTGTTAGTTTGGCAGCAGACCTAAAGAAGCCCCAGAGAAATGACATAAGCAGTCATTTTCAGCCACTTACACGTTTCTCTGGGAGTTCTGCCAGTCTCCCACTGAGGCAACAACAGGAGACAAGCAGAACCCCTGCAGAAATATTTTAACTCTTCTGATTTGCCACTTTAACAGTCCCTCATGTAATAACCTTCGTTTCCCAGGCTATAATTCAGAAATTGTACTGCTAAATTTTAAAACTCAGCAGTAGTCCAGTATGCTGAGAATTCTACCAGTAAGTGACTTCAGTGGTCTGTTAATATTTACATATCACATTGAATTCTAAAGAAGAGCTAATCAATCTCATACGACATTGCAAATGGGATTTCAAACACAGGCCCAGCTGGATTAGGGAGCAGGAAGGAGTATGTGCCATGGTGGGGGAAGGTGCTGGGAAGGGAGTATGGGGTAGACAAGAGAAAAATAAGAGGGGAGACCGAGAATAAAAGAAAAAGAAAGAGGTAGAAAAAGCAGATTAAACAAGGGAGAAGCAAAAAGAATTATCTAAACCTCACAGTGCAGAACAGGACATTCAGCCCATTGAGTCTCACTGATCCTCTGACAGAGCAACTTAATTTGGCCTAATCCCCCTGCCCTAACCCTGTAACCCTGTGCATGGCCAATCCACCTAACTTACACATCTTGGAAAACTAAGGGCCAATTTAGCATGTCCAATTCACTTCACCTGCATATTTTTGGACTGTGGGAGGAAACTGGAGCACGTGCAGGAAACTCATGCAGACATGAGGACAATGTGCAAACTCCTCTCAGGCTGTCCAGCGAGCTGGTGGAGCAAGGTGGACATAATAACTGTTGAGCATTCTGGTGGGGTAAGCTTCCACACCAGATGGTCTGGGTTGAACATTTTAAGAAGTCTCAAAACACCCCTAAAGTCCAATCAATTTATTTGATAGTATCCCAAGTCCAACACCAGCATCTCCACATTGGAACATTTTGTCACCATTAAGGACAATTCATGGAAAGATTAGGGTGGATGTAACTGTGACAGTGTTAATGCTGAAACTTCTTAAAAAAACACCTGCTAGGCAGGATTCTCCAGCTGTTTGCTGGTGACAGGATTCTCTGGTCCTGCCACCAGTGAATGGTATGCTGCCCTCCACCGTCAAAAAACACGCAGCTGGGATGCCAGAAAATCGCCATTTTTAAACATAATTATATACTTTTCTCCTGATTTACATGCACATGACTAATGGTTGCCACAATAAAATCTAGGGCAGTCCTCAATAACATTAATTGATAGAGCCATTCAAAAGCAAAAGTTTCATTTCATATCACCACAAGATAAATTATTTAACGGTTATTATTTTAACAGTTAACATTATGTTGCATTTTCCATTCTGAGTATCTATCAATGTACACCATCAACAGACATAAATGGTATTGTAGATATAATTTTGTAATACTTTTGTCCTACATGTTCTCAGTAGAACATTTCAGTGTTTTTTGAAATGGGATGCAGAAATTTTAATTCATTATAGATGTTCAAGGAGTGATTTCATTGAATTTATCCACACAAGGGATGATTTTGCTAGTCTACTTTCCCGGCAAGAAGCTGATTGAGATGGAAGCAAAGGTTGTGAATTCGTACCTCTAAGATGTGATAACCTTTTCTTTAACATGTGCTCTCCCTAAGTAAGACATGTGGAAATGGAGCCTCACAAAATGATTCCAGTATTGGCATATAGATAAAAAATAAGAAATATGTTTGAAATAAAAATGCTGCAAATGCCAGAAGCACTCAGCAGATCTGATAGCTTCTGTGGCGAGAAACAAGCCTGTGGTCTTGCATCAGAATCAGAAAAAGTTAAAGATGAATCAACATTCAAGCAAACAGAGAAAGATGGGGTGTGGAGTGGAGGAAGAACAGAAGAGAAAATCTGTGGGTGAATCTTCTGGTCCCGTCAAAGGCAACTGCCCCAGGTGGCAGGTTCCCTGATGATGGGATTGGCAAGCCATGCCAAATGCCAGAAGATTGCACCAGCAGTCAATGGCAAGTCACCTCTGCCCCCAGGAGGGCTGGAAAATCCTGCCCTGTGCAGACATAGAGGAAATACTAAATGCCAAAAGGGTGATGGTAAAAAGAAAACAGTGGCATTGTGCTTAGCACTGCTGCTTCACAGTACCAGGGACCCAGGTTTATTCCAACCTTGGTTCACTGCCTGATGGAGTTTGCACATCCCCCCCTGCAAACTGTCTGCATGGGTTTCCTCCGGGTGCTCCGGTTTCCTCCCACCGAGCAAAGATGTGCGAGTTATGTTGATTGGCCATGCTAAATTGCCCCTTTATGTCAGGGGATTAGGAGAGTGAACGTGTGGGGTTAGGGAATTGGACCTGGGTGGGATTATTGTCGGGACAGGCTTAATGGGCCAAATGGTTTCCATTTGCACTGTACATTCTATAACTCTATAAAATGAAAATATTGATGGGACAATCAAAGAAACAAAAGATGGGTCTAGATGAGATGTAAATGGGATAAGCAGAATCACCATTAACAGCAATAATTTTGATTTGAATTCAACAAAGAACTTAGATAGGCTAGCTCTTAAAGATACAAAAACAGAAAATATTGCAGAGGTTCTTAAAGATTATTGTTTTGATTACAGGACTGAAACAGCAATGGATTGCATGACCAATACCATTTGTTTGCATTTAAACCCATTTTAGATCAACTTTGTTGGACAATTTAAATTTGTTTTTTTCCTTCATGAAGCTGCTTCCTGTTGGCGGTTCAAAATTTAAAATTTGATTTTAGAAAGTAATACCTCATAATTTTACAAGTTAAAAACCATACACCTAAAATCTTAAATGGTACTCAACTAATGTGAAATTGTATAATAAGGTTCTCTGCGAAATTTATAGAAAAATAAATTTCTCGAAACACGAAAGCAGATACTACATTTTTCCAGCTGGTTTGCTGTGAGAATGAAGTTAAGAATTTACTGCAGACTCATTGATCGTTTTTATCATTGTCTCACAGGACTGTGGTCATGCCAATCGCCAGTGAGTTCAATCCAGATGTGGTTTTGGTATCAGCTGGTTTTGATGCAGTCGAAGGTCATGCCTCTCCATTGGGTGGATACAAAGTCAAAGCCAAATGTAAGTCTTTCAACCTCTGTGCTTGTGACTAAGATTACACAGCAGGAAAACCTGTGAAAAACAAATACTCAAAGCACAACTGTTATTTTGGATTCTGTTCCATCAGGTTATGTCCTCCTACCATTATAACTTAGCTGCTTTCTTCCATTGCATGTGAGAGATCTGACAAATGAGTCTGCAGACTACTGCACAACTTCACTGGCAGGAAGGTTCTTCCTCCCTCCTCCAATCCAACTGTTGAACTTGGCTGATTCAACTGGCCCAAACCCCAATACTTATTTCAGCTCAGAATCTTTTTGACTGATAGAAATTTTATAGCCTTTCAAAATAGTGAAACATTGTGGGAAGCATTTGTAGAAACGTGTCATTTGGCAAAGTTTTAATTTTTACTAAATATTTTCAACTCAGATTGGAGTTTTTTATTCTATTGAGTAAAGTTTATGATTTTGCTCTCAGTTGGGGACTTTGCAACAGCAGGAACACATATTGTATTTTGGGACGTAAAGGTCAACATGTTGCTGAGAATTATTTGCTCATTCATTTCAAAGGTTTGGACTGCAAATTCACAAAATCCCCTTCATATAGAACTGTGTATTTTTATACTGATGTTCTAGTTCCATGCTGTCTCAGATTGCTGAGATGAAAGCCGGCTCTCCTTAACAGCTGATAAGAATCTCAAGTGAAAAGATATCAGACCATCTCAATTCATTTTCTAAAGATTGCCAGCTCACTGCGTAAAATTGACAGTTCAGCATTAATCTTATTATACTTTTTAAAATTTAATATAGAGCACTCATACACTGAGGCAACAGTCAAAATGATTTTGATCTAGGTTTAAAATTTAATGTAGCTGGAAGTAGAAAATAATGCACACTGAACTTTATTGATCCTAGCACTGTGGTTACAAATACCTTTGTATATTATTATCAACACAATGATGCAACACTACAAAATGATTAGTTCAGATATTTACACACAGTTAAGTTGAACCATGAATATGTCTCTACATGGGTGGGATATTCCTCCCCACTTTGCAGAGTGTTTAGCAGCAACAGGAGACAGTGCACCGGCAAGAGTGAAATCATAATCAGACATGGGATGAGGATAGCTCATTGCTGGTGGTGTGCTGGCCCCTGTGATTTTGGTTTGCCTAAGCTGGGGAAGAATAAAGGATCAAGATAGTCAATGACATAATGCTAAGCCTTTACATAAAGCAAATTTTCAAAGCCATCTCGTCCTTTTGGCTAAGATGAAACATTCCATCAAGCCCGGGAGGTGGTGGAATGCCTCATTATCTTAGCTTAACTCTTGTTTAATCAAGCCAAAAATGGGATGCAAAGTCATGTCTTGCCAGTTTGGATTTTGTTTGTCTCTTAATTGGGAACCATGATTGGACATAATTTGAACTGGCTTTTTTGATTAGAAATAAAGTACTGAAAAGTAACATAAAATGGAAGTGGTGTGCTGGTCCCTGGTACAGGCTCTTTTGGTCCTACTTTTGTCAACAGGATTTCTTGTTGAACGTATCCATCATTGCTGGGAATTCTGCGATGGAAATGAGTCATCAGAGGGACTGTCACTTCCCGCCAGCATAAATGGCAGCAAGATTTTGGTTTATGGGTAGGATTTTCTGCTCCCTGTGCAGCATGTTTTGCGGCGGCGCGAGCAGGCATGCCGCTCACTGATGGTGGGAACTTTTGGTCCTGTCATTGTCAGAGGTTTATCATTGAATGTACCCTTCATCACCAGGAAACTTGTGGCAGAGTGCACCATTGGTGGGACTAGAAGATCTCACCAGCGTAAATGACAGCAAGACATCAGTGTATAACTTGCATGCTATATGGTGCTTTGGAATCTGCCATGATGAGGCACAAATAGTTTGGTAACTAAGTGATGGACAACATTAAAATGCAACATCAAGATCTCCATAGTGCTTCTGCCTTCCTCTGGTTTATTCATTAATATAGACTTATACCTATTTCACCTACATTACTTCCTCATTTGTCTATATCTTTTATTCTGCAGATACAACTTTATTTTGGTTATTTATAATGACCAGTTCACTGCATTTTAACTATTTTAGAAAATAGTTAAAATGTAAAACAGATCATAAAATTAAAGCACACTATAGTAGATGTTAAAATTCTGAAACAAAAAAAAAGTTTTGGAAATACTTACCAAGCCTGACAGTCTCATTGTCAAAGGCTAATGTATCGAGTCAAATATGACTCTCCCTCGAGTTTTCATACATTCGTGACTTGGGTTTTTTTTTATTCATTCATGCACTGTGGGCATCAGTGGCTAGGCTAGCACTTATTGCCCATTTGTACACTGGCATTGGCATCAATATTGGACAAACTGAGAGTTAAACTGAACGCTAAGAAATATTCTGTGGCAGCCTAATTCTTGGCCTTATGTCAATATAAAAGAACTGAAGTTGCTTGGACCAAAGGTACTTTTCTGAGGGTCCCCCAGATTGCTTCATATACAATTGGTGAATGCAGTGAACAGGGTAGGCAAAAACAAAGCACAGTTGAGGATGGCTGCTAAAGCACTATCTATAAAATGACATCCCATCCCGCTATTTATGCACACTCCACTTTTTAAAGATACAGCATGATGAAGATCAGACTCTATCTTATCTCAGAACATTAGAATATTTGAACTTTAATTCACTTTCTTTCTCTGTTGTTGTGCTTAGTAAAACAATTTAAAATGTCTTCATTTGCTTCTTGTTATCTTTGTTAATGAGAAAATCCACTTAAATGGCCTTGACAGTTAAGTGTGAAGATGGATTAGAAGCATTCTCTGTCTGCCTTTTCTTCACGTCCTTGACTATAAGCAGGTACAGATCGATTGGACAGATACCTCAAGTTTGCAATATTTATGGCTGCCATGGTGAAAGGTGACATCTTTAGACTGGCCACTGACAGAAACAAGGAATACGTGATACCAATCCACCACCTCCCAAGCTACCAGCCTCCGCACGTATCCATATGCAAAAATAGCTATGAGCTTAAAGCCTGCTGATATCATTAATTAAAATAAGGACTGCAATTAATTTATGCACTGAATTACTTCATTAAAGTTTAAGTAATAATTATGAATAATAAGCACTAGTAATTAATACACATAGTATAATAACTAATACACATAGTATAATAACTCATGACAACATCAACAATTTAAAATCAATGCACCCACCATGGGAGTGATAAATGTTGATATCTTTGCCCATGCCTCATGACTTTAAGAAATACTTTTGTTCTTTGCAGTCTCAGAATGTATGTCTTTGCATTTTTCTTGTAAACTTAATGCGTATCTCAAGCTCTACTTGCACGCTTCACAGTGTTCTTTCAATCAGTGGTGATTGTTATGGAGAAAACACATTCTATATGAGCACTGTTGCAATTGGAAAATTTTTCAAATAGCTCTCATTAATGGTCAGGCAATGCTGCATCTCGAGAGGATCATAGAATCCTGCAGTGGAGAAGGAGGCCATTCGGCTCATCAAATCTGCACTGACCACAATCCCACCCAGGTACTGTCCTCGTGACCCCATGCATTTACCCTAGCTAGTCCCTCTAAGAGACAATTTAGCATGGCCAATCCACCTAATCCATACATCTTTGGACTGTGGGAAGAAACCCATGTAGACAGTGACTCAAGCCAGGATATAGCATTTTCCACAATACTAAATCCTTCATTCAAGTGCATCCATGTCAATCTCTTTAAGATAGAACACCATCACAAAATTATTCAAACGGCACAGTATTTGCAAGGGCTAATTTGAGAATTCTGTTGTGAAAGCTGTTTTCTTGACAAGTCATATCTGTCACTCAAATAATTCTTGACTCTTGTAAAAAAAATTACAAAGTCACTCTGACATTTTCCTGCCACATCTGGTGTTAATCGTTTCAGTCTGCCATTCACTGCAAACCCAAAAGAACCTGAATCCTACATTCCAGGTTCCCAATCATATCATTCACCAGCTCATGCACAAAGAGGATGCTGAATGACTTGGCTTCTAAAGCTTCAATATAATCCATGAACAGCTTCAGAGCATTGCTGAGAAAGAGAAAGTAAAGTTGTTCTATTTCACTTTCTCATTTGGAAGCATTTCCATATTATTTTGAGACAGTCTTCTTCACCTAAACTTAAGATTATTAGCATTTCAACCAATTGTCAATAGCTGGCAGTAGAGAAAGTTACCTAATCATAATGGATCTTAACTTACCATTTTGATTCTAAGTGCTGGCCATATTTGAAACTGGGAGTGTTTCAGATCCGACTTTTAGATCTGTCCTCAGGTGCCCTCATGTGCACTCTACCTGCAAAAATATCAGTGCCTGCCTGTGGGCAGGGCTTAACGCATCTAAAATCCTGCAGCTCCTTCAGCGTTTCCAACTACGCATGTGCAAAAAAAAGATAGAATGCAGCTCTCCTGCCATATCCCTTTCAGGCTGGATAATGCCTCTCCCTGTCTCCCATAGCCATTGCTCACCCCCACAACACTACTGACCCTCTTATTCCCCCACCTCCAGCGCCCGAACTGATGACCCCTTCCCCTCTCCTGATCTCAAGCAAAGTGGTAGAGGGACTCCCTTCCTCCACTGATCACAGGCAGCAGACTCCCTCTCTCTCCACTGTCTGAGACACAGTGGCAGTGGACCCCCCCTTCTCCCTCCTTTTCCCATTGATCTCAAGCAAAGTGGCAGTGGACACTCCCCCATACCACCACCTGCAGCGATCTCAGGCAGAATGGCAGCAGACCCAACTCCCCCAATCCCCACTGATCTCAAGCAGGGAGCCATCGAACTAGGCACCTACCTCCTCACTAACAGAAGTGCCCGAATCGGACTTCAATGGTACATGCCTGTTTCATGTCAATTCTGGATGGGCAAATACGGTGGTAAAGAGGGAAGTGCCAGTAAGATTAGGCGTGCACCCATTGAGTCAATTTAAATACACTCAAATGCATTTAAAAGGCTGTCATGCCCATTTCAGGTGTGGTCCCGATTATGGCCATTTTTGGGCCTTGATAAAAGGGGAAATCGGCATGTGGGTGGGTGCAGATCACACTACTTGCCTCATGCCAGACTTTACCAAGTTTTTGCACCTGAAAATGGGGCAACGCGATGGCTGGAAGTGTCTCAAACTTTTGCACTCCACCATTTCAATAAAGTCACAGAACTCCTGTGCCCTGCTCACAGTAATGCTGCAATAAGCATAGATCTTGAGAATGATGCTGTATGCATCAACATCAAGCTTTTGAATAGTATATCTTGTTGCATTGTGTAAAATATGAGGCAAACATTTGATTTCAACCATGTCCTTTTGAGCACCTTTCAATTTTTGTTAAACACTGTGGTGCCTTCTGTAATTAATACTTGAGTCATCAGTTGAGTACATGAATGTTTTCTTCAACTGAGATTGAAGGCATTGATATTAGATAATTTTTCTGTTGCAATTGCTTCTGAGGTTTCCTCGTTCTCACTATATGAATCCGAAAAATAAATGCTGGATCCCTTTCTCAAAAATGAAATATTTCAAAACTAAGGGGAAACACTTTGTTTGTACCCTAATACCTTGAGGTATTAGTTGCCAAAGCAAAAATAGATAATTTTTTTGACTGTAATCCAAGTACTTCTACGTAGAATATGATGCTAAGATGTTCTTGTTCCCGTACAAAAGGTCTCTCACCATGGAAGAGACATAGATTTATTTTTCAACTGTTACCCTGCAGTCTATAAGTCTGATGGTGCCTCACGGCATGGGTAGTTCAGCTGCAGTTATTTTGAGGCAAAGCAGGCACTATTTTAAAAAGGAGCTCGATAATGATGTGCCTGCATTTTGAGTGTTAAATTTCTGCTTTTCTAACAAAACATGCTGATTCCCATCTCCCTTATTTTGGTGGTTGGCGTCTGTACCATATTGACACACAGTGCAGAAGGCATAATACTCTCCTTTACTGATTCTGGCTATGAAATCACATTGTTTTGACCATTCCACATTAGTTTATGTTTTTCACTTGGGCGTTTTGAATTGGTGAATGGGGATGTTGAGGGCAACGTGATAGAATCTTTTTTCACAGGCAGTTGGTAACCTAGGAATCAATTTAAATGACTGACGTTGAGATTAGCCATTGAGGCCACAGGACAGTGATTCAACATTAATTGCATAATGTTGATGATGCTCTCATAGGACACCGGACAGATCTAATAGGACTTTTCTTCCTGGACACAGTGAACTGGAAATTATTTAGCATGACCAACATTAATGTTAACCAATGAGGTTGGTGTGGTCATTTGGAATTGACTATTCTCTAATCTTCAATTAAGACAGCACAGTGGCACAGTGGTTAGCACTGCTGCCTCACAGTGCCAGGGACCTGGTTTCAATTCCTGGCTTAGGTCACTGTTTGTGCAGGGTCTGCATGTTCCTCCTGTATCTTGTGTGTTTTCTCCAGGTGTTCCAGTTTCTTCCCATACTCCCAAAGACGTACTGGTTAAATTGGCCATGCTAAATTCTGCCTCGGTATACCTGAATAGGTGCCAGAGTATGACGACTAGGGGATTTTTACGCTAACTTCACTGCAGTGTTAATATAAGCCTATGTGACATAACATAAATAAACTTTAAACTTTAATTTTTTTTTTGATTTTGAATTGCCTACCCTCTAACCTTCAATTATTTTCAACATTGGTACCAATCACTTCTATTCATTCACAGGACAGTGCTTGTGAATAACAGAGGCTAAATTGTGGTATTTCAGACATCAAGACGCTGGGCCTAAAGCTGTTTGATATCAGAATTGAGCTAGATGTCTGGTACAAAACTAGAGAAATGCCATTCTAGATATCATTGATTATTCGTAAGTGAGCAAAACTAAGCTTTATCAACTAGTGTCATTAAAATTGATGATCTAGATATCTCATTGCAGTTCCAGTGATTTTGATGCCAGTGAACGTCAAGCATCCTATAGTTGGTGGATGATACATAGTGAAAGTATTATTATTGGGTGACAGATTGAAAATCAAACACAACATTTGCCGAAGCAGCATTTTATTGCCGGTTAGATATAATTTATAACTATTAGCATGCTCTGTGAAGCTGAAGTTATCTATAGTTAAAACAGTCATTTTACTTTGTGCACTTAATATAAGAAGAGTGGGCTGGACTAATAGCTTAGCTGCAACCATCCAAATTCCTTCAAGTTGAATAACTAGAAAATGGGTGCTCCCTGTTGCATTAAAGATGTCATTGGTTTTCAAATTATTGGTGAGGCAAGTCTGGGAGTTAGGATGGGAGTAAGAAAGGCTGAGTAAGAATGGGAAGCAGAGTTATAATTGGTAGAGAGAAGAGATGACTTGAAGTTTTGTGTTTTGAGTTTTGGAAGTTTCAGAGTGGGGACCGTGGGCTGAATTTTAATGATCTGCATCACACTGTTTTTGGTGGTGGGGCACGTAAAACATGATAGGAACCAAACCTGCCACCTTCCCACCCATTCCTGATCAGTTTCTCATAAGATGGTGAGTGAATAAAGTGCCTACTAACCCATCTACTCTGAAGCCAACTGAGGGCCTACAATTAAAGGGCATTTAAGGACCTAATTCTGCCTTTGCTGTCATTGTATTGTTGGCAGTGGAAGGCAGATAAGTCTGGATAAGCTACCTTTTCACCAAGGAAGGAGTAACTCCTTTGAGAAGTCTTCTACACACGTTAGGGGATACTTCTGCCAAGACAGTTCCCATTGTCTGTGTCCCTCTTCTCCTCCCAACCACATTAATTTCCAAAACCTGATCTTCCATCCTCCTCCCTCTTTCAATAGGGTGCCCAGTCCCTCCCCAACCAAAAATCCCAAACTTACCTTAGTTCAGTGTGCACTGTTGCATTCTTTGTCAGATTGTTTGCAGTCCCAACAGCAGTCACTACTGAGTGCTGGGATTGCAAGAGCTACTAGCCAATCAATTGAGGGTGGTACTTCCTTCTGCTGAGGGGCTGAAATCCTGTTGATCTTGTTAAGGCCACCTGTGATTGACTTTTCTAAAGTAGGAGGAACCAAGACTACTGCCCCCTATCCCCCCCACCCCATGTAAAATTCACCCTTTTGTATAAGGGTCTTTTTGTGCATATCCAGAGTCTAACTTTTTAATGAGTAGGATATGTGGCTTTTTTTGTAAGAGGCCCCAGCTTTTTCATGAATGTGGTGTTATTTTTTGTGCATGTCACCCATAATATCTGTGCACTGGGGTGTTTGAATTTCCTTTGAATCACTTCTGTTTTCTGTGAATTCGTGAGTTATTTCATTAGCCTTGACACAAAATATTTGGCCATGAGCTCCAACGTGTTGGATATGCCTCCAGAGAAGGCATTACAAATAACCTGCTGGATGACTAGGTTAATTTATAAAATGTGTGAACTACTCAATGATGCTAAGGTGAATAGTATTAGCTTTGCAAAATATTTGGTGCTCGATTCATAAAATCCCTCTCATACAGAAGGAGACCAGTTAGCCCATCAAGTCTGTGCTGACCACAATCCCATCCAGGCCCAATGCCTATAACCCCATACATTTACCCTGTTAATCCCCTAATACTCGGGTCAACTTAGTATGGCCAATCAACGTAACCCGCACATCTTTGAAGTGTGGGAGGAAACCGGAGCACCCAGAGGAAACCCACGCAGGCACAAAGTACAAACGCTACACAGACACTGACCCGAGGCTGGAATTGAACCTGGGTCCTTGGCACTATGAGGCAGCAGTACTAATCACTGTGCCACCATGCCACCCCAACACCTCAGTATAAAGTTAACATTGTCGTTGGATGAGCTTTAAAATTGGTGGTCTCATTCAGTATGACTAGGCTCAGGAAGCCCTTGATGCCAATATTGATTGTACAAGATGGAAACTGTTTTTGCCCTAGTAAGAACTGTTGTGGGCAAAGTTTTGGAAATGATTATGATGAATCTTGCTGGATGGGTGCATGCTTGCCCCATTTATGTAGCTGATCAGAGATTATCTCCATAGTTCATAAGGTGACTACATTATGTTGGGTTTTTACAATAAAAGATACAAATAATTTGAGGTGCTAGGTGTTTTACATGACCTGTGGATAGATTTGTTATGAACATCTATGTCAATAATCATTATCTAATTATCATGTTTTGGTGATGTGAATTTTTGTTTCAAGTATTTATTCAAAATTATCTCAGCTTCATAGTTTATTTTCCAATGCATTTCAAATGTAAGCAATGGAATGTAGATAAATGATAGAGAAAAAACTCAAGGGATTACCTAGCAACTCATTCCACTGCCAGATTTAGGGCTAGGGAAGGTCCTGCTGATTTTGAGGAGACTCTGATGCCTGTCTCTGTGTATTTTAGCTGCATGTGGTGATTAGGAACCATCTGTTCTTTGGTCTGCTAACCCTCAGGCTTTCACACCCTGCTAGCGTCTAGAGATTGGGCTGGTCCTAGCTCCAGGGAGTCTGAGGTGTCAGAAGGATATTATCTGGTTTTATTTACCATTGAGGGAATAGAGAGGGACACAATTTAAAACTTACTGTTGAGGATCAGACCTCAGGAGAATATATATGATTATATGTATATATAACATACGTAATCAAATTCTACCTAGAATTAATTCAAGTTATGCAAATATATTAAACTCAACCAGTACAAAATTGTCCAAAAGCCACTGATTTTTAACATACTTCATGAATAGTGTAAAATATAAATCTATAGAAATTGCAAAATAATGGCAAATACATTTTCAAATTCATAAAATGCTGTGTCACAGTACAATTTTTTGTTGTTATGAGTTTAAACACATGAACCGTTTGGCGTTCTTTTAATTATTCATTCATGCAAAGTCAGTATTTATTGCACACCCTTACTTACATTTGTGAAAGATGCGGGTGAACTGCTTTCTTGGATTGCTGCAGTCTATGTGATATGGGCACACCCACCCTGCTGACAGGGAGGGAGTTTTAGATCACTGGGGCTACTTTTAAAGCTACTATACATTCCACATTTTAAAGGCATACATCGCTAAGCGTCTAATTGATTGATGCCAATATTGATTGTACAAGATGGAAACTGTTTTTGCCCTAGTAAGAACTGTTGTGGGCAAAGTTTTGGAAATGATTATGATGAATCTTGCTGGATGGGTGCATGCTTGCCCCATTTATGTAGCTGATCAGAGATTATCTCCATAGTTCATAAGGTGAATACATTATGTTGGGTTTTTACAATAAAAGATACAAATAATTTGAGGTGCTAGGTATTTTACATGACCTGTGGATAGATTTGTTACGAACATCTATGTCAATAATCATTATCTAATTATCATGTTTTGGTGATGTGAATTTTTGTTTCAAGTATTCAAAATTATCTCAGCTTCATAGTTTATTTTCCAATGCATTTCAAATGTAAGCAATGGAATGTAGATAAATGATAGAGAAAAAACTCAAGGGATTACCTAGTTATTGGCATGAACATGCCCCTAAAGAAATGCTGTCGTTAAGCCTGTGTCATGGAGTATGCCAAGACTCCTGCCCTCCCTGCCTCTGTGCAGGCCCATATGAAAAACTAGGGCAAGCATAAATCAGTTGCACCAACTCATATTGTTGTTGATCCATTTCTTTTGCAACTGACATGCACCAGTGCCACTGGTATATAGGAGTGGATCTTCAGCTTTAAAATTGGTGGTCTCATACAGTGTGACTGGGCACAGGAAGCCCTCGATGCCAATATTGATTGTACAACATGGAAACTGTTTTTGCCGTAGCAAGAACTGCTGTGGACAATGTTTTGGAAATGATTATAAGCGTTAGAGCTTGCAAACATTTAGAAAGGAATAATTTGATTAGGAACAGTCAGCACAGTTTTGTGGTGGGTAGATCGTGTCTCACAAATCTTATTGAGTTCTTTGAGAAGGTGACCAAAGAGGTGGATGAGGATAAAGCAGTTAATGTGGCGTAAAGAGTTTGATAAGGTTCTCCACGGTAATCTATTGCAGAAGATACAAAGGCATGGGATTGAGGGTGACTTAGCAGCTTGGATCAGAAATTGGCTAGCTGTAAGAAGACAGAGGATGGTGGTTGATGGGAAATGTTCATCCTGGAACTAGTGGTGTACCACAATGTTCTGTTTTGAAGCCACTGCTGTTTGTCATTTTTATAAATGATCTGGATGAAGGCATAGAAGGATGGGTTAGTAAGTTTGCGGATGACAGTAAAGTCAGTGGAGTTGTGGACAGTGCAGAAGGATGTGGCAGGTTGCAGATGGATACAGATAAGCTGCAGAGCTGGGCTGAGAGGGGGCAAATGGAGTTTAATGCAGAAAAGTGTGAAGTGATTCACTTTAGAAGAAGTAACAGGAATATAGAGTACTGGGCAAAGGATAAGTTACTTGGTAGTGTGGTTGAGCAGAGAGATCTTGGTGTGCATAGATCTCTGAAAGTTGGTACCCAGGTTGACAGGTTGTGAAGAAGGCATATGGTGTGTTAGCTTTTATTGGTAGAAGGATTGAGTTAGGAACTTTGAGATCAT
This sequence comes from Sphyrna mokarran, assembly GCA_024679065.1. Lineage (NCBI taxonomy): Eukaryota > Metazoa > Chordata > Chondrichthyes > Carcharhiniformes > Carcharhinidae > Sphyrna > Sphyrna mokarran. The sequence continues at coordinate 82,472,484 of JAGIQG010000002.1, forward strand.
GTTGCAGCTGTACAAAACTCCGATGCAGCCGCACTTGCAGTATTGCATACAGTTCTGGTCACCATACTATAGGAAGGATGAGGAAGTAATGAAAAGAATGCAGAAGGGATTTACCGGGATGTTACCTGGTATGGTGGGTAGGTCTTATGAGGAAAGGTTGAGGAACTTGAGGCTGTTTTCGTTAAAGAGAAGAACTTTAAGAGATGACTTAATAGAGGCATATAAGATGATCAGAGGATTAGATAGGGTGGACAGTGAGGCCTTTTTCCTCAAATGGAGATGGTTAGCTCGAGGGGACATGATTTTTAATTGAGGGGTGATAGATACAGGATAGATGTCAGCAGTAGGTTCTTTACTCAGAGAGTTAAGACGTGAAATGCCCTGCCTTGCAGAAGTAGTGGATTTGCCAACATTAAGGGCATTTAAATGCTCATTAGGTAAACATATGGATGATATTGGAATAGTGTATGTTAGATGGACTTTAGATTGGTTTCACAGGTTGGTGCAATATTGAGGGCTGAAGGGCCTATGCTGTGTTGTGATGTTCTATATTCTAGCATTAACCTCTTTCAACACCTTTCAACTCAATTCTGAATGAAAAGACAAAGTTAGACAAATATATGAGGACTGTCTTTATTTTAGATGATGCAGGTACACATTGAATTGTATTTTGCAACAGTATCTAACAGTGCTTAGATCACATCAAACTTGCATTTTGTTCATTACCACAATTTTGGTTACTTAGAAAATCTAAAAATGAAAACAGCAGCACTGTAGAAATCTGCTATTTTCTAGTGAGGGGAGAGAGAAATTTCATTTTAGTTCTATCATTCCAGCCTCATCTCCTTTAAAAAGTATCTGGATGAACACTTGGCACAGGATAACATTCAGAACTATGGGCCAAGTGCTGGCAGATGGGATTAAGTGAGAGTTCAGGTGTTTCTAATGTGTCGTGCGGACTCAATGGGCCGAAGGGCCCCTTCTGCGCTGTACAGTTCTGTGATTCTATTTTGAATTAAAATGTTAAGAAAAAAACTGGATTTGATTTAATCATTAAAACATGCAATTGTGCAGTTTAACTCAGACTCAGGCTCAGCTGCTCTTCACAAAAATTACAAAATATTCTGATTTTTATTCCGGAAATTGTCTTTTCAAAAACTAGTTATAAATTGTGCTGGTTTTCTGGTCATTTAAAGACTGAAAATGAAATGTGTCTAATTACAGAAAATATGATAATTTGCGCAGTGCCGAATGATCAAAGGAAACATTCGGTTTCTTCATTTGGAGCCTGTGGTTTGTAGTTGTCCAAGGCAGAGTTGACTTTGACATTAAAGAAACAAAAGGTAAATTATTCCTGGCTGTCTGTTTATTGCAGCCTGATGTCAAACTTGGCAGGATATCTGAGTCCTCTTTGAACTTAATGTACAACAGGAATACCAGCCTTCTGGAATCGCAAACATAATGCATGACTTCCTTCATCCCAGATAGGGGTTGACACTCTCCTATTTCATTGCTTCACACATTTAATGTTCACCAGTCAGAAGTTTTATATTAAGAAAAAACGTTTGTGTGATATCAACACAACAGTGATCAGAAGGTAGAATTATATCGTGAATCTTTAGTACTCGTCCCTTTATAATGCCTTTCTGTTATCAGAGTGTAATGTTGGAAGTGCTGCATCAGGACAAAGTGGAGGAATTTCACTACTCCACTCCGAGGGCTGAATTTAATGCCCTGCCCCATGTTGAATTTGCTAGCTAGAGACATTTAATTAGGCAGAAGGGTGGTAGTTGGGGACCCTGTCGCCTTGCTGCCTCCATTGCCTCTGCACCTCTCCTCCCCCATCCAGATCTGGATGATTGAAGGACAGCCTGAGTGACAATATGGGGGATGAAGTGAAGGCTTTCCTAAAAGAGATCCAGTAGGTGGGTGAAGAACCTCTATTAAATACCAACTCAAATGTTTTTCTCTTCAAATGCAACCCGCAAAGTAAAAAGGAATTGATTGAAAAAGAGAGATTAAACTGTGCTCTATAGCAATAACAATAGGAAATTGACATATTTGAGATTTTGTACATGTATTAATGGAATTTTTAAAGGAAAATATATTCTTATGTCAAAGGTTATGGGCAATACATCCTTTTCAGTGGAACTTGCCATACCTATCACGAAGCTAAAAGATACGACCAGAGATCTAAGCTAATCCAGGTCCCTGGAAATTAAGCAGTGAGAAGTGTATGTCACTATTGACTGGATAGGAAGGATATATTGGTCTTGACAGGATAGGAAGGATATATTGGCCTTGGAGGGGGTGCAGAGAAGGTTTACTAGGCTGATACTGGAGATGCGGGCATTGGATTATGAGGAGAGACTGAATAGGCTAGGTTTGTACTCTTTGGAGTTTAGAAGGCTGAGAGGGGATCTTATTGAGATGTATAAGATAATGAAGGAGATGGATAGGGTAGAGGTTGAGAGACTCTTCCTGCTTAGCAAAGATATCAGGACTAGAGGGCACAGCCTCTAGTCCCCCTCCAGGGGGGGGGGAGGTACAGATCGGAGTTTGTGGAGGGGTTTCTTCAAGCAAACGGTGGTGAATCTATGGAATTCTCTGTCTGATGAGGTGGTGGAGGCTTCCTCACTGAATATGTTCAAGTCAAGAGTGGATAGGTTTTTAATTGACAAGGGAATTAAGGGTTACGGGGAGAAAGCGGGAAAGTGGTACTGAACCACTACAGATCAGCCATGATCTTATTGAATGGCAGGGCAGGCTCGAGAGGCTGTATGGCCTACTCCTGCTCCTATTTCTTATGTTCTTATGTTCTTATGACTGCTGGCTGACAGGATTGTGCATCCTAAATGTTTCACTGTCAATTCATCAGGAGCTTCTTGGAAACAGTATCATTCTCATCCTACAACAAGTATATGTAGACCATATGTCACTGTGAAGTTGAAACATTTGTAACTTGTGACTCTATCTATTAATGTTCAAATTATTGGTAAAGGATTTGTTGACATGGCGCTATCTAGACTCAAAACGCCAGCTCTTTTGTCTCCTTACAGATGCTGTCAGACTTCCTGAAATTTTCCAGCATTTTCTCTTTTGGTTTCAGATTCCAGCATCTGCAGTAATTTGCTTTCATTATAGAACTGTTTCTTATTTCTACCTTGAAGTCATCTTTGAGGCAAGGTGTTTGATTCATTAACTTGAAAATGTATCAAAGATTTAGCAACATGAAGAGTCCTGTTCGATACAAACATATGAACAATGAAATTAGAAGCAGAAGTTGGCTGCCAGGTCCTTTGAGCCTGCTCTGCCATTCAAGTGGATTGTGGCTGATTTGACTGTAACTCCAACCCCACATTCCTGCTTACTCCTGTAACCTTTCACCATCTTATTAATCAAGAATATATCTAGTGCTCCCTTAAAAATATTCAAAGATTCTGCTTCCACTGTCTTCCGAGGGAGAGAGTTTCAAGGACTCATGACCTCTGAGAGGAAACGTTCTTGTCATCTCTGTTTTAAATAAGTAACTTCTTATTTTTAAATAGTGACCCCTATTTCTAGCTTCATCCACAGAATAAACATCCTTTCTGCATCTACTCTGTCAAGACCCCTCAGAATCTTTAAGGTTTCAAACAAGTCATCCCTTACTCTTCTAAATTCCAACTGGGATCCTGACATCCTCAATCCATATTCTAGGTTTAATGGAGTGGAATTAAAATCAAGAAGGAAACTTCTTGGATCTGTTGGGTAGGTAATTTGTTTGTTCAAAAAGCCAACTAACGGTTTTAACCCTAAATGTTGGATTTAACAGCCAAGGAACCTTGGCAACCTGGAGTTGCCAAGGTGAGCGCACAATAGGATGAAATTGTTCTGTGAAACTGACAAACTGGAAAGACTTTGATCAGTGAAACTGAAGAACTACAGATGTGTCCAGGTGAGAAGTTATTGTTTAAAACACTTCTTCTCTCACTGCTTCACATGTAGCAAGGAAGGAAAGTAGAAATATACGAGCAGGAATAGGCCATTCAGCCCTTTCAACCCACCCTGCCATTGAATAAGATCATGGTTTAGCAGCTTGTACTCTCAACTCCACTTTATCATCTGTCACCCTCATAACCCTCAATTCCCTTGTAAATCAAAAGCTATCTAATTCTCAGCTGTCTAAAGCTGTCTAATGACCCAGCCTCCACTGTTTCCTGGGAAGAGAATTCACCATACTAAAAGCATTCAGAGGAAAATGTTCTCCACATCTCTATTTTAAATTATTTTAAAGAATAGTGCTCATAATCTTAAATTGTGTCTCATGTTTCTAGCCTGTCCCACAAGTGGAAGCATCCTTCAGTATCTACCCTATCAAATCCCCTCAGGAGCTTTGTGATTCAATAAAATCACCTCTAATTCTCCTAAATTCCAATGGGCATTGCCCAACCTATTGAACCTTTCTTTATAAGTTAAGTCTACAAATAAGTTGAATGAAACTTCTCTAAACTGCTTCAAATGCAATTATACATTTTTTTTCAAATAAGGAGATCAAAACTGTCCATAATACTCCATTTGTTGGCTCACCATGGCTCTGTATAGCTGCAAGAAAACTTCGCTATTTTTATATTCCACTTTCCTTGCAGTAAATGCTGGCATACCATTTGCTTCTTAATCACTTGCTGTACCTGCATACTAACTTTTTTGTGATTCATTTATCAGTATGCCCAGATCCACTGTGTGACTGAGTTCTGCAATCTCTCTGTATTTAAATAAAAGACTGCTTTTCTATTCTTCTTCACCAAGTGGACAAGTTCACATTTTCCCACTTGTGCTCCATCTGCCAAATTTCTGTTCACTCACTTAAACTATTTTTATTCCTTTGCAGGCTGTCCACCTCATGTTGGCAACATACTTTCCTACCCATCTTGGTATTATTAGCTACCATACATTTGCTTCCTGCATTGATGTAGATTGTCAATAGTTGATGCCCCAGCACCGATCCCTGTGACAATCCACTTTATGCAGCCTGCCAACTTGAAAAAGATCTATTTATCCCTATGCTCTGCTTCCTATTAGCTAACCAATCCATTATCCATGCTAATATGTTACTCCCTACATCATGTAATCTCATCTTGTGTAGTAACCTTTGATGTTGCACCTTATCAAATGCCTACTGGAACCACACCTTGACGGAAGAAAATCCGTCATCTTTACCAGTCAGGTTTAGATGTGACTCCAGATTCACAGAAATGTGGTTTACTCTTAAATGCGTTTGAAATGGCTTTCTGGAGTGAAGACAGACACAAAGTTCCTGTTCAATGTCTGCCATTTCCTTCTTTTCCACTTTCAATTACTAGACTCAATCCCTAGAGGACCAACTCTAGCTGCAGTTATTCTTTTCCTATTTATTTTATTATGACAGGGTATAGAGAAGTAAACTTTCTTTCCTCTACTCAGCTGGTCACAATGTAAAATTTGAAAGTAAGTATTTTCCCATTAATGCATTTCTCATCCAAATATATTCATTTTTTTAATAAGAGCCAATTAAATGTTTAATTGGCTCCTTATTTTCTTCCAACATGATACTATCCTTAACTTTCTTATTCACTCATAGATGTGGCATCCTTCTCAAAGAGTCTTTCTTTTGCACAGGGATAGATATTTGCTGAAAGTTATTAAATATCTCCTTAAATATTTCCCAGCTCGCTTTGGCTGAATGTGCTTCCATATCCTTATAATTTCCTTATAATTTCTTTCATGTGGGTTAAAACAGTGATCTTATATTTCTCCCCTTTAAACTCAGCATGAAATTTTTCATATTATAATTCTGTCTCCTAGAGGCTCCTTTACTATAAGGTTATTAATTAATCTTGAATCATTATTCATTACTAGGTCTAGAATAGACTTCCTGGTTGGTTCTGGACTGTTCTATTCTAAGAAATTGTCCCAAGTAAACATTATGAACTCAAGTTTCAGGATACCTTTGCCAATGTGATTCATCTGATCTACAGATTGACTAAAGTCATCCATGATTGTTGTTCTATCTTCCTTACATTCCTCTTTCAACAGTACAATGATATCATAAACTACACCCACAAGTGATCTCTAACCTTTATTATTTCTCAGCTCTACCCAAACTGATTCCACATCTTGCTGTTTTGAGCTAAGGTCATCTCTCCCTCTGAACTAATCATATCCTTAACAATAATAATAGAGTTACCCGATTATCTTTTCCTAGTTTCCTACCATTTCAAAATATCAAAAACCCTTCAATAGTTAGGTCCCAGCCTTGGTCACCCTGCAACCATAGGGATGATTTGCCACCTTTATTTTCAGTAGTCTGGAAGGACAGAACAGGTAGAGAATCAAGTGGGAAGATTTCAAATGGCTTTTATGCTGGCAAGATATCTCTGCTCGATTGCTCCCACCCATGACAGTGGCATGGGTGGCCATGCAATATTGAGAACCCAACTTGAATATATTTTAATATAACTAATGGAACACCCCACTGTAACATTCCCCCACATAGAAAAGCCATGTCTACAAAGTTTACAACAGGTTTTTCAAAAATGAGAAGTGGCTAACAGAGCATTCCATGGGCACACAGGTATGTTTAGTATGCGGAGTGGGGAGCGATCATGTCTGGGCAGTAGTCTGGCATTATCTGGGCATTGCCAGAAGCACTGATAGAGTGCCATGCCATTGAGGGGGTGGGGTGGGAGGATGCATCTGTGAGGGACGTGCTGGATCTTCTGCGTCCATGGACAGAGTCCGGGGGGAAGGGCGGGGGAATTCCATGCAATATTGATTCCATTGTTGAAGAGTAGGAGGTTATGACAATCAACAATGGTTTTGTGGTCATCATTAATTAGACTTTTAATTTCGGATTTCACCAACCATCATGGTGGGATTTGAATCTAGGTTCTCTGGATTAGTAGCATAGCAATGACAATATCACTCCACCAGTGCCTCCCCATCACCATTTGAGAAACTCTGTTTCCTATTCTCTGATTATTTTGTTTAACCTGAAAATCAGGGTAGGCAGTATTTACAGAGCTTGCAATCTCAAGATCATTTTTTCCTTCTCTGTAGCTTTTTTGTCTTTCTTTGCCAAATCACAAACCTCAATATATGAAAGTATTTTGTTCTCTTGAGCTTCATTCAACACTCCATTATTTCTGTGATAAAGTCCAATATGTGTATAACGTACAATCTCATTGGGTGTATGAGTTTCTCCCTGTCATTGATCTTCCTAAAGCCTTGTACCTAAGACAACACTATGAGTGCAGGGGATTTTCACATTGACTGCTACAAGTCAAACCAACAATATTTAAGACGGCTAGCTAAATACAAATCTCACGATAACAAATAATTATGATTAAGAGGTAAAGTTTGATGAATTGTATGGGGCATTGCCCACACTAAAAGACAACGGAAAAGTTAAATTGGTCTCAGACAATGTTTTGGCATCCAAAGCAACGATTTAAACCAGACGTTAGATGCCTTACATATGCTTTTGGTGGACATATTTCCTTTTTAGCTCCCTTCCAAGAAATCGCACTACCCCTGAGAAGAGCAGGTATTAGGTCCACAATAACTGAGAATATGGCCTGGTATGTACTCATCACCAAAATGGCTAAAACTTTTTTTAATCTTGATGTGCTGCCAAGAATTGTGAATGGATTCCTAAGAGACACTGTTGATCCGCAATCAGCCTCTCCATCAGTGTCTTGCAGATCCTGCCTGCTTCACCAAGCCTAAAGTTTCTTGAAGCTGCTGCTGGCAAAGCAAGCGCCCAAAACTCATCCTGCTAAGGTATTGGTAGGTATTGGTGACACACCTAAATAATTGAAATGGACATAAGTTCACAATTTCCAGCTAGTCTTGGACATTTGAGTTGAGATGTTCACCTCTTGTTCTTGACAATAGGCATTGATGGAGAAAACGTAATTTCCTCAAACAACCCGGATTTTCCACAGACTGGATGCAAGCAATGTTTTGACAAATTCTACCCAATGTATTGAACCTCAAAGGGAAGGTTCTGCAAAAGTTTCTCTTTCTATATTTAACTGAGTGAAACTTTTATTTATTTGTCTGACTTGACCTTATCTTTAATCATTTGTTTATTTTGGCATGACAGATTCTTGATGTTAATGATGTTTGATCAGCAACAATTATGTTACACAAAACATTTAGTCATCTCTATCCAAACTTATAACCTTAAGTTATTGCAATCTACATTAGTTATGTAGATTTATTCAAATTAAAGTCACTATGAATATCAACTGAGTGGCTCCCATTTGGCAGAGTCCACATATTTTTAATATGTATTATTATTATTTATATTTCACAACAACAAAAGATGACCTACAATTCTTCTTACAATCTACACTGTAAAAGTTATCAATTGTTCTCTCTTCAATCTGCCTTTAAACCTTAACCTGATATCTTTATGATAATGGCTCAGGTTTTATAGTTAGTAGTGAAACAATGTCCACATCTTTCACTTTGAGAAACATTGCCCAAATCATTGAGAAATGTTGCCCAAAAAGGGGAGTACGATGGCACAATGGTTAGAACTGCTGTCTCACACTGCCAGGGATCCAGGTTCAATTCTGGCCTCAGGACACTGTCAATGTAGAGTTTGCACATTCTCCCTGTGTCTGTATGGATTTCTTCCTGGTGCTCCGATTTCTTCCCACAGTCCAAAGATATGCAGGTTATATTGATTGGCCGTGCTAAATTGACCCTACTGTCAGGACTTAGCAGGGTAAATATGTGGGGTTACGGGAGTAGAGCCTGGGTGGGATTGTGGTCAGTGCAGGCTTGATGGGCCAAATGGCCTCCTTCTATACTGCAGAGATTCTATGATTCATTGAAATCGTTGAGATGTGAGTATTGATGACAAGCCCAGCATTTATTGCTAATCCCTTATTGTCCTTCAGAGATGATGGTGAGCTGTCTTCTTGAACTTTACAGGCGGAGTTCTAGGCTTTTGATACAGTGAAGGAGCGGTGATATGGTTTCAGGTTGGAGGATATGTGGAGGGGAGTTTACAGGTGGTGGGGCAATTGTTGCCCTTGTTCTTCTCTGTTGCAGAGATCATGGGTTTGAAAGGTGCTGTCAGAGGAGACTTGGTGAGGTGCTGCAGTGATCTTGTATATGGTACACACTGCTGTCTCTATGTACCTGAATTAAAGGCAGTGAGTGCATAAGGGAGTGACCTGGGTGCCAGTCAGCAGGCTTTGTGCTAGATGGTATTGAGCATCTTGAGTATTGATGGAGTTAGGAGTTTCACTACTAACAATAAAATCTAGGCCATTATCATTAAGATGTCGGGTTAAGATTTAAAGGCAAATTGAAGAGAGTACAATTGGTAACTTTTACAGCGTACATCGTAAGAAGAATTATAAGAAGAGCTCCAGGCAGGTGGAGACTGTTCCATTGTACTCCTGATTTGTACCTTTTTGACAGTAAGCAGCTTTTGAAGAGATAGTAAGTGAGCTTCACAGCACAAAATTCCCAGCCTCTTACCTGCTCTTGCAGCCATGGTATTTATATGACTGGTCCAGTTAGGCTTCTATTCAATGGTAACCCCCAGGATGTTGATGATGGGGATTTTGTAATGGTTATGCTATTGAATATCAAGGGGCAATAGTTAGATTGTCTCTTATCAGTGATGGTCATTGCCTGACACTTGTTTGGCATGAATGTGATTTGCCATTTGTCAGTCCAAACCTGAATGTTGTCCAGGTCTTATTACATATGGACACAAATGTCTGAGGAGTCATGAATGGTACTGAATTTTGTGCAATGATCAGCAAACTGCCCATCTTCTCACTTTATGAAGGGCATTGCTGAAATAGCTGATGAGGACTCTTCAGTACTCCAGCTGGGATTTTATCAGGGCCCATAGCCTTTGCTGCATCCAGTGCTTTCATTTATTTCTTTGTATCACGTGAAGTGGATTGAATTGGCTGAAGACTGGCATCTGTGATTCTGGGGACCGCAAAAGGAGGCCAAAATAGATCAGGCAGTCAGCATGACACTTCTGGCTGAAGATGGTTGTAAATGCTTCAGTCTTTTCTTGTGCACTGATGTGCTGAGGTACCCCATAATCATTGAAGATCGCAGTGCTTGTGAAGTGCCATCCTCTGGTTTGTTGTTTAATTATGCATCAACATTCATGATTAGATTAGATTTTAATCTGATCCTTTGGTTGTGAAATCACTTAGCTAGGTCTATCGCATGCTGTTGTCACTGCTTTGTATGATTGTATTCCTATTTTGTAGATTGACCACGTTGACATGATTTTTTTGGAATATTAGATTCTACTCCTAACATTCCTTATTGAATCAGGATTGTTCCCCTGGATTGATTATAATGGTAGAGAATAGGATATATTGAGCCATGAGTTTACAGACTATGGTTGACTATAATTCTACTGCTGCTGGCTCTATTCTGAACCTATACCATCCAGCATAATGATAGTGCCACACAACATAATGGACAATATCCTCAGTGTGAAGATAAAACTTCATTTCCACAAGGAATGTGTGGTGGCTGTCCAAACAATCCTGTCATGGCAGATGTTTTTGCAACAGGTAGAATGGTGAGGATTTGCTGAAGCAGCTTTTTTTTCTGTTGTTGTGTCCTCACGCTATACTTCAAGTCCAGTCTGACATTTATGTTCAATCAGTAGTAGTGCTACAAAGCTACTTTTGGTGATGGCAATGAAATCCCTCACACAGAGTATATTCTGTGATCTTGCTACCCTCAATGTTACTTCCAAGTGGTACTTAACATGGATGAGCACTGATTCATGACTGAGGAAAGGTCATAGATGGTGATCAGCAGGAGTTTTCCTTGCTTACATTCAACTTGGTAGTATAAGACTTCATGGGGCCCACAGTCAATGTTGAGGCCACCAAGTGCATCCAGTTAAGCATTAACAATGCAGTTACTCTTGACTGAACAAAGATTAATATTCTCAGCACAAATAATGGGTAATTATTTATTCATGGCAAATCAATGATTTCTATGTAAATTCCACCTGTACCATCTATGAAAACTGCAACAGTCCTTCCTGTGCCTGCCACCTCCAAGAGAAACTTACAAATTTCCACATTTAACTGCTCATGTGAAAATGCCAGACTTTGCTGTCAGTTTTACCCAATAATAATCATGAGCATTGTCAGTGTTGCTTTTATTGTTACCACACATTTCACCGGCTATAACTATTCAGTCTATGTTTTGCCAAAGTTTACAACGTATTCTCTCATTAGACTCCATATTAAATGTCTTTTCTGTCATTCTCATTTTACTTTGTAGCATGACTCAAAGGATTATCAGTGGAAGTCACAAAAAGACTGTTTAACTTCAGGAAACAAGCTGGTTTCACATTACAACAGTAAAGCCATGTAAAGTTTATTTATTAGTCACAAGTAGGCTTATATCAACACTGCAATGAAGCTACTGTAAAAATTCTCTATTCACCACACTCTGGCACCTATACTGGGTACATTAACGGAGAATTTAGCATTGCTAATTCAACTAACCACGTCTTTTGGATTACGGGCAGAAATTGGAGCATCTGGAGGAAACCATGCAGATGGGGGAGAATGTGCAGTCTCCACACAAACAGTAACCCAAACAAGAAATCGAACCTGGGTCGCTGGCACTGTAAGGCAGCAGTGCGAGCATTGATCTTTGATAGGCCACTTTTGAGTAGTGCCTTTTAACTCAATTATTAACAAGAATGTTTTTAGGCAAGGTGGAGACATCAGTGTTAAAATTATCTCCATTGGATGCAAATGAAGCAAAAAAGGGATATAAACTATGGCCCACAGTTAGGTTTTAGCCGGTATATTGTTTATTATTGAGTTAATCTTTACAATTATGGTCTAGATTGACCATTGTATATAACTGTACATGATTCTTGAGAAGTAATATATTGACTTGGCTTCCACCTCTTCCCACACCTGAGTATCACAATATTAGGTTTCATAATACATTTGTGAGAAAATGAAAGCTACATTGCAATCTAATTGTTCAAACAACACGTAACCATATCTTTAGTTTTTGCATCAACATTAATTAGAATATTCAGCTTTCAGGTTATTTTAGTTTATATAATCTCAGTATTAGAACTCTATCCTCTGAGAGCATCATTTCACATGTTACAGGTGAGTTAAAATAAAACTGACAAAAAATACTTTCATAGTTATAGACAAATTGATTTTCAATGTGAGAGAATCCCAATCCAATGATTGTAGCATTGAATTGTGATGCGTCAAACATTTGTGACATAAAAGCATAAGACACTGGGGCTCCAATAGATTGTCCCAGAGACTCTTTATTGCAGGGTAATGCAATTTTAAAAGAATAGGTTTACAATTTAAACTGCAAAGAACACACAGAGAAGGTTTCCATTATCCTCTCAGCTGAATTTGTGATCTCAGCTGTGCCTTTGCAGAGGCCAAAACTCTCCTTATTTATAGCAAATGAGTATGAAAGTGTGTTAGCAAAGATGTGCCTGTATGAGATACCTATAGGGTGGGGTATAGACAACCCCAGGAAAGAACATGGAACTGGTCTCTATCTATATTGTTCCAGACAAAAATAAACAATAAGCAAGCTGGACAAAATAGCTGAGTTACAATGCAAAGAACAGCATGCACAGTAAATTGTTGACTGAACACTGTGCCAAATTAATACATCAATATCTGGATTACATAAGATTGTCCAGACTTATTCTTTTCTCTGTCTTAGGTTTTCAATACCTGACGAAAGAACTAATGAGTTTGGCAAAAGGACGTGTGATTTTGGCTCTGGAAGGTGGGCACAATCTTACTGCCATCTGTGATGCGTCAGAGGCCTGCTTCAATGCCCTACTAGGACATGAGGTACATTTTTCTAGCAAGTCTAGAAACTTTCAAACTCGCTGGTCTATTTTTCCTTCTGCAATCACATTTTGGAAACAATTGCTCATGTGTTAGTCTAATTATTTTCTTTGATCAGTTTCCCATTGACTGGAATGTGGAAGAACTTCAATACAGGATCTCAATAGCCATAATTTACAATTGTTTCGGCTTTTTAACAATCGAGCAATTTAGATGTTTTCTAATTGTCAAAAAAGTACGCAAGGACCTCTGTGCAGATATTCTGCACTTTCTCACAAGTACTTATTCATGTACTGGGAATTTAAGTTTGTAAACATTTGGTATATTTTTCTTCCAAAATATATTCCTTTGTATGTTGTTTTTTTTGGCCCTGGTTTCTGAAGTAAGCAACACACCACTAAATAAGCTTCGATTATCCACAGAATAATAGAAACTAATTGTGCGATTAGTAGTAATTTGAAATCTTTTTTAAAGTGGGTCAGATGTGTAGGTGTGGGCTAATAGCAACCGGAAAGCCTATAGTGTACTTTTCTTCCAAATAACTGTCAGCAAAATAGTTTGATAGAAGCACTGTTATTCTCCAGAAAGGCAAGAGACCATTATTTGATCTTTTGCCTAGCTTATATTTATTAAATAACATAATTATCTCAATCTTTAAAGAATTTCTAATAGAGACATTCGTCTAATTTTATTGAGAACGATAGTGGTTGCCTGGCTAAAACTAGCAATTAATCCTCATTCATATCTATGAGTGCAAGACTCTTTGACCTACTGAATAAAAGGAAAGCAAATCAATCACTTTGAGGCGACCACAGCATATAAAAAGGTTCAACTTGTGCATGGAATTATTAATTATGTATTCTTTGGAAGTTATGTTTTGAGGAATTATGTGGAGCAGTTTGTTTTTCCCTAATACTGGAGGATATGTGCCACTTCAGTCATCCCTAGTATTTCATTTTGTGGCCAAGGTAATTATTTCTGTTTGTTTGGAGAGCCCTAATCACTCTATAAACTTGATATGAGGCCAGCGTAAAAGCTTCATGCAAAACAGTTTTCAAATTACTTTCTTGAACCAAATAATCAGATTGTCACACTTTGATTATGCCATAGAAAACAAGGCACAAGGAACAGTGCATTATCGGTATTTTAAAAAAAACAGATTATATTAAATCAGAAAACAAACTTTGTCCTTTTGATAGCAACGAGGTAATGAACGTACAAAAAGAAATTGGTTTTTTTGGGGGAATTCCTTTCACTTTGCTAACATAAGTTTGCAGAAGGATAGTTAAAAATCCCATCTCCATAATAAACAGGAGTTCTACTTTTGGGAAAGTCGATGGAGCAGGAGCAGGTCCAAGGAAATTCACAGCTCAGTTCACTTGCTCCTTCTATCATTCAACATTATGCAGTAACTCATGTCTGTTCTCTAGAGAAAGTAACAAAAAATGAAACAGTGCTTCTAAAATTTATATCATGGGCATTTTTGTTCATGTTGTTAACTATTCTTTGCTCTGCTCTTATCCTGAAGTTGTTGCCTCTTCACTGGAATCTACTAAATTTTGTTTTAACAAATCATAGGAAAAGGCAATGAAGGTTTGAATGTTTCCAATGACCAAGGGTTCATGACTTCCTAATCTAGCTCTGCTACCAACAATGTAAATGGAGTCAAAGTGCCTGGCTAATCCCTCTGATCTATTTTCCCTAATCTTTTTTTTTGCCAAGCCAATTTCAAATATGATTATTACTAAATAAGTAGTGAAAGGGCTTAAGGAAGGGAAGTCTTTATTTCCCATTATGTGGGCATCATTGGTTATGCCAGAATATTTTCCCCTTCTTGACCTTAAGAATATGATGATGAGGCTGCTTGTTTAAGTGCCGCATTCCATGAGGTGTCGGTACACATATTGTGTTGTTAAGAAGGGAGTTCCAAGATTTTGACCAAGCAAAAATGAAGGAGTGTTCATATAGGTGCAAGTCAGGATGGGTGCCTGATCTGGAGATGAATTTGCAGGCAGGGGTGTTCCTTTGCATCTGCTGTCCTTGTCTTTCTTGATGGTAGATATCACGGATTTGTTAGGTGCTGTCGAAGGAGCCTTGGTGAGTTGCTGCAGTGCATCTTGTAAATGATACACACTTCTACCACTGTGCATCGGTGATGGAGGGATGAATGTTGCAGGTGATGAATGGAGTGCCAGTGAAGTGGCTGCTTTGTTCTGAATGGTGTTGAGCTTCTTGAGTGTTGTTGGAGGTGCATCCAAAGTGAAAGTATTCCGTTACACTGATGATGGATAGACTTTGGGGATGATGATGTTTAATGATGAGGTTACAGAAGAAACTAGATTGGAAGTTTCTAGTGTTAGCTTGCACAGAAGTCATCAGTTCCATATATTCACTCACCCCAGTGTTAAAGAACAAGAAGGTCTTACTTATAATTTTTGACTGTCAGTGACTGTAGGCTATGCTTCCCCGAGGGACAACTGAGGAGATACATCAATAGCTGGCTGAAGATCTGCAGCCCACTTCCATAGGAGAGCAATATCATCTGCAACAGCTAATGCCACCTCAGCTTTGAATTTTGCTATAATTGAGTACTTCCATTTGGTGACCTTTGCTGCATTAGTTGGGCAGTTGTACACCAATGAATCAAGAGTACTGCTACTCTAATGGAGGATGTGCAATCCACATCCTCCCAATCAGAACAAACAAACAGAGAGAAAACCACCCAGTTCTAAAAACTGGAAGAGTTCCCACAGCTACAAGGAGGACATGACAGAATACTCATGGAACACAAAATTTAACATCCCTTTCAGGAAATTTTCTTATTTGATTAACATCTAGTTAATAGTCAATGACAACCACCTTATCCTGCACATTGGTGCAAGATGCTCAGGAAAGTTCCAAGACACTTTTACACATGTAACAATGTATTGTCCCCAGACCTCATGACTTAAGTCACTTGTTTGGATATTTACTTGACATTTAGAGGTTGGCATCTTGGCTATTGATTCCAGTAAAACTTGCACGCAATGATTATACTTAATCCCATGCCAGAAGTGTCAGAGAGCAAATAGTAGGAAATCTCATGTCCTGTTTGAGTCCCAGACAATGCCTTGATAATCATGGGTATATGCTGCATACATAATGGGTGGAATCTTACAAGAATTTGACAGAGTGTCAGTTCTGGCCAGAGAGACGTATATTAGGTCTAAGCAACTGGAAATGGAGAGAGCATTGGAGGAATACAGAGACAATAGGAGGGAGCTAAAATAGGGAGTTAGAAGGGCAAAAAGGGGGCATGAAATGGTTTTGGCAGACAGGATTAAGGAAAATCCAAAGGCTTTTTACTCCTATGTTAGGAATAAAGGTGTGGTTAGAGGAAAAATCTTAGGGACAGAGGAGGAGAACTGTGCTTAGAGTCCGAGGGAATGGGGGAGATCCTGAATGAATACTTTGCGTCAGTATTCACGAAGGAGAGAGGTTTGTTGACCGGTACTGTCTTGGAGGGAGCTGTTATCCAGTTGAGCGAAATATCCATCACGAGGGAGGAAGTGTTAGAGTTTCTAGGTAGCATTAAAACTGATAAATCTCCGGGGCCTCATGGCATTTATCCCAAGCTGCTTAGGGAGGCGTGAGGTGAAATTGCTGGGCCTCTGACGCAAATCTTTGTCTCTTCTTTGGACACAGATGAGGTCCAGAAGACTGAAAGATAGCGAACGTGGTACCGTTATTTAAGAAGGGTAGTAGGGATAACCCTGGTAATTATAGGCCAATGAGTTTGACGTCAGGGGTAGGAATTCTTAGAGATAGGATGTATAGGCACTTAGAGCATTGCTATCTGATTAGGGATACGCAGCATGGCTTTGTTAAGAGGAGGTTGTGCCTTACGAATCTCGTGGAATTTTTTGAAGGACGAGCCGTTGATGTCGTCTACATGGATTTCAGTAAGGTGTTTGACAAAGTCCCTCATGGAAGGTTGGTTGAAAAAGTCAAGGCTCATGGAATATAAGGACACGTATCTAGCTGGATAAGTAACTGGATTGGTAATAGGAAACAGAAACTAATAGTGGAAGGGTCTTTTTCTAGCTGGAGGTTGGTCACTACTGGTGTGCCGCAGGGCTTGGTACTGGGACCTCTTCTAATTGTAATATACATAAATGACTTGGAAGAGGGAGTAAGAAGTGTGATTAGCAAGTTTGCAGATGACATGAAGATGGCTGGACTTATGGACAGTGAGGAGCAGTGTCAGACAATACAGCAGGACATAGATAGATAGGCTGGTAGATTGGGCAGATAAATGGCAGATGGAATTTAATCCTGATAAATGCGAGGTGATGTATTTTGAAAGAAATAATGTAGGGGGGAGTTATATGATAAAGGGTAGACCTATTAAGAGTATAAAATGCAGAGGGACCTGGGGGTGCAAGTACATAAGTCCTTGAAGGTGGCAGTACAGGTGGAGAAGGTTGTGAAGAAAGCTTATGATTTGCTAGCCTTTATAGGAAGGGGTATAGAGTACAAGAACTGGCGTTTAATGTTGCAGTTCTATAGAACGTTGGTTAGACCTCATTTGGAGTACTGCATCCAGTTCTGGTTGCCTTACTACTGGAAGGACATGGAGACCTTGGAGAGAGTGCAGAGGAGGTTTACCAGGATGCTGCCTGGTATGGAAGGTCTGGGTTACGAGGCAAGTTTAGGCAAATTGGGGCTGTTTTCTTTAGAAAGACAGAGACTGAAGGGAAATCTAATCAAGGTGTATAAGGTTATGAAGTGTATGGATAGACTGAACAGTGGTAATCTTTTTCCTATCTTGGAATCAAATATTATGAGGGGCCACAGGTTTAGGGTGAGGGAGGAGGTATAATTTGGATATTAGAGGGAGGTTTTTCACACAGAAGGTGGTAGGAGTATGGAATGCACTGCCAAGTGAGGTAGTGGAGGCGGGCACACTGGAGCTATTTATAGGATACTTAGATAGGCACATGAGCAGAATAGAGATGGAGAGATATCGAAGACTGTTTTAAATAGGGATCAAGAGCCTTGTGATGTTCTTGGGAATTGCATAAGATGTGCATGTTATTGATATTTTTCTCTTTTATTCCACAGGTGCTTCGGTCTGCCTTGTTGTCCAACAAGGGGCATACATGCGATGGGTCGTGTGAGGGCTGCTCTTGGATTTTTCGAGAGTAGCCTAGTGCTTCACATCGTTAGTGTATGCTTAAACTGGACCAGTTGATGGGCAACACGACAGCTCAGTGACTATCACTGTTTGCTGTGCAGATACATGGATTTGGGCCTGTATCTGTGGGAGTTTGCGCATTCTCCCCGTGCTTGTATGGGTTTTCTCCGGTACTCTGGTTTCCTCCTATACCCCGAAGATATGCCCTTAGGCTGATTGGTGAAACAAATTAACCCTAAATTCTCTCCCCAATCTGGTTTCCAATGTGGATTTCCATAAACATAGATAAGAGTCATGGGTGGAAGAGGGAACTCCTACTGTTAAAATGGCGGCGCAGGCTCATTGGGCTGAAGGGCCTGTTTTCCGTGCTGTGTTGTTCTTTGTTCTTTGTTCTATAGTGATCTTTGCCACCTGGGGGTTTCCCTTGACGGGTTTATGTTTGGGTGAACCTGTTGTAAATCGCACCAACCTGACAAAGTCCAAAAATGTAGTGTGTGGTGATATCTCACGGATGGCGGCGGGGGGGGGGGGGGGGGGTAATAATTATATTTACATTTATTTAAATATATTCAAATCAGATTTAGCATGAACCTGATTATGTTGCAAGTAAGGAACGGTGAAAATCATTACTTATGATCTCACTGGCGAGATTTTCAATTTCAGGTATTCGCCAGATCTTACACTTCTACATTCTTGCATTCTTGTGCATGGAGAGTGCAGGCTCGACATCCTGCACAATACCACAATGAAGGTAGCAATGGAAGGGTGCATTTGTTTTGAAGGAAAATGTAACTGATTTGATTGGTATGTTTGTGGACAACACAAAGGTTGGTGGATTTGCGGATAGCAATGAACATAGAACATAGAACATTACAGCGCAGAACAGGCCCTTCGGCCTTTGATGTTGCGCTGATCAATTAAGAAAAAGCAATGACCCTCTAACCTAAACCATTCCCTTTTCATCCATAAACTTATCTACTAACCTCTTAAACGCCACCAAACTTGGCGCATCTACAACTGCAGCAGGCAGGGCATTCCATACCCTTACCACCCTCTGGGTAAAGAACCTACCTCTGACATCCGTCCTATAACTACCACCCCTTAATTTAAAGCTATGTCCCCTCGTGCTAGCTTTCTCCATCCTAGGAAAAAGGCTATCACTGTCCACCCTATCTAAACCTCTAATCATCTTATATGTTTCAATAAGGTCTCCTCTTAGCCGCCTTCTTTCTAACGAAAACAACCTCAAATCCCTCAGCCTCTCTTCATAAGACCTGCCCTCCATACCAGGCAACATCCTGGTAAACCTCCTCTGTACCCTCTTCAATGCGTCCACATCTTTCTTATAATGCGGGGACCAGAACTGTACACAGTACTCCAAGTGCGGCCGCACTAGAGCTTTGTACAGTTGCAACATGACGTTGCGGCTCCGAAATTCAATTCCCCCTACCAATAATAGCTAAGACTCCGTACGCCTTCTTAACAACCTTATTGACTTGATTGCCAACTTTCAGGGATCTATGCACATATACACCAAGATCCCTCTGTTCTTCAACACAATTAAGAGTCCTACCATTAGCCCTATACTCTACACATTTGTTATTCCTGTAAAAGTGAATTACCTCACACTTTTCTGCATTAAACTCCATTTGCCACCTCTCGGCCCAGCTCTGCAACTTGTCCAAGTCCCTGTGCAAACTGTAACACCTCTCTTCACTATCTACCACTCCCCCGACTTTGGTGTTACCCGCAAATTTACTAATCCATCCTTCGATACCCTCATGCAGATCATTTATAAAAATTACAAACAGCAGGGGCCCCAAAACAGATCCCTGAGGTAGACCACTTGTTACCGAACTCCACGATGAATAATTTCCATCAACCACCACCCTCTGTCTTCTATCAGCTAGCCAATTCCTAATCCAATGAGGTAAATCACCCTCAATCCCATACATCTGCATTTTCTGCAGAAGCCTTCCGTGGGGAACCTTATCAAATGCCTTACTAAAGTCCATATATACCACATCAACTGCCTTACCCCCATCCACCTCTTTGGTCACTTTTTCAAAAAACTCAATAAGGTTAGTAAGGCACGACCTACCCTTCACAAAACCATGCTGACTATCCCCAATCAATTCATTTCTCTCTAAATAACTATAAATCCTACCCCTAATAATTCTCTCCAATACTTTGCCCACAACAGAAGTAAGACTCACTGGCCTATAATTCCCCGGAAAGTCTCTCTTCCCCTTCTTGAACAATGGGACCACATTTGCTATCCTCCAGTCTTCCGGCACTATACCCGTAACCAACGACGACCTGAAGATCAGAGCCAGAGGTTCTGCAATCGCCTCTCTCGCCTCCCAGAGAATCCTAGGGTAAATCCCGTCCGGCCCAGGGGACTTACCTAACTTCAAACCCTCAAGAATATCTAGCACATCCTCCTTATCTACTTCAATACTTTCCAGTTTACAACCTTGTATCCCAGTGTTCTCCACAACTATATTTACATCTCCCTGCGTGAATACCTGAGAGAAATATTTGTTCAGTGCCTCTCCAATCTCTTCAGGCTCCAGAACAACTTCCCATTGCTGTCTCTGACTGGCCCTAATCTTGCCCTAACCAATCTTCTATTCTTAACATATCTAAAGAAAGCTTTAGGATTCTCCTTGAGCCATCTATCAGCCAAAGTCTTCTCGTGTCCCCTTTTAGCTCTTCTCAACTCACTCTTTAGCTCCCTCCTGGCTAATCTATAGCTATCCAGTGCACTAACTGAGCCTTCAAGCCTCATCCTGACATAAGCCTTCTTTTTCCTTTTAACCAGCGAATTAACTTTTTTTAGTACACCATGGTTCCCTTACTCGACCATTTCCTCCTTGCCTGACAGGGACATGCTTATCAAGGACTCGCAGTAGCTGCTCCTTGAATAAGCTCCACATCTCAGATGTTCCCAGTCCCTGTAGTTTCCTAGTCCAGCCTATGCACCCTAATTCCCTCCTAATGGCCTCATAATTACCATTCCTCCAGCTGTAACTACTGCCCCCCAGGTTGATGCCTTGCCCTATCCATCATTAATGTGAACGTAACCGAATTGTGGTCACTATCACCAAAATGTTCACCAACTTCCAAGTCCAACACCTGGTCTGGCTCATTGCCCAGCACCAAATCCAATGTAGCCTCACCTCTAGTTGGCCTATCTACATACTGAGTCAAAAAACCTTCCTGCACACTTTGTACAAAAACTGACCCCTCTAACGAGCTAGAGCTATAGCTATTCCAATCAATATTAGTAAAGTTAAAGTCCCCCATAACAATTCCCTATTACTTTCACTCCTGTCCAGGATCGACTTTGCAATCCTTTCCTCTACCTCTCTAGAACTTTTAGGAGGTCTATAAAAGACTCCCAACAGGGTGACCTCTCCTCTCCTGTTTCTAATCTCAGCCCATACTACCTCAACAGACAAGTCCTCATCAAACTTCCTTTCTGTCACTGTGATACAGTCTTTGACTAATAATGCCACTCCTCCCCCCCTTCTACCTCCTTCTCTACTCTGACTGAAGCATTTGAACCCCGGAACCTGCAACAACCATTCCTGTCCCTGCTCTATCCATGTCTCTGAAATGGCCACAACATCGAAGTTCCAGGTACTGATCCAAGCTGCAAGTTCCTCCACCTTATTGCGAATACTTCTTGCATTAAAGTATACGCATTTCAAACCATGCCCTACTCCACCCGTACGCTGCTGTGCTTTACAGTTCTCATCTATGACCCCCCTATTCTCGTCCCTCTTAACATCCAAACTACTCAGGATCCCACCCCCCCTCTGAATCAGTTTAAACCCCCCTGCATAGCCTTTGCAAATTTTCCCCCCAAGATATTGGTTCCCCTCTGGTTCAGGTGTAGACCATCTCTCTTGTAGAGGTCCCACCTACCCCAGAATGAGCCCCAATTGTTCAGGAACCTGAACCCCTCCCTCCTGCACCATCCCCGCAGCCACGAGTTCAAACATTCCCTCTCTCTGTTCTTCTCTAAACTATCCCATGGCACAGGCAAGAGTCCAGAGATAACCACTCTGTCTGTTTTGGCCCTAAGCTTCCACCCCAACTCCATAAATTTCTGTTTAATATCCCCTTCCCTTGTCCTACCTACATCATGTGTCCCTACATGAACTATGACTTGGGGCTGACTCCCCTCTCCCTTAAGAATCTTGAAAACCCGCTCTGAGATGTCCTGGACCCCGGCCCCTGGAAGGCAACACCCCAGCCCTGAGTCCCGTTTATTACTATTTACTCTCCTATCTGTCCCCCTAACTATGGAGTCTCCAATTACCAGGCCCAATCTCTTATTTCCCCTACCCACCTGAGCATTCACAGCAGGCTCACCCCCAGACACCTGCTCCCTTTGGCTATCTCCAGTTGATTCTTCCTCAACTGTAGCCTCCAGGATCATCAGAGGATACAGCAGGATATAGATTGGTTGGGTGGAGAGATAGCAGAAGGTGTTTAATCCAGATAAATGTGGGGTAATGCATTTTGGAAGGTCCAGTACAAATGGGAAAGATACAGTTAATGGCGGAACTCTTAAAGGTATTAATAGGCAAAGGGACTTGGGTGTACAGGTACACAGGTCACTGAAAGTGGCAATGCAGGTGAAGAAGGTAATCAAAAAGGCATACAGCAAGATTGTCTTCACTAGCCGGGGCACTGAGTTTAAAAATTGGCAAGTCATATTGCAGCTTTATAAAACCTTGGTTTGGCGCACTTGGAATGTGGTGTTCAATTCTGTTTGTCGCACTACCAGAAAGATGTGGAGGTTTTGGAGAGGACATAGAAAAAATTTACCAGGATGTTGCCTTGTTTAGCGGGCATTAACTATGAGGAGAGGTTGGAGGAACTTGGTTTGTTCTCACTGGGATGACGAAGGTTGAGGGGTGACCTGAAAGAAGTTGACAAGAGGCATGGACAGAGTGGATAGTCAGAAGCTTTTTCCCAGGATGGAAGAGTCAATTATTAGGGGGCACAGCTTTTTAGTGTGAGGGCCAAGGTTTAAAGGAGATGTACAAGGCAGATTTTTTACATAGAAGGTGGTGGGTGCCTGAACCTCGCTGTTGGAGGAGGTAGTGGAAGCGGACATAGTAATGACTTTTAAGGAATGTCTTGACAAAAACACGAATAAGGTGGAAATAGAGGGGTATCGTCCCTGGAAGGGTAGAAGGTTAGTTAAGTCAGGCAGTATGGTCGGTGCAAGCTTGGAGGACCTAAAGGCCTGTTCTTGTGCTGTAATTTTCTTTGTTCTTTGAAGAAAGACTTGCTGCTTCCAGAAGTTAACAAGGACAATGATGGGGAGGGGAATAATGGGCATATCATGACAAGAGAGTGCGGGAAGTGATGGTGTGGGATGACACTGCATAAGAAAGGAGGTGCAACTGATATCCATGTGCTTTCAATCAAAGTAGGTATAGCAACACTTAAGTTCACTTGCCTGTGTTTCATATATACCTCATTAGCTCCCTCAGTTCAAACATTTTTGCCAGCACTCTTCATAAGGCAAAGCCTACATTTCCACTATATTTCCTAAATTTTGAAAAACTGAAAACATATGTAGAGGCGTTTAACTTCACCTTAGCTTACTTACTTGCTTCAACTTACAATTTATTACAAGCTATTACAAAATGACCTTACATGTGCAGTGACTACCAACAGCAGAGCGAATCATTGTCAACCTGTACTCTTCCATTGATGCCATGAGATTGCCCGGGAATGGATTTATTTGAGTTTAAAGGATTGAAATTAACGGATTGTGTGGCATTCTGGCAGAATCCGTTATTTAATCACTAAAGAGAATCTTCATGATATATGATATCCTGGACATTGTAGTGTCAGACAATAGTCTACAATTTGCTCACAAGTTATTGCACAACTTTGCCACAAATATGGTTTGATGTATGCTAGTTCACAGAGAAGTAGCTAAACTTGGCGGAGATGTAGTCTAAAGGGTTAACATTAGTAAAACATAACGTGGATGTAACTATGCTGGAATGTCACATGACTAAGTAACAGCGATCTGGAGGGGAAAAAAGTTGTGTAGAATTACTGAGATGTACTAGAGGTGTAAATAAATAGTAATGATTTTTACAAACTACAGTAGTTTTCTGAGAAAGGCGGTAAAAATATGTAGGTTCAAACACAAAATGAAATATGGCAACAGCAAACAAAAAGATAAAATCATAGAAATACTCTCCAAAAGACTGCAAACTTGACAGACTTGCTGATCCTTGAAAGAAGGATAAAAAAAATTGATTGAGAACTCACCTGAAAAATTCATAGAATTGCAAGTGCAGCAAATGCAAGCCAAAGCACAGATCCAGAATCCGGATGGCAGTGAGCACAGAACAGAATTTATAAGCCAGACAAATGAGGGAGTTAACAAATGCAAAGCTTTTGATTCTACACTCCATCGAGGCTCCAAATACAAGATGAAACAATAACATCTTGTAAAATGCTCCTCGCAATGGCAAGATGGCCCAGCACACTTTATGGATCAGAGAATGCAATGAACACCAAGTAACTGGAAAATGTGGGAACTTGCATACATGTTTATATAATTCCTTCAAAACAAATTAATTACTACTGAAGTGCAGTTACTGTTATATAGACAAACTCAACAATTATTTTGCACTTCAAAACTTCCAACAAACAGCAAATTTTATTAATAACCAGCTAATCTACAATTGGGTATATCAGTTGAGACATAAAATTCGGCTAGAATAATGGGGAACTTTTCTGTTTTCCCTCAAGTTGTGCCATGGGACTTTTTTAAGCCAATTTCAATCGACAGTTTGGGCCTCAAGTTAACAGTTCACCTAAATAACAATATTTCTGACAATGTAGCACCCATCTTGACAGTGTCAGCACAGATTATGTGTAAAAGCCCTTTGGCTGAGAAGTAAAAATGCAGCTAAGTCAGACTGCAAAGATTAAATTGAATGGATTGTAATAGGTTCTTGTACACATGGCAGGAAGAGGTAGGGTGAAAAATTTTAATGTGGGAATACAAAAGAGTCAGGGCATAATAGTTAAAATAGTAGTCACCAAATTGAAAAGATAATGTCGACTAATGAGAGAAGAGGAAATAAGAACATAGGAGATCATTGAGGGAAACTGGAGTGTAATCTGAAAGGTACTGTACTAGAAATCAAGTGTGTTGAAATTAATTACAGATATAGGAACCAGTGAAACCTGACAAGGACTATGCCGATTGGTGTGCGGGGTTTTAAGCATATACGCTCATGAATTGAAGCACTTTGAATGAGTTGTGGCTCTCAGAACGTAAAAGTGGGAAAGATGGCTGATAGATCCTTCAGGAAGGCAGGCAGCAAATAGTAATGGTATAGATTAGAGACTTGACAGCCATGGGGCAGCGATAGGAAATGGGAATGGAAGAAAGATGGTCTTAATAATGAAACAGATCTGGGAAAAAGATTCCATCACAGGACAACACAGCAACCTTTTAAATCTTATGAATTGTAAGAGAAAGGGGAGACTGAGGGAGTAATTAACTCCAGTATTTTGAGATCTTGTGGAAGGAGACACAATGGGAACTTAAGAAAGAGTGAATAGGCCAGCATATCAGGAACTTAGGGGGGACAAAGAAGATAAATTTGAATGGGCACTGACCAAAGTAGCATCAATAAACTAAATACAAGAATGGATAAAAGTGAAAAGAGGACAGTAAAAATGCTCAGACAATGGAAGGATACCAAGCTTGTCTGGTATCCTGCCCAACAATATTAGAGAGGTATTTGAGACTTTTTCAAATGTTAAACCAACATTCATATTATGATGAACCTGAGATTTATAAGGAGACAAAGAGAAAAGTAAAATTTTAAAAGAAGAGGAAAGCACATTTTTAAGACATTTTTAATTTAATGAGAATTCCATTTGCTATCAGACATTCAGCTTTGCCCTGTCATTGAGCTGTTGATCAAAATCAAAATGACTCAGTTCAACATAACTTTAATCAGTGTGAATTTTTCATAGAATTAAGTCCACAATCTGCAGAGCACTGAGATCTGTCTATAGTATCTGTGTTTATGCAATTCAGTTTCCATTTGTCCAATGCTTTGGTTTCAAGGTGTCATCTCAGGTTTGCTTGGTACTGCTCCCAATATGCTTCTTTATATCCCTCACCGGGGTATCTGATGGAACAGTAAGAGATAAAATGTTAACAGTTAGAGGTGGAATATAAGTTTGCTTCTGTTAATGACTACAGCATCTCATTGATGGACTGTTTTGAGCTGTTAAGTCTATTCTTATTCTTTTCTACTTGTTACTGTCGCGATGCCATAATGGGAGTTTTCAGTGTGAAGCTGAGATGCAACAGCCACGTAAAACAAATGAACATTATGGCTGTTGATTGAGTCAGACGATAGCATGGTGTTAGAGTATCTCAAAAAGAGTGAAATTGTTTAAAACAGCAGTACAAAATTGACTCATAGCAACTTGACAGTCTGTTACTTCACCTGATTTTTTTTGCCATTAAAATTAATTGAAAAGAAAGTTGATCTGAAATGTATTTTCAACTATCAGCCTGTTTTTCATTACTGCAATTGACTATTCCCACCCCAATGTTTTTTCGCATTGTCCCAGACCGTTAGCCAACATTGAAGCTGCCATCTTAGTCAGAAAAGATGTTGGAATAAATGTCTAAATTTGGGCTACATTTGCCCGTGATTACAAAGAGTACTGCTGATTACAAAGAGGTTGTTTTCAACTCTGGCTGATATACATGGACCTGAAGCACAATCGGAGTTTGGCATTGATTTTGGAACCTCTCTCTCTCGGGACTATCTTAGTAAAATAGTAAAACTAAAATTAGTCAGGGAAGTCCTTGGTTGAGCAGGAGATTATTAATGCCAGCAGTTACTCAGGATTTAACATCCTAACATGTATTCTTGATTCAGTTTCACAAAGGTCAATGCATCAGTTTTATCCAGTGCCTTCATGTAACATCCGATGCTAGAAGTTGTTGTAGCAGTTATGCTGGTTCTGAACAAGGAGATAACATTGATGGCTTTCAACTTTGGAAGCTTCCTGAATTTGGGGACAAACGTGGGTCTCAGAGTTGAAGGGTCTAAGATTCAAATACTGGTGCCAACATATTATGTATTTTTAATGATTCCTTACCGACAACCATGCAGGGGCACTTTTACAGAATGTTTGTGTGATGCCAACATTACAGGTACCTGTGAAGTGTAACATCACAACCTGTAGTGCTAACATCTCCTGAATAAAGCTGATTTGTGCTGAATAGCTGCAGCCTCCTAAAGTCAATCCTGTGAATGCCACACAAAAAACTGGTGACAGGAAAGCTGGACAATGCTTATAATCACTCGAAGGAAACTTCTGCACATGTGATGTTGTTCTCTGTTCTCTGCAGCCCCTTGTGCAGCAGCAGGGTGCAAATTTGCTGGATCACAGAGTGCAACTGCCCTTGACTAGCTGGTTTCCTCCTGCCCTCCTCTTTACTGTAGGGAGAATCTTCTACAGAATGCAGAGTTCCCATGGAGGACAGCAATCTAAATGTCCAATGCAAAGTCAGAACTTCACCCACATCTGAAGAAGGAACTGCATTCTGAAAGCTTGTGGGTTTACTATCAAACCAACTGGTTGGACTTCAACCTGGTGTTGTGAGACTTCTTACTGTGTTTACCCAGTCCAACGCCGGCATCTCCACATTGTGGGAGGAAACCAGAGCACCCCGACGAAACCCATGTAGACACTGAAAGGACATGCAAACTCCACATAGACAATGATCCAAGCTGGGAATCAAACCTGGGTCCCTGGCACTGTGAGGCAGCAGTGCTAACCACTGTGCCACCGTGCTGCCCCTGTATGTCTCCTTTCATGAAAAAAATGACTTGAAGCAGGCTGAAAACTATGAACGACCAAAGTTAAACTATAATGAAACTCTCCATCTTGCACATCACAGTCTTCTGTTGAATGCAGAACACACCCTGATACCTGGCATAATTCCCTCTCAATATTTTCTCATGCATCCACCAAAATATGACATGGGCTACATAAAATGCAAATCTACTGCCTTGTTAACAAGCTTAATAAGTTAATTATTTTTATATTTAATTGTGGGACTGCCGATTTTGGCGCCTGTCCAAACTATTGTTGGAGATTGACATAGTGGCATTGGATTAGTGACCTGACAGATTTTACACACTTGCAGTTTGCTGGGGACATTTGGTCTCAATTTCTAAATTAAAATCCACCTCTATTTTGGCCTTTGAGCGTATTCTCATTCTAAAGCTTAATAAAGACATAATGCTTCTAACAGTCATACCTGATCACCTTGTGTGAAAAACCCCATTAATGAGTTTAATGCTGAAACAAAATAGTTATATATTTGCTTCTATCCATGAGATTTTACGTCATAGATCTCAGGAGTTATTGTTAACAACTGGTTATTTCTTCTTTTCTTCCATGATCCAATTTTAAAGAGCATGACTCGAACTTTCTTAATTTAAGATGGACAAGCAAAACTTATGAACACCCTATGGCTACTGAGTAATGTTCCTTTCACTTGGCTTAATGTGTTCCAAGAATAGGGAAAACACAGGAGACTCCTATGCAGCAAGAAAGAATCCAAGTAATTGTAATTTCAGGGCATTTTATAAACTAGGATGGTTGTGCCTCAATAAAAGAAATCCACTAAGAAGAATGGTATAAGTTCAATTTGTTAAGTAATTAATACAATGGATAATACTTTGTAGGCAATTAAACTTTTTCAAAGGTTAATGTTATATTTTTGGATTTTTGTCAGACTTTTACTTGTAATTTACATAAAGGACTATTCCCATAAGCAAGCCCTTGTGTTGAACTACTGTGCAACCCTACATGGACAATATCTGTCATACAGCATTGCCCAGATGTCGAATGAAACCCTTGTTACTATATTTAGATTACTGGATATGATGCAAGTCCTTTCATAATCTCTAGACTTCGTAAATCATTCTGTCAGCCCATAGTCTTGGTTCTAATTTGTAACACAAATCTATTTAAAAATAACAGACAAGCAACAGCAATAGACAATAAAGTTTCAGATTTACAGAATTTTATACCTCTTCAATACCAAAAAATGACAAAGAATGTGCCCCTTTTCTAATTTTTGCAGTAATGCCAGACTTAAGTTAACTGTAACATTTCTTACTTATGGGGTTTGTTGGACCAATAAGGGGGGAATATTCTTTTGCTACAAATCTGAGATAGTCAGCCAGAGACATAGGACTGCTGTCCCATCTTCTTCCCACCAAAGTCCTGGACCATTTTTGGGATCGCTCATCATTAGCATTAAGTCAACTAGCTGCAGGCAGAATAAGAGTCTTCATAGGCAATCCATCAGTTCAGAGATTACAATGTTGGATGAATTGACTGACTTGTGAACCAGAAGAGGGTAAATCCTTGTCTTTATTAGCCAAGACATAGAATATAAAAGCAGAAAGGCTATGATGGGGCTATTTGAAACATTCAGTAGGCCATAGCTGGAGTATTGTGAGCCATTCTGGTCAGCAAACTGTAACAAAGATGTGATTACACTTGAGAGGGTGCAGAGGAGATTACGCAGCATGTTGCCTGGGCTGGAATGTTTCAACGATGAAGAGAGGCTGGGTAGGTTGGGGTTGTTTTCCTTACAGCAGAGAAGACCAAGAGGGGATCTGACTAGGGACATAGATAGTGTAGATAGGAATGAATTTTTCCCATTAGTAGCAGGGTCAATAATCAGGGACCATAGATTTAAATAAGGGGCAGGAGATTTAGAAGAGTTTTGGGAAAAACCTTTTTCATCTGGAGGATGGTGGGAATCTGAAACTAACTGCTTGAAAGGGTGGTAAAGGCAGAAATCCTCACAACATTTAAGAAGTATTTAGATTAGCACTGAAATGCCAGAGCATACAAGGCTATGGACTAAGTACTGGAAAATGGGATTAGAATAGGTAGTATTTGATGACCATGATGGACCGAAGAGCCTTTCTTAGTGTTGTAGAACTCTATGACTCAGTAAGTGAGCGTGAGTTCATGGGCTGGTTAGTGGGGAGGTATTGGGGAAGTAATGGGAGGTAAGTGGTAATGTGGAGTGACAGTGACTGAGATTGGCTTTCTGAAGCTCTGAGGAGCTTGCTTCACTTAGTACTACTCTAAAATGATAAAAGGTGTCCTATTTGCATTTTAGGGCACTAATTTGTAAATTAGCTAATTTACCACCTGATGCAGGTAGGTGCTCTGGATGCTTAGTTACAGACCTGGGACAATTCCAACATGATGTAGATATGCTGGTGTTGGACTGGGGTAGTAAGAATTTAGTAAGAATCTAGCAACACCAATTTTAAATCCAACCTATTTATTTGATAGTAAATTTGCGAGCTTTTGATCTTTTCGTTTTCAGTGAACACTGCATTTGCCTGACGAAGACGAAAAGATCAAAAGCTCGCAAATTTACTATCAAATAAATCGGTTGGATTTAAAATTGGTGTTGCTAGATACTTACTGAGTTCTCACAATTCCAACAGACATGGAAATGGAAAGATCAGACAATAGGACAATTTACGCCATTTTCCACTAGACAGATAGCCTCAAACTCACCCTGGAGAATCTGCAAGGGCCTATTGCAGTGGTCTCAGAAGAAATGATGAATTGAAGAAAGATTAGCTAAGAATGGGAGAGAGTGTACCCATCAGTTTCTGATTAACTGTGCACTGATAAAGGCCTTCCAAATGGTGTTGATCCAAGAAGATTACCCTATACTTTCCAACCCAGTTAAACTTAAGTCAGGAGTATAGGAAATCAAACATGTATAATTGCATCAGTTCAAATAATCCTGAATACAAAATATAATTCCAACAATATTTAAAGTTAAAATATGGTATTTAATGTGGTTGGAGTCATTTCTCTCACAAGAACGGGTGGTTGTACTTGTTGGAGGCAATCATCTCAGCCCAGGATATTGCTGTATAAGTTGCTCAGAGTAGTGCTCTTGGCCATACCATCTTCAGCTGCTTCATCAATGACTTTCCCCCAACTTAAGATCAGAAATGGGGATGTTCACAACTGCACAGTGCTCAGCACTATTTGTCACTCAACAGATACTAAGCCAGTGCTTATCTGCTAGACTTGAACAACATTCAGGCATGTGCTAACAGCTGATAAGTAACATTTGTGCCTCACAAATGCCAGACAAGATCATCTCCAACAATTGAGAATCTAACCATCTTCCTTCATGCTCAACAGTACTATCATCTCCTAACCCTCAACCAATGTTTGGGCGTTACCATTGACCATACACTTAACTGGACCAGCCATACAACTATAGTGGCTCAAAAACAAGGGCTAAGCTGGGAATTCTGCAGCAAGTAAGTCACCTCCTGACTTTCCAAAACTTGTCCACCACCTACTGAGCAGCACAAGTGTAATGGAATACTTTTCACCTGGGAGTGCAGTTCCAA
Organism: Sphyrna mokarran; assembly: GCA_024679065.1. Lineage (NCBI taxonomy): Eukaryota > Metazoa > Chordata > Chondrichthyes > Carcharhiniformes > Carcharhinidae > Sphyrna > Sphyrna mokarran. Next base: position 82,504,058 of record JAGIQG010000002.1, read on the forward strand.
CAACACTTAAGAAGCTTGACATCGTCCAGGTCAAAGCAGCCATTTTGATGGCACCACATCCACTACTTTAAACATCCATTCTGATGCACAGTGGCATCAGGGTGTTTTGGAACTAGGTCACCATTCATTCATTGTCAGTGGGTTGAATTCTGGAACTCTTTTGTTAAAGGCCCTGTGGATGTACCTACACTACATGATCTACAAAGGTCAAGAAGGCTGCTCACCACCACCTTCATAACAACAGTCAGGAATGAGCAACAAATGCTGGCCTTGTCAACAATATCCACATCCCATGAGCAAATAAAATAAAATACCACTTAGTGCAAGGTATTCCTAACTTTCCTTCTGATGGAAGACAAGTGTTTCACTTGTGCACTTCCAGGAACTTCATCTTTATTTGATAAGAGTTTGAAACAAAGCCGACATTGTGAAAAATTTAAACAGTAGATGTGAAGAGAGTAAATGAGGTAAAAATCTAACATTTTCAATTTTGACTCAAGTACCCAGCAGTTTATTTTTCCATTTTATTTGGATAACTTATGTGTTTTGCAATCAAAATTTGACAAAGCTTTGACAAAGGGTCATCTGGAGTCAAAATGTCAGCTCTTTTCTCTCCTTACAGATGCTGCCAGACCTGCTGAGATTTTCCAGCGTTTTCCCTTTTGGTTTCAGATTCCAGCATCTACAGTAACTTGCTTTTAAAATAATTGACATGAAGCCAAGAAAGAAGAAACAGAGAATTGATTAAAACTTAGTCAAAGTTTCAAGGAAGATCTTCAAGTTTGAGAATGAGAGAAATGGAAAGATTTAAGGGAGTAATTCCCGAGTTTAGAGTCTAGCTGAAGATAGGCTGCTGAATGTAGGTGATGGGATTGGAAGATGCATAACAGGTCAGAATTAGGAGGGACTCTTACAGAGTTTGTAGACTTGGGGACAGTACAGAGATATGGAAGAGTTGGGGTGAGGAGTTGTTTGTGCTCGTGGAGAAAAAGCTGTAAAAGGGCTTGAAGAATTGTTTTATTCATTTACAGGATGTGGGCATCATTAGCTAGGTCAACATTTATTGCCCGTCTCGAAATGCCTTTGGGACTTTGAGGATTATTAATTGGAGGTATTGGTGAACAGAACTTGATGCAGAATAGGGTTTGGGCAGCAGGGAATTGTTACATCGGAGTGGGTATGTGGTCAGAAACTCATCTGAGTTAAACAGGATGCTGAGATTGCAAACAGTCTGATTTAAAAAGCTGAGAATGTAATCAGGGAGGGGGATGGAATTGCTGGTGAGGGAACAGAGTTTGTGGTGGGGGCAGGCACAATGGCTTCAATGTAACTGGTGTTTAGCTGATCATTTCAAATACTTTAGTCACTGGAAGAAGTAGTTTCACTTCAGTTTAGTTATGTATATTGTGTAAATAACACACTGTGAAGTTACTTTAGCAATATAGTGTGATAACGTCAAAACTGAAGTTGTCCAATGAATTCCAAGGTGATTAAAGGACTCATTGTTGCTTTCCTGGAAGAAAACACACCGTAAGGTATATGGGGATTAATCAGTTAGATTCTATGTTAAGCTGAAAAAACAACACTGCAGCTCTCTATTCTACTAAAGACTAGGGAGAGAAAATGTTACCATCCGTTTAGAAAAAGGTGGCAAAGGAGAAAAAAACTATTCATCAAATTTCTTTAAATGAAGATTAATAATTCAACAAAAAACATTTGACCTTTGCTTAACCAAACATTACAAATATAAAGACAAGTAGTTTAGATAGTTTCATGATAAATGAGCATAGTTCAGTAAAATATTCATACACTTCAAGCCTCTGCAGACGCTTAAACAGTTAATAAAATTAACTGAAAATTACTCAAGTGGTCTCCACTAGCTACACTGGAACTCTTCTTCAAAAAGGTTGCAGGTTGGAAAAGGTTAGAAAGTCGCAGGAAAATGTTTGAGGGGGAGCTCATTTTTAAACAGCAAATTGACTCATCTTATCACTAAGTTGTTTGAATCATTACAGCTGGAGCCTCTTCCTCAAGAAGTTCAGCTTCAGAAGCCAAACGCCAATGCTGTAGCCTCTCTGGAAAAAACAATTGAAATTCAAAGTAAGTCATTTGGGTAACATTTGTTTAATTACACAAAAATGATTTATTATCTAGCAAGTGCCAGGAAGGTTTCTGTTTACCGGTCTTCTAAACCAATATGTCAGTTTGCTGATTGCACATGGGTTCATATTCAAAGAAGAAACAATATTACGTTTACATAAATAAATTGCAAAAACACAATGAGAAAAGCTTTTATGTAAGGCTATAAAATAACTGAAGATAATGATTTACTCAGCAATCTTTCTTAAAACAAACTAAGCTTCAAGCTGGAGGTCTATTCCTTCAGAGTATAAATGCTTTGCTTTGTCTATTCCAAAAGAGAAAAAATCCTGGAATTTCTCCAATATAAACTATGATTTGTATTTGCATTGATAATAGAAGTCCAGAAATTAAAATCTTCCATTCTTTACTTATGAAATCCAAAATTCAATAGTGAAGCAAAACTGGCAGTCTTTTCTTCAAATGAATAACAAATAATCTAATGATATTGGCAACAGAACTCTATGGTGAGAATGAATGGTCCATTAACTCTTGGCATGTTAAATTTACTTTACAGTTATGAGAACTGGAATATTTTCCACCACAACCTCTTTCAACTTTTAATATATATCTTGTAAAATTATCAAAAATTGTACAAAATGAATGGGACTGCAAAAATGTGTTGCCAAGAACACATCCCAGAAGGTAAAACTGCAGCTCCCTCTTGCCATTGAAGCAGTTTCTGCTATCCTGGCAAATTTGAATTTATATTATCAGTCTTCCACTCATGCACAAAGTTTCCACTACTCTTTAAAACAATTGGACGGGAAACAATCAGTGCGGTTAATGATTCCACCCTACCCCGTTTGCTCCAATTGCCCTTGACTTTACCCCAAATCCTACTTTCACTATGTTAATAGAGATATCCCAATCTCAAATGGTGGGACTGAAATATTCTAAAGGACATAAGACTTGATTAAAAGTTATAGTCAGCTCCTCTCTTCACTTTGCTGAGTATATCCCATTGTTTTACACAGAACTATTTGGTGTGGAAGTTGAAACGATTCAGTGAAACAATTGAAATGTTGTCCAGAACTACGTGACCATATGAGTGAGAAGGAGCAGCATTAGGTGGCTTGGATTGCACTAGGTTGATTTGATCCATTTATTTAAAATATTTGCATTAAATTGTTCAGTTTAGCTAGACTTGGCAAAAAGAAACTTGTTCTCCCTTATCTTGCAGAATTCCATTAAACTCATGCCAAGATCAGATTTAATGTAATTTTGAAAAATTATTATACATTTACTCATTTGTTTTTAATTATGTTGTATTTGACTGCATCATCCCTTGTATCCCATTCCCTTCACCTAGCTATACCACTCCAAATTTCCTGCTATTGCAATCCACCTAAAATCAGAGTCTTGTTATTTCTTAGTGAAATATTATTAGGAGCATTATATAACACAGCTTGAAAAGCTATTTGAATCATACATAACTTATAAAGTTACCATAGCTTGTTAAAAAAAAGTTTGATTCAGCCAAATGCTGATATGTTTGTTTTCAATTTCCAAACATCATAAGCCAGTTTTAACGTAGTACATAGAACATAGAACACCACAGCACAAACAGGCCCTTCGGCCCACAAGTTGCGCCGATCATATCTATACTTAACAGGCCGTAGACCTATCTGTAACTCCCAATCCCATTACACCTTCTTAACATATTCTTATTACATAAATGTAAAACATAGGATATTATAGAATGCTGCAAATTGTTCCTTTTTCTCTTTAAAATGTTTAGGCTTCTTTGTGTGCTTTTGAGATAAGGAGTGTTAAAACTGGGGAATGGGACCGTTTTTCATTTCAGACACTCGCCAGTATCAAGCAATCACTGGACAATTATAGTAAAGCTAATGGTAAAAGCTAATAGTAAAGCTATTCTCTAAAATGTGTCTTAGTTTCAATCTCAGATGAAAATTTAAAGCATCAGATTCCATTCTCTACAGAAATCATTCTTGTCACCTCTTTGAGTGGCATTGCTAGTTCAATGCAAATTTTGTGTTATTGATCAATGGGCTGGATTTTATGGAGGCATTGTTCCCCACACCCAATAGGAAAGTCCATTCCAAATCACCAACTGTAAATAAGACTATCCTGCAATGATGACAAGCTGCTGATGGCCAAAGTAAACTGAGGGCTTGTCTTCCAACTCTCAATGGGAGGAAATTCCATCTTGAGAACTATTGGCTAACCTGACTGGCTGGCATCTCTAGCGATCCCAGCATTGTGGAACTCTATGCTGAATCTTTTGGGGCCACAATCAAATCCTGGAATGAAGAGGACATGGCCACTGGAGAGACATAAATCTGGGTATTGGACAAGGAAGTAACAGAGAATGTAAGGATAAGGGTGAAGGAGCTGGGGCATGTTTAAGAGCTAGCTGGGAAGGAACAAATGATGGAGGGTAACATCTTGGGGGCAATGCATCTGATGCATGAATGGGAGCCTTTCCCCCAGTGTTATGTGTCCCCTTTCATCTAGCCTTTTTAACAAAGCTGTTTAAAAAATGGCCTTCACACTCACCTACCTGCTACTACACAGCATTTTGTGTCAGTGGAGATGAATTGAGGAGCTTAAGTGGGCAATAATTGGCCATATGAAACCCTCAATTGACCTAAGGCTGGGTGGGGCTGGCTGGTTGGCTCACCCACCACACCTTCTACACCTCCACTCTCATGAACTATGGTGACCCAGTTGGATGCGGGGCTGGAAAGGTAAGGACAGCAAAAGTGTGGACCTGTGGAGTCTTAAAATCCAGCTCAATGTCTAATATGGACTGGGCTGCAATTTATCAAAATTATCACACAAAGAATTCTTGAAGGTAACAAAGAAAGAACACCTTAATCCCATCAATGGGTCAGACTGGAGCTTATATCCCACAAATGTGAGTGTGTATATATATATATATTTATATATATATATATATATATATATACATATGAGGAGAATGTGAGCACTCACTGCATCATTTAGCTTGAGGTTCATTGAATCTTCTCACTGAGAATTTAGATTCAGTTCTCTGAAACACTAGCTGGGAGTTCCCATGAAAATACGTTTTGCAAGTCAAATGAGATTTCACAGAATCAGTAATCAATGAATAGATGCAAGATCCTTGTGCACTTTCATGATTAATTGCAATGCTTGAAGAACTTAATTCAGAAGAACATGAACTATGAATTCCTAGGATAATATCTCATGACACTGTTGTTACATGTTAAGCTAATGAAAGGTAGGTTATGGGGCAACATATACATTGTGGTTGCAGTAAGTGTCAGATCTCAACAATGCAATTACATTGAATTGGGAGCATCTTAGCCACTCTTGGCCACACCCAGTAATGGATTGTACAGCACTCTATCAGAGGCCTGAGGAAGAATTTTAACTCTTCCTAATCCACAGGAAAGAGGTAGCTCCATTTCTTGTTCCTTTCCTATAGATGGCATAAGTTTTGATTGCATAAGGGGTTTACTCTATACTTCAGGGCACCGTGATTATGTATACGCATATGCAGTGCCATTTAACTGACTCCTGACAGGTAACACTGGAGCTTTACTGACTGGAGTCTGGTTGTCTCCATTAAATGCCACCTGATTAATATTGAAAATTGATGAAGCAAATGATGGAGTAATTATGATACCTAGAGTGAAGGTTTTAAATCAGTTTTACAGCACTTTTCATTATTGGACATAAAAAAAATCTACATTTTCATTTTCAGGAAAATATTGGAAATCTATACAACACTATGCCTCAGAAGTTAACTGGTCTCTCAAAGATGCCCAGAGCCTGGAGAGAAAAGAGACAGAAACAGTGACTGCTATGGCATCACTGTCAGTGGATACCAAACAGGAACACTCAACAAAAGAGAACAGGTCAGCAATTACGTAGAGAACAGAGTAGATAAAATACAGCTTTGATGATCAAATAAATGATGACATATGTTTCAACTTCAGCTGAAAAACTGTTTCCCAAATTCAATATGATCGTCTGAAATTGTGATATATGCATTTCATATAGGAGGTCATGTGGTACAGTGATAACACTTGTACGTTTGGGTCCAAAGCTGTGGATTCAAATCAAATGTCATGGCTCATTGGCCACATTCATAATGTGGTTCAATGGGCTGATAATCAGCTTGAGAATCTTTCCAATATTTCCCCACCATTCCCCAAAGGGAAAGGCAGTGCATATGTGAAAATATGCTAAAAATTCAACTTTACGTCGGGCAATGAAAAATATTACTGTGTGGTAGCCTGTGATTGATATAATTCTAGAAGTCTATTATACCATGGAAATATTGACTTCTTTGAAGTGTGCATGAAGCATATACACAACTTAAGAATTAGTTATTATTTAAATTTACTTTATATCCCAAAAAATAACATGGAGGATGGGGAGAGGAAACACAAGGAAAAGACAAATGGAGGGTTTTTTTTCCTCTTTCCCGTCTGCCCTTTTTCATACTGTGAGCAACAATTTGTTTGTGTAGAGTCTTTAGTGTGGAAAACATTCCAAGGGACCAGTCGGAAGAATTAAATAAATAAAAAAAATAATGAATATTGAATCATGTATTGGCAGACTAGGAAACAATATAGATCATCAAGATGGTACATGCACAAAATTTAGTGAAGCTCAAGATACTGGTAAGGTATTCATAGAACCCTACCGTGCAGAAAGAGGCCCTTCAGCCCATCGAGTCTCCCACCTAGGCCTTACCCCCATATCCCAACATATTGTACCCACTAATCCCTCTAACCTACGCATCCCTGGACACTAAGGGGCAATTTCTTAGTGTGGCCAATCAACCTAATCTGCACATCTTTAGACTGTGGAAGGAAACTGGAGCACCCGAAGGAAACCCACACAGACATGATCCAGACATATATTGGAGGAAGGAAGATAAAAGGCCAAGAATTAAGGCCTTTATTAGAACAATTGAGTATGGAGATAACAAGAGAATAGATAAGGATTTCAGCAGTGGCGAGGCTGCAGAGTTGGAAATAAACAGTGTTAGCAATGAACCAATTGTGGAATTTGAATCTCATCTCAGGCTGATTAGGATGGAGCAGGGTCAAAGCAATAGCTTCCATTTTCCCAATATTTTGTTGAAAGCTCATTCATGACTTCATATCAGAAAGACAGTGTTCCATAATGGAGGTAGCTCTGGACCAAGATAAATAATCAACAAATAAAGCAGTATATAGCACACTAGAAGAAATTGATCCCTTGCCTGTGGATGATATCACCAAATAGCAGTATATAAATAAGAAAGAGGAATAGTTAAGGGTCAAGTGGCAAAGTTGGGAAGTGGTGATCACAGTGGTTTTGAAAAGAAAGGGATATATCTACACAAAGGAAGCTATTAACAACATTCAGTAACTTGGAGGTTTCAGTGGCACAGTCAAATATCAGGTGTGGGATGGGGAAGGGAATCAAGGGGCAGAAGATGGGTTACACCAAAGAAGCTATTGAGGAGTATAAGAGATGAGAAAAAAAATCTATATACAAAGAATTCTGAAAGCTAGTGTGTGTGGAAGAAATCTAAAGCAGTAGGGCAGAAAAGTAGCGGGAGAAACAGCTACATGGATAGTTTGGAAACAAAGAAATCCATGAGCTGTTTGTATCCATTATTGCAGTTGAGAGTAAGAGATTGGTGGAAAGAGTGGAAGGAAAGAAAATTACAGAAGCCAATAGTCAAGAAGAAAATGAGCGTTGGGCTGCCCTTGCTTTCAAAGGTAATCCTTGACTAGTTGGATCTGAGAAAGGACAAGATAACATATGACATGACAACGCTGAGTCATATCTGGCAGTGAATGACTAACCATGTAATGTATCAGCTGTGGTTGAATTTATAACCATCAGATTTAAGAGCGTGCAATTGGGGACGATGGGGGCGATACTTCCAAAAGTGCTAAATTGGTGGGAAAACTCTTCTAGATCATGACTGTTTCTTCAGTGCAGCTTCAGACCTGAATCTCTGCACTTTGTACAATGCAGAGGTCACAATTGTGAATCCCATTAAAAACCCAGAAGTGATGGGGATGGGGCCTATTCATGCCAGAGTCTGACAATTCTGTAACTCTACACATGCGCAGTGGCCCTGATCTATGAGTGTCCTTATTTGCTGGCCAGCTCAATCACTGGCCAGCCTGGAACCCCCCCAGTGCTGCTCCTCCAGCACCCCTCTCCCCCCACACCTCCCACAGCCCAACTGTGGTCTCCACGACAATTCCTGGGTCAGGTCCAAACTCCCCCATCTTGGAGTGCCCCAATATCCAGCCCACTCACCCGGCAGTGGCAATCCCCCCCATCCCCTCACCCCAGCAGCTCTCCCACCCACTCTCTGTGCCCCTCTGGAATCAGATCCTCCTCCAGGAGGCAACCTCCTCCCCACATTTCTCCCCAGCCCTCCCCAGGCACTGGCTTTGTTCCAGCCCAGTGTGGAGTGGCAGCAGGATCTCCCCATTCTGACCAATAATTCCTGGATCCCACCCACAATAACCGCCCCCCCCCCCACTTTGGCCCATTGGGCAGTGCCAAGTTGCATCCTGGGCATACGGACAGGGGTATAAGCGGGCACTGCCATGGTGCCCATGCCCAGGGGGCCCCGATTAACCGCCCCCCCCTTCACTCCAGCAGTGTCTCCTGCTAGTTCCCAGAATGTGGGGAGGTATTCTAAACCCTGCTAGAATGAAGTATTCCTGGGGGGGGGCAGGGGGAGATACTATCAATAATAGGATTTAAAATACATGTAAAGCATATTTAAATGACTTACCTCATTTCCCACCAGACTTCTGCGCATTCCCTGCAGCACCATTTTTCCCACTTGGGAGTTGCGCATGTGTCATAAAAGCTCATGGGGAATCAATGAAATGGCCAACACATGCATCTTCCGATCCGACCTGTAAAGAAAGTTATGGGTCGTGATGTGAGAATTGGGCCTATATGATGGAAATAGCAGAGACTGAAAATAGTGTCTGATTTCATGGGAACAAGGATGTCAAAGGCTGAGGCAAAGGCTCAGTGCAACAGTAAAACTGTGATGAAGGATGGAGAATCAGAGAAGAAGTTTGAAGTTTGAACACAAATTAGATACCATACAATCATACAGCACAAAAAGAATCAATTCAGTTCCTTGTTGGTGTGCAGACTCTTTGAAAGAGCTATCCAATTAGTCCTACTCCTATGTTTGTTCTGCAATTTTTTAAACCTGAGTTTGCCAGACAGCACTCAAGAATGGGATCTCTGGTTATTTTTTTTTCCCCGCTCCTTTGCTCAAGCATCCTGAAATAAGCTTAGTGATGTCACCATGATCCTAATAGAGGCCAAAAAACTCAAAACAGACTAAGGATGAAACCTGGCACTTCCCCAATCTATGTGGTCCCGTACCATGGCCCAAGAATAAATAATGTACAGATTAAATAGGTGTAACTCTGCTCATTTTTACATAACTTGTACGTAAATAAATGCTTTTCAGTTAAGAATGATTATATACTGCAATAAAACTCATTTACAAAATGAATATGTTTCTTAACATCTTAAGAACAATTAAAAAGAAAACAACATAAGAATTGTTACAATCCTATAGAGTCCAATTTCTTTATAAATGAGATTAAATTCCCAGTGACTGAAGGAAATAATAAATCTTTTATTGTAACAAACAAACTAAGTAAAGATCAAACATTATTTAACAGGCAATGAATGCACCAAACTGAAGAAAATATACTTTGTATTCACTAATCAATGCAGTCAAGATACACCTTATAACTTCTTTTGCTATGCACCACGTATCTGGGGATGTGTAGCAATACAAGATAAAGTCTCAAGTTATTCCCAACTTTCTAACAGAATCACAACTCGTGCCATGCAATTTTGACTCTTCCAGTCTTTGAAGGTTGTTCCACTAAGCTTGAGTATTCTGGAATCAACTTTCACCAGAAGGTTCACTTTGACAACTCCTTGTTCAATAAATCTCCAAAAGTCCCAGTTGTATCATTCTTTTTCTTTCAAGCAGAGAACCAGCTCTCACCAACATCCTCCTGAGTTGCTAACAAAAGAACAGCTGCATTTCTCTCAGTGTCTCTCTTTCTGTCTCTGTATCCAAACAGCATCCATCCTTTTGTTTTTATTCAACATGTATAAACTGTCACTTGATATTAAATTGTTTTAGGTTTGAGTTCCTTTCCCCATGGAAGTCAAATCAATTGGGCCTGCCTTTGGGCAGTGGTATAGTATAACCATCATTCCCCTATCCAGAACAATTTAATTTAAAAAGAACATTTTAAAAAAGAACTATAAGTCCGATGTCTACAGCAGAATAAATAAAAAATTAATGAATGAAGTATTGTAAAGCAACTCCAAACCTTTCCTAACAAATAATGGCATATGGACTATCTTATTTATTTTGATATGGTAGGAAACAAACAATGAAATTCTGAAGTGTATCTAGCTTCTAGGTGAATAGAAAGTGGAAGGTTTCCAAATTTTTAACCTTATCTCCTTGAATCATTTCCACGATGCTCCTGGAATTGAAATGCCAATGTTAAACTCATTGTAAACCACATACTACATATAATAAATATTTCCACTCAGTGAGGAAAACTGAGCACACAATCAGGTGGAATTTTCCAGTTGAGCATGTCCAAGACCCGAAATTCCTGCCCAAAGTCAGCAGATGCTTAAATGATCTGCTAAATTTTTTGTCTACCATCCCCCCCCCATCCCGCTATGATTCTTGCAATGTGGGGAGAAGAAAATTTACCCCACAATGTTCTGTTTACTGACCCACAGTGTTCTGAGATGTGGGGCAGAATTTAACCTTATCAAGCCTGTTTTGCAGTGGAAAATTGTTGCAAAATTGGGCATGATATGATTAGCGGGAATGGTGCCTGTTTCCACACTCATTCCCATTTTATAAAGAAAAAGATAATCAGCATGATCGGGACTCATCCTCAATGGGCAAAAATGTCAATTTTCATTTTTTTTTGCATTCGTCACGATATAATTAGCGAGCTTCACTCCCAACCGTCCCAGCTCCCCTGCTTTAATCACCTCATTCGCTGCAGCTGGATTGGTCAGGAAAACACCTCAAGGATAAAAGTCCATTCAGGTGCTTGAGCAGAGAGGGTGAGCGAGGGGGTAAGTTTCTGCTTTCAAATGGCTCTGTGCTGCTCAGAGGGGTGAGTTTTGTGGTGGCCATGATGCATTTCAGGTTGGGGAGCTTGCGAGTGTATGTGTGTGGGGGATGTGTGGGAGAATGCTGTCATTCATGGGGTCCAATTTAGGCCTCTCAGGACAGACCCGGCTCAGAGCACTGATTCAGGTCTTAGCACTGACTCTGGGTCCTAGTGCTGGCAGCAGCAAGCACAGTTGCAGGTGGGGGATGGGCTGGAAACTCTCCAAAGTGGGAGTGCTGCAGCCTCAGGATTTGTGAAATAGCACTCTCTGTGGCCACTATTGGACATGTCTGACTATGCGTTTGTGAGTGGGTGGGGGAATGGATGGAGCTGTGTTGCCATTTTGGGACCTGTAAGGGGGAGTATGTGGAGTGTGTTTTGTTGGATATCTGTGGGGGAGGGAGTGTGTAGGGGAGTGTGTGTTTCTGGGGTAGGGATGAGCAGAGTTCCTTAACCTATCGATCCATCTCCCCTTCCTCAGATTCCACCCCCGCCCAATTTCTTTAGATTGGCGAGATGGCTTTTGCAATGCAACCCAAAGATCTTACTGTTCTTTTGGTTGCTGCTGGAGCTGAAAAGGATGAACAAGAGGATGAATAGCAGGTACAGGAGACCCAGGCTTTACCACTCACAAGAATAGAGAGGAGATGGCCACCAAAGGCTGTCATTTGCCCCAAGTGGGGTGGCAGGAGAAGAATGGAGCAGAGACCTCAGCAGTTCCACACGCAAATGTCCTTCAGGCAATTGTCGAACATTGTGTGCTGCCGCAGCTTTGGCTCCAAAAGGAGTCAATGTGGTACTTGTGCCATTTGCTGCAGGACCTGGCACGTGAGGACACTCCCAGTGGCTGTGCAAGTGATGGCTGCCTTAAACGTTTACACCATTAGATCCTTCCAGACTGCCAGTGGAGACCTTTGTGACATTTCCTAACCATCCATCCAAAGAGTGTCAAGGAGGTTACAGATGCCTTGTATGCAAAATCCAGCTCTTGGTGTTTGCATACCAATGGATATTAAGAGCTTGTTATAGTTGTACACGGAGATAGCTATCAGTAGTGGATGATATTGGGAAAGATGTTCTTCCTGTTATCCAGAGATCCCTGTGGGCCTCATCTATTTTTGGTGTCCTGTTAAAGTAGAAGATTGCTCAGGTAACAACTGTGATGCAGGGCATTGAATAGAACATAGAACATAGAACATTACAGCACAGAACAGGCCCTTCGGCCTTCGATGTTGCGCCGATCAATATAAAAAGCAATGCCCCCCCAAACTAAACCATTCCCTTCTCTTGCATATACTTATCAACTAACCTCTTAAACGCCACCAAACTTGGTGCATCTACAACTGCTGCAGGCAGGGCATTCCACTCCCGAACCACCCTTTGGGTAAAGAACCTACCTCTGATATCCATCCTATAACTATCACCCCTTAATTTAACTATCACCCCTTAACTATCACCCCTTAATCACCCCTTAATTGAATGGTCAGAGATGCATACATGCAGCAACACCAAGATCATTGCACTTCTGATGACTGAGGTTTTACCTGCAATGGAGGATGAATATCACTCTCAGGTGCCAAATTTCTTTTTCACGTTGGCTATATACTCGTCTCAGCTTCTGTTGCATGCACAGAACAATATCCTCTTGCCTTACAGAAGACTGGTCCAATAAATTCTGGATACCCCACGTAGACAAAGTAGCCTTGAATTCCCCCTGTATCAAGCTGGAAGAAGATGAAGGATGGTTCCTGTGACATCCACCTTCAAAGTTACCTTGACTGCCACTTGCTGGTTCAAATCCCAAACAGACTTCAATGCTGTTTCCAGCTACCTCAATGTCCCTGGCGAGGAATGTGAGAGTCTCCACAAAGGAATGTAGGAGTTGTACAGATGGATCAGCATAATGCAGTTTTGTTGCAATGGCAGATTAAACAGCAGCTCTGAAGTGAGGATTGAAAGATACATCCTATTTACTTTCACCTTGAAAACCTTCAGAAGTTCCTGGCACCCCAAGATGTTTTTAAAGAAACATCTGAATATTTTCTGTTATGACAACCTTACAGGTGGAAGACATCCACAAATTGAAAATCATTGCAGTCAAGCAAGATCCTGTTCTTGAAGAAGGTTTGATCCACTGGCAATGCCTTCTTTTAATTTCTTAGTGGTAACTCTGACAGTGTTATTCACCTTCTGTCTTGGAGCTTGGGACATTGATTGTAGCTACTCTGGAACACTGAGTATGCACTTTGTTGGAGTTAAACCTGAGCTTAAACAGTGAAATGTATATATCATTGGAACATTAGGTTGGAGGCAGCATTGAAATCCATCCAAAAAACAAAGAACCCCACACTTTATCTCAGCAAAAAGGCTTCAAATTGTATCTGATATTGATTTTAAATGAATATTGATCATTGTTACTTTCAGTTTATTGAAATATATTTTGACATTGATCTAAAGACAACATCAAAAGACAACATCTGAAGAGGGAGCGATGGTGTCGTGATATTGTCACTGGACTAGTAAACCAGAGACTCAGGGTAATGTTCTAGGGACCCAGCTTGAAATCCTAGCATAACAGATACTCAAATTTCAATTCAATAAAAATCTGGTTTTAAAAGTTTAATAGTGACCATGAAACTATTGTTGATCAGCCATAAAAATCCATCCGTTTCACTAATGCCCTTTGAGGAAGGAAATCTGCCATCCTTGCCTGGCCTACATGTGACTCCAGACTTGCAGCAGTATGGTTGACTTTTAAATGTCCTTAGGGATAGGCACTAAATGCTGGCCCAGCCAGCAATGCCCACATTCCATGAATGAATTTAAAAAAACAATGATCTTCAAGGAAATAATGCCTCCAACTTATTTTTTAAACCCAGTGGCCAATTAATCAGTGGATGGTCCTTCATGCCAAAATCATTGTTGGCTTGGTAATACTTTTGAACCTTTGAGATTAATCAGAATCCTGGAATATTTCTTCAGGAGCACTTTAATTTTCAGCTTCTGAGGTTGTCATTATTGCAATATATTTGAGACAGTCCTTGATTGTTAGCTATTGTCCTATTAATATTGTTTCAGAAAAAGATACTTTATGTATAAGTGACTGGCTAAGACAAATAAACATCATGGATAATTCAAATTCAACTGTGACCCCATGCAGAGACTGTAAATGTCCATGTGTACCATTCTGATTGCGTATTTATTTTTCTAGAACGTCTGATGAACCAATGGAAGAAGAGCCAGCTTTGTGAAGTGCCAAGTTCATCCAGCTATTTCCTTAATATGACATCATTGTTGGTCCCCTAAGACTCTCCCAGACATGTCGTGTCTGCTGTTTGGGTAGTATAAATCAGCTGAATCTTTCAGACAGAGCAGCCTGCGAATAGTGACAATTTCTCTTGATCTTGGAACACTTAAAAAGACACATCTATAAAGTTATTTTTTCAAATAGAGGAATGTCTTACAGGTCAGAAATATTTTCACAAATTTCTTTCATTTGACTCTATCGTTGGATGTTTTCTTTGGAGGCTGAAGTACTCGTAGATTTTTAGTGATATGCTGAAACCATTTTGTTTATTCATGAAGGATGGGTGTTTTAAAAGCATCAAAACCTTCAGAACTGGGGTCAGGCTGATACTGTCGTCGTGCCTTTGGAAAAGATGGGAAAAGAATCTAACACATTCATAAAAATGCCTTACAAATACCGGTAAAAAAATAAAAACTTTTATTTTGTGCTTCTCCAATGTCACGAATGATTAGCGATACAATAATACTTTGAATTATTTATTTCTCTACAACATTCTTGATATCAGTATTGATTTTATGACCAAGTTCATAGTTCATTTTGTACTTTTTCAGCTGTAAATAGGTTTCAATCACTGGATTAAGGCCATAAGTAAGCATCCAATGTCACTCTTTGATTTGTAAATTTGAACAAAATCTTGATTTCAAACAAGCATCTATTATACTTTTTAACATGTTTTTACTTATCATAAATTTTAATGAGAGAAGATAAAGTGGAGCCGGTTTTATTCGAGTGATAATATTTTTCCTCTTTGTCAGGCAATAATATTCTCCTGACATATGGGTATGTTTAAGGTCAGACCTTTTCCTTTTTCAAAATTTTTTAAAACTGTTTGTGTTACAGCAAATTAAATGTGTTGTTGGCTGTTGAATGTTTAAGTTTGGACGTTTCTCTTCTGAGAAATTTGAGAAATAAGTTGATTGTTTTATTGTTTCATATTTTATTTTATAAAACACCTATATGCTAACCAAGAAAAATATATAAATACATGCTAACGTATTATCATTCAAAACTCAAGGTTAACAAAAGACAGTAAAATGATTCCCATTTGACCAAGTTTGGAAGCTGTTTCTGATGACTTTTGGGCTTCAATGCTAAGATAGCATTGTGACATACTTGGAGTAATGAGAAAAAAACTTAACACCAAAAGCTGAATGGATTGAAATCTTAGTCATAGACTTGCCATGTTGTTTTAAAAATTGACAATTTTACTATTTGGTCATTATCCTGGAGGACCTGGTCATGATGCCTTGTTACAATGGCTACAATTTTAGCTTCAGAATTTTTCAAGTTTTGCCAATAAGTGACCTATTTTAATATTTGCATTTTGTAGTGTGATTAATTTTTTTTTGTTGTGGTTGAAATAATACATACTCCCTTTCCGAAGATTGGAAGAGACATCTACCTTAGCAGAATTTGTACAGGTGCAAATAAGATTATAAATTAAATAAGACTAAAAAGAGACTAAGATGGATCTTACCCTTAACCTGTTTGAGACCAATCCATAATATTGAGATGAAGCTTTTTGTTTTCTCTGCTGGCTTAATTGAGTTTGTCAGGCTCACCATGTTCCTAATAAGGCCCCACAGTGCAAAACTAGCCAAAACCAAATGGCAGCTAATTGCGACACAACTCAGAAGCTACAGCAAATCTCATCTTAGTACAGTAAAGATTGTTTTCCTGAGGATAGGGTTAACATTCATTGTTACTAGAGAGATGAGGGAACTTTATATTTTGTCTGACCTCAGAATGTTTAATGCTGAACAAAGAACAATACAGCACAGGAAACGCCCTTTGGCCCTACATGCCCGTGGCACCCATTTTAACACTCAGTGAGTGCCTCATTCCAATCCTTCTTCTACCTACGACTTTTGTCTACTCCTCTTGGACTCCACAATAAAGGGGTGCAAATTTAGAAAATTATATGTGCGCCTGATTAAGGGTGGTCTAATTTAGCAACAATTTATTAACACCAATCAGCCTTTATAGGAAGGGGTATAGAGTATAAAAGCTGGCATCTAATGTTGCAGTTGCATAGAACGTTGGTTAGACCACATTTGGACTACTGCCTCCAATTCTGGTCACCACACTACTAGAAGGGCGTGGAGACTTGGTGAGAGTACAGAGGAGGTTTACCAGGATGCTACCTGGTATAGAAGATCTTAGCTTTGAGGAGAGATTGGGTAAATTGGGGCTGTTCTCTTTGGAAAGGCGGAGAATGAGAGGAGACCTAATAGAGGTGTATAAGATTATGAATGGTATAGATAGAGTGAACAGTGGGAAGCTTTTTCCCAAGTTGGATACGAAAATCACAAGGGGTCATGGGCTTAGGGTTAGAGGGGTAAGGTATAATTCAGATGTTAGAGAGAGGTTTTTCACACATGCTATTGTGGGGGCTTGGAATGCACTGCCAAGTAGGGTGGTGGAGGCAGACATGCTAGAGTTGTTTAAGGCTTACCTAGATAGGCATATGAGCAGACTATGTTGAACAAATTGGCAATACAGGAATACAGCTTTTGAAGGCCAGAGGTTCCAAATGATTGTAATGGATGATGAATAACTCAAGTCCTCTTTTCTTTTGTGACTGGTTCATTTAAACAATCAGTACAATGACATTAATGGGGAACTCCTGGCTTTGCGAAATGACTAAGCTGCAAAATCATCCAAAGATGGTGCTTCAACAAGGTGCAATCCTTCCAACTATGACTGTCAGATTAGATCTCTCACACCACAGTCAGGCTATATATCACTACCAAGTGAATTCCTCTGATATTCTACAGAAAAACAAAAAAAAATGTGAATCACTATTTCCTTTGATAATTACATCCTCCACTCACATGTAAGCTTTTTAAGAACAAATTACAACATACTAACCAAATAGTGCAAGTTATTTAACAACATTTCAGATGGTGAAAGCTCAGTGACTTGTACATTGGGAAAGGTTGGAGCCTCCATTCATTGAGATAGGGACCTGAGTTCATCATTTAGCTCCAGCCTGTGAATAGCTGAGAAATCTCTTACTACTATCTAACCAAGGGGGAAAAAATATCCTTTTAAAATGTTCCAGACAATCTCAACATTTACTTCAAGTCACTGCAATTTTAGTGTCACCAGTGTTTACAGTGTTAAGCCTTGTATATGTTTATTGTTCATGCACGAATTACTTTTCCATTTATTTGTTATTGTTCTAATCCATGACCCTACTTTCATGTCCAGGTCGGATCTGTTTCATGCAGCATGAATACCATTGCTTGTCTTTTTATTCACTTGCACAAGAGTAATGTACATTTAGATCCACCACTGTATTACCATGGTCATTGTTTGATAGGTTTATTGTATTCTGTAACCCCAATCCATAGTAAATTTAATAGTGCCTTACTTGTTATTCACTTTGTTCACTGCTTCCTTCTGACTTCTAGATGAAATTTTATAAGCTTTATAGGTATGATTTTATACTGCCCCCGACAATGGAAAACAAGGTGGGCTAACTTCATTGTGTAGGAGGCAAAATATCAGATTCCCGACAGCAAGATGAAAATAAGGGATTAAGTTTGTGGTGGATTGAAGCAGACTGAGCTTCCTGATGGCAAGTGAAAGGAATCTACTTTTAATGTGTTAGCAGAAAATAGATATTCATTAAAACACTATTTCACTAGACTAAATATAATCTTCGTAACTAAGTCCGCAGTGAAGGAGAAACATGTGTTTTGGAATCACTACTGGTTAAAAATGGCATACAGCAGTGGAGCTAGTCTTCCTGGTGAATTTGGACTGAGTTGGAGCTGATTTTTGTGTCTGGGAACTTAGTTTTACCGTAGCAGAGAAATCATTGATGCACTGAGATTGGGGGGGCTGGAGTACAAAGGGATCAGATCATGGCAGATTGAAAGAGGGTGGGTTACGGCAGACCTACAAGGGCTTATTGGGGACAGACTAAGGACTATACAGGGAAGGTTGATGATATAGACGGGGGGTTAAGCATGATTGTGAAAAGATTCAGGCTTATTGAGATAAGAACAATAGTGAGGTCTTTTGCATCCAGAGTAATGAGAGAATGTCAAATGTGATGAGGAGAAGGTCAAAAGTAACTGAGGGCGGAACAGCAGTTCAGGTTATCCAGAGGAATGATGAGGAAATGCTCACAGCAATTGACATTCACTGGGGGGTTTTGGGGCTAAACAGTCAGAAGATTCTAGCAGATGTTGTTGTCTCAAGGCATCCAGAAACACAGCTAAACTGTTACTACTAGATTGCAAGGATTGAATATCTGACTTGGTGCCCTTTAACTATGGAGACCAGTCCTTAACATGAAGTAATGACAGGATTGTTGACTTCCTACCCACCTCCACCACTGATTTGTTTCCAGTCACACCATCCCGCTCAACACTAAAGCAAGATCCTGGCCTTAGTATTTTTGCCCTTTGTGTGACTTGACCATATGAATGAATATGCGTCGGCAACATCTGACGTTAGCATTATCCAGAAACAGTGGAATTAGCACAGTTAACAACGATGATCCAATCAAGACAATCTGTTGTTTTTGACTTATTCATTGCCGCATGTCTTGGATATTATTAAGTACCTTCAGTTTTCATATTCTTTGCACTTAATTGAATTGACACAATAGCATCTATTTGTAGAAGAGGTAAAGAAGAATGTAACTTTCCTTCAGAAGCAATTGCAACTTGAAATGAACTTATAGATATTGGGTTTGCCTTCCTGTGTTACCTGCAGGTGCTTCAGGTTGTGTTGTGTTTAATTCACACCAGGTCAGAGTGAATGCAAAGGTCAAATGTTTCCCAAGTTTTTGATGGGTGAGTTCAGACAGAGTTGAAAGATCCAACGTCAACAAAAATAAAAATGAGTTTATTAAAGCTGATTAAGTGGAGCCTTTGAAGACTGTTTGAAAGTTTGTGCACTAGCTTAAAGTTTCAATATCTCAGTTGGCTTATTTAGCCTACTTATGTATTTTTTATTTTAGAATTTAAATTGAATTCAAAAAGTATATCCACTTTCACTATGGTATGTCCAAAATGATGAAGTAAAAACAATTAATACTGTGTCACTTAGCTCTTTCTTTAAAAAAGGGGCTGAGTAAATATCTGGTTAGAAATTTGCTTAAAGCATAAATGGGCAGATAATAACTGAGTTGATCATATAGTCAATCAGATATATTGGACCTCTTACTGAAGGGAATTAATAACCTAGAGAACTTGAGTCCAAATCCCACCATGGCAATTTAAGGAGAATAAAATTGGAAGTAAAAAGCTCATATCTGTAGAAGTGACCATGAAGTTGTTGGGTTTTTTTTGTCAGAAAGAACTATTGTTTCATTAAGGAAGGAAACCTTACCCAGTCTGACCTATGTGTGACTTCAGTCCCATGCTGATGTGATTGACTCTTAACTATCTATAAGATGTCTTAGCAAGCTTCTCGGTTGTTTCAAATATTTCCAAGGCAAGTAGGGAAAGGTAATAAACAAGTGTCACCCACAACCAGGAATGAGTAAATCACTTGTAATTATGTATGAGTCTAGATAAATTGGTTGTGTAACTTAATTGACTAAATGCTGAATTCTGGTTTGAATTGTGAGGAGTTCAGTTAGCCTTTAATCTTTTTCAGCTCAACACCAAAGCAAGATCCTGGCCATAGTATTTTTGCTATTTGTGTGACTTGACCACATGAATGAACATGCGTCAGCAACATCTGATGTTAGCATTATCCAGAAACAGTGGAATTAGCACAATTAACAACGATGATCCAGTCGAGATAATCTATTGTCACACCTTAAAAAAAATCAATAAACGCAAAGACTAATAGTTGCCATACTGTTGCGATATTTATCGGCAGTTTAGCTATGAAACCATTGTATCAAACAGCATTCCATGCTAATGGAGACTGACATTTAGAGGTATTTTTTCTATGTGATACTTAACTGCAATGAATTAACACAGTGGAGTTGAATTTTGTCTATTATATATATATATATATATATACATATATATATATATATTCTAGTATAGATTAATTCATTTCCTTTCATTTGTCATTTTATATTTAAATTCCCATTAGTCATGCATCATTTGCACGTGCTTTAGATAGCACATTGAAATGCAAGATGCATACATCCAGCCAAGGAAATCACTGAAAAATTAACACCAATCAGTTTTTAAAAATTAACAGGCAAACTGTCATGTGTCTTCAGAGAGATAAAAGTAGATTTATGAATCCATCTCCTGATATGGAACTCCATGCAGTGGAAATGCTTACTGGGAATTCAGGTAAGATTATTAGTCGACTTCAAAGAATTTCTGTCTTGATCCCCATGCCTGAATTTCTATCAGATATTCTTAGTATGTGAAACTCCATAATGGGGACATAGATTTATAAAATCTATATCAAGGTTAGATTTCATTAGCCTTGGACAGTATCTGAATGGGATCATACACAAAATCAGCAGTTTGCATTTATTCCATTCCATGACTTCTCTGCCCCAAGGTAAGTCCTTGACTCGTTGTCTGTTCATGATTCATTTGGAGCCATTTGTCATGGCAGCTTTTATCAGCAATGGTTTGCCATTGCCTTCCACAGTCTGGTGCATAGTGAGGAAACAGCTTACAAGTCTACCTCAGCTGGAGCAAGAATCAAACCTACCCTATAGGCATTATTCTGAACTACACAGTAGCTATCGAGCCAATGGAGCTAACCAGCCACCTTGCATTTAAGGAGCATATTTGATGTAGTGAAACATCCCAAAGGGGGAAAGACATGAAGAGAAATTTAGAGAGGGATTTCCAGAGCTTCAATTCAGGATATCATTAAAACACAAGCCAAAATATTGAAATGTTTATATATTTAAATGTCACACAACATGTTCTCACACGTCATACTTCTTGATAGATCTTTCTAAGTAAATCTTTCTAAAAAGAGATGAGAAAAAGCCAATTACTCATCTGTAATCTGAAATTTACAATAAATTAACAATGTCTAACTAACCTCAGCTCCAGTGACTGTACTCACAGGACGTACTTGGGCAATGAAGTTAAAAGTACAGACCAGGTGAGCAGCTAAGTTTTATAAATGTGCTCCAGCTTCAGATGCACTATTTAAATATGAAGTGTTAATAAATTTACCAACTTTCTTCCAAGCAGTTGTAAAACAACTTAACATTGAAATATAATTACTTTTAATGAGAATCAGACCAAGGTTGAGCATGTTCATTTATATTGATACTGATCACCGCAAACACTGAAGCTCCCTCTCTCCCTCTTCCTCTCTCCCTCCTATCCATTATTAAAAATGTTGAAATGTATTGTATGTGGGGATTGATATTAATATTAATCACAACAAAGTCTGTTATTTTATATATTGCTTGGACAAGCTATATTCTAGAGAAGATGATTCTCATCATTTGTTGTGTTTCTGTGTTCTCTATGGATAATTGGTAGTAGAGAGTGTTACCATAAACCTGTGGCAAAATCTATTTGGGGATGAATTGCCCTTTCTAAAATAAATAGCTTGGTTTGCCTTTGTTCCATTCCTCTAGGGTTTCCACTGATTTTCCTACAAATCCCTGGAAAAATTCCCCAGCAAAAATTTCAGCTATTTGTGACAAATGATACTCAAACTCTTTTAATGCCTCTGTTGGAAGATATCAACAATATAAAGGCTCACTATCTTTCCCCCTCTTCTTCAATGTACTTTGTAGAATATATTAACCCTGAATTTCCATCAGGATGCTCTAATCTCCTATAATAACTAAAGCTGGAGATCAGCAAAATTATCAGAGAACCAGCTAGCCCTGTTCGGCTGTATCTCCAGATTTCCTGAGCTGGAAACCTCATACATGTTTTCCATTTTACTTTCTGGGAATGTTTCTGATCAATATCTTTTAATTCTAACCTTCAGATGTCCAAGTTCCTTCTCCTTCCTCTTTAAAGGGGTCCACTTTCACTCTATCAGAGGCTGGTGACCCTCACTTCACTTCGGCCCCGGATCCTTGCTTAAAGGACTTTGATTGCAGAGGCTTTGCCCGTTACAATATCCAAAGGGAACCCTAGGATCCAGGACATTCATATACCACTTCTGAATGAGTCACAACTGAACTCCAGTCAAACAGTTTGGTGTATTGAGCTGCTAAAAGTTACAGAACACTCTGACCAGTCGCTACACTGTTATATCTTTCATGTTATGTTCCAAACTTATTTTCTATTGACAAAATCTCATAACCATCTTGTTCCAATGTCTGTGGTACTCAGTTCCACTATAGCATGTGAAAGAGAGAGATACATTGGTTAAGGAGTTAGAAATTATAGACAATGTGGGTATAATTACACTTACCTCTCTGCTCGTTGGTGAAAATAAACTACCAATTGCAACTTAACCGAACATTCTTTCAGAGATACAGTGACACAGATTGTTTTCCCCCCACCTCTCCCCACCCCCACAACAGACAGGGACCTATAAATTGTCATGGGCACTATTGTTACCACCTACCCCTTCACCCCTGCCCCTATCGCAATTTTACCAGTGGGAAAGGATTCGTTGGCTGGCCCACCTATGTGCTGATCAGTCTGCAGATGGTATTTAACCAGCTCAGGGGAAAAGATGCCCATGCCAAGTACATATTCTCACTTCCAAGCTGATGGCAGGCAATAATGGTAGGGGAGGACAGGAGAAATGACTCCTTGATAGATCCTGGACCCATGAGACAGCCCCTTGCCATGTATTTCCCTGTCCCCTCTGGTCCATCCAGCCCAGTCCCTTTACCCACAACTTCTAGATTGGTCCTGGCAATATCCCTTCCCTACTTACTTTCACTCTAGACCTGGCTCCTCAGTCTTAGGAATTATTGCAGTCCTAACACTGGCCACTGCTTCCAGTAACACTATTGGGATCTGAGGGTTATTGGCCATTTGATTTGTTAGCAGTTCTCTGATGCAGTAGCGGCATGGTTACACAGTGGGGTGGCATGGTGGTACAGTGATTAGCACTGGTGTCTTATAGCGCCAGGGACCCAGGTTCAATTCCAGCCTCAGGTCACTGTCTGTATGGAATTTGCATGTTCTACCCCGTCTGCGTAGATTTCCTCTGGGTGCTCTAGTTTCCTTCCACAATCCAAAAGATGTGCTGGTTGGGTGCATAGGCCATGCTAAATTCTCCCTCTGTATATCCAAACACAGATATACAGCATTTTCGGCGACGACAGCATTTTCACAGTAACTTAATTGCAGTGTTAATGTGTACCTACTTGTGACACTAATAAATAAACTTTAAACTTAATCTTTAAAATTTCAAACTTAAAACTGTTTTCCTGCCTGAAACAAATTACCATTCTTCCAAGTATTAAATGCCTATGGGATGAGCTGGCGGGGCAGGCTTGGGCACACCCCTTCTCCGACAGGGGTGGGGAGCTGTGTAGAGATGCCCATGTCCCATTAAATCTAATCCTTGGTGTTCAACTTGCTGTAAATGGTGATGTATCATTATTTTGTATTAAGCTGTAGCACCAGATATAAAACATTTTCGATGCACTATTTATCCTTATTTTGTGAGGAACAAAGTAGTGAAAATTCCAGTGTAACAATGAGTTGATTATGAGATGTAAAGGAGCAAGTATTATGAACCAGCTCAATGTAATGAACAATGTATCACATACTTACAGTGCCTGGATTTTTTTTTTCTGCAACTTTCTCCTGTCCTCTTCTGAATGTGTTCAGTAATGAGGGATATGCTTGCATAAGTTCTAGCAGCTCTAAGTAACTCACCTACATGACCACTCCGTACGTATGAATGCAAGCAACAAATGCATGTATTTTTGACAATATGGGCATCATTCTCAAGGCCAACCCTGTCCTCCACTGTGATCCCACATGTGCAAGTTCAAAAGGACAAGTAGAATTATAATTCTGACCTCTTGTTTGGAGGTATTGGGGATGAAATTATCCATTGCCTTCAATATTAAATAGGCTAATAGCAAATTAACAGCCTGTTTTACACTGTTTCCAATTTTGTTTTCATTCGAAGTTGACTCACTATTAGGCCACTTTTGCTGTTCACCAATATACCCTCTCCTCCTCCCTCGCTCCCCTCTGCAGTTAATCATAATGATTGCTCTGTTTTAGATCAGGTGATTCACTAGAGCCTAGTGATTGGAGATGGATAGGGCCTCTCTGATATGGATGATTCAGTGCCACACTCTGTCATCAGAAAATACATGAACCACATTATATGACTAAGAAGTTGCTTTCAATTATTAGAAGCCATTCACCTATGATGGTTTCTTTTCTGAATGAGAAATGAGTGATGGCTGCAGAGTATGAGCATCATTTTGTTTAACTCTTACATGCAGTACTAGTACTTGTCTTAATTAAGGAATAAATAGAATCTCGAAGAAATTGGTTATTCTTAATGGATCCGCGCCAAGCATTTATTACCAGAGAATTCATAAGTGAAAAGTCATATGTTGCAGATAACATTTATAGGCGGCTTGTCCACAGTAATCTAATTGTAATATTGTGTGAGTTGCCATCTTGTCTAGATGTTAGTCACTAAGTATTGTATAAATTGTTATAGTCCAATATTTTGTACTATGTTTTGACAACTTGACATTGTCTTGATGTAATAAAAGATACATAATTTCTCCTAAATTTTGCCTAATATTTAAACAATTACTTTATCATCTGAGGAATTGAAATTTCGATAATCCCTAACTGTTTTTAATGTACTTGTGTTTGGGATTAACATCTCACACTCCCAGAATGACAGAATGGAAAGACAACTAATTTCAAATTGATGGTCTTTTACTTCATAGAAATAGGGTAAAAAGAAATCCAGGTGAATATTGTTTGTTTCACTAAAAAATTACAATTTGTTCAGAAGGAAAATTGCAACAGGATCTCAGAATGGGGAGAACTAATAAACATCAGATAAGTGTGCAGCCACTGATGGTGCAGAACTCATGAGCGCTAATTGTACATACTAACACAAAAAAAAGTGTGGAAAATATTATCAAGCTCATCACACTTAACCCATCCTGACAAACATATACAACATTTGCCCACTCCACAAAAGTAGTAGACAGACAGACTAACTAAGAGATTCAAATGATCTTAACATTTGTTTGTAGGTTGATGGTGATAAAAAGACAAATAGCATTTGAGGTATAGCAAAAAGAGACAATGACTATTAAAGCAAATTATTAATAAAGACAAATTTTTTAGGTTAAGAGGATTAGCGGAATAAATACATGGGATTATGGGAATGGGGCCTGGGTAAGATGATCGATCAGAGAGTTGGTACAGCAGACTCGATGGATCAAATGGCTTCCTTCTATACTGTATGGATTCTATGAAAAGTTATTAACAATGTTGCAAAGTTTCATGTGTCCTATTATGGAAGGGACATTAAAAAGAAATAATATGCAATGTAAATTCACAATATTAGTGCCAAAGGTGGAAAACTATAGTTAGAAGATCATTGCTGTGTAGTTTAAAAAAATCAGTGGAATTTTTTTTCAATTTATGAAAATATAATAGAGAGAATAGGGTAAAATACTTCCCCAGTTGGGGAGTCAATAATGAGAGATCATCACTTAAAATTTAGAAAAAATGTTAGGATGAAGATTTGGAAGCATGGAATGTTTTGCACAACGCATACTTGAGCAAAGAATCTAATGTATTTTTCAAACAAAATCAGATTGATGTTAGTGATAAGAAACTATTAAAAAACTATAGTGCAGAGGACAGAAGTTCCAATGAAGAACAAACATATGCACTTCCAATAGGACTGGGATTGAAATCCATACTCCTTTTCCCTTTCCTAATGCATCATACTGACACTAATTGTAGTGCTTCCACTGATGTTCTGTCTGAAACCAGCTAACTCAGCACACGCCAGCAGCTATGTCTGGAAACTTCTATCCAGGTTGTATGCATGAACACACTAGTTCAAACACTAGGGACCCTTGGTAAAGTTATTAAAAATCAATATATCTCATCTTCATTATACAGTGAAAGGAAAAAGAATATTTGTGCAAGTGCCTCAAACTTTAAAAATATAAACCAAGATGTTGCCAGGTCTTGGAGAATGGACTGGGTCAACTGAAGAGGTGTGCAGGGTGTTGATGCAGTGGTGGTCTACTTTTAGTATTTTACTGACATTGGGGAAGGTGGGATGCTGTTCCACATAGAGGCTAACTCAAACATTTATCAGATGGCTTAAGGGCCTCTAACTGCCATAGCATTTTACCAGTGACAGATGGGCCCCCCACCGTATGAGAATCTTCCAGTTGCAAGTTCTAAGCAGACATCAAGTAACCCACAGAGAGACAGCTAGCAGCAGGGCCTACCGCCTTGGAAGCAGCCTCACCAACGAACCTCCCCATCCCACATTCCCACTTTTCTCAACTACAATACTGACTTTATTTGAGATATGCAGAGACCCTGTCCTGGAGAAACCAGCTAGAAACTCCAAGATAGCCTGGAACCCTAATTTATAGATCTTGATTTAATTAATGCCTTTTTGTTGTACTGCAATTATGGTGGACATGTACAAGATGAGTTGCAGATTTTCAGCCACTATAAATTTATAGATGTAAAAATCAGAACTCCATGTAGGCATGTAGGTGTAGAGTCCTCTCTTAGTTCATATGTCTGCCAAGGCCTAGCAATGCACACCCAGCAGTATCATTCTGGTCTGTAAAGAGTAGATTACAATCTTCCCCTCAGTCTCAGATGGCAGCTTCAGTCTCTGCGCATATGTTCTACAGACATTGCTATTTTTTTCATTTCCTTTTGTCGAAATACATCAGTCACATTGTGAGATAACTGTTCAATTATCTTCTTCAAAGGATTCTTTTTTAAAAATTACAATTGAATATGAAAACATATTAATGCAGAAAAACTGTTGCTACACATTCAGAATAGATTTATTAACCGACAACATGCATACCAGATATAAAATATTTATTAGAACAATAGAGTCATTTTTTTTTGCCTCCATCTGGCAGGAGTGGGCAATGAATGCCCCAAAATAATGGTGCAGAGCTATATGATGTGCTGGTGTTGATCACTTGGCAGCTGAGTGGAATCTTTTCCTAATCATGAAGTTTATTAGCACAGGGTGTTGGTTATGTGAATGGAACTGATCATCGCAGCCTACTATATTTCCAAAACTTAGAATAAGTTGAATAATGGTATACTCTGATTGGCTCTTGTGAGGAGTGCAACAATAGCCTGTTTAACTTTGACAGAGGGCACACAATTTTATTTTGTAATGCCCATATAAAAGTACCAGCCTGCATCAAAGCTTTTCAGCAACAGATTAAGGATCAGCAGTTCAACTGACTTATTGTCCTCCCCTTCACTGCAGTGAGAACTCTGAATATCATTTCTTACCATGATAAGCATGATACGAGAAGTCAATGGCTATTGCAGACCCTGCAGACACAAGAGCTAAATATCCTTGGAGTTGCTGTTGCATTATCATTACTTAATTTCACTTAAGTTTAAATTTATTATTAGTATCATAAGTAGGCTTACATTAGCACTGCAATGACGTTTTGTGAAAATCCATAGTTGCCACACTCTAGCACCTGTTCAGGCTCACTGAAGGAGAATTTAGTATGGCCAAAATACCTAACCAGCACGTCTTTTGGACTGTGGGATGAAACCAGAGCACATGGAGGAAACTCATGCAGACCTATGGAGGATGTGCAGACTCTACACAGATAGTGACCCAAGTTGGGAATCAAACCCTGGCGCTGTGAGGCAGTAGTGCTAAGCGCTCTTCCATCGTGCCACCTTCTTGAAACAAGAGAAAATCCCTGTTTACTGACCTAAACAAATCAATGAATTGGCTATCACTAAAAAAATGATGTGTAGCTGACCAATGAGATTCAAATGAGCCTATCATCACCAATTGCAGTCTCTTGCTGGCGGTGTCAGGTAGATGATCTGACCATGTCTGCCTACTGTTTGTCAATGCCTGCCAAAACTTAAAATTGGCTCCCACAGCCTACAGGGCAGAATAATTCTAAAACATTGAAATTTTAGATTAAATAAAAGCTTACAATATTTCTATGATTAATGACAAACATATATGATTTCAAAGATTTTCATCACTTGAGCTTTCTTATCATGTCTGGGTCTGTTGTAGATTAATTGTAAAAGATTGAGTGCTATAATTAGTCAACAACTCTATTATTGTTGCATCATGTGGCTACAAGTCTGGTAAGGTTGGATTAGATTGCCCCTGGCCTTTTTTCATTAAACAATTTATATTTTACTCTAAAATCAATATAAAGCAAAACCAGAAAAACACATGTTGAATCACAAACTTCTAGGGTTTTTTTTAGTTCATTTTCATTAGAAGTATGATTTTTTTACATCAAATGCATGGATTAGAAAGCAGTGATTTATTTATAATGGTTTATTTGCCCATTGATGCCACAAGATTCACATTTAATTTAATGGGTGATCCATAAGTGATGAGCACTGCTGCCTCACAGTGCTAGGGATCCAGATTCAATTCCGACTTCAGGTCACTGTCTGTGTGGAGTTTGCACATTCACCCTGTGTCTGCATGGGTGTCCTCCAGGTGTTCCAGTTTCTTCCCACAGTCCAAAGATGTGCGGGTGATTGGCTAAACTAAAGTGACCCTAATGTCAGGAGGATTTGCAGGGTAAATATGTGGGGTAAATATATAGGACTTGAGTGGTATTGCAGTTGGTCCTGACTTGATGGTTGAACAGTCTCCTGTTGCACTGGAAGGATTCTATGGATTCTCTCAAATATCAACAAACTGGATAAAACATTCCAGAGGCAGTCTGTCAACTATATTTAAGTGAAATGTCAGAGAAATCAAAAGGTATTATACTGTTGATCAAAAACTGGAGTATTAAAAAAAAAGCATTTCTACTTGGTATATGTGATATGTGTAATAACAAATTACAGAGGGGGAAGTGGTTTGCATAAATTAAATCACCGTGAAATGACTTAATCACCATACCAGCTTGTGAACTATGTGTCTTCCATTTGTACTTTATTTCTGGTAAAATGTGCTATGTACATATACTTTTATGTTTGACACATAAATCTCTGCAACTTATCAAAGATGATCAATACAACATATTGTATTGATAATATGATATCAATTATTATTGGATAACATATTATCAAATATAACTCATATCCAAAATAGACATGTTATAGGTCTTATAATAAGGCATAAAATATATGATTTGAAGACCCTGAACATTAATATATGTTTGAAAGGAAACTGAACAAACAGGACTAAGAGTAAAATACAGGCAATCCTTGACTTCATGATGTTTCAAGTTATGGCGAACAGTAATTGTAACATTTATAAACTGTGCACACCATTTTAACATCTGAGTGTTGTTTTCAACTTTACACCAGCATGTTTATATGTGAGCATTAATGTCCTGTGTTGCCTATCTACAATACTGAACAGGTCGAATTATCTTTGTTAGTTGGAAATAAATATTTTATTCCGTTAAAATGTTTTCATGCAACCATTATGATTTGAATGTTTTTACACACTTATGTTGTATTTAGGATGCACTCAGGCTCACAGGAGTTCAAGGTCAAACAGGCAACTAACAGTGATTGAATGGATTCATTATATCCCTCACATTAACTGAGGAACTTGTGCTAAGTCGTGCAGACATCAAGTCGCCTCAGCGAATTGACAGTGCAAGGGGTAAGAGCATTTAACACCACCAAGTATCCCCTTGAGTGATTTTCAGCTTTGGTTAAGGAACCTATCCCCCGCGTATACCACTGTACCTATTGAAAAATCAGTTTTAACTTTCAATGTGGTTTTCAGGAACTAATTGTGTCCTAAGTCTCATAATTGCCTGTACTACACAGATGCTAGAAATCTGACATAAAAACAGAAAATGTTGGAAAACTCAACTGGTCTGGCAGCATCTGTGGAGAGAGAAACAGAGTTAATGCTTCAAGTCTATTGATTCTTCTTCAAAACAAAAAGATCTTTAATAATGGTGCATATATGGTCCCTTGTGTCTGTCTTAAATCAAAAAACACAAAAATCACACTGCATACAATATTAACAAAAAAGACAAATGTTCTAAGTGATATGAATAGGCAAGACATGAATGAGAATGTTGAAAACACTGAAAATATTAGGGAGTATTTAACATATTCAAAGTGAGAATTTTTATGTCAAACAGTCCCTGATTTCAATCATACCATCAGCAGAGCACAAGTCGAGACAAGGCACTGCCATGTGAAAAATATTAAAATCAAAGGAAGAGTTACTGGCCCTGAAGATTCTCAGTGACTGGGTTAACAGCACATTTGAAAGTTTACTGCCTTCCTCTGGTTTGTATATGACAGGCCCAGGAATGGTGTAAAAACAAATACCAAATAATAAAGAAAAAAACAATTAATAAACTAAATGAATGAATATGGCAAGCATAAGACCAAACAGAATTTGAAAAAGATGGTTATATTAAATACATGTGACTTTAATTAGTAATTTCGAAGAGAAAAATCAGAGCAGCATGACACAAGTTTAAACAAAAGATGTTCTGAGGTATGATGGAGGATAAAAGTCATTATTCAAGTCACCGGATGATGCTTATGT
The DNA here is from genome assembly GCA_024679065.1 of Sphyrna mokarran. Classification (NCBI taxonomy): domain Eukaryota; kingdom Metazoa; phylum Chordata; class Chondrichthyes; order Carcharhiniformes; family Carcharhinidae; genus Sphyrna; species Sphyrna mokarran. The sequence continues at coordinate 82,535,306 of JAGIQG010000002.1, forward strand.
CAGATTCACAGCCATTCTGTATGTTAGTCTTGAATTGATGTGGGTGATGAAAATATTTTAATCATATGGTGCAAGGGACCATTTCACTGTGGTTAGAAGCAGTGAATGGAAAAAAGAAACTAAAGTAGATGTTTCTCAAAATGGGTTATGCTGCTCAGGAAATTCACTTTTAAGTTTAAAATTGAAGGAAAAGCTTTATTCAATACCAGATGCATTGTCATGTAATGCTGAAAAAAGGCACTTCTTTCTGAGGCAAGTGAAGATCGGATGCAAGAACCTAATTGTTTTAATCAGGTCAGATCAACCAGTGAGTTAAGTTCCTGAGCAGAAGGTTATATGATCCATCAAATTGGAGAAAATGTACATTTTTAGAGTTCTGTTTGATTTTAGGATGCCTTCTTGGAATCCTGAGCAGCAGGTAAAAATCCAAGAGTATTTATTATCAGATCATAAGTCAAAGGTGAAGCTGAGGGATCATGAATCTACCAAAGTAACATTTAGAGGCCATCCATTTTTAGACTCATCATATCTACATATAAGGTTGGTCACCATGGCAACTAGTGATAAAATATATGTATATATTGTTTTGTTTATAAACTTAACTTAGACATTGAAGAGATGGGTATAAGTGGTATTGATATATTAGATGTTTATTTGTTACGATGTATAACAATAAAATGGGAATTCTAGAAGATACATATAATAAGACAACTTTACTTGGGAATACATGTTGCTGTTTAAACTCTTATTCAGATTACAAATGCTACATTATATTTCTAGCTGAACTTGCTGAGCTTCACTAAAAATTGTTATTGCATTTGGGGGTTTTGTTTTTCTTCATAGATTAAGTTATAATTAAACATTGTGTTTTAGAACAAATGTACAGAGTTTTCTTTCTAAAGTCACAAGTTGTGGGCATTGTACATGTGTATTAAAACCAGATGAAGCAGTTTCTAGAATGCTGACATCTCTGTCCTTGACCTGCTACACTGTTCCACTGAAGCTCAACATGAATAAAAGGAACAGGGCAGGTGATTTATTATTTTATTCTATTTTCACAGCCGGAAGTGAGACTAAGGGAAGAAAGAGGAATTTGATTTTCATATTGCACTGTACCATTAAACACTCTAAGCTTGGTGCCTGGCTTTGTCTTACAAAATGTTACATTCTACCTTCATGATTGGAAAAATGCCTGTGAAGAAAAAAAAAATCAGTTCAGATTACCAGATGGTCCTATTTTATACCCTGTTGGAAGTTATCAGATAATTTGATATGAAACAGCACAGGCACAGTTCAAAACACAAATGGTAAAGACTGCTTCCTGTTGTGCCAGTTCATCCAAGAAAATATCTGGGTCCTGAAGCTTGTGATTGTCATAAAGAATGAAAGCATCGTAAACAATTACATTAGAGAATATTTTATGTTAATAGTAATGTTGCCAAATATATATTTTTTCTGTTAATATAATTGTGAAAATAATTTAATGTAAATGCTATATATAATTTTGTACTTAATGAGACATGACTGGATTAATAGGATTAATCTATTTTGTGCAAAGCATTAAATTGAAGTTCCTTGATCAATGTAAAATTTGTCCTGCAAGATCACAATAGGCCATCTAAAAGTTTCAAAAGAAAAGCTCCACAATTCTCAATTAAATTTAATCACAAGTTATACAATGGCATGAAAATATTTGATGAGGTATTGTCAATAACATACCCTTAAGGATTTCTTATAGTCTACTGAATCTTCATTTCAACATCTTCTGTAATAGGCCACAAATTGACATAGTTCAGTTTTTACTGAGGATGGCAGTGCAGCGTTTATTTTCAAAAGTATTTTGTTTTGGACATGATCCCAGGATACCATTTGAATTGGTTCACATTCAAGAAATTCATGAATATTGTTCAGATTGAGTTACAGTATATCATTAGTGGAACTCGCAAAATAATGCATTTGATTAGTGTAGAAATAAAGAAAAACTTTGAAGCAGTAACAAAAAATGTTTCCAGATAAAAGATTATAAAATTCGTAAGGAACTCATTCATAAAACAATGCCAGTTATTTATCTACAGAAAGTGCATAAATGAAAAGGAAGTTCCTACCATTTTTGTAGAATAGAAAGGAAACAGTTATTTATTGGAATTCTTAGATGGAGGAAATAATGTCTGAATTCCTTTTTGTTTTTATAAATATGCTTATAGAGAAAGAAAGGGCATAAAATTGCATACAGCTGAGTTGAATGTAGTGTAATGCAATGAAGAACTATAAAGAATTAAATACTAACTTACACAGACATCAAATACATTAAACTTAAACAGAACCAATATAATAATGTTCTCTTTCATTTTGGGGTTACAGCTTCCTCCAGCCCATTGACAACATATAGAAAAGCATTATCAGATCCTAACTGGTTGCTTACTTCAAGAAAAAACATTATCAGAATTATCACTAGCCATATGTAATGCAAAACGAGGCCACAAGCCTTTTACTTGATGAGTCATATAATATAAAATTAGTGGTATGCAATTTTTTTATGCACTTGCTCAATCAGCAGTTTGTCAGAAGAGAAAGATAATTAACTGCAAAGTTACTGTTGAAACTACTACCTGTCCAGACTGACCAAAATTAACATACTGGCTCCTAAGAGCAGTCCAGCAAAGTGGAATTAATTTTTGTGTACGTAAACACAAAAGGAACGTTTTAAACTTCTCTTCATATGACTGCTGTTGTTACACAATCTAAAACTGAGGTGGTGTGAGAAGGCTTTCCAGATTCAGTCTTGTGCCTATTGTCACTGTTTACTTCAAGTATTTCTACATCCAAACCACATTATTCATTTTGCAAATATGTAATGCTAGAAAGAAAATGCAAAATCTGAGTTAGCACTTGACCTTTGCCTACTTGTCATGCATATGCAGGCTGATGAATCACAGGCAATGAGAGCAGACAATGTTTAAAGTATTTTGAATTAATTCTGCATAAAATAAAAATAGACTGGAGGTTTACAAAGCTAAGTAATTTCTGGAAAAAAAGTTGGAAGGAATGCTCTTTGTAATATGAGGATGAAGCACAAATGTCTACAATCTAAGACATTTGCCTGACATTCATTTTATTACCACAGGAATAGACCTTGGAGGCTTGGAAAACTCCACATAAAAGCTAGTCCAAAAAGGTATTTCCTTTGTACTTACAGCTTTTCTATCTTGTATTTATGACTAACATATTGACTTCTGCAAGCACGCACATTTGACCAGTTCATGACAACAGAAAATCGCTTCTGCTAGCAGGTGCCTGGAACCCCGATTAGCAGACAGTTCTGTTTCATAAAATGGTAGCTAAAATATTTTTTCTATGTATCATTCATTTCATTCCAATAAACATATCAAAGGCAGTAAATATCAGTATGGCAATAATGTCTTCTGCAGCTGGAGACAGTTTAGAGCAAAGGCCTAAGTATTTGAATCAAGTCAGTTAAATATTAGTTTTGCAATATAAAGGTGAATTTTTGTTACCAAAGCCCAGAGATCAGAATTATATATTTTGACAGCTTATTGTCTGTGTACCATGCTTATCTGGACTGAATTTAACATTAATTATACTGGCATTATAGCATTATTGAAATGTCATCAATTCAACTTAATATTCATCAATCAGAAATGGGAACTTTCAAGCAGCCAGATTTCACTACCAAACTGAAGTGTTCTCAAATGACAAACTTCATTGGGAATATTTGGTTCTAACTCTTGAAATTCTGACAATGAATGGACAACCACAATAGAATTGTAAAAATAAGTATAACACCACTGCAAATCACATTTAAAATGTCAAGCAGATTTGATTGCAGATTTTCAATCCCTTAAGAGGCCCAATTAGTTAAGTATGTTTGAGTACATTTACCTTTTAAAAATGTTGCTCAAATTACTGCAATTGTGGGCTGATAACAATGCAACAAGGGCAAATAGGCTAGTGGATTTTGTTGAAAGTGGGAAGATAGATGATTGAGAAATTATCAGGAGGAAGGACAGAGGTGGAGTTGGAAGTAGAATAAATCAATTCAATGTACAATCAGATACAGCAAAAGAAATAAAGTAATGGAAAGAAAGAGAGACAGAAAAATGAGAAATGAAAAGTAAAAAGAGATTAAACAATTTAAAATCTCTTAAATCAATTCAACAGTGTTAAGGGATGAGATTCACATTTAAAATCGCTTCCTTTTTGGGGGGTAAAAGTGGTTGATGAAGCATGTTTGTGCTCTTAATTATTAAAACTTCCACAGAAAATGACATTTAATGATGAACTAATATGCAAATACAGCAACTTGATAAAAGTCACGAAGAATTTGAGCACAAATTTAAATTTCATGAGTCGAATGATAGGTCAATGCAAATCAATCAGCATCTTATGAAAATTCACAAAATAGGCCAAAATTCTGTTTTATTGTTTTTTTAGTACTAGGAACGTGGTTAAAAGGAATGGCCTTGGGCAACACGACAGCTCAGTGACTATCACTGTGCTGTGCAGATACATGGATTTGGGCCTGTATCTGTGGGAGTTTGCGCATTCTCCCCGTGCTTGCATGGGTTTTCTCCAGGTGCTCCGGTTTCCTCCCACACCCCAAAAGATGTGCTCTTAGGCTGACTGGCAAAACAAATTTTCCCTAAATTGTCTCGCTAATTTGGTTCCACTGCAGATTTCTATAAACATAGACAGGGATCATGGATGGAAGTGGGAATGTTGAGGTGGTAGCGTGGGTTCGTTAGGCCGAAGGGTCTGTTCTCTATGCTGTGTTGTTCTTTGTTCTTTGGCCCAGGCCTTCATTCATATTGTGCTGCTTGAGATGAAAAGATGCAGCAGTGTCAGTTTGAACTATTTCCTGGGAAAAAGTATTGCTTCTCTAACAACTCAAGAAATTCCTCCTTACTTCTCCTCTGAATACTTTTAATGATGTATTTAATTAATATTAGTAATTATTTTAAATTCACAGCTCCTTGTTAGTGACTTTCAAACTTACCTAACCAATCCAGAATTTTACAATTTCCTATTAAATATTTTGTTAATCTTTATTGCTCTTGTGGTAAAAGATCTTTGGGCGGGAGGGTGGGCACAGTGGTTAGCACTCCACCTCATAGTACCAGGGACCTAGATTCAATTCCGACCTTGAATGACTGTTTGTGTGGAGTTTGCACATTCTCTCCTTTTCTAGGCAGGATTTTGTCAGATGCTTCTCCCACAGCCCAAAAGATCTGCAGGAAAGGTTGATTAGCCATGCTAAATTCTCCCTTAGTGTGCTAAGATATGTAGGTTCTGCGGATTAGTAGGATAAATACATGGGATTATGGGGTAAGCTACAGTCATTGCAGATTCAATGGGCCAAATGGCCTTCTTCTGCACTGTTGGGACTCTAATGGACATCTTAATCTTCTTCATAACTATTGTTTTCTAATCATCGTAAAATACCGTAAAGTACTGTTTCCAAGGCCATTCATTTATCCTGCCCATTTTCTACAGCTTTACTGCAATTTCTATTCTGAGCAAGAAAACTATACATTATATTTTATCTACAGCTTAACCACCCCTTATACAAATTTAGATTTTGTTACCTTGTATGTCTGTACTCTATAGCTTTATCTACCTGTATTTCCAGAATTGGCATCTGAACTTCCAGATCTTGGATCATTCATACCCTTCAACCTTGAGTGCGCATCCCTTGCTTTGGTCCCAGAATGTTACTTCTTTCATGGGATGTAGGCATTGGTGGCAACGTGCAATTATTCCCATCCCTAACTGCCCTTGAATTGAGATGCTAGAGCATTTCAGAGTACAAGTGACAGGCGAACACATATAACTGTGGTCAGTTATATATTGGCCAGACATGTTGGCAGTTTTCCCTGCCAAAAAAAAACAATTGTGATCCGGCTAGGTTTTTACAGTTTCATGGTCACCATTACTGAGATTAGTTTTATTGTTCAGATTTATTAATTGAATTTAAATGTCACCAGCTGCCCTGGTGATTTGGACCCCTGTTTCCAGAGCTTTAGCCTGAACCTGGGTAGTATTAATCAGATGACATTATCATCATTTTTCCCTATTACTTCCATTTCTCAGTATTAATTTGTATATGCCACTTTTCTGCTTGTTCTGCTAATGAGTGGCCTAGGAAACGAAACAATGCAGCAGGTTTGTAACAGTATATTACACAGAATATACCGCCCGGGTCAGCAGTTCCAGATAACTACAACTTAATTGCAAGGTGGGCTCTTGTTTGTTTCTATGCGATGTTGTACACTAACCAGATCAGATGGAGAATCGAGTAACCCAGAAATTAGCACTGACTGGTGCCTGCTCCGTCTCAGGTGGAGGAGGCTGCAGTCATGGAATTCCCTACATGACATAATTTGAACACCGTCCCCATCTGGAAAATCTAAATATCCATTTAATGATGCTCAGGTTAGTGGACCTGTAATTTATTGGAAAATGTATTCGTTAAACAAATGTTCAGTTCTGACATCCATGTCAAAGGTTGCATTTGCGTATTACAGGTATGTCACCCATTATAACCTTAAACTGCATCACCATGTGGCCAAATAGATTGCTGATTTAATTATAGATACGCCTCGCTACATAAATAGTTTTAGTTTGAGGGAGAAATGTTGTAGGGGGTGAGGTCGACAAGATAACGAAATGTCATCATCAATGCAACATTCATTTAATGTTGCATATCTGACTAATTCTTTATGCTACTGGAATTGTGTTAGTGTATAATAAACAGCAAAGGATAGTACTTTGCAGGCCTCGCTTTGTTTCAGCGTGGCGCATATATAGGGAATGTATGTTACTCGTACAGCCCCTAAGCGTGCAACGGTAAGAAGCTGAGCAGACACACCATATGTTAACCCTTCCAATCCCTTCAAGGCCACTGAAGTGGTTTCATGGCTATTAGACCCATCTCTCCTGCTAAACTGTGGAAGATAGCGGTATTTGAAGTTTGACATCTGGTGCTGCCAAATAAAGAAACGTTTGCAATAAATCATCCTGCAGCAATCCAAATGAAACGAGCGTCTCGAGAGCCTTTCCATATAGAACAGAGAGGGGTGGGGGGCACTGAACGATCAAAGGCTGTGTATCTGAGCCATAAACTCACGGTGCTAGTTATACCCGGGCCGGTTTGATCGGACAGCACAGTGAAAATCAATGCATTCAAACCAATCAGATCTCTAACGTTCATCTTCACAGACTGAACTAAAACAAATCGGAAAACCTCTTGATTTGCCTTAGTTTAGTCATTTGGACATAGTAGAGAATTAAACGGTAACTGTGAGGATGAGGAAATGCAAAGTGAGTCTAACACCTTGCTGACGACTCAATTTTATTATTCGGGAGGAGGACGAATATTACATGTCTTAGAAAACACATTATGGTAACCAAACTACTGCTCAACACGCACATCATAGTTATAAAGAGCCTTGCATCCAGTTTTATAATAAATTAAATTGTGAATTATTAAATCCATCTGTCCTGACCATTCACTTCAGAGACTGGAAATAACGCATTGCAGCACACTTCTGTAGTAGCTTGCGAAGAGAAAACAGACATCAAACGAAAATAGAAGAACTCATCACTTTACGGTCCGACTGGTCTTTTACCGTGCTAAAACTTGCACTTTGATTATATTATCGTTCTGTAGATGAAGAGGATTTCATGACCCCATGCATTTCATTTCCATATGACTGCGTTGTGACAAAACAGAAAGGCCCCATTTAACCAACCTGCCTTCTCCCCAATTACTGAGTCAACACAATCCGCACTGTCTTTTTCTGTTTATTTTATCCGTTTACATGGCACACATTGTTATTTATCGCCAGCTCCATGTTTATGGGAAGCGCATTTGTTTTCTGGATGAATACATGGACTGCTGCCGAACTTGTGATGATATTAAGTAAAAGGCAATCTAATGATCGAGCAAATTGTGCAATGCAAACAGTTTGAAAGTTGGTCGGAACACCGGCACGTGTGTTTTACATGTGGACAATTGAGGTGTCACGGTGATTTGGGAGGTTCGCTGATGAGAAACCTCCTTCAGCATTCTTGCTGTATTCGTTCATTCCGCACTGTCGCAGAGAGTAATAGGCATGCGGGCGTTTTGCTGATACTGATCATCACAAAACATATATGATAGCCTTAAAATAATGTCTCGAGAAATCATGCCTCTCCCACGAGCCTGACAGAAAGTTGTAATTCCGCACATACACAATTGCGCTTCAGTTTTATTCAGACACAGCCTGATTTGATTTCATTTCTGCCTGAAAGCTTTTTGAAACTAATAGATTGAAATCATTATTAGATTTACTTTCAGAGTAATGTGGGGATAAAGCATCAAAGGCCTGATTGAAATGAGATTGTTCGTGTATCTTAATGCTCATGCTTACTCTGTCTCCATTTAATGCTCAGGTTTTGATTCACATTCAATGTATTTGTTCATCTAAATTCTATCATCGATTCGCGGCGATTTAAGAAAGGGAGCACCACTTATGTCCCTCCGCCCCCAAAAAAATCCTTAGTAAGATATATTTTAATAAATCCTGATCATAATTCATCACCTAGCTTTTGTCATTTAAATAAAATGGGAGTGGGACTGGGGCGTCCCCATGGGTTTCTGGGTCAAAATCTTTGGGCGGTTTTATCATCTTGATGTGAAAGTGAGTGGGTGTTAAAATATGGAATTGATGGAGTCTGTTTGGCCACTAGGGAGGCTAGCGAAGAAGTTTCCATATTTTTAACAGAATATTCCTTTTCCTCTCTCTCATTAAAGAAGGCGGGTTAGATCAATCAAGCGGTTTTACAATACGTACCTTTAAAACGTCCTTTTTCATGTTTGTGTTTTACATGAGAGCACAAGAAGACTGCCAGTGAAACAGTGCCAGAGATTTCACATAACGACGCAAAGAATATTGCCTCCTTAAATAAACACAAGTTAGATATGCCGCACACTATCTAAAAAGAGAGAATTAGAAACTGAATCCTCATAGGGAACATTTGTGCAAATTCACCGAGCAGTCTTGAGCATTTGCCAAATTTCAATATCAGAGCAACATTTAAAGGCTGTGAATTTTGAATAGGGCGGGCTTTAATTTACAAGAAAACTGCCAACCTTATACAGAAGCAGGACGGGAGATTATTCTTGGGGCGATGGGAGAAATCTCGAGCTTTCGAAGCTTACAGATTTGATGTTGTGTAGATATTCCTTATTGTAAACAAACGTCAAATTAGTTCATATAATTATTTTTGTATTAGTACAGAATTAGCACATTTCTACTGTTTTGCTTGTGCCCAGTTATTTTTCTAATGCATTTGGTTATATTAACAACGTGGCTTCGAAGTCCCACATCAGAAACTCCGACAAATCAGAATGTGCCTGGAAAATGAGAAAGAGTGGTGGGGAGAGGGGTGGTTGGGGGGCGGGTTCAACAATCTGCGTCTCTCATTAAAAAAGAGCTATTTCCTTAACAACGTAAACCCGTAAACCCTTCGCTTATCGAATGAAGTGCATAATGTACAAGTAGGTACACTTCATTCAAATCCGTACGAAAAATATGAAGCATTTGGCGAGGGTGGGGGAATTAAATGCCGTAAAAATACCATTAAGAGAAGCTCTTTCACTCGGAGAGTATGTACGTACTGACTAATGAGTCTTAATGAAATAATATTCGTTTTGGAGCGTTGGCTGGGATATTTACAATAGTTAACAATGAACTGAATTTACCAGAGGAAGCAATATTCCTTTACAGCTGATCATTATTCGTTGTGTGTATTTTCTCCTTATCAAAATTTGGCAATATAAACTTATGGTGCACGTGAACCTATGGCATTCACTGAAAACTATGTGAGAGAGCAGTTATGAATCTGGAGCACTGTTTTGAATATATTTAATTAGAAAATAAAACCAAAGACCGTAATCCTTATAAATATTGCTCACGGCACGTGAATTAAACGGGCCTTTGGAGTTGTGGGTTCTGTTGGCTACATTGATAAAGCGTACCGCTGTCTCTTTCATATCATCCATGCATCTTTTGGCTGGTGTGGCTGTCAGGGCTGGCATTCCTGCTTCATGATGCTCCCTCTCGTCTTATCATCCTCAAACCCCATCAAACAGCAATCGATTAGTCTCAGCCTTCTGGCACCGAATCCGATACTTTTCCCAAGGATCAAACAGCCTCCATCTCTAGCAAAGAGGAAGAAAAGAAAATACGACCTGGCCGCACTAATGGCACCGGCACTCGATGAAATAAAACTCACATTTTCTTTCCTTGATTTCTGTCCAATGAATTATCGTCCCACCTCAATCCATTTTGTGCGCAAAGTGTGTTGGAAAAGGCGTGGTGTTTGCAAACCTGCACATCTGGAGTCCGCTGCACGTGACATATCGTACAGCATCTGTAACACCTGCTTAACCCCGTTCAAATTCCATCAGCCAACATGTTGGGATGATACAGCCACTTTTAACTTCCTAATTTTCTGGATTCGTGTCCGAAATGTGGCGCTGGAAAATATTTCAACTCATTACGTTTGCAGATGGTAAACGCTATTTAAAATAAATGCTAAAGAGCGACGGATTGTGCAAATAACATCCTCCTAACCCGTCCCTACAGCCGTACGGCTTGATGAACAAGGAGGCAAGCAGTTCCCAGCCGATTTAAAGCAGGGTGTGGAATCTAAAGGATGCCCGTTAAGATCAGTGTTGACGTCCCCTCAACTTTGTGAACACACATTTGTTTCCCTAGGAAGAGGTGAACTGATCAAATAACTCCACACAGACACATGTTCTTTATCCATTTAGGGCAAACATGGAAGCAGGTATGCGTATCATCTACCGGCCATCTCATGATTTTAGTTACTTTTCACTTATTCCAAAACTAACTCACCTAACGATCTTTCCTGTTTGAACGGAATTTGGCACTGATAAATGTTCATTCAATATTAGGCTACGCTATGATAAATTAGTCATTAGAAAACCACGCTAGACGGGTGTCACTCCATAAATCACGAGCTCCTTCATTTTTTTAAAAAAAAGCAAGTTGGAAACTCTATTCGTAGGGAATTATTTGAAATCGACCTCCTGCTGCCTGCTTATTTATTGGTTGTATGGACTTCTGGGATGACTTGAAACTCGAATCGAACACCTGCACATGCTTCATTTTAATTTTCAAAGTAGCATTAAGGGCAACTAAAATTAGAGAGTAGCAACATCTCCGTGCCGTGAGAAACTAAGTTTACTTTGTACCTGTATTTGTAGGTTGTGGATTGTTGGGGGGGAGGGCGCAGATCTTAACTTTTAACGTTGATCCTCAGTGGCTCTATATCCTCTGCGTACAGCCCCCAAGGTGAAGAATGCTATTTACAAATGTATAACGAGCACTCCAGTCGACACCCTCCCCCTCCCTTCCTCCCGCCCCCCTCCACCCCCCCCTCCCCACCACCACCCCCCCCCCCCCCCCCCCCCCGCACACACACACACCATTACTTCCTACCTACCTTGGTAAACATTGTGTCTAAGTTGTTTATGAAGTGGAATGAAAGAATAAAAAGTCTTACATCACTTTATTGGGACAAACGGTCACTACAGAGGATTCCTGGGCAGCACTTCAAGTGAAATCATGAGCCTTGGAAGAATTCGATACTGTACAAGGTCAGAATATATGCCAAAGCTGAGAGCTTACAGAACACCACAACTTTTTTTTGTTAAAAAAAACCTTGCATTTACTAACACTACAACCCAGAGTTTATAACATAATTTGTCTTCCAGAAAGAAGGTTATTGCAGTAACATTGGCAAAAGATGGTTTGACAGCCTTTTGCTGCATAGCCCCGCGGTGTTTTCACCCTTATTGATCACCACAAAGCAGCAGGGTTCTGTCATCGCCGAACAACGCTCTCAGGAACAGTTTTAGTAATATCCTGAGCGATAATACTGATCTAGACCCAACAACGTCTATCCACGTGTAGCGTTATACAACTCGCTCATATTCCGGCGGGGCAGCTCTTCAGTGAGTTCATTCTATCCTGATCGCTTTTGGCGCGGACGCAAGTTAACCAGATGATCGAATGGAAGTGCAAACTCCAAGCTTTTCAACAACTGTTTGCTCGTTATTTCTGTGTGTCGAAGTTATTTGGTGAATCATTTAAAATGCTACAATCATGGATTCGCCCTCGGGGGAAAGCAAGGGCGGAGGAGCTTTTCAATAATGTGGATACTCCATTCGAATACTGTTCAGCTAGAGAGTTATCAAAATAATGACTGGAACATGTTACTCCACAATACAAAGCTGCAACTTCCTTTGGCAGGACGCACAAATTACATCACACAGGGATTTAAAAGAAACAGCTCCAAAAAATAAACTACCGAGGAAGGCTTTACATGCAATCCAAATTTTGAAGAGTTATCTATAGGGATACTAAGTCATGCAGTATACAACGAGGTTGGATGGAATTATTAATGCAGCCACAAATGCCACACAACCACCGTCCTCTAACCTAGAGCTGTGGCAATTTGTATTTCAAGCAATGCATAACACTTTCAATTGTAAAATGTCCTTGCACTCATTTTTGTAAAAAAAACTTGCTTAAACATTGGTTTTTCGTTTTCTAAATAAGGCTTCGAGCCTTTTTATTATTTGGCTTTTATTTTGATAAGCCCAGACCACCCCCTACCCCCCCCACCTCATCCGTACCACCACCCCCCCCCCCCCGCCCCCCAACCATCACCACTTCCTCGACCGCTGACTTTTAAGAGGATCCGTGAAGATTTTAAAACGTTTCTGAGGAAATAAAACCGTGGTGGAGGTCTAGTTCTCAGACTTTGAATGAAGCCTGTGCAGGCCCAGATATGGAATTCTCCCTTATACAATGCAGTGCAACTTAATGTCCAGTGTTGGGGATGAGGAGGGGGCGGTGAGGGCGGTGCATGCTATCATGAAATATCCCCTTTACTTCTTTAAAACGATTGAAGATAAAATCCACCTTCGGTGTAATGTAGCCGTTTAAAATTGTTTTCCGAAATGAACGCCAACACCATCCATATTGTACATTTTGGTAAGGGGTGTGGGGGGGGAGCGGGTGGCAGGCTGACTTGACAGAGATTTAATGCGGGTAATATTTTGGGCAGTTTTTTTGAGAGGGGTTGAAAATCAGACTTTGGGCCTACACACGGGGGAGGGTGGAGGATTCAGTGTAGTTTTAAAAGTGTGACGGAATGTAGATCTCTGGACAGGTCTTTGATGTGTGATGAAATGTCAAAGACAGACGAACAGCAATTGATGCCGAAGCCATATAAAATCGAGCTGTGGAACTCACATTCCCAGGATCGACAGGAATGTGGGAATTACTGTATCCACAATAACTCAAACCTACTACTTTAATCTCCACTTGATCCTAATTCATTGCTTTCTCCCTTTACAAGCAATGCACATACATTATCCTATAGATGTAACATTTAATACCTAACTATTTGAACCTTGCTCTCACCGAATCGAACCGAAAAAGAATTGCTCGATTCGGGTAACCATACGTATTTTTATGATAACGAATGAAAACGAACACTCCTTTAAGCGAAAAATGAGCAACAAATTGAACTCTTTTGATATCAAAACACCCAAGAACGAATGCTGTAAAATAATGAAATTGCTCGGCAGCCAATCCATCAATTAGAAAGCAAATAAGGCTATCACCCTGTGTGGTAATATCGAACGCAAGTGTAACATTACAAAAACATTTCTATTATGCATTACCATTGGCACACTCTTTATTGGAAAAATCGAGAGCTGTAAGAAAGTAGCAAAGCGCCTGAACCTATGACTTGCTGGTCTGTTAAGTTTAGGGTTTTGTTAGATTACACCATTTGGAATAACCCTTCACAAAGCCAAACCTCTCCGCCTTTGTACAGACCTACCCTTCCACTGCGCGAACCGATCAGCTTGAATATGAAGGATTTAAAGCTGCCATATATGTGTGTGCAGCTTAACATAATGAGAGACAAATGTTTTAAACACGCTGTTTAGATTATACATCTGAAGCACATAAACATCTTATTTCATTACCAGCGAAATAAATAAAGTATGTTTTAAAATTTGCATTTTGGATAGTGTAACAAAATATTCGCACTGTCCAATTCGTTCCCAAGGAATTAGATAGAATAACCTATATCATGCTTTTATAAATACTCTACTTGGTTCCTTAAATTCTGCACCTAACTCTCTTCCAAAGAAATTATTATGTCACGTGTTTTAAGATGTTTATGTCCCATAGTCCATGCACAATATTAATATCAGTCTGTGAAATATAGCTTTAATTCGCAAATACCTTCTGAATTCACAAACTAGTTTATCGACAAATGGTGGGGCGCGAATCGTTCTTTTGGTCTTCATTTCGCAGCCCGGAGTTATGGCTAAGCAAATACTGCAGTATTGACTTGAATCCAGGTCTTGAAAGCAACATAACATTGCTGTGCATGCTTTTAATTATAGCCTGTTAAAAGGTCAATAATCTGCCCGTGTTTGACGGTGTTCACCCTTTCTCCCTCTCCTTCTAGCTCACTCGTCTTTGTCTGTCAGTAGCCGTTCTATTTGTCTTTTGTGCACCGTTTGTTTGTTAGATTCCACTCTCCCCTGGGGGCCGTTACAACTCACTATAAACAGCTATTCATCATCAAGTTTACCTCTTAAGTAATAACGGGATTAAACCGTAAAATAGCCGTATGTGTATATAACTTTGTCTTAAAGTTTAGATCATAGGTATTTATTGCAGAAAATATACATAGATATTTACAAAACAATCAAAAAATATGAATGCATTTAGACACCAGATCTTTATGCATTGAGACATGGCACATTAATAAATAAATAAATGTTTTTTTTTTCAAGAGAGGAAAGACTAACCAACTGGATTTTTTTTTGCAAGAACAGTTTGGTCCATTTTCTAAAACTTATCGGCATTCTAGACCAGGTCATGGTAGTAGTTTTGGGGGGGAAAAGAAAATAAAATAAATCATCTTTCCTGCGTCCTCAATAGCAGATATAGACATGATTGTTGAAGGCATGCATAGTAAAGGAGGAATGAGTTCCAACAACATTCATCGTCTGGATAAAATGATGCGAATGGCAAAATACACCTCAGATGTACAAATGATTGTATTGCCGCACGATTGGATGGGTCCACGTCCAGGGCTCCATGTCTGTAAGTGCTTCCCACGCCCTTTCCATTAGTGTTTTTTTTAAAAAAAACTTTCCTCTTATGATCCATCAGTGGCAAAGATCAACGTGTTTAAGTATCCAGACGTCAAACTCTGTTGTCTGTCCAGCCGTTGGCCCTTTTGTGACAAATCTTTTTCACCTAGGAAAACAGCAATGGATTACACTGAGATTAGCGAGCCAAGGGACCACTGCTTTTGGCACCTCTACTTGTCAGGTGAGTGAGGATAGAGGTGGTGTTTGCGGGAGATGTGGAAGACCTCAATTTGGGTAAAGTGTTGCATCCCGGAATTGGGTATACTTTTTTTTAAAAGCCTATTTAGCGTTCTAGAGCTGATACCTGCGCCCAGTGATGGTTTTGGACAATGGGTTTAGAAACTGCCTTCGAGACAGGTCAGAAAGTGAAAGTTGCTGATTTTTTACAGTGGCAGAGCGAGTTGGGAGGAGTGAAGAAGTGAAGGGAATCGTTACAGATGAGAAATGGAGATCCATGTGTCTGAGTAGGGAAGCGGGTGTGGGGGGCGGGGGCAGAGAAGGAAATAAGGAACAGACCCCAGAAAAAAAAGCAAGATGAAGGAGGAAGTGGAAACCTGGATTTAAAAAAAACAAAAATAAACCAGCAAGAAGGAGAAAAAGCAAACACCGTTTCCAAAATAAATCTACAAACATGTTAAAAATAGTTGCATTTGGATTAAATGTTCCGCTGAATTGTCATTTTAGTCAAAATATTTCCAACCTGGACACACAAGGGACGTGAAGAACCGCCTCCCCTTCCCTGAGCAGTTAATAAGCGTTTTTAGTTTTGGTGAAGCACATTTAATAAGTGTGCCAATCTGATGCTTACCTTTGTCCTAAGGGTGGTTGCTAATGTGATGTGGACATGGACCAGGCTCCCTCCATCCTCCACACAGAGAAAGCGTAACTGAGTCTCTCGTGCGCCACATAACTGCAGCTCGACATTTTGTTGTCCAGCTCGTCACTTTGTAAGACCTGGTAAAGGAAATCTATGTACCTCGCCGCGAGCTTGAGGGTCTGGATTTTGCTCAGTTTGTCCGACGGTAGGGTGGGAATGATTTTGCGCAGGGCTGAGAAGGCTTCGTTGAGGGATTGTGTCCTCTGGCGCTCCCTTACATTGGCCATGACTCTCTGGGTTTGCAGTTCTTCGAAGGACTGAGGGCTGCCGTCTCTCTTCTTGCCCCTTTTGACTGACGCGGGGCTGTCCGTTTCCTCTCCAGATTTCCTGCTCGGTCGCCTCTTTCTGACACTTTTCTTCAGCTGCCTGTCTCCTTCGTCCTCACTGTTGCTCAGGCTCTCTACTGGAGAGACTGGGGAGTTTTCTTCGTCCTGCATGATGACTTCTAACATCGGTTTAAAGAATCGAAAGGGTGTAATATTGGGATATCCAGCAGCTGACAGCCGCAGCGCGGTTACAGGGGTCGACTTAAATCAAATGAATTATCAAAAGCAGCTGAACTTATCCAAACGATGACTTCTGAGAGACGGCTCTGAATTACAGGAAACTTTTCAAAGGGGTAATATAGCTCTGGGTGCCTGGATCTTTTGGGAGATGGACCTGATTGGCTATTATGAATTTTCATCACCAAATGAGGTGGAGCCTTGTTGCAAAGACCGTCAGTTAACAGATTCACTGCAGCAAATATTTTAAACACAGCCTTCTAAAGCGACTGCTAGCGTCATCTTTCCACCCAGAATATTCTTTAAAAAGGGAAAACACTTGACATTTGCTTATCAATTTAACGAATGTTAGTGGCTTCAGTTCAGATATGCTCAGAACCTCTCGATTGCTCGTTCCTGTTGCTTTTAGTGGATTGATTTGTTCTGTAGTGGGTTTATGGCATGATGTGCATTTTATTTATATATATATAAATTATGTGTATGGCAGATAAAAACCATTCCCAGTGGGAGTGCTGTACATATGTTGATAACTTCAAAAAAGCACATGTATTTAGGGCAAAAGTATCTACAAGCTTAGCCGAAAAGTGATGTGAAGATGATCCGAAACGTGTTTGGCGGTTTATACAATAAAAGATTAATTCAGATCCTCAATAGTTTCTTCCATTTTTTACCATCTTTATTAATTCATTGACGATTATCCCGTCCCCGCCAACCACTATATTGGTATCAATAATATATTCCATATAATTCTTGGCAATGAATTAAGAAGGAAACACACACTTCACCCGCCCTTTTTCTGTAAAGGAATTTTTGTACTTTGGATTTTTTTTTACAAAAAAAGATACTCCACCTACAAAACACACTCTTTCCCTCAAAAGGTGGCTTCTCAGTTCTGGTCAAATGTCTCGCACATTGGGACACGAGCTTGCACGAGTGTAAAACATCTATCCCAAGGGTGAGGCGATTGTTTCTGCTGCCTTGCGTGGAGTTCTAATAAGGACCCGCATAACTTGAAAAGCAAAATGGAAACAAATAAATTGACAAAAAGGCAAAGGACGGTAAAGTACAGTTAATTGCAACAGAACCAAATTAAATGGCTTCGTTGCCAAATGAATGAAACGAGAAGATGAATTGGCGACAAGAGCTCGTCAGAGCAAATGGAGAGATAACATCAAACAGGGGCAGACATGATTACAATCTAATAGTTGACAGCATTTGATTATCTATTTCACTGTAGATTCAAAACGCTAGGCCCGAAATAATGTCCATTTTAAACAAAGAAAGGATACCTGTGCAGTGCAACAACAACAAGAAAAATCATTGAATGCCTTCCTTGAAATCCCCAGCCGGATACATCAACTTTATTCCTTCAGGGACAAGGAGTTTTCGTGCAAAGTTCCAGACACAGCGGGATCCCCGAGCAACAGTCAAACTGTGAGGCCCAAATGCAACATAAACATTACCTGGTGAGAGAAAAAGAGGAAAAGCGTCCAAGAACAGCACATAAAACGGCTTAATGTGAGCTGGTGCCGTTTAAAGTTGCCTATATGGTATGCCATTAATCGTTGTCAGTATTCTTAAATGACCAGTAGTAATTGTTCACCAGGGGCATTGAACTTCTCCTGTGTAACGGCTTCGTTTCAATCAAATAAAATAATTCTTGGTGCATTAGGAGAATGGAATCAGTTTTATATATATAAACATAGATATACATGAACTCACGCTTTTTAGGTAACACGTATTTGCACTTATAATGCAGTTCAATTTATTAACCGAATTTATTTATACATTTCCAACTTGACTGGGTAATATATAGTTAAACAATCGTTTTTTGTTGCAATACAAACTTCGAGAACATAGTAACTCTTCCATTTGAGAACATTTTTAATCATCAAGAATACTTGGTGATAGTTCGTCGCCCCCACCCCTCCCCAATTCTACATAACAGTATCGATTAATAGTAACCGGGGTAACTGCAACGGCTTCTGTCTAAAAAAAAATCCTGGAGAGTTATAATAAGAATCAATTTTCTCTTTAACTTTCCAAAAAGGGAGTGTAACAAAGCTCCGTTTATAAATATGTCCTGCCAGCAGTTCAAACGGCTTAATTTTTAGTAAGTTTAAGCACCACTAACTCAAAATTTCAAATGCATAAAGTTGAAGCTTTAATCGTCCACTAATTGCACCAACCAACTGTGAGCGACAGAGGGCGGAATTTCCTAGAGAAAAGCGTCTTAAATAAGAGAAACGTGACATTGGAAGTGAAAGAGAGCTAACTTTTCTAGTCCAATTCTGTCTGGCTGTCCTAATGACTCTTATTCACGCCTGTAATCCACAAAGGAGACGGCCAAGAACTCAGCCAGTTGTAAAACTAGAGGGTGCAAAAGCTATCTGCTGCTGAAACTCTCATCCATTCCTTTATTTCCTCTACTCTTAAATATTTCAATGCACTCCTGTCTGGTCACTCACATGTCTACCATTTGTAAACTACAGGCGGGAAAATTCCAGCCCTTAAGAGGTAAAGGGGCATCATAAAACTTTTAAAGACAATAACGTGCAAAAATGCACAAACTGGCACAGATTTGGAAACAGAGATGTACAAAACTGGTCGTAGATGCTTCAAAAAGGGGTTATGAAAAGAAACTTACAAGGGATTTTAAAATCAATAAAAATGCTTTCCAAATTATAGTAAGAAAAAGTGGATAATCAGGAGCAATGAGATCTCTTAAAAATTGATCAATGATGTTTTAAATGAAAGTAAAGAACTGGTGGGAATTGTTGATTAATTTGCTTCAGTCAATATTTACTGTAGAGGAAGATAATATATTGGACATCAAAGAAAACTAATATTGAAAGGGGACAACGATTCACCAAAATTAACATTAACAAAAGAACAGGAAAGAAGAAAATAATTGAGAGCAACAGCTCACTAGGACCTGATTGTTTCCAACCCAAGGATTTAAGGGAAGTGATTGAGAACATTGTGGATGCCCTAACTATAATCTTGTTTGAGAAGCATTCCTTTTGATTGGAAAACTGGGCATGTTGTTCAGAAAGGTGAGAGAGGGAAACCAGGAAATTCTAGGCTTGTTTGACCAATGTCTGTTGTCAGGAAATTAGAATGTATGATTAAAGATAGTGTGGCAGAACACCTTAAATTTTTAACTGATCAGAGAGTGCCAGTGTGAATTTGTCAAAACTCTGTCCACCTGGATAACATAATTGAATTTTGTGAAGAGGTGACTAATGTACTGCATGAGGCAATGTCTATGAATGTTATTCATATGGATTTCCAGAAGATATTTGATAAAGTCCCTCATAAGCAATTATTACAAAAGCTGAACTTCATGGAATTGAAGAAAATTATTGATTTTTTTTGGAAATTGTTTGACAGAAACAGAAACTAGAAATAAGGCACTCTAATTGCCAAGATGTGGCTAGTGGTGTCTTGCAAGGACCTCTGTTGGATTCTCAACTATCCACCATATTTATTAATGACTTAGGTAATAGGATAAATGGTCACATATCCAAATTTGCCAAAGTCACAAATATAGGTGATATTGTGAACTATGGAAGTGACAGTGTAAATTTACAAAGCGATGTTAATTAATAAAGCAAATGGGTAAAACTGAAGTTCACTGCAGGCAAAATGTGAGGTCATCAACTTTGAGCAGAGAAGAATGGAAGAGTATTTCTAGTTACTGCAAAGTTAGAGACATTGGAAATCCAAATTGATCTCAGGGTTCATTTATGTAGAGATTTAAAATATCATGGATCAGTGCAAAAAGTAACAAAGAAGTCCAGCAGAATGCTGGAATAAAAACAGGAAATGCTGGAAAACTCATCAGGTCTGACAGCACCTGTGGAGAATGAAACAGCATTAACATTTTGAGTCTGTATGATTCTCCTTCAGAGTTTACTTTTCAAGTTCCTTTGATTTTTCACAGACTCAAAGCATTAACTCTATTTCTGTCTCCACAAATGTTGCCAGACCTGTTGAGATTTCCAGCATTATCTGCTTTTATTTCAGATTTCCAGAAATCCATTGTATTTTGCTTTTATTTTCATGGAATGCTGGTCTTCAAGTCTAGGGGACTAGAGAACAAGAGGTTCAGTTTTATTACAGCTAAACAAAACTCTGGCTAGACCACATCTATGAGCACTCTGAACACTACACCTCAGAAAGATGTATTGGCCATGAAGAGAATTGGATTTATCAAACGATACCTAGATTTCAAAGGCTAAATTAGGAGGGGAAATTATACACACTTGTGTTGTATTCCCTGGAATTTATAAAACTGATAGATGAATTGGTCAAAGTTTTCAGCTTATTAAGGGGAACAGATTGGGTCAACATAAAATAATTCCACTTGTAAGGGGGATGAGGGACATTGTCTAAAAATAGACTTTTTGGTATCATAATTAAAAAAACATTTTTACACACAAAAGATGGGATTAAGTTTGGAACTCTCTGCAAATAGTAATTGATGGTAGATTAATTGTTAATTTTAAAATTGAGATTGATAGATTTTTGTTATCAAAGGTTTGTAAGGAAATGAGCAAAGATGGATATAAGAATTTAGATCACAGTACAATCATGATCTCAGTAAGTGCCAGAACAGAGTGGATGGGCCAAGTGGCTTGCTCATATATCTATGTTCTTATGATTAAATCATCTGGGTAATTGTACAACATGGCTTTGCAGCAGGCTGAAGTTTTACAGCACTCAGCACAATCTCTTTAGTGGCATGAGACTACTTCTGTGTCTTGTACATTGTCTCATGTTCTTGGTTTTGCATTCCATAAATAAGTGACTGAATGTTTGAGTTTTTCTGACTTTTATTCATCCATGCGTACCAAAACTTATTTGCATGAGCAGAAGATAGGCATACTTTGTTTTGGCAAAACCCAGAAAATACTATGGTATTTTATCACATTGGGATTTCATAATTTCTTACTATATTAAGTAGTAAGTTAAAATAAAGCAAGAATGGTATGATAGGATCATAGCAAATAGTCTGCTGTTACATATTGGAAATGATATCCTTCAGTTTTATGATCAGATTTGAAAACTATCCCAGCGACAGAAAGAGAGGAGACAAGAGTTTCTTCCTGCCTTCCAGCTGCCCCAGTAAATGTCTCAAACTATGTTGCAGCACCATTGGTCTCAGAGTTCATAGACAGAACACAAATATACAATTGGAATGTCTATTTGGAGCATTAGGTGGCGCTCCACAAAGGAACTGACATTCTTCACCAATAGCTCCTGAAAATGAAGACTGATATATAGACACAGATTAAACATTTCTTTACCTATCGCTGCACCGCTCACCTTGGTAAACAACTAACACATGTTGAATACATGTGAAAATCAAACATATACCGTAAATCCCTCATACATGTTGAAGGTTAATTAATAAACATTTACAAGCATGTAAAATAAAATTTGTGCTTTACCTTTGTAAAAAGTAAAAAAAGCTATGGATGTTGAAAATCTTAACCAAAATTACATAGCACATAAGATAATGCCCATTAAAAAAAAAGACAGACTATCGCTAAAAGGCAAATTGGCCTGTTAATAAGATTGGAAAAACAGAAGAAATGGTGAAATGGCTGTTTCAAGAGCAAAAAGGGAGATAATTAATAAAGATATTTGCAAATTCATGAAATGATTATCAACTGATATTAAAAATGACCAGTGAGATGAGGGAGGCAGAAAATAAGAGAAAATTAATATGCACACAGTTGGTGAATGACAAATTTTGAAAGAAAACGGGGAAGTGCTTAAAGACTTGTCTGATCTTACCTGAAGTAGTAGTATGGATACTAACAATGGTCATGGTATTTCTATGTTATAGGGGGAATGATTGTCTCAACTTCTGTATTCTGATCTTTATCCAATTTACACTTTCCAGAAGCTTACATGTGGATGCTAGGTGGGGATAGAATCATGGTCATTTATAGAATCCTAGAGTGCAGAAGGAAGCCATTTGATGCATCAAATCTGCACAGACCACAGTCCCATCCAAGCCCTATCCCGTAACCCCATGCATTTACCCCTGACACTAAGGTGCAATTTAACATGGCCAATCAACCTAACCCGCAATCTTTGGACTGTAGGAGGAAATTGAAGCACCCAGAGGAAACCCACACAGACATATTGAGAATGTGCAAGCTCCACAGAGACAATGACTCAAGCCAGGAACTGAATTGAGTTTTCTGGCATTGTAAGGCAGCAGTGTTAACCACTGTGCCACTATGCTACTCCAGTACTAACCACTATTTGTAGAATATCCAGTAGTCAAATGAATTTCTCATGCACAATGTTAAGGAAACATGAATGATGGCCATCTGGAAGAAGAACCAAAGGGTGACTAGCTCTTAGAAACCATAGAAGCCCTGCAGTGCAAAAAGAGGCCATTTTGCCCATCAAGTCTGCACCGACTACAATTCCACCCAGGTCCTACCCCAACATGTTTATCCATTAATCCCTCTAACTTACGCATCTCAGGACACATGCAATTTTAGCATGGCCACTCAACCTCACCTGCATATCTTTGGACTGTGGGAGGAAACTGGAACACTCAGAGGAAACTCCATACAGACAGTAACCCAAGCTGGGAATTGAACCCAGGTTCCTAGAGCAGTGAAGCAGTAGTGCTAACCATTGTGCTACTGTGCCACCCATCTTGGAACTTGTTACCAACAAGTCAAATGCTAGAATTGAAGGGGAAAATGGGGGGTGAGGGTGTACAAACAAATTGTTGCTGAAAATGAGAAAAGAAAAACAGAATAATTATATTAATCAAATTATGCTTATCAAGAAATTTCTATCTAACAAGTTGAAAACTTCTCATGAAAGTGCAAAGGATATGATTGATAGGCTATGTGTGATATGACTTGACCATTCAGCAATGAAAAGATACAGTGCCATAGTGATTCAGAGAGTGGACTAATGATCAAGCGATAGAGTTCAAATCCCAATGTAGTAGCTGGGGAAGATGAACTTAATCTGGAACAAAAATCTAGTATAAGTAATGGTGACAATGAAACTATGTAATTCTAGCAACTCATCTGATTCACTAATATTTTTTAGGAAAGGAAATCTGTTCTCCTCATCCAGTATGTGGGACTCCAGACCCATACAATATAGTGGACCCTGAACTATCGTTTGAAATTACCTGGCAAGTCATGCATTCAAGAAGGCACCTCATGGCATGTTGGTACAATGGTTAGCATTGCTGCCTCACAGCACCAGGGACTTGGGTTCAATTCTTGGCTTGAGTCATTGTCTGTGCAGAGCCTGCATGTTCTCTCCATGTCTGTGTGAGTTTCCTCTGGGCATTCCAGTTTCCTCCCACAGTCTGAAAGATATACTGGTTACATATATTGCCCATGCTAAACTCTCCCTCAGTGTACCTGAACAGGTGCTGGAATGTGGCGACTTGGGTATTTTCCCAATGACTTAATTGCAGTGCTAATGTAAGCCTACGTGTGATACTAATAAATAACGTTGAAACTTTAATCATCTTGTCAGGGTAAGTAGGGATGGGCAAAATATTTAAAAATGTGAGCATCTTCATGAGTAATGTAGAAACTGCATCCCCTGAATCTATATGTTGTATCCTGCTTAATCCAAGAACAAATTGTAATATTTTTTCCCATTAAAATAGGAGTATAATAATCATAGAATCCCTACATTGCAGCAAGAGGCCATTCAGCTCATCAATTCTGCATGAATTGTATAACAGAGTATCTTACTCAGTTCTTCTCCCCCGCCCTATCCAGTAACCCTACGCACTTATCATGGCTAATCCCGCTAACCTACACATGATGGGACACTAAGAAATAACTAACCATGACCAATCCACCTAATGTACATATCTTTGAAAGCTAGAGCATCCAGTGGAAACCCATGCAGACATGTAGAGAGTGTGCAAACTCTACTCAGAGTCATCCAAGGCCAGAAATGAATCTGGCTCCTTGCTGTGAGACAGCAGTGCCAATCACTGTGCCACCGTGTGTTCTTCTGCAATTGTGGATCAATCCAACTGAAAACAGTGCAAATGCCATTCTAAAATATGAGCTTATTCAGTGAATATATTTTCTAAATATATTTCCAAACAACAATTCAAGTTAAGAGAATGAAATGTCACGTCACTTTTACAAAATGTAAAAAAGACTGAGGATTTACGTAGTTTGATCATCTTTTCTTCAGGTAGCGTGTTTTATTTTACAATATTTAGTATTCTTGTGCTTTGTGTTGAATTATGGTATAAAATCTTGGACTACATGAATTATGACATCACCATGGAATAATACTTCATATTGAATTGAAGTATTCAAAGCAATGGTCTTTCTCAACTAAACAAAACAGCAGTTCCTATAAGGGGTCATTGACCTGATGCATTGGTTTTTTTTCTCTCCGCTGTTCCTGTTGAGTGTTTTCAGCATTTTCTATATCTGTTTCAGATTCCTAACACTCACAGCATTCACTGAATGGAAGTGCATGTATTTGTGGCGATGTAGATGAGTATGGAATTAGGGTTGGACATGTCATAATGGTGCTCAGAGTCAATTGACAATCACTGTTTAGGTTTAAACTTGAAGAGTGATCACTTCAACAAACTAGCAGAGGGCTGACAGCATCAATGAAATCTAATCTATATTCAGGGGTGAAATTAAGAAACACTGCTACATGTAATTCGTAGTAGAAGTTTGGATCTCTCTTCCACAAATGGCAATCTATGCTAGATCAATTGCAAATTCAAAAGCTAAAATTGATAGATTTTCAAAATCAATTTTTTAAATTTGATTTATTATTGTCACATATTAACTTACACTGAAAAGTATTGTTTCTTGCGTGCTATACAGACAAAACATACTATTCATAGGGAAGGAAACGAGTAAGCACAGAATGTAATGTTACAGTCATAGCTAGGATGTAGAGAAAGATCAACTTAATGCAAGGTAAGTCCATTCAAAAGTCTGACAGCAGCAGGGAAGAAGCTGTTTTTGAGTTGGTTAGTACGTTACCTCACTATTGTATTTTTTTCCTGAAGGAAGAATGTGAAAGACAGGATGTCCGGGGTGCATGTGGTCCTTAATTATGCTGGCTGATTTGCCAAGGCATTAGGAACGTAGACATAATCAATGGATGGGAGGTTGATTTGCTACATTCGCGACCTTTTGTATTTCCATGTGGTCTTGGGCCAAGCAAGAGCTGTGATGCAACCAGAAAGAATGTTTTCTATGGTGCATCTGTAAAAGTTGGTGAGTCATAGCTGACATGCCAAATTTCCTCAGTCTTCTGAGTAAGCAGAGGCATTGCTGGGCTTTCTTAACTACAGTGTCAGCATGGGGAGACCAGGACAGGTTGTTGATGATAAATTAAATATATATTTTTCTCATATCCCTTAAATATATTAAGGGATATGACAAAATCGTGGAGAAGTAAAGTTACAGCAGACATCAACTCTGATTTCACTGAATGGTGGAACAACTTGAGCAAATAAATTGCCTACACCTTTTTCTATATTTCTAAATTCTATATTTCTACTTTCAAGTGAAGAAAGAAGATTGAAAGGCAAAATTTGAGTAATGCTATCATAATTTCCTCTTAAATTCTCAACTTCTCAAGCATTCACAACATTTGGGTTTCACGTTGGCATAGAATAATATAAAACAATTTCCAAATTGAACATTGAAACATGCAATAAAAGTGGTAGTTCTAACAATTGTTCTTTCATCTTTTCTTATTTTTTCCTTGTAAGGTTATTAACACTGTTGAACAAGCTTTTACTTTGCAACAATCAAGGAGATGCCGTGCTTATTTTTCTGGTATAAGCTCACAAATACATAGATTTGTCAAATTGAATGCCATAAATTGCAGTGATAGGATTTCAAATCAAGACATTGGGTTGACAGTTTGGTAGCATAATCACAAACTATGATACATTTATGGCATGCTGCTAGAAGGCTGGTGTATGTCAGAGAGGAAATGGCAGAGGCCCTGGCCACTGTCTTTCAAATGTTGCTGGATATGGAAACTGTGCCAAAAAACTGAAGCATTATCATTTGCCACATTTTTACTGAAGGAAAAAGGAAGGAATCAATGAATGAGAGTACTCAGAAAAGATTAATGTAAAGAAATAGAATCTGTAATTGCAGCAATTAGGATTCATTGCATTGGAACATAGAAAAACAAGTGGTTGAATTGTTAAGTTAGGTAAAGCTTTGATCAGGGGAAGGATCTCTATTGGTCAGAGTCATAATGTAAAGACAATATTTTATGATTATCATCGAAAGAATAAAGGAAAATATTGGAAAATTTTTTCAACACATTAACAATAATGAAAACACATGCAAAATATTTGTTTAAAAGTGGATTTATAATTGAAAATCGATAATGTTGAAACATACAGGGTAAAAAGAAATGAAGAATTGGATCCCACTGGGTAATTGGTCCAAAGAACTATAAGCTCAAACAGCAAATCATATCTTCTGTGCTGTATTATTCACTTAAAGTATGCTATGCAATGACTGTGCAGTGTGGCATACTAACAGATAGAATTGTAAAAATTGCAGCATAGAAACAAGCCTTTCAATCTATGTTGGCTACGCTAGTTCTAGGCTTTCTAACTTGAGTTCTGTGTATGTAATCCAATTTTTCCTGTTCTTTCCCCCAACTATTTGTATGTTCTTTTGTTTGAAATATTATGTAATTCCACTTTAAATGATGGTATTTAGACAAATAATTCAATGCAATGTCCTCGGACACGACAACACTTCAGCTGTCAGTACTGTCAGGTAACCAGTGGTGCACACTTAGAACAGAGAACAAAGAACAAAACAGGCCCTTTGGTCCATTGAGCCCGTGCCGCCACTTTGACGTTCCCACTTCTATCCATGATTCCTGTCTATGTTTATAGATCTATGCATTGGAACCACATTTTTGAGACAATTTAGGGAGAATTTGTTTTGCCAATCAGCCTAAGAGCACATCTTTGAAATGTGGGAGGAAACCGGAGCACCCAGAGAAAACCCACGCAAGCATGGGGAGAATGTGCAAACTCCCACAGACACAGGCCCAAATCCATGTATCTGCACAGTGATAGTCACTGAGCTGTCGTTTTGCCCATCAACTGGTCCAGTTCAAGCATACACTAACGACATGAAGCACTAGGCTACTCTCGAAAAATCGAAGAGCAGCCCTCTCACAACCCATCATGTGTATGCCCCTTGTTAGACGACAAGGCAGACTGAAGTGCCTGTAGGATAAAACAGAAATACATCAATATCATTGATAATTTACACACTTCCCAGGAGTTCCCAGGAACTCCCAAGGCTCATGATCCCTATTTTAAATCAGTTTTCTATATCCCTCCATTCCCATTCTGTTCATGTGCCTATCTAAGTACCTCTTAAATATCCCAGAGTCCCTGCCTCCACAACCTTACTTAGCAGTGCATTCCATACCCCCACAACCCTGTGTGAAAAAACTCCCTCTAGTTATTATATTATACCTTATCCCCCCTCACCCTCTGACTCTCTGACCAATAGAGATCCTTCCTCTGATCAAAGCTTTACTAACTTAATAATTCAATCACTTGTTTTTCTACGTTCCAATGCAATGAATTCTCGTGATATTTGAGTCCAACCTAGGAAAAAGTTTAACATTCTATCTATACCCCTCATAATCTTGTATACCTCTATTTGGTCTCCTCTAAGTCTATGTCTTTCTAAGGAAAACAGCCCCAATTTGCCTAACCTCTCCTCGTAACTCAGACCTTCCATACCAGGCAGCATCCTGATAAACCTCATCTGCACTCTCTCTAGAGTTTCCACATCCTTCCGGTAGTAAGGTGATCAGAACTGGACACAGTATTCCAAATTAGGTCTAACCAACGTTTTATACAACTGCAACATTAAAGACCAGCTCTTGTACTCTATACTCCTTCTTAGAAAGGCTAACATACCATATTCTTTCTTCCCAACCTTCTGCATCTGCTCTGCCAACTCCAGAGACTTGTGTACCTGCACCCCCCGGTCTCTCTGTGTTTCTATACTCTTAATAGGTCTACCTTTTATCATATACCCCACCTACATTCTTTCTCCCGAAATGCATCACCTCGCATTTATCAGGATTGAATTCCATTTGCAACAATGTGCCTAAGCTACCAGCCTATCTATGTCCTTCTGTATTGCCTGACAATGCTCCTCACTATCCGCAAGTCCAGCCATCTTTGTATTGTCTGCAAACTTGCTGATCACTCCATTTACTCCCTCTTCCAAGTCATTTATATATATTACAAATAGAAGAGGTCCCAGTACCGAGCCCTGTAGCACACCACTAGTGACTGACCTCCAGCTAGAAAAACAGCCTTCCACTATTACTCTCTGTCTCCTATTACCAAGCCAGTTACTTATCCATCTAGCTACCTGTCCTTGTATCCCATGAGCCTTGATCTTTTCAACTAACCTCCCATGAGGGACTTTGTCAAACGCCTTACTGAAATCCTTATAGATGACATCAACGACTCGCCCTTTGTCGACCGTTTTTATCACCTCCTCAAAAAATTCTACCAGATTCATAAGGCAAGACCTCCCCTTAACAAAGCCATGCTGCATATTCCTAATCAGATCGCAATGCTCTAAGTGCCTATACATCCTATCTCTAAGAATCCCCTCCAACAGCTTCCTTACCACTGACATCAAACTCACCGGCCTATAATTTCCAGGGTTATCCCTCCTACCCTCTTTAAACAATGGCACAACATTAGCTATTCTCCAGTCCTCTGGGACCTCACCTATGTCCAAAGAAGAGACAAAGATTTGCATCAGAGGCCCAGCAATTTCCCCTTGTGCCTCCCTAAGCAACCTGGGATAAATGCCATCAGGCCCAGGAGATTTATCAGTTTTAATGCTACCTAGAAGGTCTAACCCTTCCTCCCTCAGTATGGATATTTCCCTCAACTGGTCCACAGCTCCCTCAGAGACAGGACAGGTCAACAAGCCCCTCTCCTTCATGAATATTGACGCAAAGTAGTTGTTCAAGATCTCCCCCATTCCCTCGGGCTCTAAGCACAGTTCCCCTCCTCTGTCCCTCAGAGGTCTGATTTTTCCTCTAACCTCCCTTTTATTCCTAACATAGGAAAACACGTGTGACCCACTCCATGCCAATCCAATTGGTTGAGACCGATTCAATCAGGGGTCGCCAAGTGCACCAGGAACTTACACAAAATTTTGGACTTGGTCAATTAAGACTATGAAAACTATCCCAGTCAGACTGAACCCTCATAAAATGAAAGGAATGCTAGAGCTCAGTTTTGAACCCACACCACTTGTAGCTTGCAATGGGCCCAAATGGGAACCCAAATTTTAAAATGTGTTTTTCTCTCTAAGGTGCTTGTTCTCTTGTAATTAAGTCACCTGGGTCTACGTCTCTTTGGTCTGCAGATACCGGTTCAGAGTGCACTATCCGTCCTAGATCACTGCCTTGTGAATACTTGTGGTAAAATATTTCATGTTCGAATTACTTCCAGAATGGAAAAGAAATGTCTACTTTTTTCCTTGAATAATAATGTCGAGCTTATGGCTTTCTCATACCAATAGCATTTGACTATTTATCTATTCAAATTATGAAAACTTAACTCTGTTCCAATGTTGAAGTGCTATTCAAAAAGAGGTTTTGCAAAGTTTCGGGGTTTAGACAGAGATGTGGGATTAGGTAGAATGCTCTTTCAGAGAGCCAGTACAGACTGGGTGGGCCGAATGGCCACTTTCTCCATTATAAAGGTTCTGTGATTCTTTGCTATTTGAAAAGTTTTTATACATAACTTGCATTCCTTATATAATTTATTCAAATCTTTGCTGTATTTTGTGTCTCTTCCTCAAAGAGTATTCAGAATTGCAATCAGTTTTCTAACTATAGCCTAACCAATATCTCGACGAATTCAGCACTGCCTCCTTACAATTCAATGCTTCCATAATTATCAGAATTTTCTTTTTTTTAAAAAAAGATGTTGTTTCTACTTGCGCTCTGACAGTTAAAAGTGGCTGGTCCTGAAAATTCATGCAAATTTCACCCAGTTTCCCACTATAAATTTGGCACTGCACCAGCAGAATCCTTGGAGAATGGTACAAATAGCTGAAATTAGTAATTTATGCTATACTCCTGGCTAATTCACCAGTTTCTCATCAAAGTTACAAAAGTCCGTGATCACCATGGGAGCGGGGCTGCGCGAACGACGCCGATTTCCCTGAAGAGGCAATGTTGCTTGCGCAACTCGGGCAAACATCACGTTGCCCTGGCCCTGGTAATTTGCATATCAACTTCTCCCTCGTTTTGCCTTCACTCTTAGATCATCTCTGTTATACTTTTCACTTTTCCCATAATTGCCCGTGTTGTCCACCGCAACTCAATATTGTCCCCACTACCGTTAAAGTGGTAGCGTCAATATCATTCCACGTGCCGAAGTTCAACTCAGTTAAAAAAATGGAAATAGAATTAAGTCCTTGCTGAGATGCACAGGGGAGATCACACGACCCAGAGTTTGGTAGTGTTGGTTACTCACATTATCTCTCCCACAGTAGTTGCCGATAATGCGACTTCAGTCTCCAAGGGAGTCAAAGGGAACTTCCTGGACTTGTTTCGACTCTAATTGACTTATTTTCCTTCACCTCTCGTAAAAGAACATAAGGCGCCTGGTTGATATGAATTATACAGAGATTCACTTCCCTAAATGGGTTTTTAACAACAATTGGTAATAGTTTTACAGCCAGCATTACTGAGACTAACTTTCCATTCTAATTTTTTTTTTAAATATTGTGGGACTTGACCACAAATCCAGTAAACTACCCAGTTCGAAGACAACAAAAGCTGGCCTTGCCGGCAACGTCTACATGAAAAAAATCAAAACAGAGCAGATAGCCCTATTGGTCTCTTCCTGTGGGTCAGTTTTGTACCTTCATCTGTTATTCACTTCCTCCTTTCGGTATTAATGCCCCCTCTCCAGCCTGTGCTGTGACAACCTCTTGGCGTGTTTTGAATGCAGCTTGTTTAACCAAGATTTGACGCCATCCAAACTGCTGGACCGGAAAGCTCCCTTTGGCGGTGGGAACCTCGGCACTGGCGCAGGGAATAAAAATGCCGCACTGGTGCTGCAGGAGGTGCTCTTGTGTTAGGATTAAAATCGGCTTCGGTTAGCCGTTTACGCCTGATGGACTCAATCGACTTTAAAGAGGGAGGCAATTTCACCAACTTGGGACGTTTGCAACCTACTTGGAAAATACACGTGCAATGCAAAGCAACTTTTATTTGGTTACTGATATTAAGTAAATTTGGAACTGGATGTGGATGTATCACACTGCTACACTGGGCTTTGACACAGTTAAAAACGAAATTTTCAAATGGGGCAATCGCCAGCCTGGCACCTCCTGATAAACGTGAGTGTCATTCCATCCTAACTCAGTATTGAAGCCATGTTCAATTTAAGTGGTCAAACGATGTTCAGACTTCTAAAGTTAATAACACACTAGAAATTATAGAATCTCTACAGTGCAGAAGGAGGCTATTCAGCCCATCGAGTCTGCACCGACAACAATCCCATCCAAGACCTATTCCGTAAACCAATATATCTGTCTGCTAATTTTGCATGGCCAATCCACCTCATCCGCGCATCTTTCAGTCACATTTCTGTCCTCTGTAAATTAGAGGTGACCTAAAACTCTACTGCTTATGCCTTAACTTGCAGCAAGTCCCATTTCTCCATCATTCCTGTGCTCACTAATCTATAGTGAATTACAGAAGGCCATCGAGTCTCCCACGCCTTTTTCCATTATCCCCGTGTATTTACCCTATTAATCCTCCTAACCTCCACATTTTGAGACACCAGGGCACAATTTCGTATGGCTAATCTATGTAACCCGCACATCTTTGGATGGTGGGAGAAAACCAGAGCACCCAAAGGAAACCCAGGACAGCATGCAAACTTCACACAGACAATGATTCGAGGCCTTGAACCCGGGTCCTTGGCACGGTGAGGCAGCAGTGCTAACCACTGTGCCATCCTACTGCTCCACTAGGAATGCACCGGTGAGTTGTGAACATGATACTATAATTAATAGGGTGGTTTTCTATAGTTGGTAATTTATAAGCGTGCAGGGAAACGAAACTCTCTCAATTGCCACTGATGTCCGTCTAATTTCGCACATTCAACAGCTTTTTAAAAGGGAGTGGAACTAATGACTTGGATCCACGGCCACTGATGCTGAATTTCATATTTTTCTAATATGAGGTGTGCAAGGCAGAATTACTTCAAGCTGGGTAGTCAGAGTGACAGTAGTTATAGATACCTTCCAGCCAACCCCCCTCCACCCTCCCTCCCGCACACACACACACACACACACACACATTTACTGGATAGCATTAAGCGGGAAAGAAGAATCACATTGACCAGTGCAACATTCCCAATTCTCGCCTATTCGTTCAACGGCCAAAGATGCAGAAAATAAAAATATTAAGAAGTATTTGTATTACAGGCAAGGATTTGAAGGAAATCGCTGCGGGTGGCAGTGGATAAAAGTGGACACTTTATACTGTAAACCACAAATGGACTGCACTACGGGGATCCTTCCGGAAAACACACTCTTATTTATATGTTCCATGAAGTTAAAGTGCATTTCCACGTTTTATTTCGAAATAAATCACAACAGTTTAAAAAACGCGCAACATTATTTTGCGTTTCATGTGTAACAGTCAGAGAGGCACGAGTGTGTGTATGTGTGTGGGAGGGGAGAGAATCCATCCAGAGGTCATGCAATAAGCGTGAACAACACTTCAAGGAAATTCAGAAACTCATCAGCACAACACCACAAAACACCACGCAGAACTGAAAGAGTGCAACAGTGTGATTTGTAGTTTTAAGTTTTATTTACTGCGCCGTTTGTAAACAGGTGCCAATGTTTGCTTCTGTTCCAGTCATTTCACTAAGAATACCACACAGCGTTGCTAATTCCATTCACAAGCAGTAGCCAGTCCAATGGCATTCACATACACCATTTCGGGAAGAGTAGACGGAGATTTGCTGTGCCCGCCTTTAAGGGATATCCATTATGTAACAGTGTCGAACTGAAATACGTTTTAAAGGTTAATGCCAAAATAATTAAACTTGCGATTCGTTTAACTTTTTTTCCTTCTCTCTGTGAAGCCTAAGCCCTCCCACCTGCAGGTATAACTAGCCAGAATCAACAGTTATCAAAAGCCAATTAGTCCCCGTGTGAACCTCCAACAAAAGGAGAGCCGCCGTTTCTAAGGCATCCGGCCGCAATGCTTGAGAACAATGGTTGGATAAGTGGCATCCACATTTTTTAACATTATTCTCCGCTCTTTCTCTCCCGGTATCACAACATTTGCTGTTCTCAGGCTTCTTTACATCAGCATTTCCGAATTGAAAAATCAAAATGTTGAATAGTTTTTTTTCTCTCTCTCAATTCCCTAAATGCAATCCTCGCTGTACATCAAGTTAGTCTCTCTATAATCACGCCTTTTATTGGTGTGGACACAAACGTTAGGATTATTTCTTTTCCAGAGTTAATTTAACGTAATTGTGCGAAATGTCGCAAAAAGTTTTAAGCTTACCTCATACAAATGTTAATAGTTTAAACACTCTGCTGGTTTGAACTGTGACATTGAATAGTTCTTTTGTGACATGGTCGTTCCGCCTATATTGCAATGTTGATATGAAATCCGCCATATCCAAAATATTTTGGCGTGCACAACTTTAAACACATTTCAAACCATAAACGACTAGCATTTTGTCTGGTAATGTCATGGAAAGACAAGATTATACTTAAAAGACTTAAATCATCCTTTGTAAACCAAGTCCTTAAAATGGAATGGTTTAGCAGTGTTACGTTCTGGTCCCCTGTGAGGGTTTGAACTATAATTAACGCATCTTTTTAAACCATACGAATACGATGAAGGTTCCTTTGCAAGTTGTAATAAAGTATCTGTTTTATATATATATATATTATATATATAATTATTCTGGAATTGGATTTTTCTCTTTATTACTCAGAAGTTCAGTCATAAACGAGATATAAACAATGGCGAGCCGCAGGGTCTCAATTCTAGACAGTCGTTTTTCGTAAGCAAAGGTGGGTACTTTCTTCCTTAACTGATCAAATGCTTCATTCAGGCTGAACATCCTTTTCCTCTCCCTGACGTTGGCAGCCTGACGCTGAGCATAAGTGATCACACGTTTCCTTTGGGGTCTAACCATCAGCGAGTTGAGAGACCCCATCTTCAGGGTTCCAGGTTCCCCAAGTCCATCCACCTGCTCCCTGACTGCTGCGAACGGAGTTGACTCCTCTGAAAACGTCCGTATCCCTGCAAAATCGCACAGCCTGTCGCACAGGTCCACGCTGTGCATTGGGGTCTGGTCTGATCCTGGGGAGCACTGGACAAAATCTCTTTCTGTAACAAAGTCCAGAACAGAAGAGTCCATGAGGTTTTCTTGAAATTCCATTGGGTTTTCTTTTCAAAAGATAACCTTCAGGAGTGCGTCTGGTAAAACAGGTGATGACATGTCAGTTATAGGACAATCCCACTTGCTGCTATTGCCTGTTGTGTGAGGGCATCAATATTTATAACCACAAAGCTAATGGGATTAGAAGGGGAAAGTAGAGAGTACAAAAGAAAATAGCCGAGTTTAACATTGATGAGTGCAGACAACCGACACTTTTAGACGCGTGGATACCTCTAGGTCTACTTTAAAAATGATAACATCCTTTCAAAACCATCAACTTTAGATCCTTGTTGGCAATAGTCCCTAGATCTTACCTGCTGTGTGCTCTTAAATCTTCTTAGCATTCTTGGGAACGCAATTCTTTCGTGTTTTCCAAAGCAGTCAGTTTGTTTCCCTTTCTCTCCGACTGATCCAGTAAAGTCTGCTGAAATCTCCAGGCCTCTTGACAAGTGCATGTATGGTTTAATGATGTTGAGAAGACAGGACCTGCACACAAAGGGTCACCATGAACTGTTGACGTTGTATCCGAGTGCAGTGGAAACTGAATAATGGGATCTCCATTATACTGACCGAGCGGTGGGAGAACCGTATATAACATTCCCTGTGAATAACTCAGACAGCTTTCCTCAACAAACGAGTCAAACAATGTCCCCCAAGTAGCAGCCAAAATAAAGAACTAAGTTTTTTTTTGATTGAGTTTTATGTTCTGCACACAACCGGGACCATTGAAACTTTCAATGTTGGTGTTAGTTTGTGCTAGCAGTTGTTGTCAGTGTTTTTGTTTGCAGTTACTTAAATTATTAATTCAACATTAGGCAATAACCGCATTCCTTACAACGGTAATTTCGGTTATATGGGTGGAGTTGTTTGACATTATATCATCCATCGTTTGAATCAATTTTTTCAGCACTTTAGTCCAATTTTAGCAGTTCCTCAATTGTTGCAATACGAATATCACTTCCATATACAATATCCTTTCAAATTAAAGTTGGGCAAATAGAGTCAAGTGGTGCATTAGTTTCAGGTGAGCCATTTACAAAGGAAAGTATAAAACTTCCCCTTTGACTTGTGTATTGTCTCCAATAGAACTTAAAGAGGAGCTCTGCTCTCGGTTGCTCAGTTGTTGCTAGGATGGTGTTGCGTTATTTGACACAATCACAACTGCTTAGCTACGACTAGACCTTTTTCACCTACATATTGAAATGGAGCTGTTATTTTCAAATTGCTCCCACTGGTAGCTGGTGTGCAAATGAATAAGTCGATTCTCAAAAAAATCTTTTCCTCTTTCATCCCATTTTCAGTTGATATCTCGACTACATTTTAAAATGTCAGAGATCTAGATCTGCGCCAACATTTTTGACCCCCATTTGCCAACGTGTGCATTAGGAGGGGAATTACTTGCGGACGAATCGGCATAGCCAAACGAGTTCAAGGCGTCCCTCTGGTTGTTACACTCTGTCCTGCTATAACACGTGATACGGAGATGCCGGCGTTGGACGGGGGTAAACACGGTAAGAAGTCTCACGACATCAGGTTAAAGTTGGACTTTAACCCGGTGTTGTGAAACTTCTTACTATAGCACAGACAGAGCTCATTGGACAGACATTGAAGCTCAGTGCTGGCTTTGACAAGCCGTATCTATAAAAACCGAGGAAGATCAAGATTGATTGAAGTTAATGTATGAAATGAATAATTTTTGATTTATAATTCACATTCGTCATTCCAACTTTTGCACCCAATCGTTAAGCGTCACATTTTATCCCACATTCCATGCTATTGGCGGACATTATGTAGAGATGCCGGCGTTGGACTGGGGTAAACTCAGTAAGAGTCTGGCAACATCAATTTTAAATCCAACCGATATATTTGATAGTAAATCTGCAAACTTTCGACTTTCGTCTTCATCAGGCAAATGCAGTGGCTAACTTAGCCACTTTAAGACTTGAATAGCAGGTTAGGTGTAAGGATTCGCATTCTAATGAGCAATCTGTGACTGTGCTGATATGTGTGCTATTGCAGACCAGAACACTGTATTTGCCTCATGAAGCTGAAAGTCGAAAGCTTGCAGATTTGCTATTAAATAAATCAGTTGGATTTAAAATTGGTGTTGCCAGACTCTTACTGAATTGGCAGACATTACATTCTGAGATCAACTACAAGACTGTGTACTTTTTATAGATAGAACATATAATATTTTTAAGTTAATTGTTCATGTTTTTTATTCTGACAATATTTATGTACTTTTAATCTGCAATAGTATAGATGTTGAGAATTTTATGGAAGTCTTGAAAATAATGAAAAGATAGACTTGATTCAAAGTGGGACTCAGTGTTTTTTAAGGCCAGTGTATTAGGAATGAAGGTGGGTAGATTTAGTTGAGAAACAGAACAATAATGATCTAAATAAATAGCACAACAGTTTTTTTATTCATGACTTATTCATGCTCTGAAGTTCTTACATGTATAGGCAATTTAATTTCAGTAAGGGAGGGAGGACCTGAGACAGTTACTTAGTTTCGAACTAGATTAGATATCAGAAGGCCTCCATTTTCACAGGCAGCCTTCAATCTAGGGAACAGGTAGACATCTCAAATAATGATCGTGAATTTGTTGCATATGTTTAACAGAGGCTACCTGTCAATGTTAGTTTCTAACAATGGCCAATACTTGATTTGATTTAATTTGTTATTGTTACATCTCTTGAGATACAGCGAAAAGTGTTGTTTCTTGCATGCTATGTAGACAAAAACATACTGTTCATCGAATATATAAAGGAAAAGGAAAGGAGAGAGTGCACAATATAGTGTTACAATCATAATTAGGGTGCAAAGAAAGATCAGTAAAGTTCTAAGAGCATAGAATGAGAGTAAAATATAGAATTAGAGAATTGTTTGGGGACAGTTCGCAATAAGTTGCCATGCTCTGGCACCATCTTGACTAATGATTGTGGAAAGTAGGTAGGGTATTGGGTTTGAATTTCTCAACCACCATGAGCTTGTTTGATTGCCTTGAGGGTTCAGAGTTGAATTTCCAGAAATTTTATTTTTCCATTAAATTAGGCCCAATTTTTTCCTTTATTTCCCAATTCTAAGTCATTGTTTGGTTTCTTTGCTGAGTTGATCATGGTATACATATTTTGCACCATGAGAGTATGGAACAGAATTGACAGAACAAGTGAACATTTTGTGTCTATCACTTCTTTATATGCTTTTGTATAAACAACCAATTCTAATTGTGTATTTGCTCAATGGGTGTAGCATTGCAGTGGACTGTTTTGAGTTACACCAAATGATGCAGTTATTCTGTAAACTAATCTTAATTCTGGAGTTAGAGTCATGTCTGGTTTTGTGGAAAAGTGAAAGCAGGCTTTCTGGTTGGGGTGTTCTTGCTACTGTATTTTCCTTCAAAGTTCATTAAGACCTTACAGAAAATTTACGACCCATGGGATGGAATTTTCATGGTTTAATGGGTTGTTCTGAAGAAAGGTCTTTGACCTGAAACATTAACTCTTTTCCTCTCTTCACAGATGCTGCTGGAACTGCTAATATTTTGAGCATTTCATATTTTTTATTGCAGATTTCTGCAATATACATTATCTTGCTTTAGTTTTAATGGTTTAAATAATTGTTAAATTGGTTCTCGCCTGTTTCAGCTGATGTCTTACTGAAATTATAGCAGGTCATTAGAAGTACAGCCTTGCAAATTCTACTCCCATAAATGTAGCATGTTCAAAATTGAAACTAGTTTCATAGTAATATGACAGTTGTAGAGAGTTGTTTTCCAGTGTGTTCAAATGCTTATCAAAGAAAATCCTTGCTAATTCGTTATGTAAAAAAATCATCTTGCTGCCTCTCACATATGCTTCTGCCACTCAGCTGGCATCCACTTTCAGAAGTTAGAATCATAGGGGTTTATAGCATGGAAACAGGCCCTTCAGCCCAACTTGTCCATGCTGCCCTTTTTTTAATTCCTAAGCTTGTCCCAATTGCCCACATTTGGCCCATATCCCTCTATATGCATCTTACCCGTGTGACTGTCTAAACGCTTTTTAAAATACAAAATTATACCCACCTCTACTACTATCTCTAGCAACTTATTCCAGATACTCACCATCCTCTGTGTGAAAAAAAAATTGCCCCTCTGGATCATCTTGTTTTTCTCCTTTCTCACCCAAACCTGTGCCCTCTAGTTTTAGACTCCTGAACCTTTGGGAAAAGATATTGACTATCTAGCTGATCTACACCCCTTATTATTTTATAGAACCCTGTAAGATCATCCCTCAGCCTCCTACATTCCAGAGAAAAAAGCCCCAGTCTATCAAGCCTCTCTTTATAACTCAGACTATCAAGTTCTGGTAGCATCCTAGTAAATCTTTTTTGCACTCTTTTTAATTTAGTGATGTCCTTCCAAAATAGGGTGACCAGAACTGTACAAAGTATTCAAAGTGTGGCCTGACCAATGGCTTGTACAACTTTAACAAAACATCCCAACTCCTGTATTCAATGTTCTAACAAATGAAACTAAACATGCTAAATACCTTCTTCACCAATCTGTCCACCTGTGACTCCGTTTTCAAGGAACTATGAACCTGTACCTCTAGATCTCTTTACTCTATAACTCTCCCCTACCATTAATTGAGTAGGTCCTGTCCTGCTTCAATCTACCAAAATGCATCATCTAGCATTTACCTAAATTAAACTCCATTTGCCATTCGTCAGCCCACTGATCCAAATGATGAAGATCCCGCTGCAATTTGAGATAACCTTCTTCACTGTCCACTATGCCATCTATCTTGGTGTCATCTACAAACTTACTAACCATGCCTCCTATATTGTCATCAAAATCATTAATATAAATGACAAATAACAGTGAACCAGCACTGATCCCTGAGGCACACTGCTGGTCACAGGGCTCCAGTTTGAAAAACAACCCTCTACAACCACCCTCTTGCTTCTGCCATCAAGCCAATTTTGTATTCATTTAGCTATCTCACCCTGGATGCCATGAGATTTAACTTTGTGCAACAACTCACATGCAGCACCTTGTCAAAGGCCTTGCTGAAGTCCATATAAACAATATCAACTTCACTGCCCTCATCTACCTTCTTGATTTTCACTTCAAAAAACTCAATCAAATTTGTGAGACATGACTTCCCAGTCACAAAGCCATGCTGATTGTTCCTAATCAGTCCTTGCATCTCTAAATATCAGTAGATTCTATCTCTCAAAATATTTTCCAACAACTTACCCACCAAAGATGTGAGGCTCACTGGTCTTGGTTCCCAGGCTTTTCCCTGCAGCCCTTTCTAAACAAAAGCACAACATTTACCAGCCTCTCGTCTTCAGGTATCTCACCTGTGACTATCAATGATTCAAATATCTCTACTAAGGAACCTGAAATTACCTCTGTAACGTTGCACAATGTCCTGGGATATGTTTCATCAGGCCCTGGGGATTTATTTACCTTGATGTGCTGTAACACTTCCAGCACCTCCTCAAGATGTCACAATTTATCTCCCCAAATTTTCTAACATCCATTCTAGCTTTTTTTACATTATTCAATTTTTTTTAAGTTTTGGCTTATTCTGCATATTCTATTATTTACCACAGATTTTGTTTTTTTGCTTGATTATGGGAAATCCAACAATGCAACAAGGCTATAATTCAATAATGTAAGTTTGTAGCTAGGATGGAATGTATATTTTTGTTTCTGAAGATTGACTCAAATCCCAAATTTTTCAAGCATTACTGTGATCATCAAATTGATTTGTTTAAACACAGGATTCCCTACAGTTACAATTATGTTGTCATTTGCAATTTTAATCAGCAGATCACAATTATCTCTGATCAAAGAATCAACTTGATATCTTTAAGCCCTCGCCTGTCTTTATTTTACATTGACAGAAACAATATTCAAAACAGCACGTAAAGATTTGATTTAAGTTCCAGTTTCCTCAAGAGCTTCAGACAAGATTCTGCGTAGGTATAAATTGTAGAATGGCATCAGCTTTAAAGACATCAGTTTCAAAAGACCTACATATAATAAGATTTTCACAAGGGACAGGTAGCTAAAAATCCATGACGTGGGCTAACGATTGGCATTAGGAAGTTAATTATGCTGTTTCATTCAGAAATAACCCATTCCCATAGCAGGAGAACATTGTGGACTTTATTTTACAATATCAGGTTGTTTTCTGGATCTTGATCATTTTTGCGGGCTGGAGTTTTATTTTTGACTTTTTAACCATTGCTCTTCTCAAAATGGTGACCTTTTGTGAGGATGCAGTTCTATAAGCAATAGCAACACTCAGTGTATCATCCAGGTATTTATTCTTCATGCATTAACTTAAACAGTGATTACTTGTAGAGAACATTGTTATTAAGCGCATTCCTGCTTTCGCGTGGTATATGCACTTTCAGCACAGTGACTGGATACAATGATAAGTGAAAACCCGACTCAATTCCTTTCCTAATCTAATAAATACAGACTGTTTGCTTCATTGTAAAATCATTTGCTACATTAACTCACAAAGGTATTAGTTTATATAAACATTGGTCAATTGTGATTTTTTTCTGGTCCATTGTTTCCACAGTTTATCTTGCTTACTGTTTAATTTGTACTGAGCAGTCCTTGGAGACATTAGTATTATAACTCCATGTTCAAAGTCAGATACTGTATCTTCTTTTCGTCTGCTTCAGTTTGGAGAAGAACTTATATTGGAAGGAAAGGATTCCATTGTCATGGTTCACGTAGCTTATACATAGAATACTGCTGCTAAATACACAATTATAACAGGATTTACTATATATTTAAAATATATCTTCTTACTTTTTCCCTTTCATAAAGTGCATATAACTTGAATTGTATCAGGCAATGCCAAGCTTTTCTTTCTCATGCTGGCGATTTCATTGTCTGAGTCAAGGTATCCTCGTTGTCATATCACCTATAAAAATTGCACTATAAACAGAACATCCCACTTTTCTTTTGAACTGGACCACAGGACATCTCACAATGCTTGAAAAAGATGGCAGAATATCCTAAATTTTGTATACATATAATTCCTCTATACATAGAGGAAAAAGTATTGAGAGTTTGAGCAGCTCGGCAGTAAATTAAACAGTAGAACCTCCAAAGTTATGATTGCTATAAGACATAGGAACAGAATTAGGCCACTCGGCCCATAGAGTCTGCTTGCCATTCAATCATGGATAATATTTTTTTCATCTCCATACTCCTGCCTTTTCCCCATAACCCCTGATCCTTTTATTAATTAAGAACATATCTATCTCTGGATTATTGCATAAGCTACATGCAAATTGACATAGGATAGATAAAATTAGATGGATGAATATGTAGCTCAAAGACTTGTATGGGAGAAGTGGGTTTTGGTTCATGGGGCAATGGCATCAGTACTGGGGAAAATGGGGCTGTACCATTGCGACAGCCTACACCTGAGACCACTGTTCTTTCAAACTGCCTAACTAGGGAAGCAGAGATGGCTTTAAATTAAATAGAGGGGGAGGTGGGGGGTGGGGTAGTGGTTCTGGAGAGGGAATATGTCGGCTCATACAGCAAAAGGATATGTTAGCATTGCAAAGCACCTATTTACGTAATGATACCAAAGTGTGACAGGGAGAGACATTAGGAAATGGCAGAAAATACAGTTAAAGGAGAAAATGACCAAAAAGCAAAATTAATGTCTCTTTACATTTGGTACAAAATAAATGAATTAATGGCACAAATTGATGTTAATGTGTATGACTTTAGAACCATTATAAAGATGTGATTATAAGGAGATTAAAGCTGGGAAATAAATATTCAGGGGTATATGACTTTTTGTAAGGACAAGGTAGAAGGAAAGAATGATAGGATAACTTCATCTTATGAGGTCAGGTTGGGCCTGTCCTCATTGGAGCTTAGCGCAATGAGAGGCAACCTTATTGAGACATTTAGGATTCTCAAGGAGTTTGACAGGGTGGATGCTGAGAAGTTGTTTCCTTTTATGTGAGAATCTAGGACCAGAGATCATAATCTCAGAGTAAGGGATCACCCATTTAGATCAGAAGTGAGGAAGAGTTTTTTTTTCTCAGGAAGTAGTGAATCTGTGGAATTTTTTACTGTACAGCAATGATTTTCAATTTTCTGGTGACCCACTTTTACAAAATGGCCAGCCCTCATAGACCACTGACCAGCAAGCTGCAATACTGCTGCTAAATACACAATTATAACAGGATTTACTATATATTTAAAATATATCTTCTTACTTTTTCCCTTTCATAAAGTGCATATAACTTGAATTGTATCAGGCAATGCCAAGCTTTTCTTTCTCATGCTGGCTATTTCATTGTCTGAGTCAAGGTATCCTCGTTGTCATATCACCTATAAAAATTGCACTATAAACAGAACATCCCACTTTTCTTTTGAACTGGACCACAGGACATCTCACAATGCTTGAAAAAGATGGCAGAATATCCTAAATTTTGTCAAAATACACTTTCAACATCCCTGTAACCTGTGCACATATCAAGACCCCATTTTGAAAGATCCTGCCCTAGAGTGCTATAGAGATTGGGTCACTAATTGTGTTCAACGCTGCAATGGACAGGTTTTTAATCAGTAAGGGAATCAAGGGTTATGCGGATAAGACAGGAAAATGGAGTTGAGGATTATTATATCTGATCAGACATGATCTCATTGAAAGACGCAGAACAGATTCAATGGACTGAATGGCCTACTTCTGTTCCTATGTCTTATGATCTTTATTGCACAATCTTTAGTAGTTCACTGGTGTTTCTGTTCTCTTTCTGGAATATTGGAATCTCCATAATCCTGTCCAAAGAAGAATAATCAACAAAACAGATAATTTCAGAAGTACTGGTGTAGGAAGTGTTCTCATCAGAATAGATACTAAAAAGATAAACTAGGAGAATAGAAAAGAGTCCTTACAGAATGTAAGTTGGAATGAAATGTAGCTATGTTAACTCTTGGAATCAATGTGAGTTGAAGGGAAACTTGCAGATGGTGGTCTTTCTGTGTGCCTGCTGCCCTTACTCTTCTAGGTGGTAGAGCTCACAGGTTCGGAAACCACTGTTAAATTAGCCTTGGCAAACTGTTGGAATAAATACTGTAAACAGTACATACTGCTGCTACTGTGCAACAGTGATGAGAGAGTGAATGGTTAAGATGGTGGATATGGTACCAATTAAGTAATGCTTTGTCATGAATGGTGTTGAGTTTCTTGAGTGTTGTTGTAGCAACAGTCATTAGGCAAATGCAGAATATTC
Organism: Sphyrna mokarran; assembly: GCA_024679065.1. Classification (NCBI taxonomy): domain Eukaryota; kingdom Metazoa; phylum Chordata; class Chondrichthyes; order Carcharhiniformes; family Carcharhinidae; genus Sphyrna; species Sphyrna mokarran. The sequence goes on from JAGIQG010000002.1 coordinate 82,579,775, forward strand.
GATGATACCCCTGAGTTGTGCTTTGTAAGTGGTGAAAAGATCTCACTGCCAGCCAATGCTGGGCTGCCACAAAATACGTGTGGAAGAAGCAGAAAATCCCATCCATTGGAAGGAATTTTCCTGTCTCATTCGTTATGGGAATCATAGCAGGTAAGACTTGGACCATGCAAAGGTCCATTGATCTCAGGTGGGATATTCTGGTCTTGGGATGAGTGGGGCCGCAAAATTGCACCCATTAATTCTATTCCTCTCCACCAACGCTTTCTTGCCTGCTGAGTATGTATAACATTTCCTTTTATTATTTCTGATTTGCAGCATCAGCAGTGTATTGCTTTTGTGTTTTTAATTTTTTTTTTATCTAAATTGAGTTTATTACTCAAAGAGCATTCATGTTAAATAAGTTACTTGGGCCTTAAACTAGACAAATCTCAGGAACCTACTCGCCTACAGTTCATGATTCTAAGGAAAGTGTGATTGGAAGTAATAGAAGCTGTAAATTTAATTATCCTAAGCTTTGTGGGAAAAACTGCTGAGGGAGGAGTGGAGTAAGACAATTTTGCCATCGCTTTTTAAAAGATGAGACAGAGATAAATTAAGAAATCAATTCATCTTACTTGAATTGTTGCTAAACTATCAGACTGTCTCTTTTCTTGCATCCCACAGTTGGGGACTTTATTCCATTCAAAAGATCAAATACAAATTGTATCCAATTCATGGTCTCACGGGAGAAACAAACAAAGTCCAAGTTAATAAGATGAGGCATAGGAACCTGCCTTGGGTTTGATCTGATACGTCATCTTATGAAAAGGATAAGACGGCTTTGAAAAATTGCATGAGGTGAAGTCTAAGTTTAATGTCCAGCTACTCTGATCCTTTACTTCAGCCTGGGCAAACCACCATCTAAGTATCAGCACATCTGAAGTGCAATGGGCTAACCTCATCATCTACTTGATCGTGGTTTCACTTCTGTATTATGACAGGAGAACTTCAGACAGGGTTCTCCTAACTTCTTGCTGTAACTATGGTTTGAGGTTTGCGAAACAATCAAGTTGAACTAAGTAGCTCATGCAGAGAAAAATATCATCTCAAACCTTATAGGTCAAATGGCTTCTGCCTGCAATGTAGCATTTTATGATTCTATGATTCCTTCAGTTAATGACTTTCCCTTTTTCTGCTCTTTTAAGTTGTCTGCAGTTTTTTTTAATTTTCAAGTATGCAGTGTATCAATGTCTTAACTTTAACAAGGTATTCTGGCAATCCTCTTTAACCTCTCCATCTATTTTTTTTCTTAAGAGATATACTTATTACATTTATCATCTTTTAAGAATTCCTATTTTTCTCAGATTTAGTTAATTTCCTCATTGGCTACAATAAGAATTGTTTCACCATTAATTTATGAATGAATATAATTTTTTCTCCTAAACTTGCTGTTTTAGAGCTTTCATTTTCTTTACTCAGCTGGTAACAGTTTCTGATGAAGAGGGCTTGACATTCTTTCCTCGACAAACTCGATCTTCTGCATTATTTTTCACAAAGAAATAGTTCAAGATGGGGAAGAACTCAACAAATGACAGATGGATTCCAGAAGAGTGTTTGATGTTAATGCTCAGTTGCAGCATCATTTAATTCTGAAAATAAATAATTTTCATGTTTTTTCTGCAGAGTTCCTGAGCAGGAGCAGGGTACATCTCATTTTGGAATCGAGTAGTGCAGTGATAATTTGATCCGATTATTTTTTTTCTCAAAACCTTTTTAAGTACTTTTATTTGATCATATTTACCCCAGCTTAACTTTCACAATCTTATTGTATGAATATGGTCCAAACCTGCTGTTCTTAAATCGACCCCTAACTCTGAAGCAACTTAAGTTGTATATCTTCTTATCTCTTATTGCAAGCTTGTTGAAAGATTAAGTTGCAACCTTTGGCTTTTTGGTACTTACATTATACATGTTACTGACAAGCATTTGATTGCAATTGTTCCTTGGTTACAACACATTCCATTCACTGCAATTGGAATACATGGTGTGAGTGATACTATGCACTACATCTCATTGAGCAGCTGTGGACAACACTGGAATTTTTTTCTGCTGTACTGTTATATTTTCTTGTCCTGTCACAGTTTGTATGTCCTATCGTTCACTGACAACACTTTCAAAGAACAAAGAACAAAGACAAAACAGCACGGGAAACAGGCCCTTCGGCCCAACAAGCCCGTGCCGCCACCCCGATGTTCCCACTCTACCGTGATCCCTGTCTATGTTTATAGATATATGGTTTAAAAACCAAATTTAGGGAGAATTTGTTTTGCCAATTAACCGAAGAGCACATCTTTGGGATGTGGGAGGAAACCAGAGCACCTGGAGAAAACCCACGCAAGCACTGGGAGAATGCGCAAACTCCCACAGACACAGGCCCAAATCCATGTATCTGCACAGCATAGCGATAGTCATTGAGCTGTCGTGTTGCCCATCAAATGGTCCAGGTCAAGCGTACACTAATGACGTGAAGCACTAGGATACTCTCGGAAAAAAAAATCCAAGAGCAGCCCTCTCACGACCCATCGCGTGTATGCCCCTTGTTAGACAACAAGGTGGACCAAAGCACCCGTAGAATAAAAACAAGTACATCAATATCATCATCTATTTACACACTTCCCAGGGACTCCCAAGGCTCATGATCCCATTTTAAATCAGTTTTCTATACCCCTCCATTCCCATTCTGTTCATGTGCCCATCCAAGTATTTCTTAAATAACTCCAGAGTACCTGCCTCCACCACTTTACTTGGCAGTGCGTTCCATATCCCACCACCCTCTTTGTGAAAAAAACTCCCTCTAGCATCCAAATTATACCTTACCCCCCTCACCCTAAGCCCATGACCTCTCATGCTATTTGAGTCCATCCTAGGAAAAAGCTTAACCCTGTTTACTCTATCTATACCCCTCATAATCTTGTACACCTCTATTAGATCTCCTCTAAGTCTATGTTTTTCTAAGGAAAACAGTCCCAGTTTGCCTAACCTCACCTCGTAACTCAGACCTTCCATACCAGGCAGCATCCTGGTAAACCTCCTCTGCACTCTCTCCACAGTCTTCATGTCCTTCCAGTAGTAAGGCGAACAGAACTGGACGCAGTACTCCAAATGAGGTCCAACCAACATTTTATACAACTGCAACATTAAAGGCCAGCTCTTGTACTCTACACCCCTTCCTATAAAGGCTAGCATACTATATGCTTTCTTCACAACCTTCTCCACCTGCTCTGCCACCTTCAGAGACTTGGTCACCTGCCCCCCCAGGTCCCTCTGCGTTTCTATACTCTTAATAGGTCTACCCTTTATCATATACCTCCCCCCTACATTCTTTGTCCTGAAATGCATCACCTCACATTTATCAGGATTGAATTCTACCTGCCATCTGTCTGCCCAAGCTACCAGCCTATCTATGTCCTGCTGCATCACCTGACAATGCTCCGCACTATTCGCAAGTCCAGCAATGTTTGTATTGTCTGCAAACTTGCTGATCACTCCATTTACTCCCTCTTCCAAGTCATTTATATATATTACAAATAGAAGAGGTCCCAGTACTGAGTCCTGCGGCACACCACTAGTGACCAACTTCCAACTAGAGAAACACCCTTCCACTATTACTCTCTGTCTTCTATTACTAAGCCAGTTACTTATCCATCTAGCTATCTGTCCTTGTATCCCATGAGTCTTGACCTTCTCAACTAACCTCCCATGAGGGACTTTGTCAAACGCCTTACTAAAATCCATATAGACGACATCAATGGCTCGCCCTTCGTCCACCGTTTTCATCACCTCCTTAAAAAATTCTACCGGATTTGTAAGGTACGACCTCCCCTTAACAAATCCATGCTGCGTATCCCTAATCAGATCGAAATGCTCTAAGTGCCTATACATCCTACCTCTAAGAATCCCCTCCAACAGCTTCCCTACCACTGACATCAAACTCACCGGCCTATAATTCCCAGATCAGTGTCAGAAGATTTCTTTCTAGGTTCAAGTCCCACTCCAGGGATCTGAACACAAAATCTAGGCTGATACTTCAGCACTGCATATTGAAAGAGATGAGATGTTTTGGATGACCTTTTGGTTGAGATATTGTTGTCCTCTCAGTGAACTTAAAATATCCCATATTATTTTGAAGAGGTGCTGTTGTGTTTTCCCCAGTTTTCTGCCCATTATTTGTTCTTCAAATAACACATTAGAGACAATAACCTGATTTTTTTGATTTGATTTACTACTATCACATGTATTGGCATACAGTGAAAAGTATTGTTTCTTGTGTGGTATAGAGACAAAGCGTATCATTCATAGACTACATACAGGAGAAGGAAAGATAAGGCTGCAGAATGTAGTTATAATCATAGCTAGGGCATAGAAAAAGATCAACTTAATATAAGGTAGGTCCATTCAAAAGTCTGATGGCAGCAGGGAAGAATCTGTTCTTAAGTGAGTTGGTATGTTTTCTTAGGCTTTTGTATCCTTTTCCTGAAGAATGTGGAAGAGAGTTTTCTGGAACAGAGTGTTTGAAAGTGCTGGTGGCTGTGGTACTTTGGTCCACCTTATTGTCCAACAAGGGACATACACGCGATGGGTCGTGAGAGGGTGGTTCTTGGATTTTTTGAGAGTATCCTAGTGCTTCACATCATTACTGTACACTTGAACTGGACCAGTTGGTGCAACACGACAGCTCAGTGACTATCGCTGTGCTGTGCAGATAGATTGATTTGGGCCTGTGTCTGTGGGAGTTTGTGCATTCTCCCATACTTGCATGGGAGAATGCACGGGTTTTCTCCGGGTACTCTGATTTCCTCCCACATCTCAAAGATGTGCTCTTAGGCTGATTGGCAAAACAAAATCTCCCTAAATTGTCTCACAAATTTGGTTTCAATGCACATTTCTATACCAATGCAGATTTCTATAAACATAGACAGGGATCATGGGTGGAAGTGGGAATGTAGAGGTAGTGGTGTGGGTTCATTGGGCCAAAGGGCCTGTTTCCTGTGCTGTTTTGTTCTTTGTTGTTCTTTGAGAGTATGTCCAGGGTGCATGGGGTCCTTGATTATGCTGGCTGCTTTTCTGAGGCAGCAGCAAGTGTATGTTGTGTCAATGGATGGGAGGCTGGTTTGCATGATGGGTAATCATTATCACATTGCAATTTGTGGGACCTTGCTGATCTCAAAATGGCTGCTGTGTTTGTTAAACTTTTCTAAGTCACTGGCTTGGTCCCAGTGCCAATTATGCTTTAAGAAAGATGTCTTGGCCTTGAAGAGTTTAGAAACATAGAAACATAGAAACTAGAAGCAGCAGTAGGTCATTCAGCCCTTTGAACATGCTCCGCCATTCATTTTGATCATCGATGATCATCAAATTCAATATCCTGATCCCCCCTTAATCCTATATCCCTTAATCCCTAAGGCCCCAAGAACTATATCTATAGATTGCACAGAAAATTTACCAGAATGTCCTCACGAATGAGTGAATTCAGTTATGTGCAACAATATAAGAAGCTGGGATTCTTTTCCATTGAACAGAGAAGCTTAAGGGGAAATATATTGCGTTAAAAATTTTCAAGCTATTTCTGTAGAGTAAATAGTGAGAAACTGTTCACAGTGAACAAGGTTTGGGTAACTAAGGTACACCCAAATTGGCAAAAAGATTACAGCACAGAGATGAAGAAAATTTTTTTGTTATGGAACAAGATGTAATGATCTAAAGCACAATAAAATGGCAGATTCAGTAATGACTTTTGCAAAGGAATGGAATATATTCATGAAAAGGAATAAAAACCCGGTATTTTGGGAAAAGAGACTAGAGTGGAACTCGTTGGATAGTTCTTTCAAGAAGCCAGCAGTATAATTCGATTATTTTATGATTACAACCATGACAAAGATCAAAAATACTTAACTGACTTTAAGGTGCTTTGGAATTTACTAAAGTTGTACAAACTTTCTTTCATTTGTGTGGAATTCAACGTTTTGTATTCATGTAACACACAGGAAATGTTTTCTGATGCCAATAGTAATTCAGAAATAGAGCATAGAAGATTGACAGTTCAGCCGAGCAGGAACAGAAATTTTAATCCTGAAGGTATCAAAACATTTCTCCTTATTAGTTGTGTTGTTTCAATGCTTTTATTCGCTTAAACAAATGGTGCTTTTTGGAATTGCTAACTACATTTGTATCAAATCTATGAGATAGAATAAAGCATCGGAATAAAATGGGGAAATTCCTGTGAATAATAGTGATAAAATTCAACCCTTCTAATGTATGTTTAGATCAAATAAGATGAAAATAATATTGAATGTTATCATATGACATTGCTTCCTCTTCATTCATTGATTCCAGGACCTTTTAAAAATAATACAAATAATAGAAATAACAATCAGAGCCTAAAAAAAAATGAATATTTGAAAACAGAAATAAAAATAAAAAATGCTAGAAAGATATAGCAAGCCAGTAAATATCTGTAAAGTGAATAAACAGGTCAATATTTTGTGTTCTTCATCAGGATCCCATCAAAATTCCACACTCTTAAATGTTAATCTGCCATTTTTCACCACAGATGTTCATTGACCTACCTTACTTTTTAGAGGCTCCTTTGTTTCTGAAAACACTGCAGAGTTTAATTATCAACATAGGCAAATTGACAATGTTAAATTAAATATTATTATAAAAGCTTAAGTAAAATAGCTTGTTTGTAAGTATTAGGACTTGATAATTAATAGACATCTGAAATATATACAAGTAGGGAAAATGTCTAGGCAATGTCAGGTTTAAAAACCTAAGGACAGAAGTGGTACATGATGCAGGATTTTATTTATCCCACTTCCCTTTTATTTGTGCAGTTCTTTAATTCAAAATCGGGGATACTAAAGCTGGGAGGAGTGCTGATACATCACATTACAGAATGAGCAACTTAAAACTGGAATATTTTCTTAATCAATGGTATCTAATTTATTAACTGAATAAAGAAAATTTATTGTGCTGGCTGCTCCTTTATGTCTTAGCTCTGAAAGTATTTTGTTTATGTCAATCCTACAATTTTTAAACTGGATAGAGCTATATCTATAAAGCTCAGTCTTCCAGACTCCATCACAAATAACTGTGTGCACAAAGCTGTTGTTTCAGACTCAAGATGGAGAACGGCTGTAATCAGGACTTGATGTATTTTCTACATCTTAATCTGACCAAAAAAGGATGCATTTGCATGCTACGATCAGCTTAAGACCTAGGAAAACTGAAGGAAATTTGTTTTTAGTTTCTGAGAAAGTGGATACTATAATCACACAGCTCAGTGTCAAATAGGCAGAGTTAAGCTATGGCTGACTAGCCCTACCAAATTGGAGATGCGATGTGATGCCATGTCATTAAGCAAACAGTATGGAAGAGTTGCTGGGGAACGACTGTTTTCCATTATATACTCGCTGGCTAAATAATCCATTCAAGCTGTGTGCACCTATAAACTGCATTCTTGCTGCAAAGCTGATCCTGACCATGATGCTAAAAGTGCATTAATGTGTTTCCTATTTAATCATACCAAATCTAATACTTAAAGAAAGGAAACTTATGATGAGCATGTAGATATCTCATGCTGACTCTGTACAATTCATTGAACACACTTAGGCCTTTTGTGTGTGACAGACCTTAGGGAATGGCTGCTAAAGTGTTGTGCTTGGGGAGAGTTTTAGGAGGATGTTGAGCCTCTGGACCGGTATTAGACCTCCGGCATGGAGGGATGGGGAGAATGCAGTCAGACATTGTGGAGATAAAAGACATTGAGAGGAGGCATCAAGCCTCAGGGAGGAATGTACAGATGGACAGCTGTCAGATCTTCAGCAGGGGTTGGGTCTTAGTTCAGGTCTGCACTTGTGGGAGGTAATAGTGAGAGTTAAGCCAGCCAGGGATAGGTGGGGAAAATGCCCTGTGCGAGTATGGGTAATGGGAGGTTTGGCAGAGAATGGGCAAGTCCTGTGTGACACTTTGTTGAGGCATGGCAGGGCGGGGGGGTGGTACTGGTTTCCTGGAAATCAAGGGGTTTGAGGAAGACCCCTGGTGGCCAGCAGGTTGGTGAGTCCTATGGTCAGGGGGAAGGGCAGGAGGGGGTGCAAGTGGAGGACAGGGTTGGAGGAGATCCTTACAGGGTCAGAGTGTGGGAGGAGGCTCATGGAGAGTTGGTCAGAGTGTGCACAATAGTTATCTAGAAGTTCGAAGTACTTTCATTCTTCTAACCTTTTCTGGATAATATAGATATAACCCAGTAACAGCCATCCGAAGTTTGCCATTTAAATCACATTTTCAGCTGGTTTCCAGAACAGGGCAATTGCCAATGAAGTTTGTACTTCTGGCAAATTATCATGCAATCACTACCTGTAACTATTTGAAGCGAATTCCCCAGCACATTTTTGGGATACCCCTAAATCCAACACTGGGGAACTTGGATGTTAGTGTCCAACAAAGAAATCACTAGCTAACATGCAGACTCATAACTGTGAACCAGCAATGGAAAGTGATGGTCTGGTGGAGTTAGAAGATTTCAATGTGCATTTACCTCATCTGAAGAATGCACTTCCAATTGTCAGAACTGCTTGAAGCTTCCATTAAAGAAGTACCCGCAGGTCTCAACCCAGTCCAGCTCTTGCGGTTTCAAGGAGGGTCGCGTCCCTGTTGATCCCACAGTAGCTGCCAGAAAACAGCTAAGTTTAAACGGCCCAGTGAAACTGACAGGCAGGGAGAAGGTAAGTGTCCAAGGTAAGTGCATGGGATTTGGGTGGTTGGAACTCTCAGAGTTTAGAGTGGTGTGTGGTGGCAGATCGGGACTGGTGGGGAGATCATTGGAATGGGGGCACTGGAGATCAGTACAAGGCAGATTGGAAGACAGAAGTGGAGAGGCAGTGGGGGTCAGTGAGTTAAGAGGTGTCAGGTTGGGATGGGTCTGTGAGTCGAGGAGATTGGGTCTGATGTGGATTAAGTAGAGTCAGCAGTGGGGAGTCCTTGGTGGGGAAAACAGTGGGAGAAGGGATAGTCATGTGTGTGGGGGAGTCCTCTGGATGTTTGAAGGTTTGGGGGATGGTCCCATGGGGGTTCGGTCTGGGTATTTACAATAGTTACTAAATGTTAGGAGAAGTTTTAATTCTTCCAAGCTTTTCTGAGTAACTGTTGGTGTAACCCTGCAATTTAAATCCAATTTTTGGATGGTTCCAGCACAAGGTAATTGCTCAGAGGAGCTTTGTGAGTTTGAGTAATTGTTGTGTAAGCTCTTACACGTAAAGTTCCAAGTGCAATTTCCCGGTACTTCTTTGGGGTACCCAGTCCTCCCACCACTACCAATCTGATGGTGGTGGGAGAGAAGGGGGCAGGCGTTACGATCCATGATGTTCAACCAAAGGATGTAAACATAGGCTAAAAGATAAACCAAAACTCATCAAATCTGCAATTCTCTTATAATTAATAATTTGCAGTTCAGAAAATACTATTTTCCAACAAGGTCATAGCCAACTCTCTGAAATGTTCCCAAATGATTTGCATAGTAAGAAGGAATGCAAGACTTCAATTCTTAAAGTTCCAACACACAACGTAATTCCAAATTGTGTATGTGTGATGTACACCATGAACAATGTCCCAGTATGTCTGTCAAGATTTAGTATGCAAGACTTAAGATCCAACCAATACAATAGCCTGGTACTCAGGATGGTACTCATCCTGCAGCTCAGTTTTGGACAGGAAAATCCAGGGAGTTACAAAATAACATTTTAGGGAGACTGTTAAATGGTTTAAAATGTGATAACTTGGAGAATTGTTTCAATGGTGATTGAAAAAAATTGAATTTTTGAAGTGATGCCACATAATGTTCAGAACAATCTTTTTCACAAAACGAGACAGAAAAAAATGATAGAAGATATTTTTAGTTTATTACTAAATACTTTTCATCTCAGTTCAGCTCAGCAGTGGTATTTTCATCTCTGAATTTGAAGACTTGGTTTCAAATCTCATTCTAGGACTTGAGTACATAAGAGGTAACTGCTTCATTGTTGTGGTGAGGCAGTGCTTCACTGTTGGAGGGATGTCACGGCAAAACCCAACCTAGCTTTTCAATGGAATGTAAAAAATCTCATTGTGTTATTCAAAGTGTAGGAAAGAACACTGGCTGATTTTGTTCATTTTAGATGTTGAAATTCTGAATGATTTACTTGCATCAAACTGCAAAACATATGCAATGGGAAAATAGTGTAATTTTTGTAATGTCAGAAACAGTGATAGTGTGTCACAATCAGAGACACACAAATAAAGTGTTTGGGGCCTTGAAGAAATAACTGGACACTATTCATTGTTTGTCCAGTAGAGGACAGTAAAACAGGGTGTTACAATACAACCACTTGTAAAGGCTGTTCATGGAATATTCCTTGGAGTATGCAATTGATATTTTGAATGAATAAGTAAAGCAAACTTTAGAGCAGTGCCCATAAAATGAGCATGTCTGCATCTGGCATTATATATGGTTGTTTCTCAATAATATGTTGCAACTTGTCAGATGCATCAATTTCCTGAGGTCTAATGTTAAATTTAAAAAGACCTTTTGCTCCTATCATATTTTGTCACAATTTACAATCATTTCTGAAACAAAGAAGATAGCATTTGTGGATCATTTATAGTTAGTTAAGAAAACAAGATTCACAATAATAGATTATTTTTGAGGTCACTGCACTTTAAAAAGTAAATTAAATATATATTATTTCCTTATTAATATGTTATTATAAATACTGCTTGTGCACTCATAGACCCCATATCACATCCACTAGTCGATTAACAATTTTCTGCAAAATTATGCTTATAAAGGATAACTTTAAACTGTCACATAAAAGCAAAAACTGTATATGAACCAAAATACTATGCTGAACCAAAAACAAAAAAAGCTGGAAAATAAAACTAATGTTTTGATTCAGGATGACCCATCATCAGACATGGCCACCAGATTCAGCATATCCATGGTGATTTATAGCAAAATCAAAGGGTGGAATTTTGTAACATTTTTTTCTAAGTGTTAGGCAGGCATGACACTGGGAGAGTTCCGGATCTGTTTTTTGGGTGAGTTTTCAGACTCAATCTTATGCACCCTTGTCTTTAAAGTTTGGATAGATGTCGAGGTAGTCACACTACAACACAATACCCAATAGTGCAAGTCAACTCTTCAAGGGAATCGATTATGAATTTGGAGCATCTGAACAAGACATAGAAATTCAAGAAGCACCTTATACCTCACAAACATACCTTGAGCAACTATGATGATCAGTCAGCTATAGATGAGAGAAAATCTGATGGCCAACTAAGTAACAGTGGGCATAGATGAAGTTATTGCTCCAAAGCTTCATTTACGCAAAGTGGGCAAAGTGGCAGCATTGTCAAGTGAGTAGCAGGGCCAAGTGAATGGAGTGATGCCACTATAAATAGAAGAGCAGGAAAGGCCTCCAGAAAATATAAACACTGGCTCAACATCCAAAAGCAAGGGCATAAAGCAAAAGCTATAGATTGGGAAAATGGAATAGAAAGATGGAAGTCAAAAAACGAGATCCAAGTTTTGATGATGACTCAGTGAGCACTCGTGAACCCAGAAAAAGATCAAAATCTGTAACTCAAGTCAGATTAACAGAATACCGAGGCCTGAGAGTAGTAGTCCTAACAGGGACAAGGACATGACAGTAGAGGCTGCAGTTTGATGAGGAAAGCTAGGAATCAAGCCAATTATAATAATAAGAGTAGGCTCCCCCTTGGTAGGAATGTTTTGGTGGCTGCTAAACAAATGGACATATGGAAATAAGAGGGGCCAAACATAGAGAATTGGAAAGAGTTTGAAGTGTACACTGAGGCACTAGATAAAGGGCAGTCTACTCTGTCCCACTGGTGGGTTTTGCAAGATGGGACCCATAAAGGAAAGGCCAGATTGGTAGCCCGTGGGTATGAAGAAGACATAAATGAGCGAGACATTAAGGTTGATTGACCCACAGTGGAGAAATTAACACTGATCTTTTTTTTACTGTTCTACCCTCTAATAATTGGAAACTAAGTTGGTGGATATCAAAGCAGCATTTCTGCAGAGCAAAACATTTCAAAGAAAAGCTTTTTTTAAACCATCCGGAAAAATAGATAATACACAGGGACAGTTGTGGAAACTGAACAAATGTGTATATGGATTCGCTGATGCATTAAGGATATGGTATTTTTCTGTGTGATCTGTATTGCTGGAAACTGGCTGTGTCCAGTTAAAAAGTGAATCCTACAATGTTCTATTGGAAGTCTGAAGGAAAATTGGCAGACATTTTTGTGATGCATGTTAATGGCTTCCTATGGGGTGACACAGATTAATTTGCAAAGAAGATAATAGGTTAAAGATGGAATTTAAAATTCAAGTGGCCAGTGTTTTTCGATATATCAGTTTTGATATATGACAAGGCATTATATGGGATAACAATGAATCAGCAGTGATACCCTGACAGCATTGATCCTATTCCCATAGCCAGAGAAAAGTCCATGAGGAAAGGGGAACTGGCGAATCAAAAAGTAACTGAATTGTTGAGGAGTAAAATAGGACAGTTAAATTGGCTCTGCATGCAGACAAGACCGGATGGGAGCTGTAACATCCTAGAGCTAAGTAATATGTGCTTCAGTCTGAGAGATCATGCAGGCAATTAAAACTTTTAAAAATGCTGAAACTAGAGGAATGTGCAATTAAATTCCTGGCACTCAGAGAACTGGAAGATATGAAGTAGGTTGTGCTGGGTAATCTTTCACATGCTGATCTATTAGATGGACAGTCAAACAGTTCTGGATTCATAAATTCTTGGTGAGTGAGAAAAGAAAATGTTGCCCCTTGACCTGGGAAGCAAAGAAAATAAAAACAAAGTGAAACGTACATTGAAGGCCAAAACCCTAGTGTTTGTGGAAATAACAGATATGGGAAAAAATCTTTCTGACATAGTAACAGAATTTTTTTTAGGGAAACATTGGGAAAGAAGGTACTAGTTGAGTGTAATGTGAACAATCAGTTCTTATGGGACAATGTTCACCCATAAAAAGTGACTGAGAATTGATTTGGCCAGCATTAAACAAATGCCGGAAAACAAAGAGGTTTGAAACTGGGTTGGTTCAAATCTACAATTATCTGAAAAGGATGTGAAGAAATTGTTGAGAATACTGGAGGATGATTGTTTACATGGACTTCCAGAAGAAATTTGTTTAAGTCCCTCATTAGAAATGGCTAATCAAAGTTGGAACTTGCAAAATTGAAGGTGAATCATTTACATAGTGAAAAAATTGGCAGAGAGATGTAAAACAGAGAGCAGGGTTAATAGTAGGTACTTTAATTAGTAAAATTATCTAAAATTAATTTGAAGCAAAAAAAAATGAAAAAAGGGGAATTTATTACAATGTGAGTAATAGAAACATTTTGTGGTGGTCAACTGACCACCTGAGCTGGTGTAAATAGAAAGCAGATAGGGGTTGGAGGGAGCTTTTGTGCCCCAAGCATGGCCCATGTGGTGATGTATTGCAGTTTCTTTATCAATCCTTTACTTTGATTTACTTTGTAAAGTTGTCTTTTTTTTAATTGCTTGTTACTGAAATATCCTTACTGTCGGATAAATATAGGGTTTCAATCATTGCATGGTGGGAATGCCACTATGTATGGGCAGGGTCCGAGGATAATCGAGCCGGGAAATCCCACAGGTGTAAAAGCCATTTTGGGTCTCCCGCTCGATCCCCCCCCCCCCCCCCCCCCCCCCACCTCCACTGACCCCGGCTATTCCCATCTGTTGTAATGTGCATGCTAAATGAACATGCTAATAAAAAAAGTTGAGATGTCACAGTACTGACGCCTGACAAATCTATGATCTTGCTCCTGACATCGAGAATCAGCTAGTTTCTCATCTGAAATGTTGAAATGTTGTGAGGTACATTCATTGCATCTAGGTGAGTCAACTGATTTATCAAGGCTTGCAATATTGCTTGTATTTGCATGCATGTATTTGATAACTTTATTGAAGGGGACTTGCTGCTGGTGACACTCTGGACGGGTGCCAGACATCAGGTGAGTTGGATGGGGAAACATTTTCAATTCATCATACAGTGCCTTTGTGATTTGCATTCTTTGTTGGAATACTTCCCATCATCAAATGAGTAAAAATTGTGAGTATGTAACCTGTTTGCACTATTGGCCAAGACTTATCAGTGCCTCATTATAAGTGCCTGATTGACATGGCTTCTGACTCCACATTAAAACTATGCTTCAGTGAACTTCTGAGGATCAATTTTTGGAGCAGCTTAATTCACAAGCATTCCATTGTGGCAAAGAGAGCAGTTTGTTAGCTCCTTCCTGTCACAACAACATGCTTGTGTGAAAATGCTTTTTCCTTATATTCTCAACAAAAACAAAGAAAACAGGAGCAGACTGAATGGCATTCCTGATATGAGGATCCAGTTCTCCAACATCACTCCAGTAACAAATGGATCAGTCAGCAAAGGAGGCAGCATCACTATTCCCATTAAAGACAACAAGAAGAAGGTCAGGCTTCAGTACTTTGCTGAATAAAATAATATTTCATTGATAATACAAGCATACATATTGCTAGAAAAGGCTTCTGTATATTTGTTTTCTGTGTCCGCATTCATCTCATGACAAAAAAATAGTCTTCAACATGATAAGAAGGTTTGTGCTTTCTTGATGCTCTTCAGAGATCAACTTTTAAGCCATCAGTATATCCTGAATGTCACGCTTCCATCTACACTGCTTAAAACAATGGCCATCTTTGTCCCATCAGCAAATATGGACATGTGACTTTTTATTCCATTATCTATGTTGTTAATAATATGATTAATAGTTGATGTCCCAACACAGATCCTGAGGACACTATTAGCCACATTCTGCCAATTAAAGTACCCTCTGTTAACCCTACTCTTTGTCTCATATCTCTCTGTCAATTTCTTCACCATGTAAATAATTTGCCTTCAATTCTGTGAGCTCTGACTTTGACCAACTTCTCTAATGAGGAACTTAACAAATTCCTTCTGGAAGTCCATGAAAACTACATTCCTAAACATTCCCTGCCTATTATTTTAGTCACTTCTTCAAAAAATTCAATCAAGTTCATTAGACACTACCTACCATTTAAAAATCCACACTGGCTGTTTCTGATCCTTAAAACATTTTAAATGTTATTTGTCACCCTATCCCTTAATTATAGAATCTAATATTTTTCTGACATTAGTTGTTAGGCTAATTGGTCTCTTTCCCTGATTTCCCTCTGTTACCTTTAATAAAGAGTGACATGGACAAATTTCCAATCTAAAGGAATGATCTCTGACTTTAGGGATGATATTATAGTGGTCATGTCACTGAATGAATAATCCAGAAGTCCAGGCTAATGCTCCATCGATGTGGATTCAAATCCTAACATGGCAGTTGGTGAAATTTCAATTCAATTAATAAATCTGAAATGTAAGTCCAGTCTCAGTAATAGTGAAATTGAAACTACTAATTGTTGTACAAGATCAATTGTTCACTGTTGTTCTTCAGAGAAGGAAATCTGCCATTCTTCCCTGGTATGGCATATATGTGTGACTCCAGACCCCTACAGTAATATGATGGATCTTAATTGTCTCCTGAAATATTCAGGTCAGTTCAAAAGTAATTAGGAATGGGCAGCAATAGTGGGCTTTGTAGACATGTCCAAATCTATGGAAGAATAAAAACAACAAATTCCTGGACAACTATCTGGGTAAATACATCAAAACTCCCTGATGTCTCTGTATTGAACTCGGAGTCAGAGGGCCACAGAAAGCAGGAGAATTGTTTATCAGAAGTTTAAACTTTCTGGGTAATTCTCATGTAAGTTACCATGCCCAGACTTCCACAGATTTCCAATCTGCATCTGCAGTTATATGTCTGGTCTCTGATGATCCAGACTGCTAGATTCTTGTGATAATAAGACACTTTTCATAGCCTCATGACATCCAAAAGTGTTTGACAGTCAATTAAGCAGTATAGCCACTGTTATAATGTAGATAACATAGCATACGACCAGAAAATCTGCTTTGGTGACATTGATTGGAGAAACAAATTAGTTAGGATTCAAGAGAAAACCATCCTACTGTTCTTCAAAATAGTGACAGGAAATTTTTTACATTCACCTGCAAATGCAGTCTTGATAGGGCAGCATGTCACTGCAGTGTCAAATCATAATTCTTGTACCTGCATGTTATCTGAAGCCACAGCATCCTGTCACAAGAGTAAGAGTGCTACTGGGGTGCAAAGCTTTTAAAAATTACTGTCTCAAATCTGCTGGTAAAAATCTGTAACATGTTATCCATTAAAATGAAATGGCCATTCTTTGTTTAGGAATCAATCAGCTGTAAGTCAATTATATCACTGAGGTGTGGCGAACCTCACAATTTTCATTCAAATCTGCCCCTGCTGGTTGGTTTCATGATATAGATGGTAGAGGAGGTCATACTTTGAGTTGCTACTGGAGTTTGACTTTGACGAGTCATTGGTCTCTTTAGTACTTTGGGAGGGCTTTTGATATTTGTTTATCTCATTTCAGCATTGATAGCATGTATTTCCCAAAGGAAATTTCATTATTCCATGAAGTGGAGAAGGGCAGGAACATGGAAGAACATTTATGGGAGGTTCTTAGAATAAAGCATCACAGAAAAGATCTTCTCTCAATATGCATATATGTAATCATCATTTTCTGCTTACCAAGAAGGCCCTACTTAGATTTTCCTGATTGCCAGTGATGGAAGGCTGTGCTTCACCTTGTGATGATCAGGGACATATATCAACAATGGACTGAAGATCTGCAATTCAATTCCATGAGGAAAAAAGAGGCTGTGACTCTCCCACTTGCAACCCATAACTTTTCCAACAAGTTGGGGTGGGAGATGCATGTTGCTGACCTTGTTTCAGGATTTGGGCATGTGTCAGGAACACATGTGTATCTCTCAGAGCCAGCGAACAGTCACCTATCAGACCATGCTGGAAACCAGCAGAAAGATAGGTAAGTAATTTGAATCTGATTTAAATGTATTTTAAATGTTTTTTTGATATAATTATTGGGAAATTACTGGTCCCGATTGAATCACCCATCCCAGGAGTTCAGACTAGCTTCTCACATTCAGGAAACTAGTGGGAGACCCTGCCGGAATGATGGGAGGGCCAATCGGAGCCCCCCCCCAGGGAGTTGAATGGTGGGGCTGTGGTGCCTCCTGGACATGGACACCCTGGCAGTTGCAGTCTTTATCCCTTGGCACTGCCCAAGGGTGAAGTGTCCATGCCCAGGGGCACCTTGGCTCTGCCTATCAGCCATCAGGCAGTGCCAAGGGGGCAGGGCCTATTGTGGGCAGAGCCTACAGGCAATCGATGAGACTGAGGGATCCCGCTGCCACTCTGCAGACAGAATTGGCCTGGGATGGAGGGAGGGCAGCAATTGTGGTGGGCTGAGGGGTGGTAGTCTGTTGGCCTCGGGCTGGATCAGTGGGGGGTGTGTGCCGATGTAAGGGGGGGATTGCAACTGCTGGGGGGGAGGAGGGGGATGTACTTAGGATGTTCTAGGACAAGGGTATTAGGACTGGCCCAGGAATTACCGTGGAGACCGTGATCAGGCCCTGGGAGAGGACTGGAGGGCAGCACTGTCACGGTCCTGGGCTGGCCAGTGATCAGGCTGGCCAGCAAACGGAGAGGCTGACTGATCAGTGCCACTGTGCATGTGCAGAGCTCTGGAACTGTCAGACTTCAGTGCGAATAGGCCTTGCCCCTTCAGGTTTTTAATGATATTCACAACCGGAGCCTCTGCAATATACAGAGTGGGGAGATTTGGGTGAGAAGCTGAACTGACAAAACAGTCAGGATCTAGAACTGTTTTCCCACCAATTCAATGCTTTTGGGAGAATCACAGCCGGCATTTCTACATCTGTTGAAGTCACCATTGCACTGAATTTATTTGTGATTGGTCATCCAGGCAACATCTGGGAACTTTTGTCATATTTTTAAGAAGATGCTCACCACAAGAAGATGACTGATTTTATATATCAGAGGGTTATACATTTCAGATCCTTCCCTGTAAAAAACTGATAAACAAAAACGGATAAACTGAGATGTCATATTTTAGCTGTCAAGAACTGAACAGGCTAGAGATTTTTCTCCAGAAATGAAAAGGCTGAGAAGTGACCAAAAGACATCTCTGTAAAATAATAAAGGGATTTGCTAGAGTCAATGTAGAGAAGATCTATGGAGGAGTCCAAGGCTATGAAGCATAAATATGAGATTGTCACTAATAAAACCAATGGGGAATTTAGGATAAATAACTTTGCCCAGAAATCAGGGTAAGATGCTCCTTTGGAGTTCTTCTATACTGTAGGGATTTAATGGGATTGATCCTAAAACATTAACTCTGTACCTCTCTCCATTGACGTTGCCTGATCTGCTGTGTATTTCCAGGATTTCCTGTTTTTATTTCAGATTTCCAGCATCTGCAGTATTTTGTGTTTTTCAAGAGTTTATTACACTTAGTCTGGACCTAGTTTGAGCGATAGGCTTTCTTCTCTATATTAAGTTAGCTGATCAGCTAATCTGAGTTGTAAGGAATTAATGACCAATTGTGGAAATCCTAGGCATTTTTTATTGCTAGCCCAGAAATTGCCAGATTTTCCATTTTTAATCTCAGAGATTGTCTCTGTGAGATTTGCATTGAAAACCTTCATGCAGCTGTTTCAGCATCATCAGCACTTGGCTTTACACTCATTGATACTTTTAAATAACTTCAACTGATTTAATTCCCACCCATTCTGATGAAGATGTCTGGCCTACATGAAATACAGTAAGAGTCCGACAACATCAGTTTTAAATCCAACCGATTTATTTGATAGTAATCAAATAAATCGGTTGGATTTAAAACTGGTGTTGTCAGACCTCTTACTGTGTTTACCCCAGTCCAACGCAGCATCTCTACATCATGGCTACATGAAATACCTCAGTGAGCAACAAAGCTGAGTTGGGGATCAAGTAAAGTGACATAGAAGTTTGTCTCTCTGTTTCATTTAATTGATCTTCTGGTACTCCAATAAGTAAGTTTTAATTTAAGAGGTACATGTTCATAGCTCCTTGAAAGTGGAGTCACAGGTGGACAGACTGGTGAAGAAGGCATTCACTATGCTTGGTTTCATTGGTCAGAACATTGAATACAGGAGTTGGGCTGTCTTGTTGAATTTGTACGAGACATTACTAAGGCCACACTTGGAATACTGTGTACAGTTCTGGTCACCCTATTATAGAAGGATATCATTAAACTAGAAAGAGCACAGGAAAGATTTACTAGCATGCTACTGGACTTGATGGTTTGTGTTATAAGGAGAGACTGGATAGACTGGGACTTCTTTCTGGATGATAGAAGGTTAAGGGGTGATCTTATAAAGTCTATAAAATAATGAGGGGCATTGATTTGCTGAATAGTCAATATCTTTTCCCCAAAGGTAGGGGAGTCTAAAACTAGAGAGCATAGGTTTAAGATGAGAGGGTCCAAAGGGGCATTTTTTTCACACAGAGGGTGATGAACTTCTGGAACAAGTTGCTAGAGGTAGTAGTAGAGATGGATACAATTTTGTCTTTTAAAAAGCATTTAGATAATTACATGGGTAAGGTAAGTAGGGAGGGATATGGGCCAAATGCAAGCAATTGGGATTAGCTTAGGTGTTTTAAAAAAAGGGCAGCATGGACAAGCCTTAATGAATCTGTGGCTTATTTATTAGTGTCACAAATAGGCTTACATTAAAAAGTTGCTGTGAAAATCTCCTTGTCGCTATATTCCGATGTCCATTTGGGGACACTGAGGGAGAAGTTAGCATGGCCAATGTGTCTAACCAGCATGTCTTTTGGATTGTGGGAGGAAGCTAGAGCACCCAGTGGAAATGCAGACATGGAGAGAATGTAAAGACTCCGTACAGTCAGTAACCGAAGCTGGTGCTTTGAGGTAGCAGTGCTAACCTCTGTGCCACCATAAATATTGTCAAAGTACTAGCTAGAAACATGCAGAAGAGCACCATGGAATCTTTTATATCCACATCAACAGTTTGATTTAATGTTTCATGTAGAGTACTGCATTCTTAAGTGCAGTACCCTCTTAATTAAAACCAGATAATGTGCTCAAAATGTAGAGAGACATTAACCCAATGCTGTCTATTTGATGTATGAGAGCTCTATTAACTGATCCAAAATTACAGGAAAGAATGAAATTTGCTCCATTGTTTTTTATGCAATATAACCATTAGAAAGAAATCCACAATCTATTCAAATAATCACAAAAGTTAAGAATAATATTCTTATCTTAGTGCGCCTCAAAGCAGTACTTATTCATTGACACTATATTATGCTAACAATGCAATTTCCATCCATTGATTGGTTTCATGATCTTCATATCTAACTATTCTCTTCCTTTATGGACTTCTTTATCTTTAATTTTTGAAATGGGATTTTGACTGATTTTCACTTCAATAGCAGAAAATCCCTGGATTTCTTCCCATTTGATGTGCTGTAAAGACACTATCTCCTCCCAGTTTCTGGCCTTCCATTAAACCAACTCTAGTGACACTACTTTCTGCACTAGAATTTTTAAAATATTTCTTTCCCCTGTACAGCCAACTCTTGACTGTGTCTGCTCCATTTCCTATGTTTGTGCCTCAATTTTTTCCCTCTCCTTTTCCAACTGGGACAGAGAATGTTCCTGCCTTTCTTCACCTTGCAACCCACAGATCTCTCCATTTGCGAGATTGTCCTTGGTTATGTCTGCCAATTCCAATATAATCCCTCAACCAAACACATCTTTGGTGGAATATGTTCAAGGGGCTGAATAGCCCATTCCTGTTTCTATGTTCCTTTTCTTCTTTCTGCATTTTCAGACAGAGCATTCCACTTGGTTCACTCTTCCACCATTCCTGACACCTTGCTATGTAAATACAAGAGATGAGACATCTGCTCAATAAATCCTTCACGCACAGTTGTGCAGGACTGCACACATTCCTTCCATATATGAAATAGATTCATATGTGCTTCCTTTAGTCTAGTCTTTAGCATTTGCTACTCATGTCTTCTACTTTCAGGAAATGAAATATGGATTATGTAACTGCTTTGTGAAATACTACATTCTGCTGAAAAGCAGAATATTGTGGATGCTAGAAGTCTAAAATAGAAAAACATTCTGTCCCCTAGTTAACTATGGCTGTCCCCTTCAACTTCCCCTCTCATTCCTATTTTCTGTCACTGGTTTTGCATTCAATTCTGCCAAAGTTCAACTCTCTGCTGTTAAATTTTATTTTGATAGGTATAAACATTAGCTATATCCTCATCATGAAATTTGTTTAAAAGCCAGGTCTTTCACAATCCCCCATGATCTTGCATTTCTCTTGGCTTCCACTTATTCCTCATTTGATTAATGTCTTAATGCTTTGATCATTGAATTAAATTCTCTGTTACATTATTACACATATGATAAAGGGTAGACCTATTAAGAGTATAGAAACGCAGAGGGATCTGGGGGGGCAGGTGACCAAGTCTCTGAAGGTGGCAGAGCAGGTGGAGAAGGTTGTGAAGAAAGCATATAGTATGCTAGCCTTTATAGGAAGGGGTGTAGAGTACAAGAGCTGGCCTTTAATGTTGCAGTTGTATAAAATGTTGGTCAGACCTCATTTGGAATACTGCATCCAGTTCTGGTCGCCTTACTGCCGGAAGGATGTGGAGACTCTGGAGAGAGTGCAGAGGAGATTTACCAGGATGCTGCCTGGTATGGAAGGTCTGAGTTACGAGGAGAGGTTAGGCAAATTGGGGCTGTTTTCCTTAGAAAGACGTAGACTTAGACAAGATTTAATAGAGGTGTACAAGATTATGAGGGGTAAAGATAGAGTAAACAGGGTTAAGCTTTTTCCTAGGATGGACTCAAATAGCACGAGGGGTCACGGGCTTAGGGTGAGGGGGACAAGGTATAATTTGGATGCTAGAGGGAGTTTTTTCATACAGAGGGGGTTCGGGTATGGAATGCACTGCCAAGTAAAGTGGTGGAGGCAGGCATTCTGGAGTTATTTAAGAAATACTTAGATGGGCACATGAACAAAATGGGAATGGAGGGGTATAGAAAACTGATTTAAAATAGGGATCGTGAGCCTTGGGAGTCTCTGGGAAGTGTGTAAATAGATGATATTGATGTACTTGTTTTTATTCTACAGGTGCTTTGGTCCACCTTGTTGTCTAACAAGGGGCATACATGCGATGGGTCGTGAGAGGATTGCTCTTGGATTTTTTCAATTGTATCCTAGTGCTTCATGTTGTTAGTGTACGCTTGACCTGGACCATTTGATGGGCAACACGACAGTTCAGTGACTATCGCTGTGCTGTGCAGATACATGGATTTGGGCCTGTGTCTGTGGGAGTTTGCGCATTCTCCCAATGCTTGTGTGGGTTTTCTCCGGGTGCTCCGGTTTCCTCCCACATCCCAAAAATATGCTCTTAGGCTAACTGGCAAAACAAATTCTCCCTAAATTGTCTCAAATTTGGTTTTTAATCCATAGATCTATAAACATAGACAGGGATCACGGGTAGAGGTGGGAACATTGGGGTGGTGGCGCGGGCTCGTTGGGCTGAAGGGCCTGTTTCCCATGCTGTTTTATTCTTTGTTCTTTATAAAACATTTTCTCTGTTGTTTAAATATATTTTATAATCTTCATATTCCCTTAGTCTGCCTGCCTGCCTCTTATTTTATTAATTTTGAAGACAGCCATCAAAAACAAATGCACCCATTCTCGCCACAGATCAACTTAGTATTTCCTGCATTCTCTGGTTTTCAGAACAAAAGGGCAGAAGTTCCAACAAGCTATCTCCATCATTCAAACAAATCATAGCTGACCACCTATCTCTGCATTATTTTTTCCATTATCCTCGTGTCCCTTGATGTCAACATGTTCAAGAGCTTCTACAGCCCCCTCTCCTGGAGCGGAGAATTCCAAAGATTCGCCACCCTCTGAATGAAGAAATTCAGTCTCAAATTGCCTGCCCCTTATCCTGAGACAGTGTCACCTGCTTCTAGACATACCACCCAAGGAAAACGTCTTTTCTCTGTCAACCCTGTAAGAATTCTGTAAATTTCAGTGAGATCCTCTCATTTTTCAAAACTCTAGGTCTAGTTTCCTCAAAGACAATTCTGCCATTCCAGGGATTAATCTGGTGAATTTTTGTTGCATTCTCTCTATGGTAATTGTATCTTTCCTTAAATAAGGGTATCCGAAACTGTACACAAAACGCAAAGTGCGATTTTCACCATCCACAGTACATTTATTTCTCATAATCACTGATATGTAACAGAATTGTACACTGGACATTATTCCTGTCACTACAATGAGATGAAAGGAAGATCCTCACCTTGGTAGACAGCTTCAGGGAAAGTCACGCTTCCTTGAAAAACCCAGAACCAACCTTCTAGGATGACAGGGAGCAAGTTTGTGATGCTGCAAATACTTAAACCCTTCAATCGCTTTCTTAATTTCAATAGTTTTATTTGAACCAGTAGGCGTAATTGGTCATGAATCTGTATGTAACAATTGTCTTCCAAGACCGTTTGTAACACGGCGATGTAAGATTGCCGCGTTTTCAGTCACATTTTAAAAGCTCGTTTCAAAATTCGCGGTAAGTGCTCAAGTCTAAACCACCAGCAACGACACTGGAATGTTATAATGCTAGTATATCAGAGGCTGCGTACACACCCATTCATTCAAAGCTCTGAAACCAAATGACTAAATCGATACAGATGATCAATCACCTCGCAGAAGTTGGACGAAACAAAGTGACTGATGACTCCCTGTTGTTAGAGCAATAATTTGTAGGTAAGGTCAGGCTCAGACCACGCCGACTAATTTTGGCAGGTATTATAATAAATGTCATGTCACGCCTCGCATGGGGAAACATTGCCTGGGACCTCAGTTGTGCAGGAAGGCTATTGCTCATTTTATGCACAGCGGGCATAACACGTGGAAGTTCCATTTCAAAGCAATAACAAAATCACAGCTTTCATATTTTCAACAGCAACAAAAAAAAACTACACCGCCTTCAATCTACTCTGCCAAACAAGCGCCATCTCAGCAATGGAAAGCCGGAGTGCTGAAAGTTGGGCTGCCAGTGCAAGACAAAGAAGGCTTAATAAAATGCCACACACACAGGAATCAGACTATTTTTAACAGGGCGCTGATCCTGAATGTGGATAAGACGCCAGAGTCGTTCGCCTCTTTGTGTTGCGCTGCCTAATCTCCCCCTGGATACTCAAGTATTCTCAATGCCCTGAAAAGTCCCTAAAAGTTTCAATCCTCCTCACGCTACGCTCAAAACCTTGAAAAACTGCAGCCCCCGCAAACGCTCAAGGCAGCTCAACAACCTACACCTCAAAGAAAACCACTTCTCTATGTCGGTGAAGCTTACACGTCTACTTGTGTGGCTAAGTTCTAGTAATGTTAACTTTGGGCTTCTGGCAATTCTGAAACGCCTCTACAAAGCTGTGAAGATGGCGAGCAGTGTGCACACATGCTGAGTTATTTCCCAAAAATGTACTTTATCATCATTACGGATTCAGATAAATTATCATCCCTCCCTCGCCGGCTCATTTAAAAACAAAACAATACTCAGATTTTAAAAGGTCAGCGCGTTCATTAAAGATGTAGGAACCCCGAAAACTGTGGATCTTGAATTGAGGAACTTTGATCCAAAGGCCAATGCTATGCCGCAGCCCAGAGGAAGTCCGGGGGGTGGGGAAGCAACATTTCTACATCAAGATGACCCCAAATCATGACCGATTTCACTTCAGTGTTGACAAAAGTGCCAAGAAGTTCATTGATTAGTTTATGCGTGTGCAAGGCGATATTTTGAAGCACTTGGATGGTAATCTTGAGATGGTTGCAGGAGGGCGGAGTGTCTCTGAAAGATTTCAAAGAGATTGTTCATTCACAGTTCATTCATGGAAACACAAGGTGGGGGTGGGGGCGGGAGTTTAGTTGATGTCCTCAGATAAGTATGTTTAAGTCCAGTGATTCGAACAGTTTTTACCTCTTCACTGAATTTACAACCCAGGCGGCAACAACCCAACCAATTTAATTCAGCACAATTTAACATCAGAAGCACTTAATAAGTCTTTTCCAATAAAATCCAACTGGAACTGAACTCATTGTGATGTGGTTCAGCTTTGCTCAGACTACATTTTCATACAAACGGAAAAAAGAAAGCAATCTCGATACATGTAAGATTGATTTTAACACATCCTGGGTTGTACTGCGCAGATCTGCCTCTTTGCCCCTTTCTGTGTCAGCTTCACCCTTGCAGGAACTGACACGGATTCCACTTTCAGCACCACGTTCAGTCCGCCCAGGACGGGCACCATGAGAAATAGCCATTTTCCAGGGAGATTTCACTGCTGGCCAAAGCACTGAGACGGCCCAAGTCATAGCCGCCGAGGTGGAGCGGGTCCCCAGTCTGACAGATGAGGAAATCTCGCTCCAGTTCTTTGCAGACCCGGCTCACGGCTGCGAACTTGTCGCTGGCTCCCGCCCGCAAAGCCACTTGGCGCTGGTGCCGTTTCTGATCATCCAGGAGCAGCACGGCAGTCAGATGCGCTATCCATTTAGCGGCCAGCCTGAGGATGTCGATTTTGGACACCTCCACTTCGGACAGGACCGGCAGAAGCCTGCGCAAGTCCTGGAAAGCCAGATTGACTCCATGCGCCCGTTGCCTCTCCCTTGTGTTGGCGGCTCTTCTTTGGCGACTCACCCCTGTCAGCATCCTCTTCCTCCTTCGAGCTTTCTTCTTCTTTACGGACCTTTTATCCTGCTCACTGTTTTCTGCACGAATGCCATGCAACACGTCCATAATGTCCCCTCCTGCGTCTCCTTCCTCCGAAGAAAGTTCGCTGAAAGTACCCAGAGCAAAGGCACACTGAGAGGTGGCTCTCTTTGTGGAACGTGAACAGCCAGTTGCTTTCGAGCTGTTAAAGTCAGCATGAAAGGAACAAAAGAGGCCACTTGATTAGATTCAACTTAGAAACTGATTATCATATTGAAGAGAAGGCCCAGGGAGCTGTATAGCTCCCCGACAGGGAGAGGATGAAGCGCCCACTCTAAATTAATCATTACATCGAATCTGTTCAAAGTAAAACTCTAGCCTTTCAAATCACATTGAATAATCTGAAGCTAAAGCTCACATACATGATCCACGCTTTGGCTACGAAACCACTTACTCAGAGTTTATTAATGCTGACCCTTTGTCTGCAACTTGACAACTCTTAATAATTAATTTAATCCAACTAATGTCGTAACGAAATTGCTTCTGCATCAAATGTTAGACAATCTCATAGAATCCTACAGTGCAGAAGGAGGCCATTCAACCCATCAAGTCCACAGTTGACCACAGTTTTATCTAGGCCATATCCCTATAACCCCATGCATTTATTCTAGCTAGTCCCTGACACCAGGGGCCTGATTTTACCATTTTCATTCTGTGTTGAATCTGGAGCAATTCAGATCCGACTTGGAAATCTGCTCTCAGGCTACCCCATACACACAGCCTGAATTGTGCTGTGGGCGGAGCTTAGTGTGCCTGAAAGAATCAGAGCTCTGAACTGTGCGTGCACAGTTAGAAAAAAATTTGAAAAAGTGCACCCATGTCAGATCACTCCCCGGCGGCAGAAAGCAGAGAAAGCGGGAGTGGTAGCCCCCTCAGACATCACTGTCCCCTTACCCTCCCATTCCTCTTGCCAACCAGACAGATTGTGTCTCTTTGCCTCCTTCCTCCACACTGATCGCCCACTGAGTGCTAGTGGACCCCCTGCCCCTGTACCCCAGACAGCCATCTGGCCTCCCCTCCTCCCCCAACCAGTGAGCAATTGGGCCTACCCACCTCCCTCCTCCCAATGATCTCGCCTCACTCTCCTCCCCCTCCAGAGAGATATCTGGCCTGCCTCCCTCTCCACCACCAACCAGACAATAATCTGGCCTCCCCCTACCAGAGAATGATGTGACCTGCCTCCCTCCCCCACTACCACTGATCTGAGTCAGAGAGCCATTGGAACTTCTGAACTTCAGCAGCTGGAGTGCCCAATTCAGCAGGTTCATTTTGGTGGGATTCTGGATTGGCAAATGCGGTGGTAAAGGGGGAAATGCTGACAAAGTTGGGCAAGTTGTTAATTAATTCAATTGAAATGCATGCAAATGAATTTAAATTGCCATTGCACACATTTCGGCTGTGACTCGGATCGCAGCCATTCCCAGGCATCAGTAAAGTGGACATCTGAGTGGATGTGGGCGTGGACCACATTAATGGTCACACACTTGACTTTACCACATTTTTGTGCCCAAAAAAGTGCGTGATGCAATGCTAAAATTGGGATCTAAGGGACAATTTAGCATGGCTAATCCACCTAACCAATATATTTTTGGGCTGCGGGAGGAAACTGAATATCTGGAGAAAGCCCATGCTGACGTGGGGAGAATGTGCAAACTCTACACAGACAGTATCCTAAGCCAGGAATTGAACCTGATGCTGTAAAGCAGAGTGCTAACCATTGTGCCACCACGCTGCACTAAACATGATGCATTTCTCAAAGGAAGGATATATGGTGGAATTCTCCAAATTTTTTCTAATTGCAAATTATTCACTATTTTTATTAATGATTTAGAAGCGGGAACCAAATGTAACATCTCCAAATTTGCAGATGGCACAAAGCTGGGTGGGAAGGTGAGCTGTGAGAGGGATGCAAAGATCCTTTAGTGTGATTTGGACAATTGAGTGAGTGGGCAAATGCATGCAGATGCAATATAATTTGGATAAATGTGAGGTTATTTACTTCAGCAGCAAAAACAGGAAGGCAGATTATTATCAGAATGACCATAAATTAGGCAAGGGCAATGAGCAACAAGAGCTGAGTGTCCTGGTACACTAGTCAGTGAAGGTAAACATGCAGTGCAGCAGGTAGTAAAAAAGGCAAATAATATGTTACCCTTCATAGCGATAGGATTTGAGTAGGGGGGTAGTTTGATACAATTATACAGTACTTTGGTGAGGTCACACCTGGAATATTGCGTGCAGTTTTGATCTCTTTATTTGAGGAGGGAAGTTCTTTATCTAGAGGGAATGCAGAGAAGATTTACCAGACTGATTCCTGGGATAGCTGGATTGTCATATGAGAAGAGAATGAGTCCATTTAGGATTTTGTTTGCTGGAGTTCAGAACAATGCAGGTATGAGGGGATAAGAATATCTCATAGAAACCTATACAATTCTAACAAAATTAGATAGGGTAGATGTAAAGAAGGAAGTTCCGATGGTATGGGTGTCCTGAACCAGAGGTCACAGTCTGAAGATACAGGGGAGATTATTTAGGACAGAGGTGAGAAGAATTTTTTCATCCAGAGACTGGTCAGGCTATGGTATTCATTACTACACAAAATAATTGAGGCCAAAACATTATATGTTTTCAAGAAGCAGTTAGATATAGCCCTTGAGACGAAGAGGATCAAAACACATGGGGGGGAAGAAGTGAACTTAACTGAAATTGAAACTTAACCTAGCTGCATGAAGAAAGTCATTCATCTTCTTTCAGCACTGTAGCCCTGTCTTCTGATAGTGTGAGCTGCATTCACTATTATGCCACAGCCTCCCAGGCAGGGTTAATGACCTTATTTGCAGGACATCTGCCCAATCACAGGTAGATTATATCATGTTTTTGCTCCACACAATCCAGTAGTTACACTTACTCCTGGAAAACCTAATCTCTATAATCCATTTAACCACCTCTGCAGTGCTCCCCAGTACATGTTCCAATTCTAGTCTGGGACATGTATTGGCTGCCAGGAAGCCAGCACCTTGATTCACAGAAGCAGGCCTCACTTACATAAGAGGAGAGATTGAATCCAATAGGGTGATTGAGTTGGGTGATCAGCCATAGTCATAATGAATGGTGAAACAGGCTCAAAGGCTTGAACAGACTTCTCCTGCTCCTATTTTCTATGTCTCTATGTAAAATTACAGAAAATCCTGTTGGCACCATGGGTAAGAAAAATCAGCATATATTCAACAACTTCCAGAAAAAAAAATGTTTCCATAGGTTTCACACTGCACTCAAAGTAGCCTGTCTCTGATTCACTCACTCTGGGAAATCCTAATCTCTGTAATCAGTGGGGTACCCCATTTAATCACCTCTAGAGCATTCCCTAGCACATGTTCCAAGTCCAGTTAGGGACGGGGGGATTGGGGGTGGCTGCAAGGAAGCCAGTATCTTGATTCACAGAAATAATATCCTTCTTACATCTACCTTGTCTAATCCTTTTAGAATTTTATAGTTTTCTACGAGGTCCACTACTAACCCCCTACCCTACCTCTTCATTCTTCTGAATTGAATACAACCCTATTGGATTCAATCTCTCCTCTTATGTAAGTGAGGCCTCCTTCTGTGAATCAAGGTGCTGGCTTCCTGGCAGCCAACACATGCCCCAGACTAGAATTGGAACATGTACTGGGGAGCACTGCAGAGGTGGTTAAATGGATTATAGAGATTAGGTTTTCCAGGAGTAAGTGTAACTACTGGATTGTGTGGAGCAAAAACATGATATAATCTACCTGTGATTGGGCAGATGTCCTGCAAATAAGGTCATTAACCCTGCCTGGGAGGCTGTGGCATAATAGTGAATGCAGCTCACACTATCAGAAGACAGAGCTACAGTGCTGAAAGAAGATGAATGACTTTCTTCATCAGCTAGGTTAAGTTTGCCTCCTCACGTCTCCTGTTGCACCACTTCACCCACCCTTCACATTTCCACAATGAGCACATTCGCATCCACTTCACAGGGAACCAACACTGGTCAGGCTACCCTCCCCCACCCCCCCCCACTCCTCCCACCACCTCCCACCATTCCCACAGTCCTTCCAGTAGGTATTCTGCTCCTCACAACTTTACTCCCACTTACCTCCCAAGCATGCCAGACTTCATCACCAGTTGACCTGACAGGACTCCTACCTACAGTCTGTGATGCAGGGGAGGGTCTGGATAGGATGCTCTTTTGAAGAGTCTGCACAAACCAGAATACCCTCTTTCTGCACTGTAGGGAGCCTATGGATTCCATCAGGGACATAGCCAGCCAAAGTTATGCCCAAATTGAGAACCCAAATGCCCTTTAAGGAGAGAGCCAACAAGACTGCACTTATGTAGATGGGGGCAAGAGTCTACCTCTGTGATGCACTAATACCATCTCACTTTCCTTGCAGGTCAACCAGTCAATCAGCCTGGACTATCTGGAGACAACAGTGAATTGATTTTTGAACTGCTCTGCCATTATAGGCATGAAGTAATTCTAGGTTTGTGCATTAAAAAGTTGGCCTTTTTTAAAGCTACAATATTGATAGCTTTTCAAATGTTCTTTGAGAAGCTCAGCAAATTCAAAGGGACAGTCAAGACAGGCTAAAGAAATTATGTTTGTGAGTTGACAATGATGACGTATCGTGTCCTCTTAAAGGAAGTCTCAAAGAGGACAACAGTTTGACTGTGGCAACAGCATATCTCAGCAATTTCCTCCAATAAGAAAACTCCTTTTCAAACTGATGCTGAAACAATTCTTTCAGATATTTTACATCTTTGAACAAATGCACACATAGCTTTAATATGAATTTAAAAATAGCAAGATCCTTTCCAACATTTCTCCAGTTAGATTATCCATAACTAATGTTTGTTTCCTTTTAGTAAAGTTTAGAATAATTTGCAAAGATAACAGTAAACTACCATTGGGGTTTCTGAAAAAAGATAACCAAATTCTCCTTTTTCTCAAGGCATTTCTTTTCATTCTCAGAAAATAGGACTTAACAAGACTGCTAAATTACTTTAAATGTCCAACATCACATTCTTTCCTCAAATTTTCCATTTCACCTATGTTATTTGGTTTACTTAGTGCAAAGTATTCAATCATAGTCAGTGGAATAGATTTTGGCCACCCTCTGATTGCTCACTTCTCATTTGGATGGCGGGCCTCGAGCCTTATCAACTGTGTGTGCTCCTGGCTGTGACTGCTGGCTTTATTTGGATTGCCCTGGCCTGGCCTCTATCATTTCTTTGGTTGCTTTCCTAAGCACCTATCCTCCTCAGCTCTGGCCTTGTGGTCAAAAGCTACTCTCTTTTTTTTGACCAAAAATATAATTTATTGATAAAATACCTGTAAAACATTACAAGCATTCCATCACATTCTAAGATGTTTCAATGCAATCAAAGAAATGTCAAAGGCATTTAACAATGATCTTTACAAATGGTGCAAAGTTATTTTAAAGGTTATCTACATAGAACAAGTTGCACTCTGAGGTACTTTAATATAGTTGAGATATATGTAATATTCACTGTATACATTCAGTTAGTCACTTGGCCTAAGGGGGTTTTGTTCCCCTTTGTTCACTGTTGTTGAAAGGTCTTAGATAGTGACCTTCCCCATTGTGCCTCTACCGTAGCTGCCTCCAGCTTAATGAGCTGCTCTCCTCAATGGCCGGTGGCTAGCACCTCCTCCTCAATCCTTGCTGAAGATCTCAAATGCTCTGGTCAGCAAGGTTAGTGACCTCACTGTTGCCTCAGTCTGCCAGGCCTGAATGTCACAAACCTGGCTGCTCCTTACTATCAGGAAGTTCAGAAACCAGGAAATCAGCCCAAACTGCTCTCATGTCATCACTGGCTCCCAATGCCTGGGACAGTATTTCCAGCTCTTAAGAAAATTCCACCAATCAGAGTCTGATATTGTTTGCTGTTGAAAGGCTCAAGAATGAGTCTAATAGCAAATTCAGGCTTCCAGAGCCGCCTCTCAGTATGACCTTTTCCCCATATCCACAATCCATTGGCTGGGGCCATGCGCTGCAGTACTATATGTTTCATTAGGGTATAAGAAGATAACAACTAGGAGCAAGAACAGGCTATCTGGCCCCTCGAGCCTGCTCTGCCATTCATAAGATCCTAGCTGATCTTTTTGTAGACTCAGATCTATGTACCTGCCTGCTCACCATAACCCTTAATTCCTTTACTGTTCAAAAATTTATCTATCCTTGCCTTAAAAACATTCAATGAGGAGGACTCAACTGCTTCACTGGGCAAAGAATTTCACAGACTTATAACCCTTCGTGCGAAGAAGTTCCTCCTCAACTCAGTCCTAAATCTGCTTCCCCTTATTTTGAGACCATGCCCCCTAGTTTTATTTTGATGGTGGAAACAACTTACATGCTTCTATTTTATCTAATCCCTTCATAATCTTATATGTTTCTATAAAATCTCCCCTTATTCTTTTGAATTCCAATGAATATAGCCCCAGTCTATTCAGTCTCTCCCCATAAACTAACCCTCTCAACTCTGGAATCAACCTAGTGAATCTCCTCTGCACCCCCTTCAAAGAACAAAGAACAACACAGCAAAGGAAACAAGCCCTTCGGTCCTACACGCCACCATTTTAACATTCCACTTATGACCTTTGTTTACGCCTATTGGACTCCACAATAAAGGTGTTCAAATTTAGGAACAATTTGTTAACACCAATCAGCCTAAGAGCACGTTTTTGAGATGTGGGAGGAAACCGGAGCACCCAGAGAAAACCCACGCAAGCACGGGGAGAATTGCAAACTCCCACAGACACAGGCCCAAATCCATGTACCTGCACAGCACAGTGATAGTCATTGAACTGTTGTGTTGCCTGTCAGCTGGTCCAGTTTAAATGTACACTAACGACGTGAAGCACTAGACAATTCTCGAAACAACATCCAAGAGCAACCTTCGCATCACCCACCACACGTATGCCCCTGGTTGGACAACAAGGCAGACTAACTCACCTGCGGATGTTAAAAAAAAAGACATCAATAAACATATACAGCTTATACTGACATTCACGGAAGATCCCCAGAAGCTTAAACGTAAGACAGGTGAGCCATAAAAATATGTTAGATGGCCCATAGGAATCTATTGATTCTCAGGAACATCCTGAGGCTCTTAATCCTTATTTAGAACAATCTTTTATATCCCTCCATCGCTAGTCTGCTCATGTGTCTATTTAGGTAAGCCTTAAACAACTCTAGTGTGCCAGCCTCCACCACCCTACTTGGCAGTGCATTCTAGGCTCCCACAATCCTTGGCATGAAAAACTTCCCTCTAACATCTGAATTATACCTTGCCCCTCTCACCCTAAGCCCGTGACCCCTCATTATTTTCGTATACAACCTGGGAAAAAGCTTACCACTGTTCACTCTATCTATACCCTTCATAATCTTATACACCTCTATTAGATCTCCCCTCATTCTCCGTCTTTCTAGTGAGAACAGCCCCAATTTGCCCAATGTCTCTTCATAGCTAAGTCCTTCCATACCAGGCAGCATCCTGGTAAATGTCCTCTGCACTCTCTCCAGAATTTCCACGTCCTTCTGGTAGTACGGTGACCAGAACTGGACGCAGTACTCCAAATGCAATCTAACCAATGTTCTATACAACTGCAACATTAGATGCCAGCTTTTATTCTCTATACCTCTCCTAAAAAGGCAATCATATCATAAGCCTTCTTCACCACCTTCTCCACCTGTACTGTTATCTTCAAGGACTTGTATACTTGCACCCCTAGGTCCCTCTGTGTTTCTATACTCTTAATAATCCTACCATTTATCGTATAACTCCCCTCTACATTATTTCTTCCAAAATGTATCACCTCGCATTTATCTGGATTAAATTCCACCTGCCATTTCTCTGCCCAATTTGCCAGCCTATCTATATCCTGCTGTATTGTCTGACACTGCTCTTCACTATCAGCAAGTCTAGCCATCTTCGTGTCATCTGCAAACTTGCTAATCACACCAGTTACTCCCTCTTCCAAGTCATTTATGTATATTACAAATAACAAAGGTCCCAGTACTAAGTCCTGTGGCACACCACTAGTCACAGCCATCCAGCTAGAAAGAGACCCTTCCACTACTACCCTCTGTCTCCTGTTAACAAACCAGTTCTCAATCCATCTAGCCGCCTGTCCTTGTATCCCATGAGCCTTAATCTTTTTCACCAACCTACTGTGAGGGACTTTGTCAAACGCATTACTGAAATCCATAAAGACGACATCCATGGCTCATCCTCCGTCAGCCATTTTTGTCACCTCCTCAAAAAACTCTGCCAGATTCGTAAGGCACAATCTCCCCTTTACAAAGCCATATTGCCTGTCACTAACCAAATTGCCATGTTCTAAAAGCGTATACATCCTATCTCTAAGAGTCCTCTCCAACAACTTCCCTACCACTGACATCAAATTCACCAGCCTATAATTACCCGGGTTATCCCTACTACCCTTTTTAAACAACGGTACCAAGTTTGCTATACTCCAGTCCTCTGGGACCTCACCTGTGTTCAAAGAAGACACAAAGATTTGTGTCAGAGGCCCAACAATTTCATCTCTTGTCTCCCTAAGCAGCCTAGGATAAATGCCATCAGGCCCCAGAGATTTATCAGTTTTAATACTACCTAAAACCCTAACATTTCTTCCCTCGTAATGGATATTTTCTCCAATGGGTCGACAACTCCCTCCAAGACCCTTCCAGACAACAAGTCCCTCTCCTTCGTGAATACTGACGCAAAGTATTCATTCAGGATCTCCCCCATTCCCTCAGGCTCTAAGCATAGTTGCCCTCCTCTGTCCCTAAGAGGACCGACTTTTTCTCTAACCACCTTTTTGTTCCTAACATATGAATAAAATGCCTTTGGATTTTCCTTAATCATGTCTGCCAGTATACCCTTTTTCAAGTAAGGACACCAAATCTGTTACATACTCCAGATGTGGTCTCATCAGCACTTTATACAGCTGCAACATAACCTCGTTGTTTTTAAACTCCATCCTATAGCAATGAAGGGCAAAATTCCATTTGCCTTCTTAATTACCTGCTGCACCTGCAAACCAACTCCTTGTGATTCTTGCACAAGGACACCCAGGTCTCTCTGCAGAGCAGCATACTACAATTTTTTACTATTTGAATAATAGCCCATTTTGCTTTTATTCCTATCAAAATGGATGACCTCACATTTACTAACATTGTACTCCATCTGCCAGACTCTCATCCACTCACTTAGACTATCTATATCCCTTTGCAGACTTTCAGCATCCTCTACACACTTTGCTCTGCCACTCATCTTAGTGTCATCTGTGAATTTTGACACACTACACTTTGTCCGCAAATTCAAATCATCTATGTAAAATTGTAAACAATTGCGGCCCTGACGCTAATCCCTAAGCCACACCACTAGTTGCTGATTCTCAACCAGAAAAACACTCACATACTCTACCCCCTTTGCCTTCTGTTAGTTAACCAATCCTCTATCCATGCTAGTACATTACCCGTAACACTGTGCATCGTTATCATATTACTAATGTCCTGGCATCCACTGCCTCTGGGACACTGAAATTCCATAGATTCATCACTCTTTGAGATAAGTAGTTTCTCCTAATTTCTGTTTTAAATCTGTTTTAAATCCTAAAACTATGACCTCTTGTTCTAGGTCATCCCACAAGAAGAAGCATCTATTCTACATCTACTTTGTCAATATCTTTTATCATGTTATATACCTCAACCAGATCCCCTCATTCTTCTAAACTCTCAAGAGTACAAGCCTGAACTCCATTTATCTGAGACAAATCCATTATCTCTGGAATCAATCTAGTGAACCGTCTCTGAACTGCCTCTAATGTCACTATATCCTTCCTCAAATAAGAGGGCTAAAACTGTTCTCAGCACTCCAGGTTTCACCAATGCCTTGTATAGTTGCAGCAACACTGCCTTACTTTTATATTCTATTCCTTTAATTATAAATGCCAAAACTCTAAAACTAAAACATTATAAGGAAATAATGTTTTCCTTATTTCCTAATAAGGAAAACAGCTTTCCTTATTAGCTGCTGTATCTGCATATCAGTTTTATGTGACTCATTCACAAGGACACCTAGATCCCTCTGCACCAAAGTACCCCAAAGTTTCTCTCCATTTAAATAATAAATTGCCTTTTCATTCTTCTGACCATACTTCTTCATTTGCCTTTTAATGATCATTAATTGCAACTTGCAATTTTCAAAAAAAGAGTTCAAATAAAATTTAAAAATGCAATGGTCACCAGAATAGAATTAAATTTATTCACTCAATTACCTACTGGATCTTTTAAAATTCTTAAAACTTTACTTTCAAGGCTTCAGCTTCCTCAAAAGGCTGGATTTTGATTGGATACTTTTACGTAATATTGGGGAAGACGGAGCTTTTAATCACTTCTGTATAGCCTGTCAATGTGCATTTTGTAGAATTTTCCAGCATACAATTTGTGCATTAATGGGAGCTGAAGGAAAGAACTGTGCAGTTTTCACTTCACTGTGGAATTCTATATGAAAATGATGTTAGTCATTGTCTTTATTTCTTTTAACATGCTCTGCTTGTCTACCTCTTTAGCCTAGGTAGGCACTCAGCATGCTGGATCTGCCAAATGCTAATGGTTGAGTGTTTGTTTTGGTGGCATGGTGGCACAGTGGTTAGCACTGCTGCCTCACAGCACCAGTGACCCAAGTTCAATTCCCAGCTTGGGTCACTGCCTATGTAGAGTTTGCACATTCTTCCCATGTCTGCATGGATTTTCTCCAGGTGCTCTGGTTTCCTCCCACATTCTGAAAGAAGTGCTTCTTAGGTGCATTGATTCAAACAGGAGCTGGTGTGTGGCAACTAGAGGAATTTCACAGTAACTTTATTGCAGTGTTAATGTAAGCCTTACTTGTGACAAATAAATAGATTTTACTTTGTTGTATTGACCCAAATGAGAAGCTTCACTCGCCCATATGATGCTCTTGAAAATATTGTTCATAAAGAAGTCCATGATAGTCGTGACATTTTCACAAATGGTGTCAAGTTGAATCTTATTGTGCAACTTTGGTGGGGAGAAATTGAGAATGTCTTTACTTTTCAAAGAAGCTGAAAGAAATTGAAATTTGGCATCTCAAAGGCTTCATTTTAGACAAGTTATTGGCTTATATATATATTTCAAAGGTATGATTTTCTATTTTTTCCTTGCAACAAAACAAATAAATAATAAGAACTGTTGATGGTTAGACTGCTTTTAGTTGTGTACATTGAGTTTAAAGAAATCTCATCTGAACAATGATTCTTTTCATCTAAAATTTTGGCAACTGCACAAAACAATAAACTTCAAACATTTTATGGGAAATTATTTGTGGAAATTTATATCTGTTCATTAGAGTATAAGTCAACAAACTGTCAAACGGTGCATTCTGGAGCATGTGCAGAACATTGATTTGTCCCCTTATAATTATATCTCACTGAGTGATTCCAGATTTCACACTTACCTCAGTATTTCTACAGCCTCTCTCTCCAGTTTTCCTCCTGCTCAGTGCTCCCAGATCCTGGAAGCACTTCGCAAGGTACTGTTAAACTCTAATTCCCTAAGTAGGTAATGGCAAATCCTGCATAAATACTCTCAATGCTGTTATTAATTTCCTGGCAATGCATAATATAGGCTTTGATAAAGCCTCCATCTCATAATGCTTAATGGGATGAGGAGTATCATTTAATATTTACAGTAAAGACTTTTTCAGTGATCTTTTTATTGATTCTTCAAACTCAATCATTTCTTTTAAAATGTTTATTCATAAGGGTCCAAAGATCCGCCATGACTTTCCTTTCTCTATTCCTATCTCAACCTTTTCAGTGAGCGACTCCTTGCTCTTGGGCTTTAAACTTCCATCTCTGTTCACCTTGCCCTCTTTCCCCTGAGATCTCTACTTTTCTATCATCCCTGCATCTTTCCATCATATCAACTCTCTGACCCATATTCAATGTCATTCCATGACCATGCCATCTCATATAGCCTCATTATCACAAGGCCATCCTCAAACCACTTCCTTACATTCTTCACCACTACATTCCTTATCCTTTTTCAACCCACTTCCTTCTATATAATTTCCCACCATTCACAACAATACTTAAGTGTTTGTCAAAATGCTTAGATATGCCATCTTCTCCAACTTTGATTGCTTTATCTCCCTTGACACTGTTCCATCCTGGTCCTTTCATGTGGTATGGTTTCCATCATTGTTCCCTCAAGTTTAACATGCTCAGAACCAAATGTGTCTTTACAGACCTAAGTGTAGTTATCCATTATCAAGTTGGGTCAAGTCTAGTGATCTTCAGTTTTATAATCTGCCTCAAAACTGTCCACTACTGCAGGAGCATCCTTTAAAGTAAATACAGCCTTTGGTATCATTTCTTTACCAAAGACTCTTTCTTTAAAAGCCGTGTTCCCTGCCTCTCCATAAGAACAAGTGTAAGGGGTTCATGGACATATTTGATAGAAAGAAGTCACTTATGTAGTTGCTTTTACTGCATTTCTCTTATCTCATTCTTACCA
The DNA here is from genome assembly GCA_024679065.1 of Sphyrna mokarran. Lineage (NCBI taxonomy): Eukaryota > Metazoa > Chordata > Chondrichthyes > Carcharhiniformes > Carcharhinidae > Sphyrna > Sphyrna mokarran. The sequence continues at coordinate 82,618,295 of JAGIQG010000002.1, forward strand.
TCTCTTCCTCTCCACTACCTTCCCTTACAAATCTTCATACATGAGCCCTGATTCTTTTTCTTTCTTTAGTACATTTTCTATCTCCATTCATGCCTGATCATGTCTTCAGTTGACTGTGAAACCAATCTTCTGCTTCCTTGGCTCTATTCCCACTAAACTGCTGACCACCCAACCTTTCCCACCAGCAATGTTATTCCATATGGAAATAGGAACTCTTAAAGGCACACAATGATTTTTTAAATGGTTATTTTTCTATATGTTTTTAAAGTACCTTTACTGCAGGCTTTTATGCTTGAAGGCACAAAAAATGAAACAAGGCTTGTTAGGAAGATCAGCTAGCAGCAGATCCAAATAATCCCAGCATTAAATTATCTGACCAATAATTTGGACTTAGTGTGACTATGTGGTAATGACCTAAGTTGAATTGCCTCCACAATCTTTTTACCACTAAAAGAAACAATTGCAGTCTACTTAATCCATGTAAGAACACCTGTAGCCAACTTTCACCAGAGGCATGGCTATTGCATTAACGATTGGTGTTATGTCTTCCAATATGCTGCTTCAGGATAGCATAAAAATTATTTGCTAAAATGGCTAATTTGTTGTTCACAGATCCATCAGCCAAGATATATTAGCCAAGATGTATCAACTTAGATGCATTGTTTGGTAGAAGCACTTCGACTTCAATTCATACTGAATAGTGACAGCAGGAGGTCACAGTTAGTGAATTGTCAATTTCATAAAGAGTAATTGACCACATCCATTTGGTCAGCTTGCAGCTTGTCACATGTCAGTAATTGTAAATGCATTAGATAGCTAGATTCTATTGACTGGTTTTGCAGTCCACCATCGCATTCCAAAACAGACCTGGCTATTGTACCAAATGTCCCAGCCCTCTCTAATATGTTTCACACCTCAGTACACTAGCACATGTCCCCAGTGGTGGAGATATCTGTTGCTGTCATATAAACAGGAAGTCACCATTTGATTCCATAGTTGTTGGTGGGAATGACAGAACATATGCCTGAATAGATTATTTTTTATTCATTTGAGGGAAATGGGTGTTGCTGGCTGGCCAGTATTTATTGCCCAACCTTAGTTGCCCTTGGAGAACAGTTGAGAGTCAAACATATTGCTGTAGGTTAGACAAGGTAAGAATGGTAGGTTTATTTCATAGATATTAGTGAACCAGATGGATTTTTCCGACATTTGACAATCAGTAGATTCTTAGTTCCAGATATGTGTTATTGAATTCAGATTCTACCATCTGCCATGGATGGATTCAAACCCAGTTCCCCAGAACAATAGCTGAGATTCTATATTAATCTACTGATAATACTAGGCCATTACCTTTCCAGTAGAAAGTACATCTAACTATCATCTCGTGGCATACGCTATCTAAGAAAGTATTACAAATTTTCATATGAAGTTGACTTTTCCTTAGACTAAAATAAATGGAATAAGTAAAGTTTTGACAACTAATGGGAAACTGAGAATTTATATTGACCATTTTCTGGTTCGCTGAACAGAAAATAATGAAACACTTTCAACTTTTGTCGCTTTCACTTGTCTAAGATAATAAAGGAGCCTAGGGAGTTAAACAAATTGAGTTATTTAAATTATTTAACTAGTGTTAAATAATGGCATGCCTTCTGTCTTTAAAAACAATAGGTTGTGACATGTGACATCTCAGATATCTGGAGAATTCTGCAAATGCATTCTTTCACAAAGTTGATTGACATGTACCAAATTGAAAAAAAAGACAATAGATAGGTTTTGTGGAACCCTGTTTTATTTCCTTTAGTTAATTTAAGAGCTGATCAATATATGTTGGTTATCACATGATGATCTTTCTACACTCAGATGGATCTTTCCATCTGTTGTTGAATAAATGACATTTCCTGATAAATCTCCAGATTTCAAATACTTAACTTCATCAGAATAAGATTATTTCCCAAACAATGCTTAATCTAAATGATCAAAAAAGAGCTGTATCAAATAGTCCATGAGTCTCAGAACATGTATCAAGCAGTCACAAAATGTTATTGGGGTTAATAATTATTGTATCTAGGAATAAGCAGTCAACTGAGTGCAGCACATAGAAAAATTTCAGATGAGGTGGATAACACACCCAATTTTCAACTGATTCAAATTAATGGATGAACAATTAGGTGAACTTTGCTTGTGTTATCAATTCTTCCTAACTACCTTTCCAAAATACTGTATATTGGATATACACAAACGAAAAGGAAAATCTGACCCAGTGCTTTGCTTTCCAATTTCAGTTTAAACATCTATAACAGTAATATATCAATTGTGACTAGACATTACCCACTAATACATGAAAGGTTACACTGCTGCCACGTAGAATTAATAGTTGCAGTCATTACATTATCTTGTTACACTTCCAGCACAATGTGTTACATCACTGGCCACAAAACATCCCTTCAAGCCAAAGTGAATGTCACTGCAATGGCAATTCTAACTACCTGTAGAACTTATTAGCAGCATTTAACTAGCATTACATGTTTATTTTCTCTCAGTGAGCAGTGCCCATTGGCAATGTAGTTGTCAGTAACCAACAGCAAGACACAACTGATCAGAGTTTGCCAGCAGTCATGGTCTCAACTGCAGCAGACAAGAAGAATCAATAGCTAGCTGACAGAGCCATACACACAATCCCCCAGTGCTGTGTTCAGGAATGATTGCACCTGGACTGAAGTCTGGAGAATGTACATTGACTTGGAAAGCAATTTGAATTTAAATTGCAAATTTCACTAAATAAAAATGTACAATAAGAATGATGAGCATCAAGCAGAGATAGAAATCAGGTTACGAATGGAAAGAAATGTTATGGGGAATTTTTGGAAAGATGATAAAGAAATAGTTAGGCAAAGAGTGCAAGGGTGTTATTTTGCTGCAAAGGTGAAAACAGGAATGAAGCTGGTGTTGTGTTACTGAAGCTGCCTATTTTAGAATCTGCTTATTACTGTATTTGAACCTGTAAGTTTAATATTCAAGTGCTGATTAGATTCAGTATTTTTGGAGCAGTGAACTCCATGCATCCACTGCTACTGAAGGTGTGCAATCTATTGGCTGACACACAGCACCAGAATTTGGGATGGTTCAGACATAAAATGACACTGCACAATATGACTCTGTAGGACCTGATGGAGGAAGTCCAGAGTGTTGTAAGATGTATACAGTGTGGTAGGTCTCAAAAAGAGGTTTGAGTCTTGTAAGTTAAGCAATAAGTGTGTATTGACTATATGCAGCTATATACCTAAAATCATAAATTAGAAGTTTAAGCTGGGAGACATATCCATGCTTGCCTCTGCACACTTTACTGTCCTCTAGACTTGGGTCATGTGTTCCTTTACATCACATAGCTTGTTACACTCAGTCCCATGTAACATCCTTACTCTGTCAGACCGTTATACTACACAAAGGAGGAGGGATGTTCTGTACCCACTGAGGAAGTAATCCATCCTGACCTCCTGTCCCTTTCTCCTGAAGCAGGGGGTGCAGTTCTGACTAGCCTGATATTTCCTTCTCTCTTTTCTCTTGCAGTTTCAGGGGACCCCCCAGCAAGTCACTAGCAATCAAGTATGCCACACTCTCCATAACTTGTTCAGTACATTGCAAGAGCACGTAATTGCTCATTTTAGGTAATGGCCTTAAAGAATTTCCAGAATTGATAGTGTTGGTGAAGTCTTGAATGAGTGTCCAAGAATGGCTCTGGATATGCTTCAAAAGCCCTCTTCAAAGCTGAACAACACAATAAAATTATTTACATCATGCTCTTAATACTCCAAGGTGCTATATAGGAGCATTATAAAGCACCATTTGATACTGAGCACAAGATAGGTCAGCCGACCAAAAGATGGTTGACAAATCAATTGGAGTTTTTCTAAGCGAGGCTGTAAAATCCTACCCACTGAGTAAACAGAGTCTACATTCTCTGAATTTAGAGGAATGAGAAATGACCTCATAGGTACTGAAAGGGGCTTGACAGGCTAGATACCAAGAGTTTGGGTTAATTTTCCCAAAAATATTTGAAATGTGGAATTTGTGGGAATTTGGAGTAATTCCCACTGGTTTTTCACTAGGAATTCAGACTAGAACCTGCTACACTCTGTGCAATGCAGAGGCCACCAGCATGAGTATCATTAGATTTCAGGGAGCAGGGCCTATTCATGCTGGAGAGACTGAAGCCAGTGGGCTTCAGCGCACGCGAAGTGGCTCTGAACTGATAGACCTCCCATTTACTGGCCAGCTCAATCACTGGCCAGTCTGAAATTCCCATAATGCTCCCCCCCACCCCCCCCAAATCCCCCCATGGCCCGATCGCAGCCCAACAAACATTCCCTGGCCCAGCTCCGACCTTTCTCCCCACCTGGCCTCTGATCTCCAGCACCCCTCTACCAGGCATCCCCCTCCACTGGCTGACCCCCTCCCCCCACTGTCAGACCCCCTGTCTCACTCACCAATCACTCACCCCAACTCGTCTCACCGCACACCCACACTCCATCAATCACTGGTCTCCATTCTGCCCCCATTGATTCCCATGCAAAGTGGCAGTGGAATCCACCATCCCCAATGATTGTCCCCTAAGCCCTGTCCCCACCAGGGCCCACCACCTTGACACTGCCCCATGCCTGATGAGCAGCACCAAGATGCCGTTCGACATTGGCACTCTGTTCCTTGGGCAGTGCCAGGGGTCGCAGTCTGACACTGCCAAGCTCCCATTATCCAACCCCCTGGGGTTCCAAGTATCTCCCCTTCTCTCTAGCTGAGTGCTCCCAGTAGTTCCTGAAAGTGGGGACTTACTGTAAACCCCGCTAGAGTGGAATGCTCAGGCGGAATGGGAGAGGCTAATATACCAGGAGAATTCAACCCTGGACCTGGTAATTACATTAAAATGACATTAAAAATAGATGTAAAGTATTTACCTGGCATTCCTGTCAGTTTCCAGCGTGAATCTGACATTGCCAGAAATCCAGTGCAGGGGGATGCACACGCGATGGGAACACACATGCGAATCCCATGCATGACTGGACATGAGCATACAGTATGGGTTTTATTAATAATGCATTGAGTTCAAAACAAGGAGGTTACACTAAACTTATACAAAACACTAATTAGACCTCAGTTGGAGTGTTGTGTAGTGTTCTGGATGGCACAGTATAAGAAGGATGAGAACACATTAAGCAAAGTTCAGAAGAGGCTTATAAGCATGATTCTAGGGATGAGAAGTTTCAGTTATGAGGATAGATTGGAGAGATTGGGACTGTTCTCCTTGGAGAGACAAAGGTTGAGAGGGGATATGATAGATATGTTCAAAATCATGGGGGGATTAGACAGAATGGATAGGAAGGAACTGTTCTCACTTGTAAAAAAGATAAAGAACAAGAGGGCACAGATTTAAAGTAAAAGCAAAATACTGCAATGCTGGAATCTGAACCAAAAACAGAAATTGCTGGAAAATCTCAGCAGGTCTGACAGCATTTATAGAGAGAAAATAGAGCCAATGTTTTGAGTCCGGATGACCCTTTGTTAGCTCTGATGAAGGGTCACCCACACTCAAATGTGGGCACAGATTTAAAGTGATTTGCAAAAGAACCAGATATAATGTGAACAAAAACCTTTACACACCACAAGTGTGTTGTGTCTGGAATGCACTGCCTGGAAGACCAGTGGAGGCAAGTTCAATCAGGGCATTTAAGAAAGCACTGGATGATTATTTGAATAGAAATAATGTGCAAGAGAACAAGGAAGAGGCAGAAGAAGGGCACCGAGTCATGTGTGTTTGGACAACTGGTACAGACATGATGGGCTGAATGGCTTCATTCTTCACCATAACCATTCTATGATTCAGAGATATAGCACAGTCACAATGAGTTAACTGGCTTCAATTCATCCAGTTATTTTGTATGATTTTATGAAATGCCAGGTTAAGAAATTATACAACAACCCAAAATTATACTGTCCACGTTTTCTGATGCTCAAATTCTCTTCCTGACACTTGACATGACCTTAACAACCCAAAGATCCAGCTTTTAGTTTGTGCTAAAATGAATCATGTTGCAGGTGGAGTACATAGCAGTGAAGGAAGCCAAGTTCAACCAACTCTGTGTGTGACAGTATCAAACTTATTTTTCTAAAGTTTAGCCAGACATGGGCCTCTCCAGTCCTATAAATATATTTAAAGGATTAAACCAAGATTCACTCACCAAAATAATAGCTTTGTTTAACTTGGTTCATTGAATTGTATCAGATTTTAGCCAGCTCAATTGTGTCTGATATCCAAGAGTGATGCCAAGCCATTGAAGTCAAACAATAATACCTTATGGGATTTCTTCAAACTTTTGTTTCATTGATTTGTTTTTCAATCAACAGACTATTTAAATTTCTCCCAGTCATATCTCCAAGATGATTGTTAACCAATCTCTTTCCATATATGGAGTCTGCCTACGGGCCTCACAGAGCTAATCGAGGAAGACAGCATCCAGAAAATGGAACAAAAAAGAAAAGATTGCTACAGAATAATAATATTTTATTCATAGTTTATGATGGTCAGTGATGAACTTAGTTTTCTGCTGCATTAGGAGTTAGTTCAGTTGCAATGTTATTTGTTGAATCAATGCTACTGGTTTCATGGAGTGTTATTCAGGTACCTTCAAAGATAAAGGAGAATCACATGAACGCAGAGAATAAAACCAATGCTGAAACAAATGGAGGAAGATTCTCTGTTTATTTTCTGAAAATGCTATGTATTTATCTGGATATCTCAGCCAGCAAAAGCACTTTTTCCCTGAGACATAGTTCATCTATTAATGCAGACTCAAATATAGAAGACCAAAATATCAAACATTTTAAACAGCCAAGAATTTCAAAAACTTAAAACCACCTGTCTAAGATTAATTCTCCCTTGAAAACTTCTGGCACATATAACCGTCTGAGAATGTAGGAGCTGTGTGAACTCTTGGATACTGAGCATTGACATGCATGATTGTCAAATGAATATTGCATACTGTTCGGAACAGTCAGGAAATAAACATTCTCACTCAAGTGTGCCATTGGTTTGAAAATGACTGAATGAAAGGTATTTTTCACCTATTTTGGGCTATAGGAGTTGCAGTTTGCAATTTGTACATGTCCATTCTCACTGAGGCAGGCAGCATGCAAACTCTATACTTCTTTCTCATTTGAATGATTTCAGTGTGCGGTTCAGCATGATCTGCATTGTTGGCTGGCTGCAAGCTTAACAAAGGTCCTAAAGTATTCAAGGCAGGTCTGTAAACTAGAGTGATGTGAGATGCCAGCGTTGGATTGGGGTAAACACAGTAAGAGTTACTATCAAATAAACTGGTTGGACTTTAACCTAGTGTTGTGAGAATTCTTAGTGTAAACTAGAGTGGCAGAGAGATGGGAACTCGAGCAATGAGACAAAAGAAACAGAAAAAAAGGAAAGACAGAAAAGTAGGAAGCAAACGTGGAAGACAGAGGAAACAAGGGCAAGCAACAAAAAGGGCCACAGTACCAAAAGTCATGTGTAAAATGTTAAAACAATTAGTCTAAAGACACTGAATTTGAGTGCATGGAGCATTCACAATAAAGTAGATTAACTAACAGTGCAAATTGGCGTACATGGCTATGATGTGATTATGATTACGGAAAGAAATATGACTACAGGGCGACCAAGGCTGGAAATGGAATATCCAAAGATATTCAATATTTAGGAAGGACAGACAAAAAGGGAAGGAGGTGGGATGATGTTGTTAGTTAAGGGTGAAATCAGTGCAAAAATGCAATAGGATATTGATTCATAAAATCTAGATGTAGAATCAATCTGTTTAGAGTTAAATAGAAACAATTGTGTGAGATTCTATAGTCTCCACATAATAGTGGCAAGGTTAGGGATGACATTAAACAGGAAATCCAAATCTTTATAAAAGCTACTGCAATAATTATAGGTCACTTTAATCTACTTGTAGATGGGGCAAAACAAATTAGCAGTGTGATGGACTGGGCTACATTCACAACCGTTTGCAACTTCTTGCAGTCTTGGTCAAAGCAGGAACCATACCAAGGGGTGATACAGCAATTAAAAGGCATGATTGTGGATAGACAATGGTTAATATTTAAGGAAGAACAGTTGCATTACAACAGTTGTACATTTCTTTCTGATGAAGAAACAAAACAAGAAAAATGGTCCAATCATGACTTACAAAATAAATTAGGGATATTGTTAGATCCAAAGAGGAGTCCTATAAAATTGCTAGAAAAAAATAGTAAAGCTGAGGATTGGGAGAATTCACCAAAGGAAGACAAAGAAATTGATTAAGAAAGGAAAAATAGAGTATGAGAATAAAGTTGCAAGTAACATAAAAGTGGACGATAAAAGCATTAAAGTTTCTACAAGTTAATGCAAAGAAAATTATTCATGAAGATAAATATAGGTCTCTTACAGTTCCAAACAGAAGAATTGATAATAAGACCAAGGAAATGCAGAACCATTAAAGAACTATTTTAGTTCTATCTTCACAAGGAAGACATAAATAACTCCCCAGAAATGCTAAAGAGTCAAGGGTCTAGTGAAAAGGAGGAATTGAAGGAAATTGGTATTACGAGACAAATAGAGTTGGAGAAATTAATGGTACTAAAAGCTGATAAATCCACAGGTCTAATAATCTATATTCCAGGCTACTAAACGAGGTGGCTATGGAAATAAGGCATATGTTACCTTCACTTTCCAAAATTTTGTAGACTCTGGAATAGTCTGGGCAGATTGGAGGGTGGCAAGTGTGATCCTGCTACTTAAAATAGGATGATGGGCAAAAACAGGGTATTACAGGCCAGTTAGCCTAATGTCAACAGTCAGGAAAATTTATTTTTTATATTATATTTATATTTTATATTTATTTTATATTTATTTAATAATTTATATTTTAAAGGATGTAATAACAGGACACTTAGAAAATAGCAGTGGGATGAGACAAAGTCAACATGGATTTATGAAAGGGAAATCATATTTGACGAACCTACTAAAGTTTTTTGAGGATATAACTACTGGAATAGATTAGGGTGAACCGAGACTATGGTTTATTTGGATTTTCAAAAGCTTTTGATAAAGTGCCACTTAGTAGGTTAATGTGCAAAATTAAGGCATGGTATTGGGAGCAAAATGATTGAGAACTAGTTAGTAGACAGAAAGAAAGAGTAGGAATAAATGGGTCTTTTTCAAAATGGCAGGCAGTGACTAGTGGGGTTCCACAGAGATCAGTGCTTGGGCCCCAGCTATTCTCAATATACATCACTGATTTGAATGATTGTATCAGACGTAATATTTCTAAGTTTGCTGATGCCACAAAACTTGGTGGGAATGTGAGTGGTGAGGAGGATGTTAAGATGCTTTAAAATGATTTAGACAAGTTGACCGAGTGGGAAAATGCATGGCAGATGCTGTATAACTTGACTAAGCGTGAATTTATCTAATTCGGTGAAGAAACAGAATGGCAGAGTACTATTTAAATTGTGATGGATTGGGAAATGTTGACACTCAAAGGGACCTAGTATACAGGTTACTGAAAGCAAGCATGCTGATACAACAAGCAGTTAGAAAGACAAGAGGTATGCGAGCCATCATTGCAAGAGAACTGGAGTACAGGAGCAAGGATGTCATACTTTGTGCAGCGTATTGGTGAGACCACACCTGGAGTATTGTGTGCAGTTGTGATCTCCTTATCTAAGAAAAGATACACTTGCCATAGAGACAGTGCAGCGAAGATTCGTAAGGCTGATTCTTGGGATGGCATGATTGTCTTTCAAGGAGAAATTGGGTTTATTGGTCCTGTATTCACTGGAGTTTGGAAGAATGAGACACTTTAGAACAAACCTCCCCCCCACCCCAGCCAGAGGAAACAACATCTGCGCATCCAGTCTGTCCTGACCCTTCAGAATTTTATATGTTTCAATGAGATCCCCTTGCATTCTTCTAAACTCCAGCGATTACAAGACCAATAAACCCAATTTCTCCTCAAAAAACAATCCTGCTTTTCTCTGGCTGGGATGTTTGTTCTAACCTCTCCAGACAACAA